>OY282470.1:18775317-20001029 GCA_958295575.1 Leucania comma | reverse complement strand
AGTTAGATGTTGAAAATCCTTATCAATATTGTGATAAAACTTTGGTAGGGCATTTTGAGGATGCCGTAAGAGAGGGTTTCTGGGTCCCAAATACCTACAGATATAAAAATAGTTCATCTATCTCCATGGGAATATGCTCTTGTGCAGTTTTACGAAATTGACGCAGAAGAATTTGCGCTCATAAATAATAATACTATACTATAATTCCAGATGTAACTGTAAAGCTTCCACAAGACATAAAATCCTCAAAGGACCTGAAAGTGACAATCAACGCCAGTGACATATGTGTGGCACGTCACAATGGGGACATCATCCTCAAAGACTCCTTGCCATACAAAATCAAGACAATAGACAGCTTCTGGAGCATCAGTGAGGGGAAACTGTTGATGCATTTAGGTAACACTTAATTTTTTCTTGAATTACCTTTATTCTTACAACATATTATTGAGATAGCTTTCCGCCTTTCTCCCATAAATGTGAGCAGTGTGTGTGTTTTAGTGAGGTAAGAATCCTAGATTCCAAGGCCTAACCTTTAATTTTTAAAATGACCATGGTTTTCTACAAAAAACAAATGTTATTGTGACCTACAGGTTTGTTTAAATACTCGTTATTTATATTAATATACCTACTACATTTTAACATAAAGCAACCATGACCTAAGTTTGGGCTTATTAGAATATATATATTTTTAAATACTTTGCCCTACATTACTCCTGTTTCGTGGGTGCGCTCAAAAATATCTAAACTCACATATACATTGCTCATGGAGTATAAAGATTGAACCCGTGACCTGCAGCGCAATAACCAATCTCTCAACCACTTCACCAGCCATGCGGTCAAACACGTCTTGGATACATTGACATATTAACAATATCATGAGATGTATTTTGGATATAGGGTACCATCAAAACTTATCAGATGAAAGGTAGGCTCGGAAACTCCTTAATAAAACAATGTATAACAGCCATGTTTTTGCTTATTAAAATTGCTATGAAAAATTCCGAATATATTTATTTACGTTAAATGACTGTATTTGTGTCACAGATATTCCTATTTGTACGTACCCAATTTTCCACAGAATCGGTCCAGTCAACTCTGCAAGTTTGGCTGTGACAGAAGGACACATGATGCTACGTTTAATGTGGGCCCAGCCTCAGCCAATCGCCATTGTGTTAACGGGGTTTCCCCGTTTGTACAATGGCTACATAATATCGATTGGCCGAGGCTGGGCCCACATGTAAACATAGCATGAGAATATTATTGTACATCAAAAAAACCTAACCTATAAGAATTCGGTATTTTTATTCAGACTTAAGGAACTATGAAAAAAAAATATTTTCTATAATATTATGATTTTGCTTGTATATTATCATGTTGCTTGTCAACAGATAAAGTGCAGGAACGATGGTGGAATAAATTATTGAACAGCGAGGAACCTATAGATTTGAATAAAATAGACTGCTCGAGGCCTCTTGATGATTTACCTGAAGACCATGTTGCAAAGGTAAAAACAATCATTTTCATTTTGTAAACTTAATTCCCTGACACAGTCAGAAGGCATTTTGGCAGATGTAATGGCAGACGGTGAGAAGATGGACAAAACAAACAATCAATCATCATGAGAGCAGTGTTGGCCGAGTGGCAACGGCCCCTATTTACGAGTTATATAGGTCCTGAGTTCTAACCCGGCTAGGCGCATTACCTTGTGTAATTTATTATATCACCACTGCTCTCAAAACGGTGAAGGAAAACATCATGTGGAAACCTGTAACGGCATGTCCTAGAACCAAAATTTCGAAGATATGTGACATCCACCAACCCGCACTGGGCCTGCGTGGTGGATTACGGCCCATTCTCTATCCAAGAGAGGAGGCCGGAGTCCCAGCAGTGGGAACATTATAAGGCTAATATGCTATGCTATGCTAATCATCAAGTCATCAAAAAGCTGATACTGATGGAGGACGCCTTTGTGACTGTTTCATTCTGCCAACCCTACACCAGCCAGATGCAATCTAAGAAATAATGCACAACAAAATATAGTTATTCTGCGACCTGCCCCAGCATTGCATGGATGTTAGAAGTCCTTGAAACTCTCAATTGTTCTCTAATAAAATATGCATGATTTAAGTATACACTTCCGGGCGTTCGCGCGGGCACACGTCCCGTGACTATGCACATTGTGTCGAATGCGGCGGTTCTCGTAGCGGAAACCAGGTTACCTGCGCAGTGTCGTTAGTTCAACCTTATCAGTGTGCATGTAGTCGTATCGATAGAGAACTTAAATGTATTATTATTTTTTAATTAACCATACATAGGCTCGCGTTTGAGCACTTTTATATGGGAATCTGCCTTATGAACCACTCAGTCCATTGGTAAAAACTTAGTGATTATACAGTCAGATGCGGTGGGGGCTTTGTTTTATAATATGTAAGGATATCTATGCTAATATTAGATAATAATTACGTGGCCGACGCAAAGGGCATCTAAAAGAACACCGTTTTAGTCAGTAAAAGTTTGATGCTATGGACTCACTCCACCAAGAGCGAGAGAAGTCAATTGATGACTTCAAAAGTAAAAAAAAAATGTCCGAACACAGATTTGTGCTAGAACTACATTAGACCGACGCACACATGTAACATGCCTATTTGTACGTAGAACGTCGTCGCGTGGCGTTGATCAAGTGTAGCTCTACAAGTGTAGTTTCCATAATTATATTATATGGAGACCGATGCGTCCAGATCGGTGTGTGGCACACGTGTGCGCAGTGTAGTTCTAGCGTTATACTCAATTTTCAGGTCCGTGAAATGCAATGGAATCAAGAAAGAAAAATGCAAGGCCTACCAACAAGTGACGAGATCCGAAACATGGACGTCTTAAAGAAAGCCTGGAATGCACCTGGGTCACCTTTCATTGGGAAAGAGTTTGATCCAAGCATTCTCAACAACTCCTCTCACACATTGGGATCATTTTCTGGACAAAAGTAACGTGATATTAAATTTTTTCAAAACATTTGATTGAGTTTACTTGTATAGAGTTATTTCAATGATAGCATACCGTAAACAATAAACCAGTCCAGTTATACTAGACAGACTTTAAGTCAAGGGAGAATAGGGTACTTTTCGATCACATCATCACTTATGCCTTGATCTCACGTACCGAGCAAGCGGGCGAGAAAGTGCTCTCGGCCGAATACTCGGTACGTATAAACATAGCGCCGAGTGCTCGGCCGAGCGCTTATCTCGACAACTCGCTCACATCTCTGTCTCGTCCGAGAAACATTTATTTATTTATAAAAAGAAAAGAACAAATACAGACACAATTTTACTGTCTCGCCCTTTTACTCGGTACGTGTGATCAAGGCATTACCATTAGGTGAAATAGTGATCAAAGCCTATCACACTAATATTGTAAAGATGTGTGTATGTTTTTTACCTCTTCACACTCAAACGGCTAGACGGATTTCGATGACATTTGTCACACAGGTAGACCATATCCCGGAGTAGCACATAGGATACTTTTTAATTTGGGGGAGTATGTTCTCTTGGTACAATTTTCTATTGTCGGCGGGCGAAACTGCTGGCAGCAGCTAGCCTATAACAATATACACCAATTGTAGCGTCCGTATATATACATATGTATTACTACTAAATGCATACATATATATACATATCTACATGTGGTAGAAGTGAAAACTACGGGTCAGAGTGTAGCCATGTTTTTCACAATTAGATGGCGCTCATATTAACGTTTTTAGTTTGTTTTATTTTAAGGGTATGGGAGCATTAAATCAAGAAAATGGTATCCGCAGAAATCGGACATTCCACTTTATTAAACTTAGTCAAATTATTGCTTCAAAATCCACTCGGTTCTGATTGTTCGTGTTGTTGGCAGTTTTTCATGTAACTGTAATTGAATTAATTTAATAAAATAATGTACACTCACACAAATAAATACGAGAAGAATTTGTTGGATGTTAAAAAAGGACATTATTTTCAATATTTATATTTTTTATTAAAAAGAAAACATTGGATTAACTAATCATAAAATATGGGCTCAAAATCCTGTTAACACTAATTTTCCAATCAATGTTTTGTCTTCTAACAGCTTGTGAGCCTTCTTCAAATTAGCAGCGTTGATCGGGCTCAACGTTTGCGTCAGAGTACATTTTAGCTTCCCCTCTTCCATCCACTTGGATATCTCTTGCAGCAGTTCATAATGCCTGATTCTATCTTCAGTCTGATACTTTACCCTCGTAAACATCATCTCCGACACCAAAGTTATGCTCTTGTCTTTCAATGGCCTTAAATCCACCAAAGCACTGCTGTCGACGATCAAACATATTCTACCTTGAGGCTTGATAGCTTTCATCAGTGTGTCCCAATACGGTGCAGGATCGAAGTTGACCAGAATGAAGTCAACACCTCCTCCAAACCCATTCGCTTCTAGCTGTGGTATCAGATCCTGAGTATGGTTTAGGACAATGTCCGCTCCAAACTCGCGAGTGAATGCTTGTGTTTCTGGTCGTGACGCAGTCCCAATCACTTTGAGTCCCAGATTCTTGGCGACCTGAGTTGCTACTGACCCCACTCCACCAGCACTGTTGATGATCAACAAAGACTTGCCTTTATCTTTATCTGAAAGTAGCAAGCGGTCGTAAAATGATTCGAAAGTAGTGAGTGAGATGACTGGCATAGAGGCAGCTTGTTCAAAAGTCCAGTTCTTTGGTTTTCTTCCCACTAGAAATTGGTCAACAGCTATGTATTGTGCGTTAGAGCCAGTTCTTCTCAAGTCGCCAGTAAAAAATACCTCATCGCCAACATTCCATAGATTAGCCTTCGCTCCCTTGGAGACTACGATTCCAGCGCCGTCGACACCCAAAATCCTTGGCGGGTTTTCTGTATTCGGTTTTGGAGCTCTTTGTTTCGCATCAATGGGGTTGACTGCCGTTGCTTTGACTTCAACTAACACATCTGTGTCGGTAACAGTTGGTAAACTCACTTCTAGATCGAGTAGACTTTCTGGGTCATCTATCGGCAAATATTTATAAAGTCCAACTGCTTTCATAGTTTTAGGTAAACTCGCCATTGTATTTAGTAACTTTGGACGCGTGCGTGTTGGTTGCAGAGATAAAAGTAACTGAAAAACAAAGGTATTTTAATATCATTTTTACAATTTCGTATCAGTATCATTGTCATGTTATAGACTACACAATGACAACGCGAAAAGTATGTTTATACTCTCTATCAGTTATCGGGGTCTTATCAAATTGTGAGCGGTAGGTACTTGACAGTAGGTACAGTTGTTCTTACATAACTACAGTGCATCTTAACCTAAATTACATAAGTATTATAATACACAATGTAACTCTTTGTTATCCAACCGCAGAATGAATTAAAAACCCGGGAACCACTTATCCTATTTACGTATAACTTTCTTTACTATTGGTTATCGAGCAGTTTCAGCATATTCTTTTTAGGTAAAGCGACTCTGGAATCTATGAAAAAATAACTTGCATTTTAATAGTCTGTTTAATTTTTTTATTGGTAGGCTCACGCTTGACCACTACATCACTTGCTGGTGAGCGATGATGTCGCCGACGGTGGAGAACACATGCCTAAAAATACCTGACCTACTTCCTACTTATTCATTCTTTGACTTAAAGACCCTTATGATGTTCCTATGTTGTTAATTTATTTCTGAATTGGTAGAGAATATTTACCTAAAGTTCAAACAAGTAAGCACCTAACATAAAATTGATAATAACTCCTCTAAAAATCACGTAGTCATAAAGCGTCTATTACACCGCATAAGTTACACAGACTGTCTTAAAGTTTACTTCCGAGTAAGACAGTCTGACCCTTATTACACTACGCGACGTCGACAAACCCAGTCTGAATATCGAGTGGTGTAATAGACCCTTTAATAATTATATCGAAGAATCTTATTATTTTACTTCTCCCATTATTACGTAAATGTTATCTACCTTTTCCGATTTCTGGCAACCAGCAACGAAATAAAAAAGACCAAGTGAATGATTCGACGGCCCAGAACTGAAATGTTAAATATGACGAGGAGAGTCGATTCCAAAATGAAATGAGATAAGGTAAAAAGAGTGGTCTATTTAATTAGGTGATACATAAACCGAATTGACAAATAATTGGGAGTGCTAACCTATTGCTGAATCTAAATAGACATTTTTAGAATAATAAAATATGGCGCTCCATATACCTACTACTATATTATTGACTGTATCGATCGTTGTACGTCGGGCGTCGTCGTATAACGATCAATTCAGTCAATAATATTATAATATCGACTAATTCAAAAACGCGCGTCCGCAGCGCGGTCGTAGCGCTGCAGTCGCACGATTTTCTTTATATGGAATAACAAAGCAGCGCAGCCATCCCGCGGCATTTTGCAACCAATTTGAAGGTGCCCTAAAAAGCTCTCTGCCACTTAGATAGGAAACTTCTTGATTTCAGTGATGATGATTCTTATTCTCTCATTTATTACATGTGATCGAATAAGTACCTAATCTATGTCCTTCATTTTCAATAAACTTGAAATTTGATTATCTACTACAGTAGGTACCAACAAGGGGGGCGGGCGGGGGGTGCGTTTCAGAGCTTACTTTAGGCACCAGTCTGCCAATCATCCTATATGTTACCGTAGATATGAGGCTAGCAATTAGGAGTGGAGAAAATAAACTTTTATTATTATTTAAAAAAAAAAACACTTTTTTAATATTCTCTATACTTTCAATAGCCCCCCCCCCCCCCTTGATCATCGGCTGGCGACGCCCTTGGGTACAATTCAACTTCAACGTTGTGATAGTAACAATGTCACAGTTCGAGTCTACTACGAAGTGACCTATCAAGTGACCCACATCTAGCAGTTAACGTTAAAACGTACGTAGTCTCTTTGCATCTTTAATGGGCCTACCACACGCACAAGCTTTACCACAGTTTTGCTTGTACATGTTCAGGTGCACAGGCCTGTTTGTACACGGAACACCGTGTAAAATTATATGGGTTTTACCAACCACACGCATTTTTTTTTAAGTAGGTAAAATCATCCAATGACATCCCCGCCCTTGGTCGCAGCGGGAGGTAGTGTCAGACTCTTACTGACCAAAAAACCCTGGTATGCATTTTCATACCTCCCCAGAGCCCCAGACCAACTACACGCATGGTAAAACTGTGGTGAAGTTTGGGCGTGTGGTAGGTTCACAATGTACCTAGTACATATTTCGAAATGGGCTAAAACGGTTCCTATTTATAGACAAAACATTCTTCATTCGTTCTTCTCTTCTCCGTATTACAAGCCGTACCTTGACCAGCCGATTTCCACACAACTTCACAGTCAACAGTCAAGCGCCACTTTAAGTCCTACCTTACTTCCCTATTCATTCAAAGTTTTATAAAATCTTATCCCTTCAATTCTCTGTCCTTAACATTTTCTCATTTTCTTTTCTCAGCTGCATGCATTCATGCAGCTGAGATGAGCTGGTATTTTCCTTTTTTGTAGCCCAATATTCCGATCCATACTTCTGCGGCCTAACTGCTGTATTATATTATATAAATTTTAAATGGCTTCAACCACTGGCAGAAGGTAGTTAATACTATAACATACCTATGCAGTCTATGTCACTTAGTGATGAAGTAGCATTAGATTGGTGAAAGAATTTTTAAAATCGGTCCAGTAGTTCTTTGAGTATATTTATAACAAACAAAAATACAATAGATGCATTTATAAACATGTAAACTCACTTAAAAAAAAGACACCCGTAACAAATATTTGTTCCGTTCAGAAAATGAAAGCGCAACACGAACTGGAACAGCTGATCACTGAACCACGTGTTTCTAGTTACTGTTAAACTATTAACAAAGGTTCTTCGCCAGGTCTTTACTTAAAGAGGTGGAATCAGGGCTCCGTTAACTTTTCTGGAATAGGGATTCCATTAGGAAATGGATCCACCTCTAGCTATGTCGACTGATGAAGCAATTTTCTACATACTTCCAGGTCCTTTCAGGCCTTCAACCTTTTTATTTACTTCGAGTCGTGTCTTAGTTTAAAAAATATTTACATATAAACAATTAAGTACACTTAAAACTAAAACATACAAAATATTATAGCACATTTCAAATGTCTTGGTTTACGAGATTTTGAAACGTTAAAACTAAAAACCAGATAACACCAACTTCCCAATCATTTTCTTATTTTCTATCAATCTATGAGCTTCTCTTAAATTAGCAGCGTTGATCGGACTCATCGTTTTTGTCAGTGTGCTTTTTAGTTTTTCCTCTTCCAACCATTTCGAAACTTGATTGAAAATCTCATACTGTCTTATTCTGTCTTCCGTGTTATATTTCACTCTCGTGAACATCATTTCTGACACCAACGTTATGCTCTTGTCTTTCAATACTGCTATATTTACCGGAGCACTGCTATCCACAATCAAACATATTCTACCTTGAGGTTTGATAGCTTTCATCAGTGTGTCCCAATACGGTGCGGGATCGAAGTTGACCAGAATGAAGTCAACTCCTCCTCCAAATCCATTCGCTTCTAGCTGTGGTATCAGATCCTGAGTATGGTTGAGAACAATGTCCGCTCCAAATTCGCGAGTGAATGCTTGTGTTTCTGGTCGTGACGCAGTCCCAATCACTTTGAGTCCCAGATTCTTGGCGACCTGCGTTGCTACTGAGCCCACTCCACCGGCACTGTTGATGATCAACAAAGACTTGCCTTTATCCTTTTCTGAGAGCAGCAAGCGATCAAATATGGACTCGCAAGCAGTGAGTGTAGTAAGTGGCATAGCGGCAGCTTGTTCAAAAGTCCAGTTTTTGGGTTTTCTTCCCACTAGATATTGGTCTACGGCCATATATTGCGCGTTAGAGCCATTTCTGCTTACGTCGCCAGTGAAAAATACCTCATCGCCAACGTTGAATAAATTTGCATTGTCCCCCTTGGAGACTACAATTCCAGCACCGTCCCATCCCAAAATCCGAGGTGAAGTTTCCACGTTTGGCTTTGGAGCACGTATTTTAGTATCAATGGGATTCACTGCCGTCGCTTTGACTTCCACCAACACATCAGATTGACGAACACTTGGTAAACTCACTTCTAAATCGACGAGACTGTTGACATCGGTTATCGGCAAATATTTATAGAGCCCGACGGCCCGCATTGTTTTCGGTAATCTAAACATTGTGTTATCTTGAGACGCGTGTGTGATGGTTGCAAGCAAAAATACAACTGAGATTTTACAAGTGATAGTCATTGGTTAGCAAACGATTCTCACCGTGGTATAAGAATAATTATATAAAAGCGCCTGCTTATCAGTACAAGTATTTCGTAACAATCTCTCCGAAAAACATCAGCCGGTGTCGTGAAGGGCGTGTTTACTAATTTGTAGTCTGAATATACTCGCACACCATGACTGGACAACTTCGCGTCAGTCAGTAAGGCTTGGCACACATCCAACGCTGTGGTCTGTTTGTGTCCCGTCATTCGATCATACAAGTTCATGTAATAAATAGATAACAACATCACTAAAAAACAATGACGCTATCAGTTTTAAAAGGCATATCATGGTTATTATTTGCAAAATAAAGTGCTGTTGTACATTTATCTCAATATTTTTTAGAAAATATCACTGTCATAATAGCTGTCTACACATGTGGGCATTCTTTATATGTGTATTATAATACTATGAATTAGATAAGAATTTATTGTACACCAAAACTGTGCCAAATACTAATTCAAAAAAAGTTCATCATTAATTATAGAATACAGTTTCTGAATATTGATTTTCGAGCAGCCCACATTTTACACAGACTCCTTGTAACTGTCTACTACAGAAATTACACATACACCATATCTAGACAAAATGTGGCGAAACACAACGATTCTCGTCGGGTTTCGCCACATTTAAGCCGACGATTCTATTGTGTAACCAACCTAGCCCCTTCGCTCGTGAACACCAAACCTTATCTGCCTCATTTACACATGTGGCCCCGCTTGACATTGACCATGAATAAAAAAACTATGCATAGCTACGCATACCTATTTGTCTCGATAGAAAAAACTCATTCGATACTGTTTACATGCAAACCCACCAAAAAGTATAATATGAAAGATACATTTCACTACAAACCGGGGATGACTGTCCTTGAAGAGAATACAGGAGCTAATCGCGAGTTTCTGTGATCCACTGCGTAAACAGAATCAGAAAAACATATTTATGTTATTCTTCAGGATAATGCTACATAAATAGAATAGTGTATTCAAAACATAATACAGATAATTTAGTACTATAGAAAAAATCGCGAAGATGACTCAAAAAATTACTTTTATCGATTAAAAACCGGACTAATAGAGATACCTACACAATAATTCCGATTGTTTGTTAGATTATTCTACAAGCAACGTCTACCATTCTAGTGTTTTAATTTTATAATGAAATCTGTAGTTTGTAGTAAATTACTAAAATGCTTCATATTTTGCAAACATTGTGTCTTTGCGCATCTCTTTTTTTGCAGTCCGGTTTAAATCATTCTCGTTTTATGCACTCCGGTTTAAATTATTGCATCAACGCTATCTATACGAATCAATAGAAATAGCAACTGAAGAAATATTTTTTTTATAAAACAACACTAATTTGACTTCTCTGTTTGAGTCTATTTTAACAATGTTAATAGGGCTTAGCTTGTTTATACTATCAAATTAGCGTCAGCGGACAGTATTGCCGTGACCACAGCTGGCCCGTGACGGAATACTGGGCCCCGCAAGAAAAATAATTTCGAAAAATTACTATTTTTGTCATTGACACCTTTAAAAGAATATTTTGCCTTTTATTAAAAAATTAATCGTCATGATGACGCATAGCGCTCAACACTATAGAGCAGTGCGCTTGGCGCGCTCGCTCATGTCTTGCTATCTTCGATAAGACTTGTCTGGATAGTCTGGTCTGGCGCTATCGCACTTGTGGAAAAATACAATCCCAATTATCGTAACCGTTTTATATTCTAATTCGTAAATTCTGTGGGTATTTAAATTGTATAATTACCTACTATCTATAATACCTGTAAACAAACGGAAATTTAGCTAAATTTTAAGCGCATACAAGTCATCGCCATGACAATCAGAGTTTTCAGCTTGTTTTGTTTACATAAACAACAATTAAGTAATTATCGTTACCCGGCACACACCCCGTCAGTAGTGGTGATAACATAAAACCTTGAGGGACTCCATCATTCATAACAAGATTTCTATAATTCAAGAACCAAGGGTATTTATTTTCAATAGATAAGTAGTAATATCTGAACCAATGTAATGCCGCCGTAGCTATGACGGAGTAAACGCAATATGTTTCCATTTGCCATTAAAGCCTTTTGTGTTTGTCTCTATCGAAAGCTTTAACGAAATCAGCCACAATATATTTTGAGTATGGAATAATGATAATGTTGCTGTCTTCTGAAATAGAAGCTTATTAAGATTTTCTTACACGTTTTTCATTATAGGCAGAGAACAGAGATATCTTTGTCAGGTTAACCAAATGCCACGGCATCTTCACTTTCCGCCTGATGCAGCTCCTAACCGGCCACGTTTGTTTCGAGAGGTTCTCCTTTTGGATTCTGCGGGAAGAAACGCCTTAGTGTCGTACAAAAAAAGAGGGTTGAAACAAAAAACGGAATGGATGCTTGTACATTTATTTCTAATAAGATATGGCTCCTATTCCTCAATACAATACGTTCGTTACATACAATTATTAACATTTACACAATATAATACAAGCAGATCATAATATATCACAGAGTACGCGTAACAATTCACAATATGCGAAAAATAAACCTTTTTAAAATATTTTGTAGCCTTATGTACGTCATATTTCATTTGTATAACAATATTTAGACTATTTTAAGGTAAATATAGATACTTTATGAATGAATAGCAAGGTGGGACTAAACCTAAGAAAAAGTACTCACAAATCCTGAGGATCTAGACCACTGGTTTCCAACCTGTGATATGCGGACCACTAATGGTTCACAAGAGCCAAAATATAGTTCATTTAAGGTCTGAAAATTGCAAACTTTATATTGATGTGAACTGATGCAGTTGCTATTACAAATCATCATTTTTGATTAGAAGATAATAATTATGAACATTGTTATAGAAAACACAAATGTTTTCTATAACTATGTTTCCTTCACTTTACTGGATTTTAAAGAACAGTTGTTCTGGCATTGTTTTTTTTTTTTTTAATTAGGTACCTACTTAACGTAGTTAAGTTTTTTTCTGGTCCCTGTTAACACCAGTGAAACCAAAGCGATCCCCAGGCTACAAAAGTTTAGAAACCATTGATCGATATATACTGACTTTATATCAGCGATATTCAAAGATTGTTGGGATTCAACACATGAGCCACCCCAAATTACATATATTATGAAACTTATATACAGAGTGCCATTTTATCTAGGACCCTTCTGCGGCGTATGAAAAAGTTGCCAAGGCCCTAGAACGTAGAGAACAAAAGTAGGAACATAGGTGGGTTTTGGTCAGTAAAAGTCTGACACTCTCGCTCCACGGTTCCACTCTAGAGCAGGAGACCCCACCACAAAAAAATCTAAGAGCCTCCAATGACTATTCTAGTCATCTACTATATAAAAATAAGTCGGGTTTTCCTTCCTGACGCTATAACTCCAGAACGCAAGAACCGATTTCCACGGTTTTGCATTCGTTGGAAAGGTCTCGGGCTCCGTGAGGTTTAGGGTAGAGCGGGAGCGAAGCCGCGGGCAAAAGCTAGTATAACATAAAATACTCATGTTAAAATCGATCAGTGATTGGTAAAAGTAGCTGTTGCTACATTAAATATTATAGGTATATTCTATCGCATTAACTATTATTTCAAGGAACTTTGTACAAGTGTAAGTACATATTGTATTGTGTATGAATGTGCTTATCTATCTATATATTTTCTAAGTAACACGGTGAATGCGTTCTCTCGAACGCTTCTAATAACTGTGGATACTGCTGGAATCCTATGATTAAAGGTCTCATTTTTTTGTACAAGGTAGCTAACGTGTTAAAATGAAACTGATAATGTAAGGTAAATACAGATTTCACGAATTAGTATGTTTGCAATAAATACACGCGTAGAAGGGCATGAATGAACCATAGAAAAATTACACTAGGCCCACAAACAAGTCTGTACTTTTAATATTATTATTTACAATCAAGGTCCAGGGAAATTAATTGGTTGTAGCAAAAAAGTTGAATGCAGATTATAAAATGACGGGCTTCTGCCAGCTCTCAAAAATCCTTTTTAATTCTTAAAAGGGACCTCTGTGCAAAACAGCGTTTTAGTTTCAAGGGGTTGGGTTGCAGTGCAATTTTCTAAGGAAACAGCGCTGGCCCAGCGACGAAACACCGTAGCCTTAACCAGTGCTATGAATTTCTCGTGATGTAGAGGAACTGATAACTGGGAACTGGCTGATGTAACCCTGGAATGCCTACTAGCAAACCCATCGAATTCGGGCTCGTCAGAATCGTCTTAGCCAGTTCTATACAATTCTCATGATAACAAGAACCTGAAACTAGGAGGTGGTTTGTTTGTATAATATTATATGGTAGGTACATGATTTGCTCCCCGAGCGAATTTAGGGCGAACCGCCGCTAGTTGATTTAAGAAAATCAAGCAGCTATCACAATAATGTGTTCCGCTAATAATTTAAAATGTATGAAATAAAAATAAAATTTAAAATTAAAAAAAACCCCTTCGGAAAATAAGTTAGTAAATGACTCTTTCAGCCTTTTACCTTCATTAAAACAACCTAAATAGCGTCACTGAGTCGGGGGTCCGCTAAGTAAGGAATTTAGGTAGGCTAAGTAGCTTTGATATACAAAAAAAAACCTAAGTACCGTATATTTGAAACTATTAGGCATTTTCTATTCGTTAAAGCTAAATAAACTACTGCATATTGTGGTCCTCCTACTCTGACGCTCATCTTTAAAATATTTATAGGTTCTTTTAATGAAGTTAAAAAGCTGAAAGAGTAATTTATTAACTTATTTTTTACAGCTTTTTGCGTAGGGTTTTTTTTTATATTAGTCAAACACAAAGTTCTCAACAATAGTGATGAGCATCAACTAAAAACCTACCCAGAGAAGTTTTACCAAAAAAAATAGTTGGATGCAGTATACAATCGTTATTTAGAAAGGGATCCAGTATAAATAATGGTTTTATAAATTTCTTTCAGTAATATATAAACCAGTAAAAATCGAATTATACATACTCATAGATATAGGTGCCGAAATCTTATTCTACCATACCTTTGAAACAGCTGCGCATTTTTTAAAACATTTAACCGAGGTTAAGAGTAATTTACCCTAAAAATAATTTGACCATAAATAGCCGATCAATAACATTTTCAAATAATTTACCTACATTATTTTACAAATGGTGTTTTTCAAACATTTTTTGATCTTTGCATGTTTGATATGATGTTCCCTAGATGTTCTAGGTACGCAATATTAAATTAGATATTAGTACATTATGATACAAGTGTGTAATGTACATGGTTACCGTTGAGGCGGTATTAAGACCCGAGCCTTGGCGAGGGTCATAAGAGAGCCAAGAACGGTAACCATACATTACTCACGTGTATCATACGACGTTTTTCAATACACTTGTGAAGAAAAATAATTTAGCCAACTATTATTACAACAGCAAAACTAGGAAAAAATTTCATAATATGGCGGTAACATTCATAGGCACGCATCAATTTTTTTTTAATTCAGCTATCTGAAGGCTATGGCTACATAGTCTTTTGATCAAATTGCCTAGTCGTTGTTTGTTTTCTTGCGTGAAAAGATTTCACGATAATGTCATTTTTAGTGACAATAGGATATAACATTTTCTAATTTTTTTGTAGTATTTGATTTTATTTAATTAATACGGACAATGAACTTCACTCGAAAAAATTACACCAAAGACCGCGCGCATTTTAAAATGGCGCTTAAAATGGCGACTATAAGCCACAAAGAAAAAACAATTTTTATTTGAAAGAAAATATTTGTAAAATAGTTTTGTTATTAAATAAATCGTTTTTACACGTTAAAATGGCCGAAATTGCATGAAATAAGTAAGTAAGACACTAATTTACCTATACTATTGAGCGAACGTAATAACCTAACATGAATTATTTCGTATTCAAAATTTGATTTGCGAACAAAGAGGTTGAACAAAAAGGTTATAGCTACATTACAGCACTAGTGCGTAATGGTAATCAAAATGACAAAGTTTGGTAACAGGTGTCATTATGTACCTAAGTGTAGTGCAATAAGAGCCACTTTCTGAGCAAGTGTATTGAAAAATAATATTATTTATCTATAGTTACATCAGATACCAACAGTTTTCCTAATCATTTAATCATAAATCATGATGGTAAAGGTACCAATACAGACAAGTGCAACAACGTGATAATGCAACAACGAAACGAGCATTTTTATAAAAGTTGTAGGTACCTATTATAGGTAGGTAAGTTCTAAATCATTATGTAATGCCTAGTTTACTCGTGGGCCCAGCCTCAGCCAATCGCCATTGGATAAACGGGGTTTTCCCGATTACACAATGGCTACACAATAGAGATTGGCCGAGGCTGGGCCCACATGTAAACTAGACATACTTACTTAAATACTTTCACGACGCGCTTGTCTGTGGGACCCACAATTCGTATCACAAGTTAAACTGATAATAAAATATTACAATATTTAGTTACCAATCTGATATGTCCTGACCTTCAAGTCTTTGACAAAAAACATATTTATACCTTCTTCAAATTTTATTTTAATACTGACATAATTTGTACTGATTACATTCATTTTGTACGAAGTGCATTTTAAATATTAAATGCACTTTAATACGTATACCGTGTTTATTTAAAACAAATACATATTACATACCACGCTTCGATCACTAGTTCACATTACATTGATACAGTAGCTGGCGTCAGCATCACTGAATTGCGACGCTGGATCAGCACCTCCACTGGCGATCACGACGCATCAAGAAGCATCAAGAATCATTGATCTCCGATCTCCGGGGGGGAGGGATGTAGTGACATCTATGTAATCACAAATTAACTAATCCTGCATCGCGCAAGTAACATTTCCGCGCAATTTGAACATATCGGACAGCCCGAAATCGTGTATCGGGCAATAGCCCACCAGACATAACACCTGTCTGGTGGGAGGATCCTCCCTTTACAACGGAGGTATGTGGGACTTTCTTTACTCACTGTTCCGCATACCCTCAAGATTAAAATGTAAATAATTACTGATCCAGTGATGGAATCCAGTGATGCTGGCGCCAGCTACTGTATTTATTGTAAATCAGCCTTTATTTAGTGATCGAGGCTACCACATAAATTTGAAATGGTTTAAGCACGCATCTGAAAATATGTAGGCATTTACAAGGAGTAGGTATATAAACATTTAGATTAGGTAGGTACTCAGTATTATAATAAAGATCAACTTCCAATTTCAGGCATTTACTCAATTTTAAATCATGAAATGTTTTTCAATCAATGATATTGACAGTTATTATTTTTAGAACATAATTTTACCTAGATGATTTCAGGTAATTACGTTAAAAATTTAGGTAACCGGTCTATTTTGTACAAAAATATCACTGTGAAAGCTAAGATAAAGTGAGCTGTCAATCACAAGCATTACCCAGTTTATTATACCATGAAAATGTAGGTGAAGTAAGCGTTATTTTTTTGTCATAAAGTAATCTCTAAATAACTTCTCCCGCTGTAAGGTGGCGCAAGAGAGTGTCAGACTTTTACTGACTAAAACCCACTGTGTTATCCTTTGCGTTCCAGGGCTACAGTACCTAACTCAACAATCCCACAGCCCGGACAATGAGGTCGTCTATGACGGGTTACTTCACACTTATGTTTTCGCGGCGATATATTTACAAATCAGAATGGACCGTCTGCCTTTAGGTAAATTTTTAACGCATCTGACGTCACCTTAGTAAAACATATGTCCTAATAACAATGTAATTCACTGTAACTGTCAGTATTATTGATTGAAACACATTCTACAATTTCCGTTAAAGCATACCTATTCTACAAATGCGGACATAAAAACTGGGCCACATTTTCACTGTCGTTTCGTCCTGAAAATTTTGAGAATAACAAGACGTTGATTTGTGGAAACGTGATTGCTTCATTACTATACACTTACTAGTCGTGACTTTCTAACACAAATTATTATATTTTACTTTATTTATTCTTCTAAAAGCGTAAAAATATATAAACTGTCGTGTTAACATTAATTTGAGACTCCGTTATTCCGATTTCTCTTCACATACAAACCCATATCATACCTATTTATTATACATAAAGATTTCTTAGTGCTCTTTAACTCTATGTGTAAATGTGTCTTTGTAACAAATATGGCAAATTAGAACTTGAATTCTAGGCACGGCACTATAAATTGAAATTAAAATTCTAATAAGTACTATTTTAGGAAATTAAAACTGCCTTAGAACCTGGCCACACTACCCCAATGCAGCGTAGTTAACATTAAAATGGCGCGGCCGAATCACGGCACATTTTCGCACCGCGCTTCGTGGAATTTAATTATGTATTATAGTGCCCAGTACGGTGTAAATACACGACAAGGTAATGTCGCCAAACCCTTTGGTTGAAAACTAGACTAGGGGCAACACCTGAACAAAACGATGTTGTGGTTTCTGTCACGACGCGGCACGGCAACGTACCGGGCACCGCATATTTGCACGACGCGCGACACGGCAGCGCAATGTGCCGCCGCCGTCAGGTGTAGCACCGCCCGTGGTTATGTGAACCGGCCCTTACGAAGATTCGGCTTTAGTGCACAGCTACCTAAAAATCCCACTATAACTATTGTCTAGTTTCAGAGTTCTTCAAAATCTAGCTATTGACTCGATATGCTTCCACAGCTAAGAGTTCAGCCCCTTAGCCCAATTCCTTTGTTCTGATGTCATCTCAACAAAGGAATTGGTGGCGTGGTCAACTTCAACCGTTCACGCTAAACGAAACGATTATAACTTGGCTAGGAGGGCAGATTGGCCGAGATTTAGAACTAAATCCGAGTGAAAAGTCTACAGACACTGGATACCTGTTACACATAGCACATAGCTGCAGTAGGAATACACTCATTGCACAATATACAAAAAGCATTAAAAACATACAATGAAACTTCTTCGACGTAATTCAAAAACACCATCTCCTTCACTCTTCAAGCTTACTGTACAGCATACTTGCAAAAGTCGTGAGAGCCTGTACATTCCACGCTAGGCCTGTGGGTGGAGTCCCATATGCCAGGCCCGCATCGCTGGCACATCCCCACCAGGGTGCAGGGGATCCGGACTAACTGACGGAACTGGTACAGCAAACCTCTGGCCTTGCGCAGGATGAGGCGCCCGTCCATGTACATTGCTGAAATAGACATAGAGGAAGTATTAGAAAGATATTTAATGTTTCTGTGTGTAACTTATACTATAGCCAGTATACCTAGTATAGTCTTTGTACTGTACTAACTCCTGCGAGCGACTTCGCCCGCGGTGAAGTAGGTTTCTCCCTATAAACTTTTCGTTTAGTTCGTATTAAACCTAGTAATAGTCCCAGAACTATTTTTGATCGCGGTTTTGAAGTAAGGCGGTAAGTGAATATTTTACTGCCTTATTCCAAAACTGCAATCAAAAATATTAAACCTTGTAATAGTCCCAGAACTATTTTATTACTGGGGCCATGGGTTAATGTGAAAACGCTACCCACGGCCCTGGAACGAAGGCAAAGAAGCACAGGATTGGGTTTTTAGTCAGTAAAAGTCTGAGACTATTTCCCGCCAGCCCAGGGCGCGGAGGATGTCATTGGGTGATTTTACTCCCACCAAAACAAAAAGTGAATACTTTCAGCAAATTCTAGGAAGGTATATAAAAGGAGGTAGATAATTATGTTCAGAGTATGTTCACCTAAAGAACTGAAATGCAGCAGCATCTCGTCAGTATTGAGGTCCTGTGCGATGACGTCATCCGCGTACACGGCGATGATGGCCAGGCACAAGAAGAGATGGAAGTAGTCCGTCTGGTAGTTGGCCCAGCAAGCCTCCCACATGCGAAGGGCCACTGCTTCCGTGAATTCGCGCTTGAAGCATCTGGAATGACAGAGAACAACTAGGTTAATACTTCAGTATAACCGCTCATTAAAAATGTTTAAATTTGATTGATAAATTTTTTGACTCGAAACGTTTTTTCAATTACACTAAGTACCTACTCGCAACAAAATTAGAGTCCATCTAGTTAACAATACGATAAAGAGGAAACGGGTGAATATCATGTTTTTTTTCTTCGGGTTTCGTGAAATTTAGGGACCTGGTTTCTTAATTTTTCTCGAAAGCTGAAGAAAAAGAAATTGAGAAGAAGAAACTGTAGAGTAGGAACTTTTTCTTCAGTTTTCGTAAAAATTAGGGAAAACTGAAGAAAGGGTTTCGCCACCAAAATTGAAAAATCACGCTACCAAAAATGAAAAAAATGATTTGACCTTGATATTCACCCAAATATTTGTATAGGTAGGTAGGTAGGTATTTATAGTTTTTGTTTGTAATTAATTGACTCAAAAACTACTGGACAAATCTAAAAAATACTCTCCAATATAACGCTACATAATAGGCATCACAAACATGGCTATAATATCTATATTTCATACTTTCACGCAAACAAAACCGCAGGCAGGAGCTAAAATTTATATAATTTCAGAACGCCTACTTTTCCCTGACACAGCTGTGTCCCCGTGTTAAGTGATAACAAACAGAAAACAAAGTTTCCTCGAAATTTCTATTTACGTACCAAAATCTACTTTGAAACACATTTTGCTAAACGATTTTCTCAGAACCAATTTTTCTACGGTTCTAAGGTTTTTCTACGGAATCTCAAAGGAAGGAACGAAAAAAGGTTGAACGCAACAAAAGGCCAGACTTGGGATAATCTGATAAAAACGGATAGACGAGTAGGTAGTAGCACCAATAGGCAAAGGCAAAATGTCAGGGGATCGTCCATCTTCTTCTAGGAATAATTAAATTCTGTTTGACTTTGATGCCCTCGCCAATAATGCGGGGATTTTGCGTGGGGTTTCCTTCAATATGAATGAACTAGTAAATGTATGAAAGCTATATCTACTAATGACAACCTATGAATGGCACCGCTTTATTAAAATCTTTCGTAGAGGGGAAGGAATCCACGTGGCGATGGTTGGCAACACAGCAGTTATCTGTGGTTGGCAAAATCAAAAATCAAAATCAACTCTTTTATTTCAAATAGACCATTTACAGGCACTTTTGAATAGTCAAAATGTCGGTCAGTCAAAAAAAAAAGTGAAGCTAAATTGGCAACTAAATTGGCAACTTGGCACAAAGGAAAGCGAGAATTTCTGTATGGCTTCTGATAAAGGGGCATAAACAAGTTATAAGAGGTATAATTAGTGACTTTTTGGTCTGGAGCCCAGGGTACAGGAGGGATAGGGGGCTCCCATACTGTCTTTATTTATTACAATGTGTTGGCAATGTGGGCAAACGGCCCTATGAGCCCAGATTAACATAATACTTTTTAGTGTTTCAAATTAAATCTTAAACCAACCGGCGCAAGGTGATATTACGGGAAACTGCATATTTTACTGTTGTCTATATGAATTCTATTATTTTATCCGAGGCTGCATTGGAAATTTCTTAAGGAAAGGGATATGACAAAGAAATATCAAAACAATCGATTCGTAGTTAGAGATTTTAACGCCCATCATAATTCAGATGAAGAATTAAAAATAGGAAAGTATGATCATTGAAAGAATAGTGATAATGGACAACAACTTCAATGTGATCGATTTTTTCAACCTTCCGAAAAAATCCCAAACCAAATCAACCGATGTTTATCAATTATCATTGAAAAATAATAAAATTGATTTGATTACACATTCATTACACAACAACCACTTTTCGAAAGAACATCGCAAACGACAGTTACCTAGCATTTTTTTCAGGAAGGCAATTTTTTCCTTTCTAATTAAAAACTATTTGGCTCGATAATAGCAAGTTATAGTTCATCTAAGTTCATCATTGACGCACACGTTACATAAACTTTCGACATTTAGTTGAGGTTATCGGGGTCTCAAAACATTATGATAGGTAGGAAACATTCTATTATTGAGCATTAGCAGCCAATGGCTTTGCTCGCGTGAACTTAGGTTTTCCCGTTTCTCTATACAAACTGGACCCCCTTATATCCCCTTAGGGAGTGAATCTTGGAAAATTCTTTCGTATTCTTTGAAACTACACCAATATTATCATGTAAGGAACCTCTGTGCAAAATTTGGGTTAGGTTAGTTAGATTTGAGGCTGGGCGTTGATAGTCCGTGAGTGTGTCAGGACTTTGCCTTTCATACATAGGTGTAGATTACAAACAACAGGGCTTTAAAAAAAATGGTTTGCGTTCATAGCTGGTCGAAAATGTTTAGCGTTAAGTAGAACTCGGGGTAATTTGGCATTTCATTCCGAGGCAGAGTAGGGTACCCAAGGGTACCTTTCTAATGGACTTTTAAATTACCTTTCCTACAATTAGCTCAGTCGTAGCATGCCTCAGGGGCAACAATTTAGAAATGGACAGTGAAGTGTTTCTTTTTAGGCATTTTTGGAGCGTTTGATACACCTTTTATTTCTGAGGGTAGATAGTTTTTAGAATTTTCGACATTCTTTGCACCAGAGACCATGAAGTTATGCGACTCACCGTGTTTTGCACATTCGCTTATCCTAAATAGTTGTTGAAGTTTGGTCAACCCTGTACCTCAAAGTTTACTCTCGCCCCTACTCTAAGTACTTTGAACTATCAATGTCGAAAAAAGACACAGTTTGCGAAAAATATAAATATTGGTTTTCAAAATGATAAAATTAGTTCATTTAGTTAGCCTTACAAATTCACGGTCCAACCCTATGACTCTACCACAACAATAAAACGATTGATAAATTGTGTGAACATTGAATCAATAAAAAGGTAGTACCTAACTATTAATATGAATCTGCATGATCTTCCTTCTCCGGAACTGTTCGTAATGGAGGGCGTCTACCAGGTTCTGTGGTACTATTCTCTAAGAAAACGCAGCGCTGCCGCAACGACCAACAACCAAATAGGATACATTGAATTAATAATCCAATGTATAGGTATGTTAGGTTGACAATCCAATGTATACTTTTTGGGCGTTATTCGTTGAGGCAGCGCTGCGTTTTCTTAGAGAATAACACCACTGGACTGGAGTGGACTAAGCATTAATGCAAATGACGAGTACATTACTCACCATCGATACCATTTGCCCCTATTTTTTCTGCAGCGTAATCGGATCAGAGATTTCTAGATTCGCTCGGGACAATTGTTTGTAATGCCTACAAATAGTTGTTCCGGGTCTGGGTGTTTTGTGTATGTGAGTGTGGGTTTACATATTTTGGGAATTTCCAGAGGTTTATAAAAAATCAAAATGAGTAGAACCTGGCCATACCATCCCCTTTAATATCACATTATTCTGTATTTTATTCTATTCCGTATCATTAAAATACTGATACTAGGTATTTATATTTGTGAAAAGGTTTGGAACCTTTTCATAACTCCGATTTCTAATAAAGAACGTTTAGATCGATCAATCACTAGTAAAGTTTCTTTATTAGTGATCGAGGGTTCCAACTGAATACGTTGGTATTCAGTATAATAGTAGTAACGGGAGTATTTGGAACTGAAATAAATTCATTTGTTTTCGAGGAATACTTACAGCAATATCCAACGATGACAGAACAGTAACTCCATGGCGTCGACATGTTTTTCTAAGTGCTTGTAGAAGTGTGGCAACATTATCCTTATTAATTCACGTAGGTAGCTCTGGAAGTAAAATGTCATGCGTAGCAGTTTTTAATATCGTCACAAAATAATATGTTAGCATTGTTGTAATCAGTGTGATAGAGAATGATAAGCTTGGATTAGACCTGTGACTCATTACTTATAAAGATATTGTCGCGTATAGAAATATAGGGGATTATTTTAAGCTAGATAGATATTATTTTAGTTCAAAAATAGTAAGCAGATACTGACAGCAGCATCAATCCGTCTCACATTAAAATACCGAGTAAAGTGGGGTTACTTTGGCCCTGAAGTATAACTTTGGCACAAAGCTGTTAAATGTGTTTCTATTAGTTAATGAGTTCGGGTCAAAGTTATACCTCAGGGCCATAGTAAGCCCACTTGAGGTATCTTATATTACCCACATAACCCCCTTAACCCGTTAATGACGCTGTCCTTACAAAAAAAAAAACAGGAAATTATCAATCTATTATAACTAGGTACGGAGTGCGAGTTGTTTATACGTTAACGCGATCGAAACGTTTACCGCATAAGGCTCTCTGATTGGTTGAGAGCTTGGAGCGGACCAATCGGAGCGCCGAGTATCATAAACGTGTCGATCGCATTAATGTAAAACAAAGTCGTACTAGGCACTCTGCAGGTAAGTTTTTTAAGACTCCCGCAGCCAGACGCAACTATGCGACAATCGGCGACAACAATTTTTTGTATGAAATGGTTATTATTGTGCAATATTTTATACTAAACAACCAACAACATTAAAAAGAAAAATAGTCTAGAGTGAATAGGTTACTTCTAGCTTCTAGGCAAGTGTGCTCCATCATCGGTCACATCATCGCTTACCATCAGGTGAGATAGGGGTCAAGACTCAAGCGAGAGCCTGTCACAGAGAAAAATAAAACTTTTTTTAGAAACAGCATCAAAATTAGTTATTAAATGAAGCAGTTTCAAATATCGGTATGAAGAAGAATGGGAAAACTCGCTATCTCTTTTCTGCCATTAGGCTGTGACGTCACATTTCGGTGCGTGCATCCTCATTCTGTTACTTGACAGTTTCACCTTCCACAAGATTTGAAAGGTTTCTAACCTTCTTACTATTGAATGGATTGCAAAAAATTACTTACTTAATTTTTTGAGTCAATTACCCATATTTAAAATCCAGCTCAATGTCGAAGAGACAGATTGCAGGACAAAAGACAACGAAAAAAAAAAATATCCATT
This sequence comes from Leucania comma, assembly GCA_958295575.1. Taxonomy (NCBI): domain Eukaryota; kingdom Metazoa; phylum Arthropoda; class Insecta; order Lepidoptera; family Noctuidae; genus Leucania; species Leucania comma. The sequence continues at coordinate 19,976,866 of OY282470.1, read as the reverse complement.
GTTCAAACCCGTATAGCCGCAAAACAATTCGTATGGAATCGTAGGCGTTGTCACATATCTGATCGCATCGATCTGCGGGAGTCTTTATTCATATTAGATAAGAATCTTGTTGAAGGCAGGTTACGAAAAGCTAACAAGGCTTTATTGATTTGGCTTCGAAGCTCGCATAAATAATAAAGTAAACAACCGACTAGACGTACTTAAACAAAACAGAAACGATTAACTGTAGTGAATCCTACAGTTGTTTTAGATATCATGAAAATATCAATAGTCTAAGTATGAATTATCCAGAGTGATATGACTCAAACGGCATTGTGTTAAAAATTTGAATAAACTGAACATAATTGAAAAAATTATAGGTATCTACGAAGTAAAAATTCGCACAGTTTTAATTACTTAGCGTCAATTTTTTTTCCACAGTCCAGTGACATGTGTACGTGTACATGAATAATTATAAATTACTCAAATCAAAGTTAAAACAAAAGGCCTTATAAATATGTTAGAACGAAAATAAGTTTCAATAAGGCATACTTTCTACGGACGCGTAGCTTCATAGACGCTTATCGTTATTATACGCTTGGTGTACGCCAGCGTAAAGCTTACAAAACTGTGAAACTCTGTCGACGAAGCAGCAGCGTCGTGCCAAAGCTACGCTGGACAGTAGACCACAGTTTTGTATGTAAGCTTCATGCAGGCACACACCAAGCGTATAATGACAAATACGCGTTTATGAAGCTACGTGTCCATGGACAGTAGGACTAAAGTATAAAGCCGACACCAATGAAGCTATACGGTAACTCTTCGTGTACCTACATTATTCGACAGTAAACAGTTGTATCTTACAAGGTTGTTGTCCATATCGTTGTCTGTTGGCGTACACACAAATATGGCCCTCTGCATCAGACCCACGAAACACCAGAACGCTTCAGCTTCGCATTTTATCTCGCAGAGCACTGGAGCTAAGAGATCACTCATTCCTTGGGTGTAACTGCAAAAAATAATGTTGGTACTTCAAAAAGTTCCTTCTCATCATCATACGTACGTTCATAGCTAGACATAGACATATCTAATGCCTGATCACATGTACCGAGCAAACGGGTGGAACAGTACTCTCGGCCGAATACTCAGTATGTATGAACATAGAGCGGAGTGCTCCACTGAGCGCTTGTTTTTACAACTCGCTTACATCACGGTCTCAACCGAGCAACATTTTACTGTCTCGCCCTTTTACTCGGTACGGGTGATCAAGGCATAAGCGTCCTACATCGATCGGTTCAGTGCGCTAAGTGCGACTTGTTTTTACGTTAACGCGATCCAAACGTTTGCCGCATTTGGTTCTCTGATTGGTGAGCTTGCAGCGGACCAATCGGAGCGTCGAACATCATAAACGTGTCTATTGCGTTAACATAAAACAATGTCGCATTAGGCATTTTGAGCTTGTCGCTTCTAGCAGACTCTCAATGAAGCAAAAGCTAGCTAAAGAAAGAGAACATAAGCTAAGGTAATAAGCGTAGAAAAGCCAGATTATAATGTGGAGCATGTCATTAATTCAGCGACAGGCAATCATATTAATTTTGCCAGCTCTCCATGTCTGTGGTCCTCTCGACTACACGCACGACGCACACAGAAAATGCTACCCTAACCTCATTACGTTATCTGAGCATCAAATAATTCTGCTTCTCGATCACTATCTTGAGCTGAGCTCCAAGATATTTTTGCAATGTGTTAATCAAACAAAAATAAAATTGTCCTTCAAGATGACCTTTGTGTTCGAAAAGAGACAGATGTGGGCATTGAATGTGACACGGCTTTGCACAAGGGCCAATGACGCAGCATTACCAAGTACTACACTTTAAATACTCATCTATGTATACAATAGGGCCGTAATTAACGCTTAGTATTGAACAATGAGTGTCGAGCAACGCAACAAGTTATTCAACTGCCGTTGTGTCCTATACCTGGTAATTAACTACACAATACACTTAATTATTATCCTTACCCTAAAACTGGATTATATACAGCATAGTTCAACAAAATATTCTTCATAATTTCTACATTATAATTATTTTCGCCGGCGAAAAATGGATTGCCTCTATCGGTTCTGACCACATCTTTCTCTATGACGCACTGTACAGTCTTCCAGAAGACTGCGTGTTGTTCAGGAGTCATTTTTTCCAGTCTTCTTCTCGAAATTTCTTCATATTCTCTAGCCCTGATCTGCAATATTATTTCTCTTTCGTCATAAGTTGAATTGTACGGGTAGCAATGCAACAGGAATGGCCACACTTCTCTCCTAAGCTCCTTGTCCAGTCCTCCGAAAAATACGCATTTCCTCAAAAACAGATCATCTTCGATAACTCCCTTTCCGTTCATAATCTTCCCGTAGAAGAGTTCGGGAGAGATTTTGGGAAGCTTTCCTTCCTCAGGATGTTGTTCAGACTTTTGTACTTCTGGACGGCATACCATGAAATGTCGGTAGGGCAGGTTGGGCTCTTCAGAACCTGCGGACACAGCGCCTACTTACGTTAGAAGAATGCCAAAAAAGTAGGTTCTTATAACGCTATAATAATCTAGTAATCTTGTTACCTGGAGTGAGTTTGATATTGTGAAGCAACGAGTGCCATCGATGGAGCATTTGTGCCAAATGGTCCAGTCCTCCATGATGGAAGTGAAGTATTTTGTACTGGGACTCCCGGGAGGCTACCACTAGCTGCCCGCAAGTGCAGTTGTCATCGTTGAAGAAAAGCCGCAGTGACCGCATCTGACTCAGGTCTACTGAGAACCTAGTAAAAGTAATAATATGATTAAAAAGAAGTTATGATCAAAATCAGCCTTCGATCTTCTTGCTGGCCTCCTCTCTATGTGAAGAAGTGGTATAAAGGGTCAACCAACCGACACAAATGCCTCGGAATTATTGGTTTTAGGACATGATTTTAGAAAAATAGATGCAAATTAAGTGGGGGTGTTTTTTATCATCCCCACCTCAGTCCCACGCACGTTACACCGCTGAATTATCATTAAAAAACCTCATAAAAGAATACTGCTACTTGGGTTCACATTAGCAGTAAACGAGTAACGTGATTTAGATGCGTGCTTTCATGCAGCACTAATACGCGTAACACATATCGTTAACACTGAAAACTTCAGAAAAACGTGAAGCAACGATATAACATGTAAATGATCCCACTCGTGAGTCGTGTATCTCCCACGCAACCCGCAATATTTAGCAGCCGGGGATAAAGATTAATGTGTTCTACGTTCGCTATAAGTTTAACTTAGCCTGAAGCCTTCGTCTCTAAGGAATATACACTACCTTTAATATATTATTTACTACCTACTTTGTAGTTTTTTTTTTTACCTGTTTTAAAACAATATATACTTAGTATTAGGATTACCGTATTATTACACTATTTGATGAGTTTCAATAAAATCTCTATGATTGATCTGCGAAATCTTGTGGTGGAAAGCCACGTTTTAAATTTCTACCGTGGTTCTATGTTAGCCATAATGAATATGAGAGATTGGTTATGTAAGAATTTATTAATTAATAAAATGTTATGTGTAGGTTTATTCAATACTGCCGTTTAGATTTTACATATTCTATTATAGCAAATAATTACATTGCTTTTAATTTCTTCTTTGCCGGGTCTGCTGGAAAAAATTTCTTTAGAAATAACAGTGCCTTTGTACCTAGGGTTTTCTTTTCTTGTTTACAAGTGAGTATTTTGTAATATATCTAAAACAAATATGACTTGCTACCTATTCATACAACTACTAATCTATTAGAATAGATCCCATTAACATGTTGTCACAAATAATTTTTAATTAAGAAAGGAAAATCGTTTTTTACAAAAAGCGCAAACTGTCGCTTACGATTTTCTTTCTGAAAAGGCTCAATGTATAAATAACCGAATAAAAATTATGCACTCAGATTGCAATAAGTTCTTCACTCTACTCGTATAGGTACATCGGTTATCATAATTCTAGTTACTTAATAATGCGGTATTGTGGTCCGGAATCAGGTCAGCGAGTAAATAAGACGCTGAACTAAAGGTCGATTACTTGCTGCCCTATAAAGTGTGTCACGCTCCTTACACGATATATTAATTAACTTATCCAGCCATAACATGTTCACTGATCTCCTACATGGAGCGCTAATAAAAAGACCAATCCATAAGGGATCTACCGATAGAATAAGAACCATGTTTTTCTGCTGATGTGGTTGTGTTTCTTTGTTGCATAAGTAGAACTTTTACTGACATATCTGGGACCCTATCCCCCAACATTACGCCCAATGCTGTGAAATTGTCCAAAAACATGTCTCCCGTCATATAATGGAAGATACGTTACGCGCTAACATAGCAATCAGAAAACCCGGACTCGAAACTCACACATTTACGATTAGTGTCATCACAGCCGTAGGCAAGGACAGCTCGCCAGCGCTGTGGTGCGAGCGAAATAGCGTTAGCCCCCAAATGCGTGTGATCATAGCGACCGATGTGAAATGGTGCCATATAGGCACAATTTCAGCAGTCCACGCGCTAGAGGCGAGTCGCTATCTTCCGCTGTTTTGATTTAACACTTCGATCCACAACTACCCAACTTGTTCATACAAAAGTAGACTCTAAACATCGGAATTAAGGCCTATAGTGGCGTGGATGTGAGAGGACACCGGTGTCCTCTGAGCTAGGACAGATTAATCTAAGGTCGAGTCACGTGAAAGCGTTGCAAAATTTTAGGGAACAAGTTGCAGGACACGACTCACGAACAACGTTATAACGTCACGTAGTATGAGCGTTGTGCGGCATGTTGCAGGACATTTGGTCCCCTAATGTATATGAGGCTTTAGGTGTTTCATATCTAATCCCAATGTTTGGGCCGATCAGTCCAATTAGTTATGCCAAGCTCCAACAACTAAGGACTGACGCTGGCGTAAAGCCAACTAGGTTGTTGTTGTATTTAAAAGGGAGTTAACATTACAAAATAGCACGATTGCTGTTTATAAAACATTTCTACAGTACCTACTTAACGTTATTGAAAATAGACTAATAAGTCTGAGTTTGACGCGCTTATAACATTCCTACACATTATTCATAGCTAGAAATGCAAACAGCGTCGACAGTCGTATATAATTGTACTTACACGTCTCCATAATACTTTGACCTTTATGTTCACCAAGCAAGTAGAAATGTAGAATTTTATGTCCAATATATCTAGCATCTAGTCCATCGTCGTTTGACATTCAAGAGGGGTGAACTTTTGAGGGTAGATATAAATGAGTTGTGCGAGCAATAATGACATTCTTGGCAGGGCACGTGCCGGGAGGAATGCAATCGATGATGGGGTAGGATGTAGTATGTGACCTTGACGTCTTTAGCTCAAGGATCGTTACTAATGAAGTTATAAGTACTCGTACGTTGGTGAAAAGTATCCTCATATTGTAGCTTTACCATGACATGTCGTTTGAGCAAGAAAGATAGATGGAGCTATACACCCTATAGGTACCTAGCCATAGCTTCATCCCTTTAACATTTCAGTTTAGGTCGTAAAATGGATCGCTTTAAGAACTCGTAGGGTCTTAGAACTTGAAATAAACTTTCCGAAGAGACTGTCGCCTAGCTTAGATATCTGAACAAAATAGACCTTATTTTTCTTCTTCTCAAGTAAATTAACTCCTTAAATTATTTGGTGTGATTCGGTGTTAAGGTCTTCTGGATATGTGTTTACTAGATTTGTACTGTGCTGACTAAATTCTGCAGTTTGATCGGGTGCATAATTTTATCGGCATCGGGTATTTTATTTAAGAATGAGAAATTGTCTGCTGTTTCTTTGTATCTCTCTCCTCTTTTTCACATCTCTGCATTTAATTTGTCAATGATGCTATAATAACACGTTTTTTTATTGTACTTTTTGAAAAAATTTTTGGTGTGGTTTTTGGTGACGTGAGAGTGAGTCGTGATGCCCTAAGGACGGATTTTTTCCAATGTCCAATCCAGGAAGGAATCCAGAATCCAGACGTGATGCCCTAGGCAATTGCTTAATTTGATTAATCTGTCCTAGCTCAGAGGACACCGGTGTCCTCTCACATCCACGCCACTATAGGCCTTAATTCCGATGTTTAGAGTCTACTTTTGTATGAACAAGTTGGGTAGTTGTGGATCGAAGTGTTAAGGGTTAATCCGTCACTGAATAGGTGGCTACATTAATTGCAGCATCAGTGGCATTTATTAAGTCCTCCAAAGTACATGGTAGTGTATGGGCACTTGGGGCACTCCAACGTCTGGCTTATGTTCTGAATAGGCCACCGCACTCACATTGGGTGGATAAATGGAGAGGGAGGCTAAAGAAACATGGAAGAATTGTGTGAAGAGAGATATGATAGAAAGGGAGTTAGTGATATTGTGACGGGTGACACCGTGACAGGTCAGAATGCAAGAAAAATGTGTTGCGCCGATCCTTAGTAACATGGGACAAGGGCAGGAAGATAATGATGATGACTCAGCTTATACTTTTGTGTGCATAAAGTAGTCACTCACGTCACTTACTTTAGACATGAATAATACCATCGACATGAAGAAGAAGAATAAGTACTGCTAGACATCTTATTAGTAAGTTTCTCAAAACAATCTTGGCGGACTTAAATTGTTTACTAACAAAATAAGCAACAAGAATGATCAACATTTTCTGAATGATGTCGATTGTTTGGAAAGCAAGTGCCTTCCATCAGATATGCTTACATTGTACCTGTTTGATAATAGGTACAGCGACAAGAAGGTGAATTTAATGGGAGAGAAAACTTATTCTTGCAAAAACACAAATTGTATTTCTAAATTAATAATAGATAGGGTTGATATTATAAGTATAACAAAATTCCGCGCGCATTACTCATACATAGACTGCAGGCAGGGGTCGAAAAAGACACCAAAGCAGTATAGTACTGTAGATAAATAAATTCCAATTAATTTTAGTGAAACCTAATCGGTACGTACTAGAATATGGATATGAATATCTACTCATGTGGTTTTTTTTACTGCGTCAGCGGCTCGTGGCTGGCCCAAAGTGTCGACGATGCACTTTTCATGCGTCCGACGTCAATTGAATGAATTGCTGGATCGGCGATATCATAAGGGAAATAGGGATTCGTACGTAATGCCGACTGTCTATTTGTTTGCAATAAACTCAAAACTACTGAACGGATTTTCATGATATTCCACCAATAGACAATAATAGTGATTCATGAGGCAGGTTTAGTTCAAAATTTAGTTAAGGGTGTATTTTTTTTTTTAGATTGGCCGGTCGCCGTAGATCTTTATTTTCACTGTCAAGTGCGCCAGGCCTGCATTTACTAAACTTGCACAAATAAATAAAATTAAAGAGTCTATTTGTAATGTCAAAATAACAGTTATTTATTAGATGCATGTAAAAGTTACGTACTGGCGTAAAACACGCGAGGACGCCGGCGTCCGCTTAGGTTTTAAGGAGTTGGTTTGTATAAATCGCCTACGAACCTACAACACAAAAGAGATATACCTACATCCTTAGACATTAATATACTCTACTACCCATGCGAAGCCAAAGAGGCTCGCTAATTTATAAATACATGTCAGAATTGTATTTTTATATTATAGAGCCGATAAAATAGGACTTAACGGTATTTTAACAAGCAGACAAGCGATTGTTATTGACAGTGAGTGGGCGTTCTCGACCCATCGCCGTCGTCCCCGGAGAGCCCTTGCGTGTCACGGATTTATTTACCCACACCACTACAGGCATGCTATTTATAGATAATTTTCTGTCTCTTCAATATTTTAGACATAAATGGAAGAAGTATCAACTTTAGGAAATTTTTTGACTATTTTTATCTAGTCTCCTGCCTCGGTTTAGAATTTTGAAGTAGCTTATGGAGAAGAGAAGACAACTGGAAACACAGACAGGCAGACAGGGGAAAATTTGGGCTTGTAGGCATCTCGAGGTAAAAAGGAAAAGCTGAATAATTCGCTATTCCAGGAATTACTATACATTTATGTTTATGTTATATATTTAGTATTAACTAGATGTAAAACAACGAATTCATTTTGCCCTCGACAAGGCAATTCGAGCTTATGAAAGAGGCTGATTCCTTGCGCGTTGATTTCGTTTAGGGCGAAACGAAACAAGGTCTCTGAAATTCTGTCAAACTTTTCACGAAGTGAAAATAATATTTTAACATTATCTTATAAATGAAAAAGTTTACTTTTCGTTTTTAAGTCCTCAGTTAAAAACTGTTTTTGAAGTCAATGATTTGGGATACATTTTTACGGGAGATTGCAGGTTCCTATTTATAATAGTTACTTTTTGACCTCGCACGAAGCCTTTGTCTTTGTTGAGTTATTTTTAAATCCTGTCGTTATTGTTTTGTAGATATGTTAGTTACTTTATTTGACTAGTCAACATTTTTATTTTATTCTGTTGTTTGTCCTGTGTGAATCTCAAATAAACTTTCTTCTTTCTTTTCGCTCGAGGAGACGCGTGATTATAAGCTGTAATTACAGCTTATCGCCGAATCGACCAGTCCCCTAAATAATGACATAAGTCATTTGGCTAGTGTTACTAAACCTTGTCTAATTGGAAACTAAAACTATTTATTTGTGTTTCTTAGCTGTCAGAGTGCATCTATGGGTAGATTTAATTACTACTTTACTAATCTGGAAACCATGAAATGCAAAAATAAACATTTATGATACCTAATTATAAATGTACCTATGCATATTGCATCAGTATTACTACCAGTAGCATGACTTACGCGTGGAGATGCAACGTCGGGGCGAAACTCCGCTGCCGCGACAAGTCGCGGCATGGCGGACAGAGCTCCGGCGGGATCTCATGGTGAAATGGCGAGAGCGATTGTCGCAACCTCGTGCTGGGCACGCCACGATCGAGGCGGTAAGGCCCCTCTTTGAGGCGTGGCTGGAAAGGCCCCACGGCGTCGTCACCTTCCGTTTGGCGCAGGTGCTGACCGAACATGGCAAGTTCGGTCCGTACCTGTACAAGATTCGTGCGGAGACGACGCCCGGGTGTCGCCACTGTGCGGACCGCCCGGTGGACACGGTGGAGCACACAGTCGAGGTGTGCCCCGCTTGGGAAGAGCAGCGCCGTGTCCTCGTGGGGGCGATCGGCGGCGATCTCTCGCGCCGGGGCTTGGTTCAAGCCATGCTCCGGAGCGAGGAGGAGTGGCGGGCGGTCGCCTCCTTCTGCGAAGCAGTAATGCTAGTAAAGGAGGAGGCCGACCGCCTTAGGCAAAGGCGGACACGCCGCCGCCGCCGCCGGGTTTCCGATCCCAATTTCCGGCCACCGTAGGCGCGGGCTCGCGGACGGTGGGCAATGGGTAGCTCGCTGTCCGTCCGTCCGGTAACAGACCGGTCCGAGCTCAGGTCGTCTACGGCGCGCACCGTTCCCGCGCGCCTCAAGGAGTTGTCAGCAAACTGTAGGGGTCCAGCAGGGCCGAAGCCTACTGGGGCCAAAGGTTATGTGAGACTGTCACCAAAGGCCCCAGGATAAAGGCAAGGAATGGAAAGGTAGGTTTTTAGTCAGTAAAAGTCTGACACTGTTTCCCGCTCCACCCAAGGGCGGGATTCGTCATTGGATGATTTTACCTACCACAAAAAAAAAAAAAAAAAAAATTACTACCAGTAGATCCGGTAAGATAAGAACAAACGGCAACAGAGGATATTAGTGCGAAACATCATAACACATAAGTACACCCTACATAAATAAAATCTGTGGCATAACATAACGCAATCCTTGACTATGAGTATTTTTGTTATTCAATTAAAAACCAACACACCTAAACGACGTGGTTACTTGCAAGTCTTTACCATGACATATTTTACGTAAGCAACCATAGATATCCGTAAGCAACCAATTATTCTAAATTTTTATGGTTGTGAAATAGAGCGCCAACCGCCAAGTACGAGAGGATGCCTCTCCAGGTGAGGTAATGTTAGGATTTTACTGACTAAAACCCACCTGTTCCTTCAGTTAGGCATCTTTTGCGTTCCAGAGTAGCGGTAACTCTTTTAATCAAACCCGCAACCCATGCCTAATCATAATCAACCATAAAATCTCCATTAAACATTGTACAATCTCAGTACCAACCTAATGTTTATTAATGATACATAATTACCTACTTAACTGGATATTAAACTGCATTAGACCGGTTTTAACCAACTTCCAAAAAATGGTGGAGGTTCAAGCTCAAGGCTCAAGTCGTCTAAATTTTTTTTTATATCTTTTTCAGCGATATCTTCATCAAATGTGAACCGATTTTGGCGATTATTTTTTTTTCCGAAAAGTTTGTCAGGCAGGCATTTAAATTTAGTGAAAATCTGATGAAGAACTTCAGAGTTAGACCATGGAACACTTCAATAAATTATAGCATATTTTCCGGGATGGCACGGAATGACCGAAATTTGGTACTAAAACAGTAATTATTTCTACATTTGGGAAATTTTATCCCTAATCTTATTAAAAAAAGAAACAATTTTTATCAGAATCAAAAAAGTCAACGTGTTAGATTCATCAATTTTGTAATAGAGTTGAACCGCTTGCTTGTTAAAATCTACATACACCGTTTTTAAAATTCGGTAAGAACGTGCGTGGGATCCAGCGATGTTATATAAAAGTCCATTATGTTATGAGCTTGAAGAAAAGGTAACAAACAAATCTCTTAGATTTTTTTAAAGTTTACTCACCTTCGACATTTTAAAGGAGCTCGTCTTTGCGGCACTGGTGAACTATGAACGCTGTCAGGAAACACCAAATTATGTTTCAACGCTAAAAACTCCGGAGTACTCATCCAATTCGGGTTGCCCTCGTCACATGAACTCATTGACAGTGACCTAATAAACCTGTCCCCAGAGAGCGAGTCAGGGGTCAAATCTACGTTCTCTATTGTTGGATTAGCAATTGTTATGTTAACCGACGTCATGGACTGAGATCTCACATGTTGTTTGTCGTACACAAACACCTCATCCCTGGACTCATCCTTCTCAAAACTACTGAAAACATTATCCTTCACAGAATCTATGGACTTCACTGTAGGCTTAGAGCTAGAGGACAACTCATCCTGAGTCGTATCATTGGCAGTGTATCTTGTATCAGACGATTTTATACTTTGTTTATCAGAGTTAGAATTTAAACTTGTAGTTTCAGAAGAATCAGAAAATGCATTTTCGTTGTTAGCATCCACTTTAGCGCTGTTCGTATTACTGCGTGATTTGGGTATTTCCTTCGGATTCGCCGGTTTACCAGTAACTACTAACTCATCGCTCGGACTGGTTTCTACGGCCGAAGGACATTTCCGCAGCGTTGAATTCGGAATCCAGTTCAAGAAAAGCGTTGGTCGTTTTGCATTATTATGCTGATCTGTAAAAACCTTGGTAGTTACTGTGAGGTATCCTGGATGGTGTACGATATCTAGTTCATGCCTGGCCACGGTCGGTGGATGCACACACACATTGTTCTTGCAAAACAATATTTCGTTGTCGACGTAATCCGGGGGTTCCTCGTTGTCGTCGAACTCCAAACCAAGGAAATAGCTCGAGGCTCGTTTCAAAAGTTCTGGCAGCGGCATTTCGCTGCGAGATATGTTCACATTTCCTTAAATATTAATGCACGATTTATTTACTGCTGCGCGTTATCACTCGCGACAACCTCATTCAAGCGAGGCTGTGTGGGTACTACGCGCATGTAAACACCTACACAGCTATGTTGATAACGCGGTATTGATCGGCCAACGAGAATAGAACCGCGGCTTCGCTCGGACCAACGTCACAGCTGTGTCACTCCGCAACTTGGGAGCACGTGTGTCCAATAGTTGCTTCACTGCGAATCGATCGAAGTACAACAGCTCATAAGCCTAACATTTAATTATGCAGTATGAAAAGTATAACTGGGCGTAATCTGCCGCCGCTCCGAGCCGGCTTCAAGCCAGAAACGTTATTAAAAACAACATTGAGTTGAATTTTCAACTAGCCTAGTTTGCAGTACTGGCATACATAATGCGCCACACAATACAGCTATGCAATGCCATGCGTATGGGGTCAAATCAAATGCATCTACTACTTCACTGTAATTACAGTACGTTCGACGGTTCTTGGCGCACCTGAAGTTAGGCTCTACAAACTTTAACGCTCAAAATAAGCGCGTTAAATAAATGATTTATAAAAATAAATGCCAATAACAGTTGTTAACAGTAATAACAACTGCTATTGGCATTTATTTTTTCAAACCATTTATTTTTTTACGAGTGCACAAGCGCTAAAGTTCGCAGAACCTAACGTCAGGCGCACCAAGATCCGTCGAACGAACTGTACCTGAGGTAAAGTCTGATTTATTCATTTTAGAGAAAGATTAGAAAATTAATCAACAAGATATTTGAACATAATTAAAAGTTATAAAATGAAATATGGTTAAATTTTAATTTAAAAAATAAAATATTCCTTTTCTGTAAAACATTTTGCCGTTTGTTGCTGGAAAGCAAGCAGGTATTTATTTATTTGAAGAAGATAATCTTATTACGTGTGCTTCAAGATGTTTTAGAACCTCAGTACCGTCTGCCAAACAACACGGTACGTATACCTATCTAGTGCTGAATAATCTTCGTCTATTTTTTTTTTTTTAATATTATTCATGGACTCGCGTTTGACCACTATCTCACCTGATGGTAAGCGATGATGTGGCCGACGATGGAGCACGCTAGCCTAGAAGTAACCTATTTACTCTTGACTTAAAGACCCCTAAGTTGTGGCTATCAGGAAACACAGACTCCGGCAGGGAATTCCACTCTTTAACTGTACGCACAATAACTGTATTCCCAAAACGCTTTGTACGTATTTATTTATTTATACCATTTACATCATCATCATCTTCCTGCTCTCGTCCCATGATACTGTGGTCCACCCCAGTACCATCTATCTTATACTCAGTGTTGTGATGGTCTATCTCATCCTTGCGTCGTATTTATCAATGTTGAGGGTGGTAACCACTCTGCGTCAACACTTTTCCCTGAGTGGTGTTCCTCCGTCTGTTCCTGGCTCTGATGGTGTGAAGGGCATATATTGTAGAGTCAGCGTATTGGCCTGCTCCCACGAGGTCTTTGCCCATCCACTTTGCCAGTCACAATGAGCCTCAAAGTTGCTACCGTCTTCTTACTAAATCTACTACTACTACTTAAAGAAATTAATTTCGTACATGGATTAATTAGAGTTTAAAAAAAAAGTGTTTTATTTTTTAATTTTCTCTTTACAAATCGGTAGTATTTCATGTACCGAATCGACCCTCCGCAGGATTCAAAAAGGCGAACGTTTCTGAGAGCGTCTGTTACTTCTTTATCATGTCCTCGAAAAGTCACTTGGAATTTTTATTTTATTTTTACGAGGACGACATCGCTGGCAGAGCACTATGGACTGAGAGTAGCCAAAGGGGTTTGCTAACTTGTTCGTGGGATTAGGGTCACCTTATTTCTTTAAAAAACTACCTAAGTAATCGCTTCATATAACTAAGCCGTTCATTTCATATTCAGGGTTAAACACAGACCCTTCATACGGCTAATCGAAATGACCTCTAGTTCCACAGAGCAGAGGTTCTAATAAATTTTCCAGTGCCTGAGCCAAATACTGAGTCAAACACTACTTTAGTAGGAACAGCAACTTACTTATCTAATCACACAAGTAATTTTAGGTAGTTCACTGTAATTTAACACTGTAGTCTGAAAGATTATCGGTAAATTTATTATCTAAAAATGATAAAAATAAATAAACAATTTCAGATAACATTTTAAAAACAATAACAGAGTAAAACGGAACGCAACTTATTTTACCAAAAAACCCGCAAGATGGCGTTTTCCTTGCATAATTTATTGACGCATGCGCCACACATTGCAATCAGCTGTCAGAAAGAACATAATCACGTAAAAAACAAAATTATTTGTGTCTTTAGATAATTCCCGTCAATATGGCGGGGCAAAATCCAGGTTCGCCGACTGACTTTCAATATTTTTACGAGGATGAAGTGTATAAAATCAACAATCGCGGTCAAGTGGTCTTCGGTCTGGTACTCGAGAACTATGAAGCCAACTCCAGCGATCAAGAGAGCGACATTGAAACACCTATACAAAAAGGCGAAATTCGTGTTGTCTGGCATCCTTCCGGCACCGAGCGAGTCATATCCGAGAAGTCGGTAAGCGAGGACATTTACAAAATATCATAGATCTCACGCGGTGTTTGGCACTTGCGCACCGTAGTGGTTATTGAAAATATAATAAGGCCTATACTCGCGAGTACAACAACCCCAAAGACCGGGGCTACTGCGAATTTTCTTGAATAACATATGATTTGTTCTTGATTACTTTCTGAAAGAGTAAAACAAGTCATGAACTTGATTTGACTTATGTCTACCCTCAAGATTTAATGCAATTAGGAACTAGTCCACGACAGTTTGTAAAAGGTTCTAGGAATTTATGTAATAACAACATACATCAGCTTTTGATAAAAAGCTAAAATTACAGGAATAAATAACTTATTCATAGCACCAAAATCTTGACCCTGATTTGAAATACTCAAGTCTAGTTTTATATTAAATTAGAATACACATGAAGGTAGTAAAAAGTTAAATAACATGCTGGTTAAAAATCAAACTATTGATTCTGATAAATATTAAAACAGTTGTAGGATTTCTCAAGGCCTTGCATTTCTCCATGCTTGATAAAACACTAACTAAACAATTTAATATTACCATTTTTCTAAAGACCAATGGACGATGGAACAACTGCTACAATGAATGAAAATTCTTATTGTTATAAGGAATTAACTCAGTGGATTACTACCAATCTTCAAGTGGTTTATGCCCTCTAGACTCCAATTCTTAAGTTATCCATTTGATAATACCATACAATCTCCTGTGGCATCTTAATGCCAAGAGGGTGGGGCCCTTTTAAAAGCCATAAATATACTTAACTGTATTTCATATTGCATGCATGGACTTACATACTTTTTAATAAATAAAATCCTTGATATCTCAGGTTGGCCTAGCAGACCGCTCATTGATGCCAGGGGATGTGGTCCGCCGTCTCATTGCTGGCAAGGATACACAGAGAGGCTATTGCAGGGATATCATTATGAATGCAGCCCTGCAAGTTGTGGGCACAAAGCATGTGATACCAAGTGTTGCTAGCGAGAGGCTCCAACCTTTGGAAGAATTTACTCCGGATTTAGCCGTATGCCTCGATTCTTGGGTTGGAACTTCTAAGGTCAGTAAATCATAAGTTATATTTTCTAGTCTAATACCATATTTCAATTTGAGCTCCAACTAAACCATAAAAACACTGTTTATGGGCCTGCAAAAAAATATAAGTAATTATAGTAATAGAGATGTGACAACATGTGAACAGAGTGTGTATACACATGATGACTAGTTACTGTTATGCTATGTTTACATGTGGGCCCAGCCTTGGCCAATCTCCATTGTGTTAATGGGGTTTCCCTGTTTATACAATGGCTACACAATAGTGATTAGCAGAGGCTGGGCCCACATGTAAACATAGCATTAGATTTTAATTTTGAAGTGGTCCTTGACTCTTTTATCTGTAGTATCTCAAGAGTCTGCCATTTAAAAAGGATTGGGAAAGGCTGTTCTGGAACATTCCCTTATGTTGATATAATATCTAATAAGGTAAGGGACTTTATGTTGATGTGGTATCCACATTTGAATGTTAATTTTATTACTTCTGAGGTCCTTCTATAGAGGCAAAATTAAAATAAGTCCTAAGGTAAAAACACTAAGGTGAAATGATAAAATGCAAGGGTGTCGCCAGCTGATAATCAAGGGAATTTGAAGTATGGAGAATAATTAACTAATAGAGAATAATTAACTATTGGAAGTATGGAGAATAATTAAAAAGTTTTTTTTTAAATAATAACAAAAGTTTATTTTCTCCACAATATAAATCCTAATTGCTAGCCTTATATCTATGGTAACATATAGGATGGACATTATATTTTGGGAGACTGGTGCCTAAACTAGGCTCTGAAGCTTTACAGCTTCAGAGCCTAGTTTAGGCACCAGTCGCCCATTATAAAATATCACACCATTTTATCACTTTTTAGTGTTTTTCTTAAAATAGTATTGTTACTTAAAAAAACTTAAATATAAAATAATACCATACATCTATAAATGTTTACCTCAGCTTTAGATATAAAATTTAGCCACTATTTAATGTGTAACCTTGACCTCTAATTTCACAAGCTCAAATGGGAATGTATTATTTAGCTTCATAACTTATTCTTGGCAATGTAGGATTGGCTTACAGTGGCCTAATATCATAACCTACATTATACATACCTACCTTACGTTGGGTTACTGGAACAAAGGCAAAGACGGAAAGGGGTAGGTTTTTAGTCAGAGTCTGACGTTATCTCCCGCTCCACCCAAGGGCAGGAGACATCGTTGGATGATTTTACCTACCATAAAAAAAAAACCTTACATTGGGTACAGAACTACAGACTACTGTAATGTAACTTGCAATGTAACATGCATTGAAAGACTTTTGCCGTCCACATTGTCGCAATATATTGTGCAATGTAACAGAATTCACATAATGTGAACGCCTTTCGCGCGCGCACCGTAAGTGCTCGATTACGGAGACGCGGCGCGTCGGGCCGGCGGTCCGTCGTACATTGCCATATGTTTGTGTTTGCGCGAGCGATGACGCGGCCCGCTGCTGCAATGTACGACGAAACACCCAACGCGCCGCGTCTCCGTAAACACGGCCTAACACTACGCCCGCAAACAGAGCAATTTAACTACGACAGAAGGTACATGTTCGGTTCGTGCACGCGCTGTGTCCATACTTGAAATGCTTCTTTCTTGTTAGCCTGCAAGTTACGTTACAACACACTGGACCTGGCATTCGCGATAAAAAAATTGTAGTTCTTACCTATGTATATTTATGTATTTTGCTATTGTTAATGCAATGATGGTGTAGTTAGGCACATACATATGTAGATGTCAACAAGGTGCAGTATTGAATAAAACATTGCATTGTAAAAATATTTACAAGTTCTGAAAATTAATGTGGCATATTATATTAGTGACTGCACACTACAGCAAAAATCAATATTGGTTAAGGTTAGGCTCAGTTTGCACGTCTTGCAATCTGCGCTTTAAAAATCATTTGCTTCAAATCTCGTAAAAAAAAAAACTTTTTGTATCACAGGCGGTCCACAGCAAACTCCGCCTAGTTTCCGCCGAAGGCTCTCGCCTCGAGTACCCTGACCTTGACACTTGTCCCCTGGAGGACTACTCGATGCGCCGCCGCCGCTCCACTCCCTACTCCTCGTCCGAGTTCTACCCTGGACAGGTGGTCTACGGGCCCCTGGGCTCGCTGGACAGCGCAAACTGGCTCCACATCACCAAGGAAATGAAAGCCGCCAGGAAACATAAGATGCATGATCATAAGGTGAGATATAATCTTTTGCGTCATTGGAACAGAACCAGCAGCCCCCAATATGATATTTATTTTGCTAATTAATTATCAATTTAAACTAAACCTGGTCAGGTCCTAGCAGAATACCCTCAGGAGAAACACCGAAACAAACTCGTGAGATCTAAGGGTACATATCTTAAGGAAAATGCGTTAAGCGTATCGAGTTATACTATTCTTTATGTTTAACGCATTAACGCATCATCGGTTAAGTGAGAAAGGTCGAATGTTTTATTATTGGTCTGTTCTGGCGTTACGCGACCGATAAATACGCGACGCATTTTCCGTCAGATATGAACCGAGCCTTAGTCTCAGGTCTATACATGTAATAGTCAAATTATATGTGAACGATATAGTTTATGTCTAAGGTAGTCTTTTCGGGAAAAGAAGTACCATGGATCAGTCCAGACAGTCCAAGCTTTTATAAGATATCATACAGTTCAACGTAGAGCTTGGAGTTAAATAAACCAACTGGTTAGATTCCATGAATACGAAGCTTGAGATCGCGAAATGTGAAGGACTTATGTACGCCCTTGTACTCGTAGCAAGTTGAAGAATTCGGTTAAACGTTTGTGGCTTCGCTGAATATCACAAAAACAAAGTATTCCCTCAAAAACGAATTGAATATCGCTTTGGTTTTTGTAAGGGTTAAGGTAAAAGGTCCCCTTTACGTAAAATAGCGCAAGTTGAACCCGTTGCTAGGATTACGCGTCACTTCGATTGAGACTCGAAAATTGGTTACTTCGCAATCATTCGACCGCCATGATGGTTCAAGTTGTGTGCCGAGGATCCTAAATATACACCGTTAAAATTTTGATCCTTTTAATCCCGTGAAGGGTCGATTCGGTATATGAAACGCTATCAATTTGTAAAGATAAAATAAAAAATAAAATATATTTTTTCTAAAACTCGAATTAATATACGCATTTACGAAATTAATTTCTTTAAGTAAACGAGTCAATGACCTTGTAGGTGTTGTCGGTCGTTGCGTACCAACTACCTACAGGTCATTGAACTCGCCCAGCTGACGTTTATTAAATCGATAAGTGTTTCATGTACCGGATCGACCCTCCACGGGATGAAAACGATCAAAATATAACAGTGTATATTTAGCAAATGAAGTGTCATTGGTTTTGTATGAATACTTCGTTTAGGCTCGTATAGGCTATTTGACATCACTGCATCACGACTATAAAGCACAAGTTTGGTATCAAATTGAAGATTTTTGTAGGTACATTCTGAAAGTATAACATGCATTAAATCTTAACATTTTTCGTATACGTTGAACGTTATGTAAGAGTATATGATTGTTTTTACCAGAATTTTAGGATTTTACGTTGTTTCATTATAGTAACATTCTTCGAAACCTACAATGACAATATAAGACGAATGATTATATTATTATTATTATAAAGAAAGAAGATTTGTATTTTTGTTTGTACTGAATAAACTCAAGAATTACTGGACTGATTTTCAAAATTCTTTGACCAGTAGATTGTTACTTTATCAATGTGTTACATAGGCAATATAAAAAAAGGCAATATACAATTTTCTATTTATACGCTAGCGTAACCAATGGTAAAAGCTAGACCCGATATAAAAATTCACCACCCTATTCGAAACGTTTACATTTATTATTATTATTTCTTTATTGCACACCTTAACTTATTACTAAGACAAAAATTTATTAAGAAAATAAGTGTACAATAGGAGGTCTTATTGCACAGGGCAATTTCTTTTATGTTTTTTTTTTTTCTATTTTTTCTTCTGAAGTTCAGTATAACCCTGAACACTCTTAAGTTGAACCATCATGGCGATCTACCTTGAATGCGAAGTAACCGAATTTCTGGTCTCAATAGAAGCGGGGGGGCTGCACGTAACCATAGGAACGGGTTCAACTTATTTGCAGCGTACTATAATATTATTTGTTGAATCGTTTGTCCCCCAGTTCACCGTGGAGGCAGTGATGACGGAGAGCGTGAGCGTCCACTGGCAGTGCCGCGCGCTGTGCACACATCCCTCAGACCCCGCAACACCGCAGCAGCCCAAGTTCCTAGTTGAAGGTATTACATACTTTGACATATATACACCGTTAAATTTTGATCGTTTTAATCGCGTGGAGGGTCGAACCAGTACATGAAACACTATCGATTTGTAAAGATAAAATTTAAAAAATAAAGTACTTTTTTTCTAAAACTCGAATTAATATACGCATATACGAAATTAATTTCTTTAAGTAAACGAGTCAATGACCTTGTAGGGAGTTGTCGGTCGTTGTGTACTAACTACCTACAGTTCATTGGCCTCGCTCAGCTGACGTTTACTTAAAGAAATTAATTTCGTAATGTGTAAATTAATTCGATTTTCTTTTTTAAGTACTTTGATCGACCCTCCACGGGATTAAAACGACTAAAATTTAACGTTGTATATGTGTGTATGTCAATATAGATTTGGTATTACTGTTTGTAGCAGATTTTATGATGGAGCTGCGGTCGACCATACGACAAGACACTCCCGTGGACACGTAGCGCTCGAGATCTTTGAAATACCGCACCATGCTTTTTTTTAGTATGGAAATCATCCAATGACTTCTCCCGCTCTATGGCGGAGCGGCGTGTCAAACTATTACTGACTAAAACCCACTCCTATGTTCCTTCTTTGCCTTGCGTCCCAGGACTCCGACAAAGCTAGACCGCCCAACCTAAGCTGATCATTTTCCTTGTCCATTAAAGCTTAGGGTTTGGTCATTACCCATATGACTAGATAGTATAGACACTGAATAATGTAACACTTTCGTCAATCAATATTAAAATGGATTCAGATCTCAAAACGCAGCGTTGGAAGGCCTCCTGTGGACCGACGACCTGGTAAAGGTTGCGGGAATCCGATGGATGCGAGACACACAGGACCGTTCATTGTGGCGACATTTGGGGAAGGCCTATGTTCAACAGTGGACGTCTTTGGGCTGAAATGATGATGATGTGATCTCAAAATGTTGGGCTGCTGCATTGTTTGAAGGAGTTACCCTAGAACGCAAGGGGCAACTGAAAAAACGGGTGGTTTTAAGTCTGTAAAAGTCTGGGAATGTCTCGCTCCAAACAGAGCGGGAAGAGTTATTTGGTGTTTTCCAAACACAAAAACAAATCTAAAAACGTTCAGTCCATTATTTGAACGACCTTTTGTACTTTTAAAACCGATTCCCTTTCGCCAATTTTAAAAAATATCTTTAGTCAACATAACCTCTTTGATTGCTAGGTGAAGATCTAAAGAATTTGAAGTTGCTGAATGTATTCGAGCCATGCACCCTGCAAGTCGGCGACAGGAATTTCCTCACTATCGGCCCAGAAGATAGCTTCGTAAGCAAGAAGCAATGGAGGAAACAACAGAGTAAGTAAATGATTTTGTAACTTGCAGATAGACGATAGTTAGCACAGTGGTTGAGGGATAGGCTGCTGCGTTAAGTGTCGCGGTTTCAATTCCCGCACGGAACAAGTATTTGTACCGCCTACAGCATGTTGTTTCAGGTCTAAGTGTCTTGTGTATGTTAGTTTACATGTATTTGATGATGCCCATGAAACAGGAGTCATTCCTAGTGTAGAGTGACATAAAAAAGAAGAAAAAATGTTTTTCAATACACTTCTCAAAAACCCGCTCTTATCTCACTGCGTTTAGGCACGCAATGGATTATTTTCCGCACTAGTGTGAAAAAGTGCGCGTGTTCGCCCCGCCACAGTTTAGTTGTAGTAAAATTGTTTATCATATGGCGCGGGTCAACCCCCACGAGACGCGCGTGTATTTAAAAACTTCGTTTGACACACGTACACATTTGGCACTAGCCCTCGGCTCCATAACACACTCACCTACGGCTCGTGCGGAATCCACCTCGGTCGCAATGACAAACTTTCTGAATTTGTATCGGTAGTCACTGGGTGCTACAAACTCCATGCTTCAGCCTTGGCTTAAAGGTCGAATCCAATGTCTTATCAGTCAGTAGATTGACCTACTAATGCTAGGATTTTGACATAAGGTTCAAGGTGATAAGTGCTTCAAAAATCGGTTGGATAGACAGTCCCCAAAGTATTTGAAACACAAGCATCAACTATACAGAGTGTTATATTCGCATCAACGAAAAAGCTCTTTAAATAAAGATTAAAAAAAAAAGCATCAACTAATAGCGGTAATGTGTATTCCCAAATAATATTTTATAAATATTAATAAATATATATTTTTCACATAATTTATTAAATGTTGTACCCATTGCAATAGATGTGAAAGAGATATATTGATTGTTTGATGTACAGAAAGCTGCTACTTTAGGAATACTAAGTTGCATTATGAGTCACTTTATTATGCGGTTTGATTGAATTTCGTGACCACCTGTAAAAAACGAGTTGAAATGAGTATAATGCAAAAAAGTAGCAGCTAAATGTTATACCTTTTAAAGGCTAACTGTATCTATACTAGACTAATAATATAAAGAGGAAAGATTTATGTTCCTAATCAACTCAAAAACTACTAGACCAATTTTTTTAAATTCTCTCACCAATAGAATATTAGTTTCTACTTTCACGCTGGCGAAGCATAAGAAGCTATTGGGTACATAAAAAAAAAACCATAGACTAGATCACGTAATCCTGCAAACTTTTTTGTTACATTTCTTCTTAATGAGTGACTTAGTTCTTTAATCATAAAACTTCAAAACGAAGTCGGTACCGACAAAGCTCAATTACCCGTAGAATACAATATTTTTTTTTTTTCCTTATTGATTTATACAGTGGTTTCTCCATAAAACATCGATTTTCCAAAGCACGCATCGTAATTTCTTACGCACTATCTAATGTCGTTTCAGTCCGGAACGTGTTTGAGTGCGTGCGAACAAGACTTTTGTCATAGACATAGCGTCTAACTGCTCACCACTGATACTATCACTGTCGGACACGATGTCAGATAAGACAGCTCGCTTTGTGGCCTTGCCCATCATTGTGTTCGATCCCGCTACTTGTTCAGCCTTAAAATAATATATTTGGCCTGAAAGAAAAACACGTTGAAAAACTCAATGGCACACGTTGTAATAAAGCTAAATACTAATAATTACGCGCTAAACGTGTAAAAGATTAAAGAAAATGCGATATTTGCACCATTTTTGGATGTCTTCGAAACACGTCGTGGTCACAACACAGCAAACACCATCTAAAACACTAGTGCGTCTCGCCATCAACGATTGCATCACTGCTTACCATTGGGTCATCAGATGGGATCGCATTCAAGCACTAGTTCCTACTGGGGCCATGGGTTGTACGAAAGACAACCCCAGGGCCCTAGAATGAAGGAAAAGAAGGAAGGAGTGGGTTTTAGTCAGTAAAAGTCTGACACGCCGTCTTCCGTCTTAAAAGAACGAGTCCCTCTCCGCCCAAGGGCGGGAGATGTCATTGCCTGATTTCCCACCTAAAAAAAGTGAAACACCAGTTTATATCAATAAAAAAAATGATCTTTTGTCTACCTTCTTTCAAGCCCTAGTTCGTAATACTCGATGTGCGTCAGTAGCTTGATGAACTCTGTTCTCGATATTAGTTGATTACTGTTTTTTTACATTTTTAAGGGGGATACTCCAATTTAACCCTCAAGATTTAAATTTTCCCAGGTTTTCCCAATTTATAATTGTTTTAGCCAATTGTTTCATCCTATTCATTTTAAGCTTCTACTGTATTGTATGGTGTACAATAATGTCTGTCTATTCGCATGAAATATTTTGATTCTGAGATTTTTTTGTACTCAGTAGAAATAAACTATAAATCTTTGTTGCAGGTAAATGCTACAGGAGTCTCCGCAAGCAGGCCAAACCGGTAAAGAAGGCGTCGAAAAGCGAGATCAACTCGACGGACCACGTACCCTCCAGGCCTAAGAAGCGCGCCTCGGCACACCGCAAACTTAAGTCCAACGAGGTAACTTAGTTCTTTATAAAGTTTACCTTCTTTTATGGTTCGGACCTCAGCCGACAGAAACGGAATTCTTATGCCTTGATCACACGTAACAAGTAAAAGGGCGAGACAGTAAAATGTTGCTCGGCCGAGACAGTGATGTAAGCGAGTTGTAGAGATAAGCGCTCGGCCGAGCACTCAGCGCTATAAACGTACCGAGTGTTTGGTCGAGAGCACTGTCTCGCCCGTTTACTCACTACGTGTGATCAAGGCATTAAAACAGTGAATCAAACAAATCTCAAATCAACGCTATCTAAAGATAAGGCGGTTTATGCTGCATTTACGTGCATATTTTGAAGCTCGCTAGGAAATTGAAACCTATAACCAATACTTACTGTTAGTCTAGAATACTGAAATTTGACAAGGAGCGAAGTCTAGACATAGTACCACTAAAGAAAGTCTGAAAACCGATCCGGCCGGTATCGGTCAAATAACTAGAATTTTGGTGGCAGAGCATTATTTGAATACATGTTTCTAACAATAAATTCAATTCGGTAAACGTGCGCGCAAAATCTTCCATGAATAACTCCAGATTTCAACACAGATCCCGCAAAAAAGATTCGGGATTCCGCGTTTGCGGGATTTGATTCCCAACTTTCGAACCATCCCGCAACTCTGACATATTCTGAAATCCTTGACATATCTTGTAGAACGACATGGAAGTGGACACGACCGACCAGCTAGAGTCCCTGGACGAAGCGCTGAAGATGGACGCGACCTGCCCCAGCATCAAGATCGAGAACATCGGCGACGTGTCCCTACCGATGGCTAGCAGTCAGGAAGATACTGCTACCGAGGAGAAGAATGATTCCGGTATTAGGTACGTACGGGATACGAGGGAGTTTGGCTTTTGCTGCTTTTGGGGAGCTTTTGTAATACCATAGTTTTTTATTTGATGTCTAACAACGTTTCAAATTGACTGTATAATTAAAACACACACTTTTTTTGTTAAAATTTTAAAAAAAAATCTCACATATTTAAAGGTCTTCTCGAAGTTCGTTAGATAATATAAAAAAAAAAATCGCTGTTTAGATGTCGGAGCTTAACGTTCCCTTGATAGAAATGTAACTTTTAACTTTGAACTATATCTTGTAGAGATCAGAACATTATATAAATTCACTATTTTAAAATCCACAACCAACTTACCCTATCATCATCTTTGGTCACTTACAAAAAAATACAAAACAAAATCGCCCTTAATTACTCCATTCGATACCTAACACCACATAACAAACACGATACGTTCGTACACAATACAGCGACAGGGGTGTTTGGCGGGATTTCTTCAAGTGAAGTTGTTCAGTAGCTGGTTTAATTTAAAAGTAAAATTTACCTTAGCAAAGTTTTCTGAAAAGGTTGATTTGATACATTTGCTGCCAAATACTACAAAAACTTTAAAATAAATTCGCCATCCAATCCACAATTAAGACGAAGACCTGGCTTAAAGGACTTAGTATCCAAGTCAAAAATGTTAACATAAAAAATACACAATACTGAATCATGCACTCATGAACACCAAGTCCGCTACCGCTTATCGCTACACGTCACCACATAACCCTTTCATCATTCCCCTGTAACTAACTAGATCGCACGTCCGCAGTCCGGAGCCGACGCGCGAAGACACGCTGTTGAATGGAGACAGCAAGTCGGAGGCGGCGCTCAACGACGACGACTCCGACAACTGGGAGAACACTAGCAGCGATGGTAGTGATACTGACAGGTAAAGCTGAAAACTGAGATTCAATAGTATAGTATATTTTGATACAAGTGCAGAAAGTTTGTCATTGCGACATAGGCGAAATTCGCACGAGCCGTAGGCGAGTGTGTTATGGAGCCGAGAGCTGCAGAGACAAATTTGCACGCGTATCAAACGACGTATTTCAATACACTTACGAATTGTGGGAAGCCGTGTTAACACGCGCCTGATACGCCTGTTGTTTTAAAAGATTTAGAATGTGTCTAAGTACTTGTTTACGGAGACGTGGAGCGTCGGTTCCGCACTACATTCAAACATACAACGTTGTATGAGAGTATTTGCGGAGAAGCGTTTTTACACGCGTTTGCTTGAAATATAGATGGTGCACGCTCGAAACCTGCGTCGGAGTCCCGCGGCGTCGCACGCCCCAATACGAGCATACAACAATACCTGCTACTGTGCCCGCGCGTCGTCTCCGCGTCTTCCGCCGCAGGTGCCATTGCGGGCACCGCTACTCTATACGCCCTGCGTCTCTGTAAACAAGCACTAATTCTATGGCACCAATGTGTTCAAGATGTTTTTAACGTGTTCAAGATGTTTATAAGTGATACAGTAGGCCTGTAATATTGTGCATAAATTCCTTAGTGGTGCAACATGGTCATCTCGCTGCTCATCAGCTGCGTCAGCACGTGGCAAGCGCTCCCCCCAGCTAGCAGTTCGCTTGTTGCGAGGCAAGCGACTCAAGCGCACTGTGCGCCGCGCCCCGCCCGCGCCGCCGCCGCGCCTCGGCGACCGCGTGGTCGTGGAGACGCTGCACACCACCAGCCGCGCTAACGTCGTGTGGCAGGTATGTTGCGAGGCAAGCGACTCAAGCGCACTGTGCGCCGCGCCCCGCCCGCGCCGCCGCCGCGCCTCGGCGACCGCGTGGTCGTGGAGACGCTGCACACCACCAGCCGCGCTAACGTCGTGTGGCAGGTATGTTGCGAGGCAAGCGACTCAAGCGCACTGTGCGCCGCGCCCCGCCCGCGCCGCCGCCGCGCCTCGGCGACCGCGTGGTCGTGGAGACGCTGCACACCACCAGCCGCGCTAACGTCGTGTGGCAGGTATGTTGCGAGGCAAGCGACTCAAGCGCACTGTGCGCCGCGCCCCGCCCGCGCCGCCGCCGCGCCTCGGCGACCGCGTGGTCGTGGAGACGCTGCACACCACCAGCCGCGCTAACGTCGTGTGGCAGGTATGTTGCGAGGCAAGCGACTCAAGCGCACTGTGCGCCGCGCCCCGCCCGCGCCGCCGCCGCGCCTCGGCGACCGCGTGGTCGTGGAGACGCTGCACACCACCAGCCGCGCTAACGTCGTGTGGCAGGTATGTTGCGAGGCAAGCGACTCAAGCGCACTGTGCGCCGCGCCCCGCCCGCGCCGCCGCCGCGCCTCGGCGACCGCGTGGTCGTGGAGACGCTGCACACCACCAGCCGCGCTAACGTCGTGTGGCAGGTATGTTGCGAGGCAAGCGACTCAAGCGCACTGTGCGCCGCGCCCCGCCCGCGCCGCCGCCGCGCCTCGGCGACCGCGTGGTCGTGGAGACGCTGCACACCACCAGCCGCGCTAACGTCGTGTGGCAGGTATGTTGCGAGGCAAGCGACTCAAGCGCACTGTGCGCCGCGCCCCGCCCGCGCCGCCGCCGCGCCTCGGCGACCGCGTGGTCGTGGAGACGCTGCACACCACCAGCCGCGCTAACGTCGTGTGGCAGGTATGTTGCGAGGCAAGCGACTCAAGCGCACTGTGCGCCGCGCCCCGCCCGCGCCGCCGCCGCGCCTCGGCGACCGCGTGGTCGTGGAGACGCTGCACACCACCAGCCGCGCTAACGTCGTGTGGCAGGTATGTTGCGAGGCAAGCGACTCAAGCGCACTGTGCGCCGCGCCCCGCCCGCGCCGCCGCCGCGCCTCGGCGACCGCGTGGTCGTGGAGACGCTGCACACCACCAGCCGCGCTAACGTCGTGTGGCAGGTATGTTGCGAGGCAAGCGACTCAAGCGCACTGTGCGCCGCGCCCCGCCCGCGCCGCCGCCGCGCCTCGGCGACCGCGTGGTCGTGGAGACGCTGCACACCACCAGCCGCGCTAACGTCGTGTGGCAGGTATGTTGCGAGGCAAGCGACTCAAGCGCACTGTGCGCCGCGCCCCGCCCGCGCCGCCGCCGCGCCTCGGCGACCGCGTGGTCGTGGAGACGCTGCACACCACCAGCCGCGCTAACGTCGTGTGGCAGGTATGTTGCGAGGCAAGCGACTCAAGCGCACTGTGCGCCGCGCCCCGCCCGCGCCGCCGCCGCGCCTCGGCGACCGCGTGGTCGTGGAGACGCTGCACACCACCAGCCGCGCTAACGTCGTGTGGCAGGTATGTTGCGAGGCAAGCGACTCAAGCGCACTGTGCGCCGCGCCCCGCCCGCGCCGCCGCCGCGCCTCGGCGACCGCGTGGTCGTGGAGACGCTGCACACCACCAGCCGCGCTAACGTCGTGTGGCAGGTATGTTGCGAGGCAAGCGACTCAAGCGCACTGTGCGCCGCGCCCCGCCCGCGCCGCCGCCGCGCCTCGGCGACCGCGTGGTCGTGGAGACGCTGCACACCACCAGCCGCGCTAACGTCGTGTGGCAGGTATGTTGCGAGGCAAGCGACTCAAGCGCACTGTGCGCCGCGCCCCGCCCGCGCCGCCGCCGCGCCTCGGCGACCGCGTGGTCGTGGAGACGCTGCACACCACCAGCCGCGCTAACGTCGTGTGGCAGGTATGTTGCGAGGCAAGCGACTCAAGCGCACTGTGCGCCGCGCCCCGCCCGCGCCGCCGCCGCGCCTCGGCGACCGCGTGGTCGTGGAGACGCTGCACACCACCAGCCGCGCTAACGTCGTGTGGCAGGTATGTTGCGAGGCAAGCGACTCAAGCGCACTGTGCGCCGCGCCCCGCCCGCGCCGCCGCCGCGCCTCGGCGACCGCGTGGTCGTGGAGACGCTGCACACCACCAGCCGCGCTAACGTCGTGTGGCAGGTATGTTGCGAGGCAAGCGACTCAAGCGCACTGTGCGCCGCGCCCCGCCCGCGCCGCCGCCGCGCCTCGGCGACCGCGTGGTCGTGGAGACGCTGCACACCACCAGCCGCGCTAACGTCGTGTGGCAGGTATGTTGCGAGGCAAGCGACTCAAGCGCACTGTGCGCCGCGCCCCGCCCGCGCCGCCGCCGCGCCTCGGCGACCGCGTGGTCGTGGAGACGCTGCACACCACCAGCCGCGCTAACGTCGTGTGGCAGGTATGTTGCGAGGCAAGCGACTCAAGCGCACTGTGCGCCGCGCCCCGCCCGCGCCGCCGCCGCGCCTCGGCGACCGCGTGGTCGTGGAGACGCTGCACACCACCAGCCGCGCTAACGTCGTGTGGCAGGTATGTTGCGAGGCAAGCGACTCAAGCGCACTGTGCGCCGCGCCCCGCCCGCGCCGCCGCCGCGCCTCGGCGACCGCGTGGTCGTGGAGACGCTGCACACCACCAGCCGCGCTAACGTCGTGTGGCAGGTATGTTGCGAGGCAAGCTTTGTTCCGACGTCATCTCAACGCTCCGTCATTTGATCAGAACAAAGGCATTGGGGGCGTGGCCAATTCAAAGCGTTCGACGTTAACGAAACGATCGTAACAAGGCTGTGGTGTGTTGCTTTTTCAATCGACGTGTTGGCTTTTGTACTAGGCTTATCTACTATCCCTATTTTCCATATAAAAATATTAATAGTGTGAGTATGAGTGTTTTATGTAAGGGATTTGAAGTGTGTGCTCGTTGCATTACTCGCTAAGGTGAAAAGAATCATAATATGAATCATATTTTTTTATACGGTAATATTTACAATTATTTACCGTATAAAAAAATGTGATTTTTTATATGGTAATTTTACAAGGGATATGATTCTGATATGCAGTGACTTGAGTATGATTCGACTAATTTGTGCAACCATTTTACGAACATTAGAAGAATTGCTTATGATCTGCTATGAATTCGGAATATGATTTGCTCTAGATGAATTGCTCATGTGACCTTTTTAGGCCCGCTGGTCAGTTATTCTTCGATTAGGCCGCGGTGACCTATTTCATTCTCTCATCTTACTCAATATTTTTGTGTCTATGACAAATTATTATATTGGTTTCGTTTATTTACAGGATGGTACAATAGAAATGGGGATTCCATCCACACAACTGTACCCTATCCATCATTTAGATGGGCAGGAGTGTTTCCCGGGCGACTTCGTGGTCAGCGGGGCTGCTAACGTAGAGGAAAACCAACAGGTCAGTCCTTGTGTTACTGGCTAATTAAAGCTGATTAAATTTCACTTTTCAATTCGGGATAACAAATTGACAGATGTCAATGTCAAACTTCAGAAATAATTAAGTTGTCAGTCGTCATACATTGGGGCACTATAGGCGAAATATATTTAAAACAATAAAACATTTTCTGGCAATGAAAATAAATTATGAGTATTTCAGCCTACACAGAGAGTAATGCTTACTAAAAAAAACAATTAGAAACCATTTTTCTGTACTGTTGCTTATTTATTGTGTGTTGATATGTCAGTTAGTCTGTTTCACATATCAACACACTACTGAAACTACTAGGACTAAGAGCGTGAAATTTTGATCAAGGTTCAAAGCAAGCATTAAGAGAGGATTTTTTAAAATGCACTCCCTAAAAAGATCATCCGGGGTTCCAAAGTGTGTATTGAAAATCCTACTGTCACGCAGGCCAAAGCCATTGACAGTAGAGCTAGTTTTTCTATAATTTATTACACATGGCAGCATCAGCCACTTTTGTATGTCTAAAAGGTTATATTAAAACTAGAATGTATTATTGTTATTGAACAGCTAAAGCACAGAGAGTACGGCGTGGTTCAACGTGTGGATCATCACGGCAGGACGGCCATCGTGCACTGGTACCGCACCTACACCAGTGCTGATGAGCCAGTGTAAGTTTCTTCTATCATCAGTTCTGCATTTTTAACTTCTTTCTGCATCCTTACTTGCTCCAGCTCCTACTGTTTTACCCACGTAAAACAAGGTGTTACATACTAGAATGTAACAAGAAATTGTTTAGGTTTGATAACCTTTTTGAAACTGACTGATGACTGTATGACCAGTTTCACCACGTGAGAACGATTTTTTGATTAATTTGTTTAGAAAACATCTGCATATTCATGTACAGGCACTGAAATAGAGCAATACCTTTGTGAAAACACTAAATATACTATTGTTTTTCTCTAGTCCTCAAATGCTGCATGAAAGCGAAGTCAGCGTGTATGATCTGAAGGACCACCCCGACTTCCAGTACCGACCCGGGACTGTCGTTATCAGGGTAGCTAACTTTACCGGTGAAGATGCCAACTGCACTGCAGGACAGGTGAGAGACCCAGAATACACAACATGTAACATAATAAACGTACATCCAGAAAAATCTGAAAAATCACAGCAGCAATGGATGATTATTTTAAATCAATTATAATCCAAATTGTTTTTAGGTGATTGACAATTTCCCGTCAGGCCGCGTCAAAGTTTGGTGGGTCGACGGACACACGAGTATGTGCTGGCCACAGGATCTATATAAAGTAAGTTACCAATTCAATAATAAATTTGAAATGAATCATGAACTTGTCAAAAAAGTACCTTTTCTTTTAATTGATGTAAACTAGTACTTGACTGCAGTAAAATAGTACCATATTTTTAACCGACTTTGAAAAGAAGGCTCTATATTCGGCTGTATATATGTATTTTCTTTTTATGTTCACTGATTTCTCATTTGTAGACCGATTTTTTGATTGAAGATTATGCTTCCAAGTTGGTCCCATAGAAATATTGTTATAATCTGATAATAAACTTTAAAATATGGAACCGAACTCCTCATAGGATCACAGCAGCACTGTCGTAACAAGTAAAATTGCTTTGTTTATACGTGTAAGTCGATAACTGACTGAAAGATGAGGAAATATGTATATCGAACAGATCTGATGATGAAGCTTGAAGGTGGGCACCAGAACTCTGTAATAAATCAATGTAACCTAATCTAACCGTGTTTAGGATTATTACACACTACGTATTTAAGCCTGGCTGAGGGGTACTTTTTAGTATCAGGATTAAAAAGTGTAAAATAAAAAAGTGTTTACAAAAAAAAATACAACCGACTTCAATGTAAAAAATAAAATAAAAAGTGCAAAATTGCTTCTAGTCAGTTTTAAATAATGAAAAGACAAAACATAGAAACACCGACTTCCGAAATTAAAGTTATCTTGCATTTTTAGTGGTTTTTTTTACATTGAAGTCAGTTATGAAGTTACATTTTTACGAAAACTTTCATTTGATTGTAAGTAATGATGACGTTGAGTAGTAAGTAACCTATTCAGTCTTGACTTAAAGAACACACAGGTTGACTAAGACCAGGTAGACTATTCCTTTTTAAAAACGATGCAATAAATGGGACGTTTGTTTAGGTGGGAGAGTACGACAGCGAAGAAGGAGAACTATGGGCCTCGGAAGAGTCAGCTTCTGAAGACTCGTGGGAGACGCAGAGCTCCGCGCACGAGCCCGAGCCGCGCACGCCCGACCCGCGCACGCCCACGCCGCCCGACCACACGCCCGCCGCCACCGGTCAGTACTGCTTCAACATACTATAGCGAAGAAGGTGGCAACAATAAGACCGCAGCTACGCGGAACTTCAGATACAATATATCGTTGTTTAAGCGTTTTATTTGTGTTTACAGAAGTAGTGGTGGGGTCGTGCGTGTCGTGCGGCTCGTGCTCGGGCGCCGGCGCGGGCGCGGCCGGCCCGCCGCCGGCGCCCGGCGCGCCGCCGGCGCCGGCCGGCCCCGGCGCGCTGGAGGTGCCGCGCCTGCTGGAGCCGCGCGTGGCCGCACACATCGAGCGCGGCCGCATCGCCATGAGGAAACTCGAAGAGATGTTCGCTAAACACCCAACGTTACAGAGCCAAGAGGTAAAAGTACTATCTCTGTTAAGGTGGCTCCGCGCGCCCGCCGCGTCCTTAGAAGACGCGCACGTGCCCGCGCTGTTGCGCCCGCCCGTGGCCGCGCTGCTGCAGCGGCTGCACGCGGGCCTGCGCGCGCTGCTCGACGCCTTCCACCGGGAGCCCGCTAGGGAGACGCACGAGGTAGGTCGCGGCCCAGCGCACCGGACCTACTGCAAACTATCTTTTTCTTGCCTACTTCTAATATTGCTCAAAGGGCGTAGTGCGAGTTTTTATACGTATTCGAACGAATTAACATAAACATTCGCTAATGTCAAATCGCGCGCGCGCGCGCGCAAAAGGTAGTCGAGGCCGGTGGCGTAGTGGGGTCATCACGGCGTGGCAGGGTCATGCCATTTGCCGTCACGGCAATCGAGTTAGCTTTACTGCCAAAACACGCCAGTAAATGTTTCACATTCCGTCATTGTCACCAGACGGCGCTTATCCAATTTCAATACAAATTGACATTAAAGTTAACGCAATCGATCATATTAAAACTCACACTACGCTGATAGATTTCAATTGATTCCCCGGGCCCGGTGACAGGATGCTTCAGGATGCCGACGCGACATCGGCACGTGCTCAGCGTGGTGGCGACAGAACTCCGATCAAGAATTTCTAGTGGTTTCTTATTCTAATTTGATTTGCTGTTTTTCTGCAATGCTTCACATTAGTATCATTTCAAATGCATCACATTCATGTGCACAGTCATAAAAGTTGGGTGCGGTGTAATATAAAATTCAGCAGGATGGTGCAGTGCCTAAAGGCATCGGCATCCCGAAGCATCTGGCAGCAGAACAACTAGCACTTCGGGAAGCTGTCTTAGTATGTCAAAAGTATCCTTTGACATAGTGAGACTGCTTCCCGAAATGCTAGCTGTCTCAGTATGTCAAAGGATACTTTTGCTGGCGGCTCGGTGTGTACAAACGAAACCGCGTATGTGAATGTTTAAGTGTTCGTCCTTATCGTAATGCCACTTTAATATAAGGTGACTGGTAATTAGTGAACGATACTTAAACACGTGATTACAGTCATGATAACGAACAACTTTTACTATGGGACCAAACCTGAAATCGCGAAAAAAAACCTGTTTGTTCGCCTAACTGGTCAAAATGTACTGAACCTGGCTGATTTTTTTCGAGATCTCAGGTTTGGTCTCATAGTAAAAGTTGTTTGTTATCATGACTACAATCACGTGTTTAAGTATCGTCCACTAATTACCAGTCACCCTGTATATGATGCGATGTACAGATTATATTTAACGCGCCATTACTTTGAAAACTGACCTAGGAGTGCGCTCCAAAGTTGAAAACGGTGGATCAATCCTAATCGGTTTTTTAAAACAAAGCAAAATTAAAAAAAAAAACCTAATTTACTGCCTGATAAATAAATTTTGAGGTAATCCCGCCTGATGTTTGATAGCTTCCTCATTTTTGGTTTCATTGATTTCATATAGTTATGTCATTACCATTTTTTCATTTTGGTTTTTAATATTTTCTGTTTTATCATGATGAAGAAGGAGACGACAACATTGAATATTAAACGTTGGATAATAAAATATCTGTTCTTTTATTTTAATTTATTCCCCCCTATTTTTTGTTAAACCGTTTATTATATTTTATTGCCAGTGAAATTAAAGAGAGAAAAAACGAATTATTTAAAGCCGGTTGGCATCCTAAAGAGGAAGAATTTTTTTCCATACATCTTAAAGGAGTTTATGAAATCAATAGCAAAAAGAATTAGTTAGAGAAATAGTCTCTAATTCGAAATATAACTCACTCAGGCTTATTTTTTATTTTGGTTTCGGTATCTATGGTGAGTATGTGTTACCGGCAATCTGTATAATTCATGTATTCTATACAATACCGAATGCGCAGTAATGTGTGTAAAAGACGAGAGTAGAGAAGGAGGTGATATAATTATAGGGTACCCCGACAAAACCGTTCTTACGTTTTTGTATTACTACAATTTTTAATTGTGTATTCACAATTGTAGTAATATTTTACTGTAACCATTTTGATGAAATCCGCCCTTTATTTGTATTTATTTTTACAATACAGACTACATAAGTGGTCGATCCGATGGCGATGTGTTTGCAAAGATTTATTGGCTCCTCCAACCATTCAACCACTACACTGCACTGAACCGAATAATGAAAAAATAAAAGAGTATTATTTAACAATTATTTTGGAAAATCAGTGTTGTACTACCGACCAGTCAAGAGAGAACATAACTATACATGTTAATTTAATTAATTGTGCTGTTAAAATGTTAAATTAGATAAGTGCCAGTGTATACATAAGCTTTCTAAAGTATTGTTTTATTTTCAGATAATGCGCAAGCTGCTCAATTTGTACAAAGATTGCCGATTTTTAGACCGCCTAATGGGCACGTCATTCTTCCACGAAGATCACTTTTTGGTAAGCTATAATCGAATTAAGGAATAATACATACAAACGTTCAATTCTAAATCTTATATACTAAGATACTCGGAATGAAAACTTTCCTAAGTGGATACTTTACAAAATCTTCTCAGCTAAAGTAGATGCTCCACGATAACCCGCGAAATCTAAATTTTCTTCAGTTTCTATTTGATGAAAATATATTCAAGGGGGTTAGAGTTGTATTGATGATTTTTATAAATATAATTTCGTAAAAAAGTACGTTTTACGGCCGCTAATCATACTTTAGTCAACATACAACTTGACTCTGACCTGCAAAATGCAAAAAACTTCATAAAATTTGAATTTCGCGGTCTACTCTAGCGCTTTCGTCTTAAGAATTTGACGGCAGTAAACTGGTTGCACCGATCCTAAATAAGGGTCGCGGCCTTTTTTATTTTTTAGCAATGAAAAACAGTTCATTATTTGTTTTTCGGATAGATATCCAAAAAAGGAAAAGGTACTTTATTACAAAGTTATCTGGCGTCGTGTGAAGTACATCCATAAAAATAAATATAATTTTACCTCCTTCACAACTAGGGTCTACTAGAACGCGTACGCGAACGCGGTGCGATAACCCCCCGTGCGGGTGAACGGCGCGTGCACGAGCAGCTCGCGCGTCTGTTCGCGCCCACGGAGCCCGCCGCGCCCGGCACGGCGTCGCCCTCCCCGCCGCCTGACCCTATGCTGGTGGACGAGGACATGGACAAGCCGCCGCTCGCCGACGGGCCCGGCAGGCCCATCGTCGCTGCCAATGTCACTGTGGAGCCCATGCAGGTGATGTGCCCTTGTAATGTAACCCAGGGTTTGGGTCAGGGACCCAAGACCCATTTGTTGCCTAACAACAATAAAAAAAGTGGAGTTATTTGTCATGACTCTATTCCGGCTGTCATTCTTAGAAGAACACCGATTAGTAATAGCTTTTCAGCATAACTGGTAAAAGTTTTAGTACGAGATAATAAAAAAATAAAAAATCGAAGACAACATCAAAAGATCATCTCACTATCTATATTGTACACACGTAACCTAATGCCGGTGACGTCAGATTTCAGTATGTGTGTTCTTCCTTATTCTGTTACTTGATAGTTCACAGATTCTTCCACCAGATTTGAAAGGTTTCTGATTTGCTTAATAATAAACGGATTTAAAAAATCTATTTTCGATTTTTGTTAAAGTTACTTTTTGATAGAATACGAATAATAAAAAAGAAATAATTAACTACCAAATGCTATATCTTTAATTAGCTTTATGACTTGTAGGTGGAGTGCACCATATCGAAGAAGCAGCTGCATTTGAACATAGAGTCGGCGCAGGCCACCAGCTCGGACACAGCTGTGGCGTTGCCAGATGGCATCGCCGCCATTGATGAGAATCGTAAGTACAATACGTGGCATATAAGTTGAAATAAAATGGCGATCGACCTTCAATGCGCTGTAACAGATTTTCAGGTCTCAATCGAACGGGATTTCAAAATATTTAGGACTGATTATTTTAATTTATTGCACTCATTTCTAAATCGCGAATTCAACACGACGCAGCGAATTTGTCATACGTGCGCGTCGTGAACACGATGCCACAATTCTTTAGACAAGCTATCTCACTGCTCTTACTGTGGCGTGGAAATTTTAAATCAACTGATGTGTCTGCTTCGCTTTTCTCGTCTCCGCACTCACGTGCGTTTGGTCACGAAGGCCACCGCAGTAAACTAGAAACCGACACCAAATAGCAGGTTAGGTTAGGATGGCTTTATCTGTTCCCAATTAACATTATCAATCGTATTTCTAGCTACGGACGTGGCGGATCCCGAGGCGGGCCAGGGCAAGAACGTGTGCCACAAGCTGTGCTCGCTCATACACGCGCAGCTAATCAAGGCTCACGCCGAAGTCAGCCGGTAAGTCAACCCGATAGCTTGATAACAGATACTAATAACTTTAATTTTTTTTATAACTGAATTTGTAAGATAAAGGGATAATGGCAAGAATGTTTGTTTACTTTTTATACGCAACGGCCGGATCTATTTTGCTTTTGTGAAACAAACGTTAAAAAAAGACTAAAGTTTCAGATACATTAAGGAACAAAACTGTCCTCCAATATGATGCACAATGACGTCACGTAAATGTGTTTTAAAAGGATGGAGGGCGAATTACGGAACATTGGGCAATGTCGTAGAGTCATGTAGATTTGGTGTTGCGTGTCATATTGGTGAATAATATGTCCCCTAACGTATCTGAGGCTCAATAGTAACACGTGCAATGGTCCAACATAGGCTGAGTGCGGAAATCAAACTCCGATAGATACTTACATGGAAGACTAATGGATTCCATTTGGCGCCATTTTTACTCTTCAGAAAAAGAATTCCTTTGAATATTGTAAAATTGGCGCTAAAGCTATCATTAAAACGCTAAGGGGACAGCCCCTAAAGGATTTTACTAGCCCTAATTCACTACGGCATTACGGTCGCATTAGAGGTTTTGGCGAATAACGTTACAAGCGCAAGAAGACAACCAGATGCAATATGTCAAATTCGTAAAATGTCAAAGCCGCAATACGTCCAATTCGAAAAATGACAAACGCAAAACGTAATAATTCCAATACAATTTACAATTGAAACATTCTCAAATTTTTTTATACACCGTTATTATTATTAATAGTTTTCTCTCGCGGCTTCGCTCCCGCTCTACCCTCTAAATTAATTTTACAGCTGGCAGCAATTTTGGGCTTATTATTGCAACTTTTGTGACGTTTTGCGCCTAAACTGTTGACCCGTTAAACGCCCTGGTTTGGTCTATTGTTCAATAATATTGACTCCGACGTGATATTTATAAAGTACTAATATCTTGCGATAATAGTGTTCAGATCGAACCGAAGCATCATCATAACTTAGAACTTGATTGTTAGTATTGCACATTAGCACCACGGCACATTTAAGATTAAAAAAAAAACCTTATGTGAGTTGTAATAAAGGTTACATTTATTTCGCAGGAGAAGGCCGCAAGAGTTGGCCGATTTCCTTAACACAGTAATGAAAAGAAACGGCTCTGAGGAGAACTTAGTCTACCACTTTTCAGTGTGAGCCTCCTTTATTGTTTTTGTTTACATTTCTTTCTATTTGGGCTTCTGTACATGTATTTTGCTTTATTAACACATTTTATTTTTTATCCATCCTACACATATCGAGCTTTATCAGGGAGAAAATCGATATAGACCGATAGCACTTTTTGCAGGAGCAGGTATTTTCTTTCCTAATTTAAAACTCTATAGGGCTCTTAAAACCTTAAGGCCCCTAAGACACGGCGTATTTTAAACGCGCATACGACACGCGTTTCAGGAACGTGCGTTTTCTGCGCCTTAGATGCCGATTATTGCGTTTTTATAGATTCAAACGCGCGTGCTTATTCTTCAAAGCGCGTTTGTCTCGCGAAGAATAAGCACTATTGATCCAAATATCATAATTATACTTTTTAACTGGAAAAGAAAAAACCCCTTTCTGCAAAAATTGCAAACTGTCGCTTTTCTCCCTGAAAAGACACGATATATTACATTTCAAAATACAAGGTGGTGATTATAAATCTTCATACTGAATAACTTACTTATTTGTGAAAAAAAGACTGGACAAGTATTTTTTATTTAGGATTTCCCCTTCATAGGAATGAAGGTGACTAAATCGCCATCCTGTATATTTGCTGTCTATGCCTTTATGTAAAAAGTGCTTAAAATGCTGATATTAAAATATACACACTTACATAAGACGGTTATTTGCCTATATTCCAAAATTAAATTACAATTTAAATCAGTAATATACGTTAAATTTTAAATCATATTAAAAAATACGTATAAATTATTTGGGCGTCACTTCATAAGAATTCCGATTATTTTTTATCATAATCATGTACAGATTTCCAAAAAGCTTTTGTTGTTTTATTCATTTGTATATATTTTTATGTTATTTATTTTATTTTATGCATTTCATTATGTCGTACTGTGTCGTTGGGGTCTCACCTGTAAAAATATATTTATAAAAATTGTAAATACCTTATAATAACCTTCCTTGATTTTGACATTAGACTAAGTTGATTGTGGGCATGAAACTGGTGTTAAATTATGAAAAATTGGAATAAGCCGTGTTGATGAACAATTATCATAATCCTCAATGAAAAAAAAAACTCGAAAAAGCGGTAAAATGCGAGTATATCAAAAACTGAAGACATATCGGTAATATTTTTTTAATGATCACAAGCCACAGTATGATAGTCGTTTCATAGTATTTTTGTTTCTTACCCGTAGTTCAATACTTATATTAAACAAATGTATACGAATATGAAATTATTTATAATTTTGTATCATGTTTATTTTGACTTACAGTAGACATAATTCTTCCTTTCATCCTGTTTCTCTTTAAAAAATATAGATAGTATCCTAAGACCGTTTCAGTGCAGCTGGCTAAACAGTTATGTTAGCAGTTCTATTTGTGCTCGTCTTGAATGAACCCCTATTATGTAATAATAAGCATGTGACTCCTTCATGATGGTGTATGAATGTCCTGGAACCCAACGCGGAATAAAACTTTTCCGCGCTTTTCCCCGTCCAAAGTATCGCGGGTTATCTGACGGTTTTCAAAAATTGAAACATGTAACTTTCAGTTAAAAAATACTTCTTTGACTGCATACAAAATAACATACCGAGTGACTATGTCCAACAAACTACTGGACTCAAATAGTCTGAGCTAACTTCAATAATAAAATGTAATAATCATATTGTAGTAAATAATTTACCCTTTTAGCATTATTTAGTAATAACTTTAGTTTTCTCGTCAGCGTTTGTAACACTTTTCCTTTTATTATTTATTTACTTTACGTTTGTTTTGTAGACGACTCTATAAAAAGTGGTAACTTAATTTCTCTGATTTCCGATTAAACCCGATATTGTTAGTTTACCGATTGTATTACCATATATTTGTTTAATGTAAGTGTTGCAAGGCCCTTAGGGGTGGATTCGGTATGGCGAAAAACGTATCGAAGAGTTTCACTACTTGCTAAGAACATTTTTGTCAACAAATTCAATACGCTTAAAATTGGTTCGTTATTTTACGTAAGTCGCCTTTCGTCATAGCGAATGGCCCAGTTTGAAACCTTGTAAACCCCCTTGGTACGATATGCATGGTACTGTAATATTATTGGTACTGTCTTATCCAGTAACGGTTGATAACTATCTTTCTGCTCCTGTAATTACCCTGTTTTGTACTAATTTATGATTCGTACAATGATCGTCGTCACAATTTAGCTGCCAAATAGAAATATACCATCAGTTCTTCTTATTTATTTTTTTATTTTATGATTTGCTCTAAAATAAAAACATACAAGACGGGCCCATCAATGTGAAATAATAATCGAGTTTTAGAAATTTTAAAACTCACAGAGCCTGTCATTTTATAATTTTGGATTGATTGTAACGAAATTCCATGATGTTTTTTGCACATTCTTCTCCATAGAGATCTACGCCTTAGAATGTGCAGTTACATAGTTTTATCTTCCTGATTGAACAATCCCTTGAATATTCTAAAATGCTTTTAAATTGTTTTATTGATGCCTTAAGTTTGTCTCATATCCCTGTTTTTCTATAACTGGATGTTACATATTTTCACCTGAGTATTGTTCCCAGTTTATTTAGGTTAAAGAGTTTTGTAAACAACTTCCTATTTTAGACCTAAATTCGATGATCATTGCACGATCAGGAATAAAATTTCTTTTCATAGAATATCATCTCACACAGTTTTATAATTATAGTCAGTATGGTGCTCTGGTGGTCAGCATGGCGGAAGACGCCGAAGCCGTCAAATTGGCTGACGTCAAGGATGCTACTACAGCCACTGCACAGAAGATGGAGGGAACCGGTGAGATATTTTTATAGAGAGAAGTGGTCGCTTAGTGGTCGAATCATGAATGTAATATTTAACTTTCAGCGCTTCTCCATTACAATCTTTACCTGTCATATGTCATAATATCCCAATATGCTAACAATATTTTTATTTGCTAAATTATATCATTTTTAGTTTTCATAATTAAATTGAAAGTATTTTTAAAAAACTTCATCCATAACGAAATTATAAAGGTTCAAAACTGAATAAGAAAACGAAGTCCGATGTGGTCTTTGACGGGCATCTCTTTCTTAGTAGATATTGTGATGTAAAATTGGTATAGTTTTGTATCTCAAGTGTCTCCGCAACCGGACGACATGTGGAATCATTGGAACAGACGCGATCACCATAAAATGGAGCTGAGAATTTTATTGTAGTGTTGACTATCTCAGTGAAGTTTGCCGAGAAGGTTGACTTGATACATTTACAGTCAAATACTACATAAACATATACACATAGAATGTGTACATCCATATTCTTAATGGTAAAAAAATTAACATTCATACGAAGACATGGCTTAAAGGACTTAGTATCCCAGCCAAAAACTTTAACAAAAAAAAAAACATCATTAATAATACCTTTATCCCGCTAGTTGCCCCCGACACAGCGCCCCTAGCGACAGCAGAAGGCACAGACGAGACGGAAATGGACACCGCCAGTCCTGCAGCAGCCCTACCCGTGGAGATCAAGGAAGACGGCGAAGGGTTTTGCATACTAGAGTCTGCGCCCGCCGCCCATCGGTTCCGGCTGTCCATGCTGCAGCCGTCTGAACCTAGAACCTTCTACTCAGCGGTAAAGAGGGAGATCAAACTGCTCAAGAGTGATTTACCACCTGGGGTGAGTGTTAAGACTTGACTAGTATTATACGGCTGGTGTCTTGAAGTGGATGGAGATATGCTGCAGTAAGTCTCGGCGGTCAAACTACAATAGTGCGGCCAGGGGGCTTACTCTTGAGTTTAATTCCGATCGGTCGACATTGGAATTGTGACGTTAGGTACTCTTGAATTCGATGCTAGCGCCGTTTGCTGAAAAGTATACTGATGGTTTCCAGGCCATCATGCACACAATAGCAGCTTACCTGCAGTCCCGTATGCGGAGTAGTAACAATGTTCTGAACTCAGTAGCTGTCTATTTTGACTGTCCCTTTCAAAGTCAGTGGGTCATGTCCTATGTAGGCGTATCCTAAGTTAAGATTTCTATGGGTCCACCCGAAATAAATTTATTAATGTTATGTAAAGACTGTCCATGTTGCATATTGATAGTATTCCTAACTAGCTCCTTCTACTCGGCTGCGAAGAGAAATAATGGAGAATCTTTTGGTTCCCATTAGAAAGATTTACCACGAGATTTAAGTATTGTGGTCTTAAAAAATATTCTCGACTTATAAACTGTGTCCTGAGAGCTATAACCTAGGGGACGATCATTTTCATCGCACGACGATGAACGCATCGATTGCTCGTACGATCGTTGCCAATTAGGACAACACCTTCAGGTGAAATAAAAGAGTAACTCTTTTCTAAATAGTTACCA
This sequence comes from Leucania comma, assembly GCA_958295575.1. Lineage (NCBI taxonomy): Eukaryota > Metazoa > Arthropoda > Insecta > Lepidoptera > Noctuidae > Leucania > Leucania comma. The sequence continues at coordinate 19,934,776 of OY282470.1, read as the reverse complement.
TGGAGTTTCTTGTCGGTTCTTCTCCGTAGGAAACGACCAATTTGGAACCGTGCACTAGCTTCTGAAGTTTTATATGTCCTTAGGTAGGCCTAAATGCTAAAGGAAATAAAAATAATTTTAATTTAAAGATAGTGGTCAAGCGCGAGCCTACCAAAAATGTTTTACAAGTATATATGGACAGCAATTTTATATAAATAATGTTACAAGAACAATTGAAATGAAAAGTTAATTCTCTTAATTGTTTAATTATATTCAGGTATGGGTCCGCGGCTACGAGGACCGCATCGACCTGCTGTCGGTGATGATCGCGGGCCCCAGCAAGACGCCGTACGAGGGCGGCCTCTTCGTGTTCGACGTGCAGCTCGGCGGCGAGTACCCGCGCGCGCCGCCGCTCTGCCACTACCACTCCTACTGCACCGACAGGCTCAATCCCAACCTCTATGAAGACGGGAAGGTACGACTTTTGTGAAAATATTCAACACATCATTCATACTAAGGATGTAACAGAAGTGGTTATATCGGAACCGAAGTTTTTAAGGCGGCGATTTTTGATGGCGTGGCAACTCGAAAAAAGAGAGAACGCCTGAAAACTCTATTGGCATTCGGTAATTCCGTGATTTACTCGAATATTTCTCAAAACTTGATCCAGGAAATACGTGTTTTTGTTTTAAAGCCTTAAAAGTTTTTGAGAAAAATTTACATCTTTTAGAATCTCGATAAAATGTGCAAGGCTTCTATAGAAGTCCTTTTTATATTTTTAATATATGAGTACGTTATGGAGGGGCTAAGTTCACGTAAAATAGCTAATTTTCAAAGGTCTTTACTGGATTAGTTTTACACAAATTTATGTTTTGATTTTTATAGAAGCCTAGATAATATCTACAAGATATTTGTGTATCCAAAATATCAAAAGATAATTTTGTAATAACATAATCACGTAAGGGTCGATTTATACTAGCGCAGAGTCGAAGCGCATCGAAGCGTCTATCCAAAACTGAACATAACAAATTCAACCTTAACTCCACAGCGTAACGCACACATTACTTCGGAGATTTTAAAAAGACGCGCGCATTCGTCGGAATTCGCGCGTCTGCGCGCGAACAACACTGATTGGTGCGCGCGCGTGCGCGCGCATTCTCGTGTATCCACGCGCCCACTAGCGAACCAACGCGTCATCAGTCGGAAATTGGCCTGCGTTGAACACAACAACAGCAAATTTATTCCTCACCATCAACTTCAACTTACATCCCATCCACTACTTATTGTCCACCACCTATTTCAACCACGCCACCCAACCATACAAATTACGGCACTATATCCAACACAACATCATCTGCTCCACCATCGCCTTACATACCACAACCTATTTCGAGAACACAGCAACAGCGGCAATCGAAGTTTGACGATTTCGAAGAATTTACTTATAATGACTGATAATAATGATTAATGACCTTAATAACTGTGATTTCACATGGTGAATAATTATTTCAAATGTTTAAATAAAGAGTCTTGAAATACAAGCCAAAGTGCTACAATCGTAAGAAAGCATAAAACTCACCTTAAGCAGACTGATATTCGCTCTTCAACGGAAATGGGTATCGTTAAATTTGTTTCTTGTTTCTCAATGTGTGGTCTCAACATATTGACTAAGTTTGTAAATTGATCGTAGTCCATTTTATAATAGTCGTAAAAAAAACTCGGGTATCGATATAAATCAACGCAAAAAGTGGTAAATTCACCACAAATACGTCTTTTCTTCCACAAGTTGTGAACACTATAATTCCGCTTTCTTTTTCTTCTTTCTTCGTTTTCTTCTTCTTCAACTTCAGATATAAGTAATATCATAGCAAAATCAATGTCAACCATTTTATACAAGCTACGAGAGTCAACTGGCAAGTGATTCAATAGCTCTGCTGTTGATGCCCATTACTACACGTGAGAGTGCGCGCGTATTCTGGCGAATATGCGCGCATTCGTGCGGCTTCGCTTTAGTTGTAAAAATTTTGACGCTTCGATGCGCTTCGACTCTGCGCTAGTATAAATCGACCCTAAGAGTGGTTGTATGAAAATGTACTTCGGGTTGGACGCTCTTAAGTTTGGTTTATCGGAATCAAAACCGAAATCGGAGGCAGAAGCGTCAAATGATACACTCTTCTCGATCTAGCCGTTTCTGTCCTAATGATGGGCTGAGACTTTCCCCAAGTTCTTACTAATACTCTTAAGACAACAAGCAATACGAGTACTAGATCAGTTGTTGCCGCAATGAGCTCTGTAGGTTTTCATTTCCAGTGACTGGCCGACCTGACCGTCACGTTGCGCTGCATCCAAAGAATGTCTATGGTATACTAAGTCTATATCTGAAAACATTTTCCTTCTCCCCAGGTGTGCGTCTCCCTGCTGGGCACGTGGTCCGGTCGCGGCGTCGAGGTGTGGGGCAAGGACAGCTCGCTATTGCAGGTCATCGTGTCACTGCAGGGGCTCATTCTCAACGCGGAGCCCTACTTCAACGAGGCCGGCTATGAGAAGCAAAAAGGTAACTAATAATAATCCTTCAACTTGTGGATTTTTTTTTATATGGAATCTGTTACCTACAGTGCTATTGACTACAAGCATAATAAAGATATTTTTTTTGGAATTCTATATTGATTTTTACGAATTTATAAACATAGTGCTAGTTATTTCAAGGAGATATCAGCAAACCGTAGAAGTCCAGCAGGGTCGGCCTACTGAGGCCATAGGTAATGTGAAAGTGTACCCTAGGGCCCTGGAACGAAGACAAAGAAGAGACTGGAGTGGGTTTTTATTCAGAAAAAATCGACATTATCTCCTGTTCCGTCCAAGGGCGGGAGATGTCAGTGGATGGTTTTCCCACCATAAAAAAATGCTCAGGAATGAAAAAAAGCATTGTTTTAACAAATATTTTTGATTTCTCTCAGGTACACAACAAGGCAGAGAGAACTCGCGCATGTACAACGAGATGGTGCTGCTGAAGCTGGTGCAGTCGATGACTAAAATGTTGATGAACCCGCCCGAGCCGTTCCGCGCGGAGATCCTCACGCACCTGCGCGCCGCGTCGGCGCCGCTGTGCGCGCGCCTGGAGGGGCTCGTGCGGCTGTCGGGCGGCGGCGCGGGCGGCGCGGCGGCGGCGCCCGACTTCCCGCTGGTGCCCGCGTCGCGCGGCTTCTGCCTGACGCTGCGCTCGTCGCTGGACTCGTTCCGCGCGGCGCTGCGGCGGCACGACATCGCGGTGCCGCCCTCCACGTTATAGCCGCCCGCGGAGGCCCCGCGCTCGCCCGGCGCGCGCGCACACAAAAACATATAGTAGTCGTATTGTGATGTCCTGGAGCCAGCGGCCGCCAGCTGGCCGGTGTCGTCCCTCGTGCGTCGCGAGCCTCCGCGCTCGGGCGTCACGCTGCGCATGCGGACTTCGGGCTAGTTGTTCATATTACCGGATAATATGAAACCGACCAGTCCTCTCTAAAATTAATGATAATCAAATTCTAAATGAAATGTTCGATCATATGCGAATAGTATGATTCTTAGATTTATTAATGCATAGATTAATATTATTTATTTGTTACAAAGTAATGTCTACTTTTAATTCAACATTCGACGTTATAATGTTTAGATTATGAGTACTTATTGAAATTGCATACTTTTTACGAAGCAAAGCTTATTGCTGTCATTCGAATATTTGCTACACTAATATTATTATTACGATACAATAAAGACAGATAATTTTAGATGTAAAGTCTAGAACATTTTGTTCCTGATTCCAATATTATTTAATATTACGATTGAAGCTCCTACTTATCAATATTAGGGAACGTGTGCGAGTATTAAAAGTATCTCATCAATGTCTATTTTATGTATGTGTAATGTTGTATGTAAAAAATGCATTCACTCATTTTTATGTAATTATAATTTTGTTTTTATTTTATTTTTGTTTTTATCGCGGGAAATATTAATTAGCATGGTTATAATGATGTGGCAACACCGCCGTGGTCAAATTGGCGCAGTTTCGACAGCAGTTCATACCACTCGACATAATCGCTATGAGCAGTGGGCGAGCTCGACACGCGAATATATTCACTATGTTGCTAATACCTAATAAATGTGGTTATCTCTTGTTACCAGTGTATAAAATTGATGCAAATAATTTACACTCTTAGGTTTAGTGCAAGTAGGTGTTTCGATATTTATTTTCCGCCCTAAATGAAGCGTCACAAAAGTAACGTTTTACTTTACCGTGACACAGCTACATTAGTATTAATTTTAAATTTCCCGAAAATTATTAATAATATTTGAATTTACAAATGCTACCCAGTGATTCGCGTTTGAATAGTGATATTTTGGAAGTTAGTTTTTCATTTTCTATTCACTCTTCTTTTAGAAAGAAATAAAAATCTTCCTCGTTAGTGCTTATAGTATTAAACCATACGGCCCACGCCGCGCCGGCGGCAGCACAAATACAATGTAACTTCATGCCAAAGTCAATTGAGCTATGGAAGGCTTTTGTCGCTTGTGTACGCGAGATAAGTGACAACTATGTATAATGATAAAAAAATAAATAATTCTTCAACATTATCTGAGCGTTTTGCTTTGCTTACCCCAACTTATTGTCATGGAGAGATGAGTATGTATTAGCACCTGGCTTTCGCTCGTGATTTTATTTGGCTGAAATTTGGTTAATGCGGACGCAAAATCGAAGCCAGATAAAAAGTAGCCCTTTTAAAGGGTTTAAACTTACTCCGTAATGAATTTTATCAAAATTGGTTCAGTAATTTAACCGTGAAAGCGTAACAAGCGGACAGTTAATTTTATATCAGACTAAGGGCCAAATTCACCAATAAAACTAATCGCGATTATTTAATACAAAACAGTTTGAGTGTCTAATCGAGATTATAGCTTCATATTGCGTTTCACGGCTATGAATTGAATCTAGTTTACGCTAAACTCAGTTTCAATTCTTTTGTGTCATAGGAAGGCATAAAATCACCCAAAGGGCAATGGAAACGACTATATGCTCGAAGTGTCCTAGTGATCGCATCAGGAATGAAGACATCCGCAGGAGAAGCAAGGTTGCCGATATAGCCAGAAGAATTTGCCAAACTTAAGTGGCAATGAGCAGGACACATTGTTCGCAGAACAGATAGTAGATGGAGCTGAAAAGTTCTGCAGTGGCGACCGCGCACAGAAAGACGCAGCATTGTAAGGCCTTCCATAAGGTGGACCCATGACCTAGTGAGAGTCGCGGGAATCAGATATATGGGAGATACTCAGGTCCGTTCGTTATGGCGATACTTGGGGGAGGCCATTTATGTATAGTATAGTATTCAGTTCATTTCTTTCTGTTTTATGTCTGCGAAAATAAAGAAGCCTCGTAAAGTTAATGTCGCCGAAGTTTGGCCTAGCAGCGCCACTGCTGCAAAACCTATTTGGAATCTATCCTCAATAAAAACAATCCATAGAGTAGATTTACCCTTACAAATTCGTGTTTAGAGCCTCGGTAATATTTACAGCTGCAGTAGGATCTGCATCAGGTATAAAAGAAAACAGTTTGTATTGAACACGCACGGGTACTTTATTTTTATAAAAAAAATTTTGTACTGCTAATAAATTAAAGAGTCAGTTGATACAATCAACTCAACTTTATAAACAATATAATATTTCCTTTAAATGGTTTCTCTATCACAAAGAAAATACATCAAACATGCATATAAAATTATAAAACAATCGAAACAAAATAAAAATATGTAAATAAATCTTTATGATTTGGCACCATTCGAAATCATAGAAGAAAAACAGCACACTAGGAAACACCTTTCCTGTATACAAACATACAAAATATAAAGAAATACTAAAAACATATAGTTTTTAAATGCACATTTAATCTCTATGTACACTTATTTCTAATACTATGTTCGTTAAATTGTTAGTTTCTTTCTTTTAGACAAAATTTTAACAATAAAATAGAGACCTAACATTGTCATGACACTCCAAAATTGTCATGATTATAGGTTTTTAAGTACAACACTGAATATTTTATAATGCAAGCATTCATTTAATAGTTACAAGTAGGTACTATCACATTTTTATTCAAATTCTGCACAACAGTATACAAGATCACTAAATATGTAGTTAGTTTCTTTACATTATAATTCTGTCTCACTGACATAAAAAACACTTCGACGAGTATAGTTAGAAAGTTCGTTCAATTAGTGAATTGACTGTAGTGAAAGGCGGTAACATAATATTGTCATGCAAATTAAAAATGCAATTTTTTCTACATCTATGGTATCACATATTGGCTTCAAATTCATTCAGAACATATTCTTTTAACTTATTTTGTGCATAGCAGTTCAAAATAAATCGCACAAATTTATTAGTATACAAATAAATAATTGTATAAAAAAAATTGTTCGTAAGCAAAAAGCACTTACAAATAAAACGAATTTCAATTCATCCTATTCTTTGGGAATAAGGTAACATTGATTTTATAGTAGGAAATTATTGATTTAAGATCCATATCTGAATTTTATGTCTTATGACAACCCAAGTATAGAAACCAACCAACGATAGACGAACGATTATCCCTGTACTCGCTATGCAAGTGCACCCAAAGAGAATCCCTGGTTGGTGGAAAACTATTGCGACGTATGGAAAACAAAGATATAGAGGGGACTCAAGTGGAGTCGTTGATAACGAGTCCACTTGAGTCTATGAACTATGTTAAAACTATGGCCTGCCTGAACTAATAACATTATTAATATCCCTGAATAAAAAAAGTTGGGGTGTATTACACACACACACTCAATAAATGGGCTCCCACAAACGAAGTGATGTAGCAACAAGAGGGCAAGATATCTTGAGATGCTTGAGGAGAGTGGAGAGGATACCAGGGTATTAGGACAATATCAGAAGTACGATTAAGATCCCTAACAGCACCTTACTGGATTATGAAGTATTTGTTAGTATTGATGCTCGCACTCGCAATTGATGATGAGGCACACTTGCCTTGACCTATTCACTCTCGACTTAAATACCTCGAAATTGTAGCTATGAGAATTCCAGTAGGAGCTTCCGCCTCTTGGCTATAGTATAATAAATTTGTTTCCAAAACGCTTGTGTGTATGACACTAGGTAGAATGTCCACCATATACTGGTAGCGCCTCATCGTACATTCAGTGGCCCGATGATGGAATGGAATTAAGTTATCAGGACGCACACTCCACGAAATGCAACTAATAGAAAACCGACAGGCTAGGAACGCGAACTGCGTCAATGCTGAAAAATCTGTGTGATAAGCCTTTTTTTAAATCAAACCAAAAACTACTTATTCAGATATGGATAGTAAATTACTAGCTTAGCCATACTTCGCATTGGAGCGTTAAAAATTGATTTATAATTATATTTTATTAATTGATTAGGATATGCTAATAGTAATATCGATACAAAAATACAAAGACTGTGGCTGTGCTGTCGACAACTATTATTATAAAATTAAAACAGCATTATTGAAGACTGCACAGCGAAGAGATACGAATGAACACATAAGCATATTGTCTTTTCACTTCGCATACACGGGGTACAAGGTACAAGTTGATTACTTGATTTGATAAAATATAATAATTTGACGTTTTAAAATCGTATTAGAACATTAATTTTCCTTAAAACTAACGCAGTTGCCTTGAAACCTCATTCTGAATCCGATATCTTACAGAGTGGCGTAAACAATTCATATTTCATTTACGTTGCTAAATTCTTTACATACATAACTTTGCTTGACAGTGAAAACTTCGTAAGAACAAGTTGACTTCCGAAAAAACAAAATATTTGGAAAATATTAATATTGTCACTTAGTTTGTAAAATATTTAATGTAATCTATGGTCTTTAATAAAAACGTTTTACAATTCAAGACATGAATAATATTTATTTGAAAAAATGTGCTTTACGAGCTTCAACGGCCGAGCGACAATACATCTTATCAAAACATCATATTAAAATGAATGTCATAAATTCTTCTCGAATATGTGTACTGACACTAAAATTATGCACACAAACGACCACAGCAAGACGAAAATAGCCCACGCGACGTGAGAAAATGGACTCTTGTATTTATTGACTACACCTAAACCTAGCAAGTTCGTGCAATGACGCCTTGCAGACACCACTAAGAACGTTGGAATGAAGTACTGGATACCAGTACCGGCGTATGAACCAGTAAACTCGATAAGTATACTTATATCCTCTAAGAAATATGTCAGCAACACTGGAGGAACCACAGTAACTATAGGGAAGATCGCTTTCCTCAAAATAAAATTGTAAGATTCGAGTCGCGACGTATCTAGGAACAAGCTCTGCAGATTATTCCTTAGCGTAATAGCAATTATTGGAAAACTGGTAGATAATGTAAAAACTGGGAATAAAGCGAGGAAATATTCGACTGTTTCTAGGAATATATTTTCATTGTCTGAAGGAACAAAGTTTAGTGTGTACAGGTCGTTCAAATGTGCGAAGGCGAACACTCCAGTGAATGCTAGGAGGAGGTAGAATAAGGCTATGATTGCGTAATCGAAGAAGAGGTGTAAACCGAGTCTTGTCTTGCCTCTGATGGGTGCGATGAGGCCGGGCAGTGAGTGGTGACACATGAATGAGTAGACGCAGACGCCGAAGAGGGTGGGCATGCCGGTGACGTCGAACGCGGGAGGATGCCCTTGTGGTCCGCGACCAATCAGCAGGTGGATCGCCATTGAAATCATTATTGTGAACGCTGTAACAAAATCATAAATATTAATCTTATCAATAAATAAAACTGGAGTTCCGATGTGTCAAGCAGACGCTAACGGGATGACTTATTTCCGATCACGTTAGCCTCGATTATAGCAAATACTGGGTAGTCTGCTTGACCAACATCTTAGCAGTTTGTAATAGGTAGAGTGATTCAAAAGGAAGTATTATATTTATAATACATGCATTATATATTTAATATCACCATTACACCCATGTGAAGCTGGGGCGGGTCGCTAGTTATATATAAAAATCAAATGCTGTTCGTTAGTCTAGCTAAAAGTCAAACACGACGCGACCGATTTAAAAACATTTTTATTTATTCACTTTAATATAAGGTTGATTTAAAAGGAAAAAAATGGGGTGAAAAAAAGAGTTGAAGATTTTAAAATTGATTGAAAGGTGGGAAGTAATTTCACGGGGGCCGAGCCGCGGGTAGCAGTCATTTATCAACAAATTCGCGCATTGAGCTAGTTATTGCCACCTGAAATCGTTAGCTTATCAAAGACGGATTTCCGTATCCAATAATCACACTGTAGATGTTATCGGTCAACTGATTACTGTTTTTCAGTGACTATTTTCTCATATATTTTTTCTATTAGTGATCTAGATTGTAACACGGTCTCCTGTAACTGAAGGAGCAGACGTTAAAGGAACCTTGTACTATTCGTGATTGAAGTATATTATTACTGTGTATCCTTTGTTGGAGATACAATTAAATCTATATGTATAAAAGCGAAATACCACTCGCTGATTAATCATGAAATCTCAGAAACTATATCACCTACAAACTTAAAATTTGGCAGATATGTTCCTTATAGGGTGTAGTCATCCGCTCAGAACGGATTTTACGAAACTCCATCCCTAAAGGGGTAAAACGTAGGTTGGAATTTTGTATGGAGAAACCCGACTTTCGCGCGGGCAAAGATGCTAACAGAAGCTAGTAAATAAACGCTACTGTTCATTATCTTCTAAGCTTTTTCCCAACTAGCTTGGGGTCGGCTTTCAATCTAACCCATGGTATCTGGCTGTATACCCGAGTTTACCCATGGAGCGACTGCCTATCACACCTCCACAACTGAGTAACAGGGCAACATGATACTCTTATGATAGACTGATGGTCAGCACAACACTGCTAACAAAGGAACAATGGGGAAGACGGAACCCTCATACTCGTAGGATCATTTTGATGTCCGTCTGTCTGTCATTCTGTCAAGACCCTTTATCTCGGGAACGGGTAAGGGTATTGAATTGAAATTAAAACCATACACTCAGGTCTGCAGCCCTTGAAACTGAAAACATCAAACTTCTAAGTTAACAGAAAAAAAGATACGGCCGTTTATATCGCAAAAAACGTATATTTCGACACTCAAGGGAATCAAAATTCATTGGTCGAGCCATAGTTAAAGATTTCTTGGCAAAAGTAGAAAGGGCATGCGATGTGATGAATTCAGCGAATATTTTTGACCTATACTTCCAATTACCCTAGAGCCCTGAAATTAGGCATGAAGCAGCTTGCTTAATTTCAGGAATGTACGTATAGGAATAAATCTGAAAACAGTATGGTCGAAAAAAAAAATTTTTTTCGATTCGGAAAAATCTTCGAGACTCGATTCAGAAATTGAACTCTACATACCTACCTAAGTTAGTTTGTACGGAACCCTCTGTGTGCGAGTCCGACTCGCACTTACCCAGTTTTTTTGATAACCAATGATTTATTTCACCATTTTTTATACGTGTTTAAACTTAATTTATTATTATAAGTTTGTTTCATCATCATCATTTCAGCCAAAAGACGTCCACTGTTGGACATAGGCCTCTCCCAAGCGTCGCCACAATGGCCGGTCCTGTGCGTCTCGCATAAGTTTGTTTATACTTATTTATTTATAAATCCATATTATAGTTACATTAACTTTGACTGGCCTGTTGGTCTAGTGCTTAGTGGCCCTGTCTGCTATGCCGCAGGTCGTGGGTTCGATTCCCACCCAGGACAAATGTTTGTGTGATGAGCACGATCATTTGTTCTGTGTCTGGGTGTTATTTATCTATAATATGTATGTATTTAGAAATATACAAGTATGTTTATCAGCTGTCTGGTACCCATAACACAAGCTCTGCTTAGCTTGGGACTAGACGGTGTTGTGTGATAGTTGTGGAAATATTATTATATTAACTAAAAAAAATATCCAACAAATAACTAAATATAATTTTGTATAACCACATTAAGAATTCGCAGAATACAGGAAAATAAATTTAAATGTATAACCGAACATAACTAGATCGAGACCTTAGGTATTATTTACAAACTGGTTAAATCTTAATATATAATGTAGCATAATTAAAGGCTAGCAATTACCTACAAGTAGTTCACGAAACACGTAAACATAATTAGTCACTAAACATAGTGACTTGTAATATGGTTAAGTTTTCCGGCCGCGGTCGATAAAATTAACAATATGTATTCCTGTTTACATCTACTGACATCGATATCAACGGAGTAATTATACACCGTCAAAGTATGGTCGTTTTAATCCCGTGGAGGGTCGATTCGGTAGCACGCTGTCCGATCGTCCGGTAACCGACCGGACCGAGCCCAAGTCGTCGACGGCACGTTCTGTTCCCGCGCGCCTCAAAGAGCTGTCAGCACACCGAAGAGGCCCAGCCTGCTAACTGCAGGCAAGCAGAGTCGAAGCCTACTGGGGTCATGGGTTAACTTCCGAAAGGAATACCCGGCCCCGGCACGATAGGCTACGAAGGAACGGGGTAGGTTTTTAGTCAGTAAGAGTCTGACACTACTTCCCGCTCCACCCAAGGGTGGGATTTGTCATTGTATGATTTTACCTACGATAAAAAAATAAAATAAAAAAGGGTTATTCGGTACATGAAACCCTATCGATTTGTAAAGATAAAAATTAAAAATAAAGTACTTTTTTTAAACTCGAATTAATTTAGTCAGCTGATCGAGGCCAATGAACTGTAGGTAGTTACTACGCAACGACCGACAACTACCTACAAGGTCATTGACTCGTTTGCTTAAAGAAATTAATTTCGTACATGCTTAAATTAATTCGAGTTTTAGAAAAAAAATACTTTATTTTTTAAAATTTTATCTTTGTAAACGGAGTGTTTCTTGTACCGAATCGATCCTCCACGGGATAACTGTGAAGCCCTAAGAGGACACCGGTTTCCGCCACCTATTGTCTTTCTATTGTCTCTAATTACGGTATTCAAAAGGTTAAAACAACCAGAATTTAACGGTGTATTATTACTCGTATTTTGATGTGGTTTCCTATTATCTGATACTAGCTTTGCCCGCGGCTTCGCTCCCGCTCTACCCTACTCTATCCTACTCTACCCTATTCTACCCTACTCTACTCTACCCTATACCAATAAATGAGGAGGATCTGGTTTTTTTTTAATATATATTTTTACGAGATAAAAATTCTATGTCCTTCTCCTGGTCCTAAGCTACCTTCCCACCAATTTTCAGCCAATTCGGTAAAGCTGTTCTTAAGTTATACACGACTTTTTTTATGTATATAGACGAACTGATTAAAGTTTTTTTAGGTGGGAAAATCATCCAATGACATATCCGCGCCCTTGGGCGGGGCGGGAAAGAGTATCAGACTTACTGACTAAACACCCACTCCTATTCCTTCGTTGCCTTTTTTAAATTATTATATATAGTGCTTGACTGCGATCCTATCTGATGGTAAGCAGTGATGCAATCATTGATGGTGAGGTGCACTAGTTTATTAAAGAACCTATTCACTCTAGCCTCCTTGCACGCCTTTCTACCGAGTCCAAAGTCGCTAGCCAACCTTTTATACCAAGGCCGAGTTTTCCTTTAGAAGCAAACTCTTGTCCCCAGTAGAGCAAACTCTTGGCCCCAGTAGAGCAAACTCTTGGCCCCAGTAGAGCAAACTCTTGGCCCCAGTAGAGCAAACTCTTGGTTTCAGTAGAGCAAACTCTTGGCCCCAGTAGAGCAAACTCTTGGCCCCAGTAGAGCAAACTCTTGGCCCCAGTAGAGCAAACTCTTGGCCCCAGAAGAGCAAACTCTTGGCCCCAGTAGAGCAAACTCTTGGCCCCAGTAGAGCAAACCCTTGGCCCCAGTAGTAACTTGGGCACCGAGATTGTTCGAAAGAGTTACCGCGGCCCTGGAATAGCAAACGACAACTGAAGGAACACGGGTAGGTCTTAGTCAGTAAAAGACTGACAATCCTTCTCGCTCCACCCAGAATGGGAGAAGTTATTTGATGACCACTCTAAAGAAGGGGCGAACCACAATCGAGGCGATAAGGCCCATCCTTGAGGAGTGGCTGGAAAGACCTCACGGCGTTCTAAACTTCCGCACGACGCAGGTTCTTACCGAACACGGCAAGTTCCTGTTCCGGATTCGTGCGGAGGATTCGCCCGGGTGTCGCCACTGTGCGGAACACCCGGAGGACACGGTGGAGCATACTGTTGAGGTGTGCCCCGCCTGGGCGGAGCATCGCCGTATCCTCGTGGGGGCGATCGGCGGCAGCGATCTCTCTCGCCAGGCCTTGGTTCAGGCCATGGTCCGTAGTGAGGAGGGATGGCAGGCGGTCGCCTCCTTCTGCGAAGCAGTAATGCTAAGCAAAGGAGGAGGCCGACCGCATCAGGCAGAGGCAACGGGGCGCTCGCCCCAGCCACCGCCGGGATTCCGATCCCGATTTCCGGCCACCGTAGGCGCGGGCTTGCGGACGGCGTGCAATGGGTAGCACGCTGTCCGATCGTCCGGTAACCGGCCGGACCGAGCCCAAGGCGTCGACGGCGCGTTCTGTTCCCGCGCGCCTCAAGGAGCTGTCAGCAAACCGAAGAGGCCCAGCCTGCTAACTGCAGGCAGGCAGGGTTGAAGTCTGCGGGGGTCAAGGGCCGTTTTCTGAAAGGAAGGCTCAGCCCCGGCACTATAGGCAACGTAGGAACGGGGTAGGTTTTTAGTCAGTAAGAGTCTGACACTACTTCCAGCTCCGCCCAAGGGCGGGATTTGTCATTGGATAATTTTACCTACCATAAAAAAAAGACCACTCTAAAGAACAACCCGACGAAACTTCTACGGTCCGGACTAAGCGTTTTGCCTCGTCGTTTATACAGCGTACATCGAAGGACTGAAACAGATTGCCTGCTGCGAGCTTCCATTGTAATTTGGGTGTCTTCAGGCCAAAAAGAATAGGCTCTTAAAAAACTAGTGTGCCTCACCACCAACAATTTTATCACTGCTTACCATCAAGTGGGATCGTATCAGTATAGCACTAGTTTAAATTAATTAAAAAAAAAAAACATGCCTAAGAGCAATGAAACTGTTTCGAAACACCGAAAGGTCAGGTCATTCACATGTTGTGTATGACCTTGAAGTTCAATTTCCTCAATCCTTTTTATTAATCTACCTATAGCTAAATTGCAGGAATATTTTTAGTTTCCTCCGGTGCACGTGCAATGGGAGCCCCCCCCCCCCCCCCCACCAACCCGCTATTATGCACTTGCTCCATCAGTCATTGTCAATCAATTGGTGTGAATGCAATAAGTGGACTACCATTGCACTTGTCCTATTGACCAACTATAGTATGCTATTGACTGAATCAGGAACGAGCAATTTGTTAGTTTAACTAGTTGCTAGTTTTGTATATCAAACATGTGAGTTATGGCTGCGTAACTAAATAACTCAGCACTAAGTAGAAATGCAAGGTTTATGTGGAGGGTATTTTTTTTCTTTGGTGGGAAAAAGCATTGAGATGCCCTGAACTTCGGGTGTTGTAGGGCGACTTCTAGCCATCGTAGGCACGAGCTTTTAGATGGCGATCAATGGTTAACTCTCGGTCCCATAAGGACCAAATCCTAGTCAACACTGTGTTTCACTCGCGCCTGAAAGAGCGCCGCAAACGGACTGAAAAGTTACCAAGGTCCTTACAACTGAAGGAACATAGGTTTTTTTTTTATATTAGGTAAAATCATCAAATGACAAATACTACCCTTGGGTGGAGCGGGAGATGATGACTCTTACTGACTAAAATAGTTGAAGGTAGGTTTTTAGTCAGTAAGAGTCTGACATCTTACGAAGATTTCAGACTCTTACTGACTAAAAACCTACCCTGTTCCTTTCATTGCCTTTTTCCCAGGGCCCCGGGGTTCATTTTCTCATAACCCTTGGCCCCAGTAGGCTTCGGCCCTGCTGGGCCCCCCTACAGTTTGCTGACAACTCCTTGAGGTAGGTTTTAGTCAGTAAAAGTCTGACACCTTCTCGTACCTGGATATGGGAGTGGGAAAGCGTGTCAGACTTTTCCTAAAAAAAAAAGATACAGGCCACGCGACACACCGCTAGGTACACATCAGGCGTGGCTTGCGTTTGCGTTGGTCTATTGTAATACTCCCATTTCATCGCTACTGATTGAACTTAATATTGATTGGTTTCGGCGTTCGACGATCATTAGGCCTTCATTAAATTAATCTATGTTATTGTTTTAACATAGTCGCGTTATTTGGCGATAAGAGACGCCAGTTATTAAAATATACTTTACTTTTACGAATACGATAAAATTGTCACATTAAACACACATAAAAACGAAAGCCATTTTAACTAAAAATAGCAACACACCCCAGTTTAATAAATTTTTGAAATTCTTGGCTTCACTTAAATATGCATGTCCATCCACTTCGCGGCAGTCACTCGTTGTTGAGGCTAATTTGAAGGCGCCTTAACTCATGATGTGGTCGACAACTGATGTTAAGATTCAAGAACGAGACTTACCCAGCCACCTCATCCCAGAAGTGAACAGCTGCAGATACTTAGTCTTCTGCACGTTGAAGAACACGAAGGGCCCCATGGCCCCCACGAACGTGAGCAAGGCGACCCTGTAGGTATCCAACCGAGTGTACCCGACGTGCTCCGACGATGACGAGTTGAAGCAAGGCAGCTCGTCCCATACTTTGGAGTCAGTCACGTTCGGAGGGATTGGGGAACTATAAAATATAAAAAAGAAAACTTTATTATAAATAAACATAGTAACTTAAAAAACAAACTGAAAAATGCAACTTTAATTTTGAAAGTCAACGTTTCTGGTTTAGTTTTGTAACGATTATGCACGAATTAATAACCCCAATAACATGGAATTTGAACATAATTGATGAACTTTACATTCTGCGGTAGCCCTTTATAGCATACTGGTGACTGGTCTAGTGGTTAGTGGCCCTGACCGCTATGCCGGAGGTCGTGGGTTCGATTCCCACCCAGTAAAAATGTTTGTGTGATGAGCACGATCATTTGTTCTGTGTCTGGGTGTAATTTATCTATAACTAGACCCGGCAGACTTCGTACCACCTAATAGTAGATTTTTAGTGATTTTTTATCTATCTTCTCACCATTTAAACCTTCCTTGGAGCATCACGAATATTTCAAGACCAAAACTGGCCAAATCGGTCCAGCCGTTGTCGACTTTTAATGAAATTTGCACTTGGCTTTCTTTTATGATGTAGGCGAACACTAAGAACGGTTTTAAAAAAGAAAAAACTTATAAGGGGGGTTGTGAAAAGGGGAAATTAATTTGTATGCAAAATTGTATTCCTTGTGGCGACATCATTCTAACTACACCTGAATATTAACCCAAGTCATTGATATAATATATTATCAGGGGAAAATACGTTACGCGCGAACATCACAATCAGAAAACCTGGACACGAAACTCACACATCCACACTACCTGTAGGCACTGATAGACAAGGACAGAGACAAGAGCCGGCGCTGTCGTGCGAGCGAAATAGTCTTAGCCGCCAAATGTGTATGATCATCGCGACCGTTAATTCACGCGCTAGAGGCGAGTCACCTATCTTCCGCTGTTTTGATTTCATCTAAGACCTCAGTAATAAAAAAAATCTCATAATACGTTTTTTATACCCCTATTTAGGGGGTGTTAAAGGTAGAATGGTAGAATCTTATTCCTTGGTAACCCCAAGGAATAAAAATGAATAATGAAGACTGTCATGATAAGTTTTTCAAAACTACCTTCAAAATACGGTTTAAGGTGTATTAAAGTTTTATAAAAACCCTAGCTTCTGCCAGCGACTTCGCCTACGTGAAAGTCGGGTTCTCCATAAAAACATCCAAACCCCGTTTTACCCCCTTAGGGGTTTTTTTTTATAATAGGTAAAATCATCCAATGACATCCCCCACCCTTGGGCGGACCGGGAGATAGTGTTAGACTCTTACTGACTAAAAACCTACCCCGTTCCTTCATTGCCTTGGTTCCAGGGCCCTGGTAAGCACTTTCATACCTCCCCAGAGCCCCAGAGTATGCTTCGACCCTGCTGGGCCCCTACAGTTTGCTGACAACTTCTTGAGCCCTCTTTGGGGTGGAATTTCGTAAAATCCGTTCATAGCGGATGATTACACCCTATAAGGAACCTACCTGCCGAATTTTAAGTTTGTAGGTGTTATAGTTTCTGAGATTTCGTGATTAATCAGTGAGTGCTATTTCGCTATTAAATTCTATGAAGCCGCTAGCAGAAGCTAAACTATGTGTAATCTTGCAAATTAATATCTACATTGAGCTCTCCAAGAGAATAATCTTCTAGTTAATTAACTAAACTTCATAAATGACGTTTAATTACACACCCAACTCTTGTTATTCTTTGGCTGATCAATAAATCAGTGTTCACTTTATCTTTATAGCCTGACAACACACGCATTGCACAACGACATTTTCAAGTTATCTCTGTGCTATTCGAAATGTTGGCGGTAAATTATAATATTAATGTCGTATGGTTGAGTCGTTAAACAAAATATTACACCTGACCAAATATTAGAGTATCTGTAATATAAAAATGCATCGCTGAATCTGTTGCTAAGTGCAAATTTCTAGAAAAGCTGGACCGATTTCGCTAATTCGTTTTTGTTGTGTTTTTATTGTCAGGAGAAGGTTCTTAGATAGTGGGGTAGAGTAGGGTAGGATAGAGAAGGGTAGATTAGGGTAGAGTAGGGTAGATTAGGGTAGAGTAGGGTAGGGTAAAGTAGGGTAGAGTAGGGTAGGATAGAGAAGGGTAGAGTAGGGTAGGGTAGAGCGGGAGCGAAGCCGCGGGCAAAAGCTAGTCTGAAATATTTATTACATGCGAGTTAGTTACAACTGCGCTAATAAAATGCACTATTCGTTAGACGATCATGAATCTTGGCCAGGTGGAAAGGTTTCGTGGCCAGGTCTTAGAAAATGATCACATCATCATCATGATATGACCAATAAAAACTTGTAAGATCGTTTAAATGTTAGCATTTGATGATAAA
The DNA here is from genome assembly GCA_958295575.1 of Leucania comma. Lineage (NCBI taxonomy): Eukaryota > Metazoa > Arthropoda > Insecta > Lepidoptera > Noctuidae > Leucania > Leucania comma. Next base: position 19,916,696 of record OY282470.1, on the reverse strand, counting down.
CTTAGAATAATAACGCATAGAAAACTAGTACGAGTGCAAAAAGTGAGACAGCTAAAACAAAGCATATTTATTTATAATATTATGGTCGTGGACGCACAGGACCGGCCATCGTGGCGACGCCTGGGGGAGGTCTATGTCCAACAGTGGACGTCTTTTGGCTGAAATGATGATGATGATGATGATTATAGTCGTTAAGGACACTGCCTGTTTTTTTAAATATAACAAAATCGGACCAAATCTTGATTTGATGCAGCTGCATAGTAGCGCATTTTCCCATACTTTAGTTGGGTACCGCCAGTAATGGTAACACTGAAAGGTATACCTGTGTGCATTTGAGGAGCTTAAACACACTAGACACATTCGGTTTGCGCATACAAAGAAGTGAAGTTGACGCACAATATCGTTTGTGTTTTGTTCTAGACGCGGCTTCTATGCGTTATTATTCTAAGATGATAAGTCGAGATAAAAGAGTGTCCATGGAGTTTCTTGCACGTTCTTCTCCATAGAGATCTACGCTTTGGAACGTGCAATTTAGCTTCACTTTTTTTTTTTGGACTGACCGACATTTTTACAATTCAAAAGTGCCTGTAATTGGTCTATTTGAAATAAACGTTTCTGATTTCTGAGTCAAACCTCGTTTGGCTATGGCCAATAACATTGTCATTGATACCTATAGGATTTCAATGATACTATAGATAAGGTTCATGGTGAAATGGCGAGAACGACTGTCGCAACCCTGTGCTGGGCACGCCACGATCGAGGCGGTAAGGCCCCTCTTTGAGGCGTGGCTGGAAAGGCCTCACGGCGTCGTAACCTTCCGCATGGCGCAGGTACTAACCGAACATGGCAAGTTCGGGCCGTACCTGTACAAGATCCGTGCGGAGGTGACGCCCGGGTGTCGTCACTGTGCGGAACGCCCGGTGGACACGGTGGAGCACACGGTAGAGGTGTGCCCCGCTTGGGAAGAGCATCGCCGTGTCCTCGTGGGCAATCGGCGGCGATCTCTCGCGCCGGGGCTTGGTTCAAGCCATGCTCCGGAGCGAGGAGGAGTGGCAGGCGGTCGCCTCCTTCTGCGAAGCAGTAATGCTAGCAAAGGAGGAGGCTGACCGCATCAGGCAACGGCGCTCACGCCGCAGCCGCCGCCGTAATTCCGACCCAAATTTCCGGCCACCGTAGGCGCGGGCTTGCGGACGGCGGGCAATGGGTAGCTCGCTGTCCGTTTGTCCGGTAACAGACCGGACCGAGCCCAAGTCGTTTACGGCGCGCACTGTTCCCGTGCGCCTCAAGGAGTTGTCAGCAAACCGTAGGGGCCCATTAGGGTCGAGGCCTAGTCTGGGGCTCTGGGAAGGTATGAAAATGCATACCAGGGCCCTGGAACCAAGGCAGGGAAGGAACAGGGTAGGTTTTTAGTCAGTAAGAGTCTGACACTATTTCCCGCTCCGCCCAAGGGCGGGATTTGTCATTGGATGATTTTACCTACCGTAAAAAAAATAAAAATAAAAAAAAAATATAGATAAGGTCTAAAGAAAGTAAGCCGTTAAAGTAAAACGTTTAAAACAATCTGTCCAGTTTTACTTGGCCATATCATGAAATGATCAATTTCTAAGATGTCGCCGCGACACAAGCACTCATGTTATAGACTATTGGTATCTTTTTTCTAGGTTGGAAATCATCATCATTCTCCCGCTCTAGGGTTGAGCGAGAGGGCATGTCAAAAACCCACTTGTGTCTTTCAGTTGCCCATTACGTTCTTGGGCCACTGCAACTCGTTCAAAAAAATCCCGTAGGCATTGGTCTGCTAGACCTTAAGAAATTGATGTAATCCGTATTTCACCTAAAAATTAGCTAGTCTTATCGTTTATCATCAGTCAAGGTCAGTTTCTGATTTGAGTATTTTGCATTAGAAACGTGTCAAGCATTGCTTTGATTACAAGAACAGGTTAAAATAAAATCGTAATAATTAATTCAGATAATTCGCATGTTTAATAGAAAACAGAACAAACTCATAAAAGAGGGTATTACAAAATTGAACCTTATTATTGAAACACAATTTTTAAGATTCAAATACCTTCTTTTTGGAGTTAGGCCTCTTTTCTATTAAGCATACGATATTTCAATGTCAGGTTGCCTCATTTCAATTCTATAATTTCTTTTCTCGTCCTCCCACTTTGGGAGTGTCAGACTTTTAGAGGTAGACCACACGGTTGCAATCTAGCGTTCCCCAACCAAGTTGGCCTTGGTTGGGTTTTTGTTGGAGCTAGTTTTTTTTTTAAGCTTGGAAATCATCCAATGACTTCACCCACTCTGGGTGGAGCGGGAGGGCGTGTCACACGTGTTGCTGCTGGATGTATGTTAACCACGCTCCAACACGTTCAGTAAGAGTCTGACACTATATTCCGCTCCGCCCAAAGGCGGGGGATGTCATTGGATGATTTTACCTACCATAAAAAAGCGGTTGCGGTTGAGAAAACGCGCCTCACCCAACCAAGGGCGTTGAAGGTCATGGTTTATAACTGCTGTCTACACGAATTGAAAATAGCAAGGTTACCTTGGTTGGGATATTGGTTTGCAACCGTCCGGTCAACCCTTTTCTGACTAAAACCAACACGGGTATGATGGGAAGAGTTGCCCTTTGCATGCCAGGACCACGGCAATGCCGCAGGCCTTTTTTTCTTCTTATAATTAATTTCATTACACACTTATAATAATTGTGTGATATAAGCCAACATAGTGAATTAGATATTCATGATCGCTAACAATTGAGCAATCCGATCGATTACACGCTTCAATTGGTGTGCCATTTACTTATACTGATTGTCCATTCATAATTTACTGAATGATTAAGTAGGTCAAGGATATCGTAGAAATTATAATAAATGTAAACATGGGGTGCTATAATAATACGGACATTTTTACATGGTTTTCATTCCCTCACAATTATGCAGTTAAAATAAAATTTACGTGTTCATAGATTACCCTTGGTGACCGTCTGATCCAAACAACTAGGCTCTGAATTATAACAATCCGGCAAGTCATTTAAAACGCCGTGCCCCTGGAACGCAATAGATTTACTATTACTTATTCTGTGGCAAAGGGCAACTGAAGAACTTAGGCAGATTAAGGGTCAACGCTGCGTTAAGCGGACGGCCGCGCGGTCCCATACAAAAGCGATCCATCGTCACTCACCGCGCCCCTTTTACACATTAAAGTTCTCCATCGACACGACTACATGCACGCCGTTAAAATTGAACTAGCGACACTGCGCATTTTTGGCTCTCAATCGAAGTGCGTGTAACCATAGCAACTATACATACAAATACCCTCATTTCACCAATAGGGAATATGGTTTAAAATATCAAGTTATAAAGCTTCCTGAAATCTCGAAAAAAAATGTGTAGATCGAGTCCTTATTAAAAATCTTGCTTAAAAATCGAAAAACATAACCAGAAACATCGGCTTCCGAAATTTTTGGTATTTGTTGCTATAGCAACATTAAAAATACATCATCTGTAAAAATTTTAACTGTTTAGGTATCAGGGTTTTTGAGATACAGTCTAGTGACAGACAGACGGACAGCAGAGTCCTAGCAAGAGTGTTCAGTTTTTACCCCTTGGGGACAGAACCCTAAAAAATATAATAAAATTCATGTTATCCTCACCACACCACATCCATAACAGACTTGGCTACAGCTGCCGAATAAATAGACAGGTCCCCATACAAGTAGATGCACAGGGTGCAGTAGAAGGTGGTCCTGCCGATTTTATTGAAGAACAGGTTCGCCATCTCGCCCAGCTCCACGCGACGGTCGAGGCTGTAGTAACGAGACGGGATGGTGTCTCCGCACACCAGGGGCTCTTCGAGGTCCCCATGGTTGTTCTGGGATGTTGAGGGGTCATCGTCCGATTCATGGTCTTGGATCTGTGAATTTATGGTATGGTTTAGTTAGTGAGAATTCAAATAGACAGACGCCAATTTTCGTGTATCTGTATTCTTTTCTGTTCCTTAGATGGCGTATTTTAGTTGAGCAATAAGATCATCCACAGATAAAAGCGTTTTTCTTTGCGAATAAGGCTGCCTGTCCATTGGAGCGGAGCGAGCGGAGTAAAGGGGTAATGCGGAGCGGAGTTGCGGACTGTGTCTGTCCACCAGAGCGGATCGAGGCTGCGGAGCGGATTAAGAAAGTAATGCGTAGCGGACTGTTTTAGCAATAGTTATAGCGCCCGCACTCGTTTCTCCTCTCCACTTCCCGGTTTTGTATGAATTTTTAAACTAGTTTCTACTTCCTATCCACTGAAGAGGAGCGGAGATTTACTGCATTCCTATTGGTTAATATTTATCCGTTTCTCCGCTCCGCAGCCTCGTTCCGCCCCTGCGGACTGGCAGCCTTAGTGCGGAACCTTGCGAACAGCGATAGAAAAATAATGAAAAACCGGTACAGAAAATAGCTGATCCCTAATATAAGTACAACTTCCCAGTTTTCTTCAATTGTCATGACAACAATGAAATCAAGCTATTCAGAGCACAAATGAAATTAGAAAAGTTAACTATGAAAATCAGAAAACTAATAATAATGTTTCATACTCAGGGCAATCAATAGTCAATACATCCCAGTCCAGCTCACAAGGCTTATACTCGTATTCAAATATTATAACTAGTCAGTAATTGAAAATGATAAAAATAAACTATGTTGTAAAATAGCCTACAGACTGTTCTCAGTCAGGTAGCAACCAGTGATAGGCATGCCATAATTATAGCGGTAAGTCCCCTCTTTGAGGAATGGCTGGAAAGACCTGACAGCGTCCTAACCTTCCGCATGATGCACCTTCTCACCGAACACGGTCAATTCAGGAAGTTGCTCCACCGGATTCGTGCAAAAGTGACGCCCGGGTGTCACCCTCACCACTGTGTAAACCGCCCGGAGGACACGGTGGAGCACACAGTAGAGGTGTGGCCCGCTTGGGCAGAGCACCACCGTGTCCTCGTGGGGGTGATCGGCGGCAGCGGTGTGTCGCGCCGCGCCTTGGTACAGGCCATGGTCCGAAGCAACGAGGAGTGGCAGGCGGTCGCCCACTCCTCGAAAAAGTAATGCTATCAAAGGAGGACGCCGCACGCGTGAGGCAACAGCCCTTACGCCCCAGCCGCCGTCGGGATTCCGATCTCGACTTCTGGCCACCGTAGGCGCGGGCTTGCGGACGGCGAGTAATGGGTAGCTCGACTTTGGAATTGTTAAAATGTCGGTCAGTCAAAAAAAAAAGAAGCTAAATTGCACGATCCAAAGCGTAGATCTCTATGGAGAAAACGTGCAACAAACTCCATGGACACTTTTTTAAAATCATAATTATGAGTTACACAAATCTTGATTACATATTTCTTGTCGCCTCTATTATGTGAGCATAATGTAGATAAGTAATGAAAAAACAGAAATTGAATTATCCCTTTAAATACCGTAATTAGAGGCACAATAGAAAGACAATAGAGTGTGCGGACACCAGTGTCCGCTTAGGCATGAATAATTAAGTCATAGGCAGCTAAGAGATGACCAGTCCCAACTGACAGCGCCCGTTCACGAGCATGACGCGTGCCTCAGCTCCATTCAGGTCAACCTTTTTGAAGGGAACTGAATGAACCCAATAACACGTGCCACCATCAGCGTGACATTTGAGTGAGCATGACAAAGTCTCAACTGCCATGCTCGTAATGTCAAACAAGTTGTAACCTAATAAAAATGCTCCTTGAGTTGTCAGCAATCTGTAGGGGCCCAGCAGGATCGAAGCCTACTGAGGCCAGGGTCGAATTCTGAAAGGAAGATTCGGCCCCAGTATGAAAAGCAACGCAGGAACAGGAGTAGATTTTAGTCAGTAAAAGTCTGACACTATCTTCGGCCTCGCTCAAGTGCGCGGAGATGTCATTGGACGATTTCCACATTTAATTCATTATTTCCCAAGAGGACGCCGGCGTCCGCACACCTATTGTCTTTCTATTGTGTCTCTAATTACGGTATTCAACAGGAAAGTACCAACCAGCAGCGGCGGAACTAAAAGGTGGCAAGGCTGGCAAAATGCCACGGGCCCCCGGTCCATCGGGGCCCCGAGATCTCGCAAGCTCATATTATAAAAAATAATTTGATTAAAAGACGATTTTTTGGGGCCCCATCTAATGAATTTGCCACAAGCTTCAGATGATATAGTTATGCCACTGCCAACCAATCAGTATACAGAAATTAACAGTTATAGCCCATAATTCAATAACCAATAATCAGTGTATCAAATCAAATTCTGCCTGATTAGTTTCCATGTAACTTAATATTGTGTAACTTCACACCTTTTAAGATAAAACTTTTAATTTTACTCAAATTTTGAATGAATATAACATTCATCATCATAATTATCATTTCAGCCCAACATCCACTAATGGACATAGGCCTCCCCCAAATATCGCCACAATGTACGGTCCTGTGCGTCTCGCATCCATCGGATTCCCGCAACCTTTACCAGGTCATCGGTACAACATGTAGGAGGCCTTCTAACGCAACGTCTCAGCCCCATCGGCCATCTGTTCTGCGAGCAATGTGCGCTGCACATTACCACTTTAGTTTGGCGATTATTCATGCCATGTCGGCTGGACTTGGCGGAATTTGTGTAATTCCAACGCACACTCCCTGAAATGTAAACCATAGAAAACAGCGACTAGGAGTTGATGCTCTAGACTTTGTTTGACCGAAAAGTGCATTATCGCCAATTATCTTCTTGGCTTGCTCCTCAATCTACTCGGGACCATCAAGCTAATATTTGGCAGACCCATCCGAAATATAAGATCGGAACTCCATACAAGATTGAACTTGTGCTTGATAAAGGTTGAACAGCTGTTCTGGAGTGTAGTACCATCTCATCTCAGCAAGATCCCAATTTTTTTAATTGGTTTATTTTTTTATTTGCTTTCTAATTTTTTTTTTCTTCATTGTGCTCTCATAATAGAAGCAACAAGAAATATGTAACCAAGATTTATGTAACTCATAACATGATTTAAAAAGAGTGTCCATGGAGTTTCTTGCACATTCTTCTACATAGAGATCTACGCTTTTTTGGTCTGACTGAGATTTTGACAATGCCTGTAATTGGTCTATTTGAAATAAACTATTCTGATTCTGATCTGACCGGATCCAACTGGATTCTACACATGGTTTTAAACAAAAATTGATAGAGCAAACAGCTAAGTGTAAATCATATCATAGAAGTTTGTGGGGACAAACAGTGGTGCTAACTGTGTATTATATATTTTTACGGCAATATATGAATTGCTATGTGCCGATTATTTTAACTAGGAACTCAATACTTACACTCTCTCTCTTAATAGTCTGCAACCTCTTCCACTTATAGACAGCATTTGCACATGCCATAGTCTCAATGACATAAGTAGCGTTCAAGAAGCTCATGAAAGCAAGGAACATCAGGAATATGGTGCTGAGACCCCATCCTGCACGGGCGAAGGCTGCTGGCAGTGTTAGGGCTCCGGTTCCAACAATCAAATTGAATATGTAGATTAAACCCACCTGGTGATCAAAGAACAGTGGAATGAGAAAGAGGACATGTTCTCATTTTAAATAATAAATAAAAGAATTTACCTACAACTACATAAACACTTTAAAAACGTCACAAAGACAGTGTATGGTAGCAATTGTTGTTTAGTTTTAGTCAATAAAATTGTTTGCCGAGTTGTTATTAAACCACTTGTTTATTTAAAAAATGAGTATGCTTTTTATTTTAATAATAGCATTCTAACAATAAAACCAAAAATTTTAGTGTTGTTTCTGTACTTCACTATTGTATTTTATTTCATTCAATATTTTCTTGATCTGTTGCAAAGGACCGAAAGTAGGTGAGGGACAGCTGGTAACGGTACGATACGCGAGGGTGGGAGAAAAAACAGTTTAAATCGTAAACAATACAGAACAAAAGACCTACCATCCATACAACAGTAATCCCATTATTACCTCAATACCAAATCCAACACCATTGCAACATATGGTTACCAAAAGAATGAATTTCCTGTTATTTTCTCGATTAAATCCATTATTTTTACACTTACCCATACTGAATATTGGTCCCCTGCCTCTGTTAAAGGCATTCTTATAAATCTTCTTATACCCCAGAAGCGACGAGGCATTGCTTTCTGCTCTTAAACAACATTGCTGCCGGATGTCTGACACAGCAATGATCGAATTTTCCTTAATCGATGTAAAAATATTATAGCAAATTGATGATAACGAATAAACACAAAAGATATGACAAATATCGAAAAATTTAAAATATGTCAAGAACTTTTGACAATGACCTGCTGACAGCTCGAACTGTTTTTGACATTTTTTTTTTTGTTTTTGTTTTTTTTTAATTATAAAAGGCTTATTACACTAGCCAAGTTTTAGAAAACCAATTTAGGAAGATAAGGAGCAAAGTAATTGTTTGAATTCTAAAACGCACAGACGAGACGCATACTGAGATGCACTTGGAATCGAAGAGAATAATAATAATAGGAGAGTTTTGAATTTTTGATGGCGCTGAATTTATCAAAACAACATAAGATTGGGCTTGCTTCAGCCGTTACGTCCCGATCACGACCTTGCCGCTGTGAGTAACAGCTAAGCGCGGGGCGAGCGGCGAGCGGTAAGAACAAAATTATGAAAATGTTTGAAGCAACGCCACGAGATGCCGCTTATATAGGCTTATTACACTATCCGATATTTAGGAAACCAATTTAGGAAAAGTTAGGAAATAAAATTGTAAGCTAGTGATCACACTATACTAACGGCTGATTTCATCATTCACTATAAAAACTTAGTTCAACTAAACTTAGCTCAGCGTAATCTAGTTTAAAGACCCGAGGCGTAAACATGGGCGACAACAAAAGAATTGAAACTGTGTTTACCGTAAACTAGGTTCAATACATCGTGGTGAAACGCAAAATGAAGCTATAATCTCGATTAGTCGCTCAAACTGCGTATTGTTTGAACGAATCGCGATTGGTTTGTTGGTGAATTTGGCTCTAAATTAAATTCTAAATCGTAGAGTGGACGCATTCGTGATGAAGGATCGTACTGGGATACACGTTCCTTCGATCGATGCGCCGTATTTATCAAAACAAAATAAGAATGGACTTGCTCTAGCCGCAACGGTTCACTCCATTACCGCTAGAGTAAGCCCAATCAATGCATCCAATTGACTTAAAACAGGAATCAACCCTCCACGGAATCAAAATGAATAAATGTAACTGTGTTTTTGTATTAGCGAAAAACTCTTTAAATAAACATTAATAACTTTTTATAAAACAAAAAACTCTCTTCGTTATTTAACACCGACTTCTGAAATTAAAATTATTTCACACTTTTTAGGTGTACTACCCCTCAGCGAAACTTAAATAGACAGGTACCTTCCGCCATTCGGTTCCATCAAATCATCATGACATTTATAATAATACCAAACACGGCTACGATACACTGATTTATTACAAAGTTCTGGCTCTTACCTACCACCTTCTGTCTTCATCATTATATCAGGTCTATTTATCCCCTCCCCTTTTCCTTTAGTCAGCCACCAACTACATGTATAAACAAAGCAATTTTACTTGTTACGACAGTTCTGCTATGGTTTTTTGAAGAATTCCGTTCTAGATCAAAACAATATTTCTATGGGACCAACTCGGGAGTATAATCTTTTAAAATTTTCGAAATCAGTCCACAATTGACAGAGATATCGGTAAACATAGATATGAAAACGACAGTTCTGCTAAGATTTTTTGAAGAGTTTCGTCCTATATCTTCGAAGTTCATCATCAGATCAAAAAGATATTTTTATGGGACCAATTCGAAAGTAAAATCTTTCAATCAAAACAAAAATTCTCGTGATCCACAATCGACCGAGATATCGTCACCGATATCTCGGTCGATTGTAGACCTATTTATATAAAAAAAAAATATACATACAGCCAAACATAGAACCTCCTCCTTTTCGAAGTCGGTTAAAAAATATAGGTACGCGGCAAATAAATTTAACCAAAATGGCGTGTCGGGGGTCAAGCGGGGGATAGCGTATTACCATAGCAATACGCTATCCCCCGCTTCGATTGAGAACCGAAAATCGTATCGAAAGTCAATCGCCATTTTTGGTTCAACTTATATGCGCGTATTGTAATCAAATATATTTAAAAGAAGACATATTTGTTAAAATCGTACCGTCGTGTTCACACTGTCTTAAATCGTAGACAATTTAGGAAGTAGAGCGTCCTGGGACCTCCAATTTGCACAAAATCGGATCCAATTTGTTCTAACTGCGATAATACCTTTCTATTTCCAAAATTTGTTTTGTTGCCTAAAAATTTGATAGTGTACTAAGCCTTTTAGAAACTAGTTCTTGCTTGACCACAGATTACTGATATATATGTAGCAAGCTTAAGCGTCTATTACACATTCCGCACAAGTTACACAGACTGTCTTAAATTTTACTTCCGAGTAAGACATTCTGACCCTTATTACACTACGCGACGTCGACAAAACCGGTTGGTATATCGAGTGGTGTAATAGATCCTTTAGATTTATTTAGATAATAATAATAGAATAATAAATTAATAATAAATTTAATTTGGAACAACTTAAGTTTACAAATTACATTAAAAACGAAGATAGCGACAAAAGTAGAATACTGTAGTGCAGCTATCAACGCCCAATTCACTCATAGACATTGTTCCTTAATATCGTAACACAATTTGAAAAATAAATAAAAGAACAAGAAACTATAATACTACCAAATATATTATACACTATATGCTTAGTAGGTTGTAGATGTGTAGAGTGGAGGTGGGGATGAGGATGGGGTGTGTATTTGTGTGTGTGTGAGGTGAGGTGTGTGGTTGTGTTTCAACCGCATTTACGACACCATAAGTTGCTCAGTCTCATCATAGGTCAAGCACTTAAGCCAGCCGATCACTTTTTTCTTCAGTACAGTTCTAGTCATCGGGTATATTTTATTTTTTATATTTATGGCATTATAACGCTGACTTACGCTAACCTACAGCGTTTAGTCTTATAGATTCTGTCAGCACGACGAATCTTGGTGAGGGGCTGAGGGTCGTAAGGAAGAAGAAGGTGCTTCCTAAGGACTGTTTGCAGCACAAACAATTGTCGCATTGAGAGGACCTCACAAAGTGCATATAGCTCTGTAGTTGGAAATTTAATAGGCTTCCTAGCGAGTACTTTTAGAACTGCTCTCTGAGCCCTCTCTAGCCGCAGCATGCTTGTCTTGTGCGTTCCCCCCCCCCACGTGGTTATGCAGTAACCGAGGGCACAGTTACAATTTTCACCGGGATTCACTGGGTTAATACACACACGGGTCTTCATGTCAAAAGGCAGAGGCGGTTGGCTAAGAATACTCGGGGTGAAGGGGATGAACTTAGTCTTGGAGATGTTGAGCGTGAGCAGATTCGAGGTTAACGACCTCATAACCATCCTCAGTGCCAATTCTGCTCTTTCTCGAGTCTCAGCCCCATCCTTGCCGTGGATTATAAGAGCTGTGTCATCCGCATAAGTAATATTTTTTGTGTTCGGAAGAGGTATTTGACACAGCTCATTTACATATATGAGGAAGAGGGTTGGACCCAAGACAGCCCTGGGGGTTCCCATAAAACCAGTTTTCTTCATCACTTATATATGATCCAACCTTGACCACCTATGTTTACGTCCCGATAAATAGCTATATACTATATTGATAAATGCTATAATGCTATGCTCAAGGATCTTATATATCTTAAGCTATGCTTGACTGCGGTGATCCCACCTGCAGGGGTATTGGCTAACTTTTTCAAAACAGTTGACAACTGGCATTTGATGTACACTAAACTTTGTTTTCAACTAACAATTTCATAACTTTGGTATTACGTATGACATCAAGTGGCTAACAAACTACGGTGAATAAGTGGTGGCTCATAAAAATCAACGGTACATATTGTCCCGGCTCTAGTTTTTATCGACTATTATAGACTTAATTTGAATATCGCATCTTCAGCTTAAAGCTTCACAGTCAAAATTTTAAAAGTATCGATACAATAATATCTATCAAAACTTGTTACGGTGGATATCAAAGGCACCGGTGGATAATGACGTAATATCAGTTGGTCACTAAAGATAGGCAATACGAAACTAGCTGTTTGACAGTTATACGATGTAAATTCTAGCAAGTGATCTTCACTTGAGCTGTCAAGATAGTTACGCAATAGCCCTGCTGATGTTTTTGGCTTGGATGCGAAGTCTTTTAAGCAATGTCTACTTAATTTGTTTACCATTAGAATATGGATGTACTACACATTTAGAATGTAATGTTATTTGTAGTATTTAGCAGCAAATGTATCAAGTCAACCTTCTCTGCAAACATCGTTAAGGTAACTATACCATGATTTTTAATTAGATGAACCAAAGTGACAGCAGTGGACAATGCCCAACTGTCAAATAACAATGCCCAACTGTCAAACAACCATTGTTATAGCTGTCACTTTAGTCCATATAATAAAAAATCATAGTTTAAAAATTTTACCGAGATTGCGCCTATTTCAATTATTCCACATATTGTCCTTAATTACAACGATAAATGACGCGACGAGACTAAGGCCCTATTCACGACTTCGGTCTTAGCGGCGAGCGGGGCCGTATCGGTAGGCGATTGGTCGACGCCGCTCATGGCGGCCATAGCGGCGCGCGCTTGACCAATCGCCTACCGGTGCGAATGACGAACGTTAATCTGTGAATAGGAATTCGTGATGGCATTAAATGTGTAAACGCCACGTAAAGGCGGTAAGGGCGTAACACCAATACATTATTAAACCCTAAATATTATTTTCCTCTATGGAGCGTAAATACGAATATCAAAGAGTATGTAAAGCTAACGAAGCCGACGCACACGATTTATAACAGGGACCGTTTTCGGTTTAGATATACGGTTACGCTACCGGTATTAAAATAAGGCACCGCTTTATTATAAAGGTAGAAACCGGTTAAGATTTGCGTTTACGCTACCGGTATGAAATAACGATAGCGCTATTTTTTTCAGGTACCTGCCGCTATACCTTTATTTAACCTTTACTCAACCGTAACAATTCCGGTACTGAAATTATTTCTCGTACGAGTACCTATGATAAATGCGACGTTGCCAGCTATCGCGACAAGTGTATTGCGATTGGCACTAAGAAAAAACGCGGGAATAGGGGTTTCAAATGATACCTTCCTTAATGATAGAGGTTTAGATACCGTAAAAAAATAACGGTACCGTTATTTTTCGTAGTGAAAAATTTAGGTATCGTAATTTTTGGTAGTGAAAAATAACGGTATGACGTCATACCGTTAACTCTTATAACTGAATTTTTTTCGGTATGCAGTCTCTGATTTATAATAAGTCGATGGCGCCCGTACACGGCCATGCAAACGTCATTCATTGCCATCAATCATGAATGATGGTGAATAATGGTTTTCGTCAATCAGTACTATGCTACGTCAATCATCCCATTACACGGTACTACGGTAGGTTATTCGTCAATCAAAATTTTGACTGTGGCAAAACTGACAGCAAAATCTATTGCGCGTAATGGGCGCCTATGGATAAGACGCGATATAAATAGAGATGGGTTAATTTCGGGTAAATACCAAGAGTACCCAATGGTATGGTATGTACCCGGGTAAATATTCAGGTGGCAAGTATTTACTGTTTAGGTAATAATTTGAATTTACATGACCTTTTTCATTTTATATAAATTATTTGAGCACTTGTCTAAGTGATCAAATAATTTGAGTTAAAAATCAGCTTTGTTTACTAGTTTAGACAATAAAGGTTATTATATTCCCTGTCGCGCACTAAAAGCATATTTAGAAATGTTTTTGTCATCAAAACTTGAAAACAGTGGTGATAAATAAACTTTTGTAGAAACAAAATGCATAAACGAACTACCTATATATTCTTCTTTAGCACATTACACATACGGAGTTGAAACAAATAAAGAAAGTTTTCTGTTTCTGAACTGAAAGCTTTCCTAAAGCTTCTTTGATTAAAATACTAATTGTGTCAGCTACAGAGCCTACAGATAATTGTGGACACTTTATTATCAAACATGAATGATACAGACAGATCGTTGATCGGTTATAACACGACATGATTTACCTATGACAAAATAGCGCCCTTTTAGAAGTGATTCCAGTTTGTCACATGTTTTTCAATAGCTGAGTAGTCAAGTTTACTACTGTTTAGCATTCTTGAGAAAAAGGCGACTGGGCGACCATAAATTGTGATAAAGTTGCTGCTATTGAATGCTTAGACGCATCTGTTTCCACCACGGATCACCCACGGTATGGTTTCCACCATGAATAGGGAAGTGTAATCAATAGTACGAGTATGAACAGCAACTTTCGTAATAGCTTTAAGTTCTCATAATTGTAAAATAGTTCATCTTTCAGTGGTAAAACTTGAGTAGGTATGCGCGAGAGCATGAATTCTTTCCGAAAATTTTAATCAGACTTAAATCCTCCAGAAAAGGACGCGAAAGTTGAATGTTTCTTTAGTGCATCACGATCAATAATGAAGTCTGCGTAGAGGTTCCTTACAATTAGTATAATTATTTAAATTTTCGCAATAGTGATCTCCGCTTTAAGGCGAAGTGTTTGTTTGCCCCTTAACTTAAAGTTGGACTAAAACCCACTCCTACTTCCTTCGTTGCCTTTCATTCCAGGGCCAGGTTATCCTTTCAGAAGCGAACCTACGGCCCTAGTAGGCTTCGACTTTGCTGGGCTCCTACGATTTGTTGACAATTCCTTGAAGCGCGCGTAGAAAACTACGCGCCTTTGACGACTTGGGCTTGATCCCGACGGTTACCGGACGGTCGGACGGCGAGCTACCCATTGCTCGCCGGCCGCAAGCCCGCGCCTACAATAGCTGGAAATCCAGATCGGGATCCCGGCGGCTGGGGCGAAAGGTGCTTGCGGCCGTCTCATAGGCAGCATTACTGCTTCGCAAAACAGTTGACCGGCTGCCACTCCACCTCACTTTGGACCATGGCCATGGCCTGTAAAAAGGCTCATCGCAAGAGATCGTTGCCGCCGATCGCCTCCATGAAGACACGGCGGCGCGGCGGTGCTCTGTCAAAGCGGGACAAAGCACATATACAGATTAAAAAGACGAACAGTAACTTTACATCTATGCTTTAGATATGTATAAGTACACCCTATGTATAAAAAGTACTCTGTGGTATACACTAATTTACATTAAACTCGAAATAGGTACTTAATATTGATACAACTTTATTAATTTTTATATATAATAAACTTTACATAATTATATGATTAAATTCTTAGCTCCTTACATTTACTTGTTAGTTTTGTTTTAACGACATAATTATATTTCACTCACTACGTACCTATGCACCCAATGAATACCTACCTACATCCTAAACGATACCTTAAAAATAATAACACGTTTATATTTTCATACACATCACATCACATCTTGAGCTACAGAGCTGCCAATGTAAGTCCATACAGAACCTTTGTTAATTTTTATAGGTATTTCAGACAGAATACTTACTTATCTCGGTATATTGGTTACAAATTATTACATTCTAACCAGAATTATTATTCTAACTCTGTATACCTACCTAATATGTCGCCTGTCGCATGGTTAGCTTAAAAGCAAAACAAGCAATCACTGTCACAATAATGAAAAAAATCTTACATTGATTTCTCTTTGTATCTACTTACCTACCTTAGCAAGATTATTATATTTTGATTTCGTGTACTTGTGTTTTAAGATTTCTATTTTAGAGAAGCTTTGGTAATTCCTATGTCCCCATTTCTGATTGTTTTTAGTGAAGAGTACATCTATCAGCTCTTTTACACAGGCATCCATAGTCAATTGACTGTCTATAGTTATAGAGATACACTCAGTATAAAAATAGGTATGTATTCGTACGGTATTATTATAGGTACATATTTATAAATAGATACTATAGATAATACCCTCTGCGTATTGAATGCTGTAGGTATGTATAGTAAATTGCTATAACCCAGCCATGATAAAAAACTAGGGAACTTTGAGTCGCCTCAATGATGCTTATGTCCATCTTGAATTGGTAGAGTTTCATAGCTCTTCGTGCGAACCCCGACGACGAAATCATTCCATCCAGCCGTCGAAGCCGTGTTCTCGGGGGTTTGGGATTGTGATTTTGTATAAATCTTTAAGTTATGTGCCAACAACATTGCAAAACAGAGGTAAGTGCTAAAATAAGCTAGTTTATAGAAATAGTTCTTTATGTCGTCGTTGATCGCTCTGAGCATTTATGGCATCGCTTTCTCAGGCGTATATTTGTTCTCCCTCTAACAAACGGGATGTCAGCGACATGTTTAATTTTCTGTCTCATTCCTTCTAGTAATATAACACCGTTGTGCTCGGTCGTGTCACGTAAGATTTTTTGTATTTTTGCCTGATTAGAGTGCGATTTTTGAGGAAGTTTTGTAATATTCAAGTCAATCAAGTGTTTGTGAATGTGGAGTACTAATTTGTTTCCAAAATATTTCTATTATTCCTATGATATGGGTCGTGCTAACTTTCACTCTAGATATAGATAGGTACCGTGGATGATATAGCATAGATAGATACATGTATACGACTGTAGATATTCAACATCGAGTCGTCGAGTCTCAAGGCCGAAACACACAAATATATAAGTATATAATGTAAGAAAAGAATATTGGTTTTTATAGGAATGTGAAAATTGAAATGGGAATTGTGATACTTAACGTTTTGCTCTATAGAATTTCGGTGCGACCGTAAACTAAGTACTTGCGTCGTATTACATCGTATACATTTTGGAATGGCGTATTGTGAAACACCATCATGATTTTTGATGTAAAGATTGTCGTTATCGTGTCTTTGCGACGCAAATCTTAGTAATTATTACTATTGATGTTGCTATTCCCTGTAATGTACATTATCTACCTATGCTATGTGCGTTGATCCAATTGACCTTTTTTAAATCCTTGAGATAACCTCAAAAAAAAAAATCATATTCTTATTGTTATGACCCACGTATTGATTTTTATTGATTGTTTTTATGCTGATTGTGCTAATAAGAAATGTGAAATATGAATTCTTTGTCCTATAGATAATCTGAAACGTTACGAGCTGACTGTAAAGCTGCTCTAAAGGATCTGCCGAGCCCGCATTATCTGTGATATACAGCTCAGCCTCTCGTCCGTCCTAAAAGGTAAGCAAAAAGTGATCAACTTGCATACTTACTATTTGCAAATCAAAAATTTGAAAGGATATTTCCTATTACCTTCAATATTAGGAATGAGTTCTTTAGAAAAAAAAAAAAATACTAACCAAAAGAAAGACCACAAATTTTTCTGTTCTATCATCATCACATTTTTCTATTCTGACAAAATATAATTTTCACCTAGTATTATAACTCATGGAACATATTTGGACAGGTTTCAAATATCTTGTTTGATAAAAAATATAATCAATAATCTATTTATAATACAAGCTAAGAAAGAGTAAATAAAAGCAGTACAATTTAGTCAGTGATGCAAAAATTGTAACTATGAGAATGGGAATGTTTTTTTATTAGCATTTGTTTTAAATTCATAATTGCTTCTGATTCAAGCCCTCTTTGCAGAATTATAGCTTCTGATAATTTTTGGTTTTGCTTATCCTTTTCATGCATTATTATTATGAGACACAAGTTGGCTGTATGCTGATACATTGTTGTGTACTTTATAGGGCTGGGCCAATCGGGGCTAGGAGGCGAGTCCGCAGCAGCTTCCAGTGGTGATCTCACCTTGTCCTCTGCCATAGAGGCACTAAACACTGCTACCTGCTTTATTGACTGCATCACTACGAACCATTGTTACTTAGTCTATAATTGAAACAATATGCTATCTGTGAAAATAAGTATAATGTTAGGTGAAAACTGTAGAAAATTATTCTATTTATAATAATTGTCTGATGTCTAATGTTTCTGTAATATTATGTGTTCGACATCTAATTAAGGATAATTGTTACTCCAATATTAATACTGTTACCGAACCAATGCAATGTAATTACTCCACCTTGATGTTGGTGGTGAACACAAATAATTTTGGTGCTTTTAAGCGAGTCGAGAAGAATGAAAGTCATGAAGCTAGTGTAAAAATGGTAGATTTAAATATTTATAATGTAGAATTTGTTGATAGTGTCCAACAAAACCAAATGATTGGCGATACGCCTAACTACTGCATTCCTTTAACGATTAACGCCATAACAGTCCAGGGTATCTCATACAGTGACCCATATTTCAGTAGCTTTAACTTAAACTATAAGATGGCGTTCGGAGCGCCGGAGCATATGAACAAGTCTGATTACGCTTTTAAATCCTCAGTTTGTATTATACGAGATGAGCCTTGCGATACGCAACTACTAAACGACAAGTCTGCTCATAATATGATATCCAAAACGAAAACTCGAATCATTACTAATGAAGACAAGTCTGTGAAGACATACCATGACAATAATGAATTGGAAGTTGGTTACGACAAACCCGCCGATAAGACGGCTTTGCGAATGTTCGCGAATGGTGACCTCACCTTCTGCGCGATGTTGGCCCTCACGAAAAACGAAGGTCAAATAATCAAGGATATGAAAACGCAAGAGGTTGACAGCTGGGGCGTCCCGCGCCTCCTGCGACTCTGCGGAGGGGGTGAGAGCTCACTCAACGCTGCCACCGGCTGGGGCAGTCCTCCCGCCTCCAACAACAGTAAGTGTACCTTCTTTTGTCCTCTTACTAACATCTCAATCAGAAATAGTCGAGCAGTAGTTAGATTTTGATCGACTCTCAAATATTTGGCAGTAACGCGCGTGGCCGACATAAGACCTATATTTTAATCGACGTCGGTGATAAGAGAGTAAAAATAGATCTTTTTTCTTTGCCAGCTGGGAATTGGGGCGGTAATTCCAGTGGGCAAACAAATAATGGGACAAACAATACTCAACAATGGAATAACACGGCTCAGCGACCGCCCACTTCTCAAGCAGACAGTAAGTTGTTTTAATATCGTCACTAATGATGAAGTCATCAAAATAAAATTTGCTTCTATTGTTGGCAAATGATAATTACGGCGATTAGAAATTACGACTAACATTATTGATTTTCGAATTTTGTCCAGGTGCTTATGGTTAGGATTGTTTCTTGCAGTGAATAGCAACAAGGGGAACGGTAATCAAATACCCCCAACCAGTGGCGCGTCTGCACAAAATTGGCAAAGTTCCCCGCCAAACATGCCAAATTCGCAGCCTAACAACAATGGTGCACCTACGAGCAATGGTTAGTTGACATTAAATATAAAGTGCATTACCAAAATTATGTATTTTATTTTCAAATTTGATCGTTTTCATGTATCCAATCGTACTTTCATTTCACGTAGGTACGAACAACCCGGGCAACGGAAACAATGGCGGTACTAATCCTCCCAATTCAACTGCAAATTCGAATGGGCCCTCGGCCAATGGTAACAATGGCAACAACAGCAACAGCACTTCCTCTGCAAAGATTGAGCAACTCAATTCAATGAGGGAAGCTTTGTTTAGTCAAGACGGTTGGGGAGGCGTAAGTGTTCAGCTATCTCATTATAATTATATACAATGCATGTTACATACAATGAACTATGTCCTAAGTATTTGTAAATTTTTAGCAACACGTAAATCAAGATACGAATTGGGATGTACCTGGCTCTCCAGAGCCTGGTCCAGGGAAAGTTGAAACCCAGCCTGCTGGGGGGCCACCTGCCTGGAAACCAAATATCAATAATGGTGCATTCCTTGGAACTGATCTATGGGAGGCTAACTTACGTAATGGAGGGCAACCGCCGCCGCAGCCTGCAGTTAAGACTCCATGGGGCCACACGCCCACCACAAACATTGGTGGCACATGGGGAGAAGACGAC
Source organism: Leucania comma (assembly GCA_958295575.1). Lineage (NCBI taxonomy): Eukaryota > Metazoa > Arthropoda > Insecta > Lepidoptera > Noctuidae > Leucania > Leucania comma. Next base: position 19,896,697 of record OY282470.1, on the reverse strand, counting down.
GATGCTGCAGATTCTGCTAACGTATGGACCGGACCACCCCCACCACAGCAGTGGCCTGCCGGCCCTCCACAGCACGCGCAACAGTGGAGCGTGCCCAAGAAGGATGACTGGAACGCGTGGGGAGAACCTCACCGACCTGTCGATCCGCGTATTGACCCGCACCGCTCGAGCGACCCTCGCCAGCAAAGCGCAGACCCACGCCACGACTTGCGTGGTGGAATATCTGGTCGCCTCAACGGAGACATGTGGAGTCAGCATCACCAGCATACCGCCGCTCCGAACAAAATGATGCCCGGTGGCGTCAATCAGTGGGGCGCTCAGGGCCCCAAAGACCCAATCAAGGGATCTGGATGGGAGGAGCCATCGCCACCGGCGGCGAGGCGTGCTCCAGGGGGATTTGACGACGGTACATCTCTGTGGGCACAGCGTGGAATGGGTGGCATGGCAGCTCGCGGACCGCAAGGCCCGCCCGGCCCCCAACGCATGCCCCCAACGCCGACCAAGCCCGACGCTGTATGGGGCGCTCATGGCCAACGCAACGGTTCCTGGGAAGAGCCGCACACTCCAGCCTGGCCCGAACGCGATGCGCCCGTTTGGCCCGATCCATCTGGACCGTGGCCCGTGCCTAAGCCTAAACCCGCTGGTCCTGGCACTGCTTGGCCGGATGACATTGGCGAGTGGGGAGGACCGAAACCACCGCAAGGTGGCCCGATGGGCAAGCAGCTACCTAAGGAAATGGTGTGGAACAGCAAGCAATTCCGGTAAATGGAAAATTCATATGAATGCAAATTAGGCATTTTTATTCTTTGTTACAATATTTGACACGTTTATTTGTCATTGTAGGTTCCTTGTTGAGATGGGTTTCAAGAAAGAGGAGGCCGAGGCCGCTCTGCGCAGCCGCGACATGAACGCGGAGGAGGCGCTGGAGATGCTGGCGAGCGCGCGCGGTGAAGGTTGGCGGCGCGATGAGCACTTCGGCGGTCACCACGGTGGGCCCTTCCAGCCACCGCCCTCCGTGCCCGCAGTGTCGCCCGCTGTCGTGCAGAAGATCCTCAACCAACCACCGCCGCCCACGCAGCAGCACCACCAGTCTTACAACCCTAACAGGTATGTCACTCAAATTATTAAATTTCTCTTTGCTCCTTAATTCAGGCCCTCAAAACTCTTCAAATGTCCTTGAACATTCAGAATGTCACTAATCAAGCATTGTTGATGAAATTTTTTTTCGAGTCATGGTGTTTACAAATAAAAATTACATAAGGATGAAACTTGTGTTTGTAAACAGTGACTCACATACTTCTACGAATAAACGATGTAATGAAAATAAAAATCCTAGTGGTACGGGCAATGGCGGACAGCCGAGTGCGGCGCAACTGCGCATGCTCGTGCAACAGATACAAATGGCGGTGTCTGCAGGATATCTCAACCATCAAATATTGAACCAGCCTCTGGCTCCGCAAACCCTCGTGCTTCTCAACCAGCTACTGCAACAGGTAACATTTTTTTCTTCTTGAAATTGAAATGAATCTGAAAGTTGACTTTTTTTAATAATTTTTAGTTGGAGGTAGGTAGTATAGTAAGGAGGATTTACAATAAGTTTTTCTCTTTCAGATCAAAGTGCTCCAGCAATTGTTGCAACAGAACTCCATTGCTATGACCAAAGGTCACTCGTCTCTTGCGCTGCAGTACTCTGTGCAAATCACTAAGGCTAAACAGCAGATTACGGCTCTACAAGTAAGTTTATTAAATGATAGCAAATAAATATTGTATAATAACTACTGTGTTACTCTTACCTTTCAACTGCATTCAAGGTTTCCAAAAACCACGTATTTTTTTTTCCCAAAAACCATCTTAAAATTTTTAAGGGAATGATTAGTTCAATTAAATACAATGTCCCTTTAAATAAAATAGGCCTTTTCTAAACTCAGCCCCGAGTGGCTTTTCACTTGAAAGTTAAAGCTTTTATTTGATTTGCTTGTATGCTTCATATTGGCCAGGTGAAATGACAAAGGGCGTGGCTAGTCAAGTTTTCAAGTCAAGTGTTTCAAGTCTCTTCAGTTTTTTCTAATGCATGGATTTGCCGTTACAAGAGATTTATAGATTGTTGTTGTCTTCATATTATTAATGTTTTTTTTTTTTTTGTTTAGAACCAAATAACGGCGCAGCAAGCTCTATACATGAAGCAACAAGCTGGCAGCTCTGATTTGTTCAAGCAGGGTCATGACCCCATTGCCCAGTTGCAGAACAACTTCAATGATATGTCTATACCGAAAGATACTCAAGGGGTAAGTTATAACCTGATAATAAACAAGTTCTTTAGCCTTTTAACATGCCTGCAGGTTATTCTCGTCTCTCTCTAAGCTCGTCAGCCCTTCTGTCACTTATGGGAATTGAAGAGGTAAACGTGACGGAGTATGCAGTCGCAAACATACGACCCTGGCAAATAGGACACGAAAACACTCGTCGTATCAATCCGACGCAAATTGTTAATTTAGTGTTTATCTGCAAGAATAATTTATGATGATTATTATTTAACAGTTATCTTGTTCATCATAATTTCTTTTTGTAAGACCTAGTTTTTCATCTTGTCATTTTACTAATTTTGCTGTATACATTTAGGGTTACGGCAGCACCGGTGGTAACCAACAGTCTCGTCTGAACCAGTGGAAGCTGCCCTCTCTAGACAAGGATGGAGAAGGCTCGGAGTTCAGCCGCGCGCCCGGCACTGCCAAGTCGACAACGAGCCCACAGCTCAACCAACTTGGCCTGCAACCTGACTCGTACGTGTTTATTTTTGTAACTGATTTTAAAAATAAAATAAATAGTAAAGTGAACATAAACAACTTAACGTGCGGCTAAAAAACAATGAATTTGAAAAAAAGCCCACTATATTATGCTATGTTTACATGTGTGCATTTTTTTGACAGGGTTTCCCCGTTTATACAATGGCTTCACAATAGCGTTTGGTCGAGGCTGGGCCCACATATAAACATAGCATTAGGGCTAATGTCAAACAATCCCTTGACCGTATCTCTTTATTACAACAAACGCCAAGAAACCCATGGTGCTCGGCTGACATTTCGAACCCTGTATCTTATGAACCTTAATGGTTTACGCGATGTTTGAGGGATCAATTCCTTTCTATAGTGTGTAATCAGGGGGACCTGTTTGCATAAGTCGCGTCTTTCTACATCGCAAGTTTTATTATCACAGCACTTGGGGAGTGGGCCGCGGCTCTGAAGGTTGGGGTGACAGCGGCAATGATGTGGCTGACGGCAAGGATGCCTGGCCATCTCACCCATCGCACCAGCCTGTTTATGACCTGGTGCCTGAGTTCGAACCTGGCAAGCCCTGGAAGGTAAGACATCACAACAACATTAATTGTAGAGTGCAAAATGATTGAGTAGGCATTCTTTTTAAATTTAAGGTCGAAGCTACGTGCAGCTAATATTGGCGATTAACACTTCTAAAGATGGGATATCAGTTTAAGTCGGTGACTGGCAGTAGCGTCACCGATGCGAGACAGTCCGTTTTTCGGTTACAGTTTCGGTTTTTGGGTCAACCTTTTTATAACTACACTGCAATAGTTGGAAGATAAGCTGATAAACATAAACACATTGCTAAAACAAACAATTTGGACACAGGGCAACCAAATGAAGAACGTAGAAGACGATCCGAACATGACGCCCGGTTCAGTGGTGCGGTCACCGCTGTCGCTGGCGGTGATCAAGGACGCCGACATGCTGGGCGGCAAGACGTCGCCCCCGGGCGGCGAGCGCAGCCTGTCGTCGTCCACGTGGAGCTACGCGCCGCCCGGGGCCGGCAAGGACGCGTGGGGCTCCAAGCCGCGGCCCGCGCCGCCCGGCCTCAACAAGGCGTGGCCGCAGCACCACCAGCCGCGCGCCGTGCCCGCCTGGCAAGCCTCCACCTGGCTTCTGCTGAAGAACCTCACTGCTCAGGTATTTACACACTCTATATAAACCATGCATGGAGGTTAGCAACAACATCACATAAAAAGCCCACAGGTCATAAATTTGGGTTGATAGAATAGGTCACCGCAAACATGTTTGCCAAACACAATGTTTGATGTTAGTCAGACTTATACACTTACCTTGTTACACAAGTGTTTTATTCGGTTTTAGGTCACAGCCTATGTTTTGTACCAAATTTTAATACAGCATATATCCAACAGATCGACGGGTCCACCCTGAAGACTCTCTGTGTTCAGCATGGTCCCCTCCAGAACTTCCACCTTTATTTGAATCAGGGCCTCGCCCTCGCCCGCTATTCGACGCGCGAGGAGGCTGCTAAGGTCAGTGTCTGTTAAGTTTATGTAGCGAATGTAGAGTTTGTTTGTGTTTGCGTGTGCTGACGCTGGGGTTGGTGTGTGCAGGCCCAAATGGCCCTGAACAACTGCGTGCTGAGCAACACGACGATCTTCGCCGAGTCGCCGGCGGAGTCGGAGGTGCAGATGATCCTGCAGCACCTGGGCTCGGGCGGCGGCGGCGCGTGGCGCGGCGGCAAGCAGGACGGCTGGGGCGGCTTCGCGGCGCTGTGGCCCGACTCGCACGCGCACGAGCAGCGCGCCACGCCCTCCTCGCTCAACTCCTTCCTGCCGCCCGACCTGCTGGGCGGCGAGTCGATCTAAGGCGCCCCGAGATCTGTACAGATGCATTTGTCCGTGTCGATCGGGTTTCGGTCCTAATTTCGTTTCGGTCGCGGTCGCTCGGAAATGTCGCCTCGGTCATTCCTGAGGTGCAAATTTTTTATGGTTAGCGTAAAATCTTCGATTTGGATAGTATAAATAGTATTTATCGATCGGCCGGCATGTCGCTCGATCGTCGACGACGCGAGTTTAGGATCGAAGCCTTAGGTGTCTAGTTGTAATTACGCTTTACCGTCCCCCGTACGGGGATCGACTAATTTTATTCGCCTAGTCAGATCATGTCGAACGCGTCACGTGGCGTAGAGTGCGCGGCGCGACGCGCTCGCGGTAGCCAACTGTCCACATACTATATTATCTTACTGTGTTTTAAGTGTTCATGTAGAATATTTAGTGTATATAAGAATTATACATATACAATGGCAAAAGAAACTGTATCGAGGTTTATAAGGAAGAGTCCGGTCGCGGCGGGAACGGGCCGCCCGCGGTGAGACCGCGGCGGCCCGCTCCTGCGATCTACCAAATAAAGTAGTAGCAGATAGCGTAGTGCGTCGCGGGCTACCTCAGTCACACGTCCCGTGGCCTTATTTTATAGCGTATATTTATTTTGTTGTGCTCGAGGGCTGTTGCTGTTTCGCCCGTCGAGCTGTTGCGTTCCGAGTTTCTTTCGTGTTCGTTTTTATTTTCTCGTTTTATCTGTACTTGTCGTATTTTAATTATTTATTTCTGTTTTGAATTCTCACTCGCATAGAGCCCTCGTTTTCCAGTAGTGATATTTTATTCAGCAATAAACGTGTAAGTGCATTTCGCCCACTAACAAACTTTTACGATTAGTTGTAATTTTTATAAAGGTAACAAAATTATGAGATTTGAAGTGCATTCTTGTAGCGGTAAATTCCTTTTAAGCCGTATAGTCTGATGCAAACGAGTATATAGTTATATGCGTTAGGAGCGAGCAAGTACAAGGTGGGACGATCCCTTGCGATCCAGTAATCCTGTGATGTAAAGTATCTTGCCTAATGTAAGGATAATCTATTTTGTTGAGAGTATCATAGTATCGAAGTAGTCGCCCGGCGGTGGGCGCCGCCGAAGCTGACGTTTCCCCAAATTTTTTCCAGTATTTGTGATTGAAGTGCCACTTTATGTTTAATATAATGATGATTATCTAGATTATACGATTAACGTAAGGGTAACCTAATATAATAAATTGAAAATTGTTTTATCATTTTATATTACACATACATTTGTGAGAAATGTTATTAAAGTACTATAATTGAACAGTAATTAAATATTACACTTTTGTGTATAGTTAAGAATAAAGTTCTAACTTAAATTTAGCCATATCAATATCTATTTAAATAAAAGATTTGTGGTATTTTCTATAGGCTCAATTTGAACGTTATTCAAAGTGACATATGCTTTAGATATTCTGTTAATAATATACTTGTAGCCGTAGGTTTGTCGGTATTACATAACTGTAGGTATAAGTTTACATTTTAAGTACTATCGTAGAGTTCAATAAGCATACAACTGATATTTAACGGCAACGATTGCACGTGTAAGTTAAAGTTCGTTATCATAAAGTTTATTTACACTTTTATTTACTTTTTAATTTATTGATGGTGTGCCACAGAGATACTCTGCCAAAATATAAAATTACCAATTATTACGGGATTAGAATAGTAGAGCGCGAGGCCCGTCGTCCGCTCTCGACTCGCTCCGCGGCCGCGCCGCGCCGCGCCGCGCCGCGTCGCACCGCGTCGCCCCGCGTCGCGCCCCGCCGGCAGCTCGCTTAGGGCCAGAGCCGACACCCGACTTATAATAATGTAAATTGTATCTGTATTTCGAACATCTTCCAGTGTTTTTATGATAAAACGATTTTAGCCTTAAGTTAGATTTAAGCGATTCGCTGTACCTTGTCGAGCCTCGGGCTCGCGTACTCTTCACAAATTAATTAAGTTAGGTGAACGCGACTTCGGACGCGTCCGTGCGTTTGAACTCTGTTCGCTTCGGACCTGTAGTAGTTAGTGTTAAATGTTTCGATGTGTGATGTGTTCATTTAGAAACAATGTTAGCATTTGTCATTACTACCGTATTATCTTACTATAGGGACCGACGGCAGTTTTGCGTTTTCATCATTGCATATTCTTCGTTGCCTCTCGCGATTTGTATCAGATACAGATTTAGTTTGAACGCGGATTCTCTGTTCTCCTACAACTATGATGATCCGCTTGTATGACACGCGTCTCAGCACAACCGGGTTGTGGGTACGAAGGCACGGTATATGCGACGAACTGTTTGATTCGCCTTCCAAGGGGCCATAATCGAGATTGTCACGGAGTTTAATGTTAGGTGCCAAAGAGTGATTATCAAAGATGTCCGGAACAACTGATTGCATTTCTCTGCTTGATAAAGATTCTTCCAAAATTTGAAATTAAATTCGCGGTACGGGTTAATGATCTGATGTTCCTATAACATGTCGTGCTACGTATTCAGCAATAGTGCACGTATAACAGACAAATGTCAATTCTATGTATTGTTAAAGCTCAATTTAAGTGATGAGGGTGTTTCTTTTACCGAATGATAGAATAAATAAAGAGTATAGGTATTATTTTTAACTGATATTGTTCTGTCCAATTCTACACCAATATTCGATAACACCTAAATCTCAGTTGTTTACTCTGGTGCAAATTTAAACTTTAATGATACAGCAATAAATGTCATATTTAATTTTTTATAAAGTTTTTTCCAGTTTAAGGTTAGACATGCCGATCAAACGGAGAATATAATAAACCAGTGCCCTTTAGAATACGTCATCCATAGATTAAAGACGAAAGAAGTTTATGCCTTGAAATTTTTTAGTCAGTTAAAGTTATCAGTACTTAATAATGGATATACATATTATTGTAAAGTGGACGTATTTTAAATGTGTAGACGTGTCGGTAGCAGTATATATGGTGTTGAGGTGTATCGGTAGAGGTGCGCGCGCCTCCGCGCATCACAAGGTTGTGAGTAGCGGCCATCGCGCCGCGCTAACTGAATCTCCTCTCGGTTCAATGACTGCATCATTATTTCCTGCACACAATTATTGCGCCATGTGCAATTTAGTCTGTGTTATTATTATGTTGTTGTGTATTTATATGATACATCTATACTGTAATATGTATATATTGTGGAATTTTATTCGTAAAAATTTAATACGCTTCACGCTTCACTTTTAATAACATTTTTCGTGATTTGTTTCTGTTATTTAGAGTAAATTTACGTACCTACAAGTAATTATAATAACGATCATAGATGTAAATATAAGTAAAATAATGAAAAAAATAAAAACAAAAAAAAAAATACAAAAAAAAATATATAAAGAAAAGCAATTAAAAGAAACCAATGATTGTGCCTCAATGAACTGTGGTACGTTACCGTAACCGATGGCAGGTGTAATCGTTTCCTTTCAAAAATGTATTATAATGAATTGTGCGCCTAGGCACCGCTCTGTGACTAGCTGTAGACAATATAAGGCTGCGAGCAGCGGGGCCCGCGCCCACGCCTTGTGTAATCATTAATGAGCTTAGCTATGTTTTACTTTTATTGTAATAAGTGTTATTTCATCAATCAACATTTTATATATATACCTACGTATATGTAAATATTTTTATCTATTTATTTTTGGTTCTCATGAAGTTTACCCGAATTAACGTGTAACCTTAAAATTAGTTTGTTATCTAGTAGTGAGATCACGTGCGTGTCGCGTGTTCGAGCTATCGCATCTATTCCATAACACTTGAATGCCAAAGTCGATGTCTGTAAGCCATTGGACGACCGCTTGTGTTGTTTACATAAATTGCGTGGATCTCTGACATCACAACAAACTATTGATCGTACAAATAAGAGCCATTAATACTGACAGCCGACGCTTAGGTCGCTGTAGTCTATCCAAGCTGCTCTGGTGTTATTTTAGCTCAACTATTCAAGTAGTTTGCTCATATTGTTGTTAATTTTAATTTTTTTTTTATTATCTTAATTATTAAACTTCCCTTAGTGCGGAATAAAATTCTAAAGTTATTTTGTAATCTCCAATTTAGCTATTAATGTACTGGACCATAGCCGGTAACTGCAATGTCTATGGCGTAGGACTCATGCCGCCTAAACTACGCGTAGCGCGTTTGTAATTTATTTGATAGCTTTCCTTCGCTTGTCACTCTGCCGTCCCTGTGACCTTGTTAGTATGTTATTAAATTGGTAGCTTTATTAGTTTAGCCTCATAAAAATCTGTATTTGAATAGATACGTATATTTGTTAGTACGTTTTGATCGTCCCTATAGTTGGCAACTTCAAGCAAGCCAATAAAGATAGCTGGGAATATTGAGCAGCGCGGTTCAAGGGCGCCGGGCCGGTGGCGTGACAAGAGTTCGGCTTATTTTAGCTTAGCGTCGCCGCGACGAACCCATTGTCAGGCAGCACTCACTCGTTCTACTGTACTCACATTAGGGACCAAGATATCTATGAATATTATGCAGTTTCATTTTACGCTGAACTTTCTATTCACACAAATAAGCTGAACATTGCATACTAAAAGACATTCTCATTTTTCCATTGTTAATAATTGCGTTTGCCGTCGCATATAACTGACGATGTTACTTATTAAACGACATATTTAAACCTAGTGATAGATGGTACGATATTCAGGAGGGCCTTTTAATTTAAATAAGGTTAAAGTTTTGCTTGTTGTCTTTATTTATATATATTTTTGTACGTTACGACGTTGACGTCCTAATACAATAGAGAACACATTAGGTGATATCTACAAAGAAACTAGTCTTCCTTATTTACGAGGGATCGTGTTGAGATGGCGGGGACGCGTGACGTCGACACAAGAGGCAATCATTCCTCTAGTCTTGTTATGTGGTGCGAATAAGTGAATACCAAATATAAAATAACGAAGGCTTTGACGTTAGTGTGTAGAGGTAAAGGTAGGTCGGCCCGAGCAGCTTGGACCTGTCAAACTTTACAAGGGAATGGTTGGGTAGTATTATTATAATGCATTTATTTCTCTTTTTTCATAGTCACTCAATCATATATTTAATTAATTGAGCTAATGCCTAAAAATTGGAATATCAGAGTTTATTTAGGATGTTCATATTTTACATTTTAGTGTTTAAATATCTAAAATTTACCTTAATTATAGTGAATGGATTTTTGTATTATTGGAATATATAGCTGTAAGACAAAGGGTGTTCTTGATAAAACACAAACAACTGATTATAAACAAAATAATAAAAAAAAAATGTACTGAGTGACTTTACGTGTAAACAGAGGGCCATTGATAAAAATGTTGAACTAAGCTAAATTCTCTATGTGGTAATTTAACTAAATGTGATTGCTGAGAATATTTTAACTGCTATTATGTATAGTTGTAATAGAGCAGTAAGTCGCCATTTATCTGTTAGCTCTGCAAGCATACAAGTTATGCACACCGGTAGACAAGTCGCGCCGGAGCCCCCCCGCGGGCGGCGGGCTCGGCTCACCTTTCGGATACGTCATGAAGTTGCATTTGATACGACGAGCACTATGTAGCGTTTATGTATATTATGTATGTGTATCAAGGCCAACCCCCCACCAACAGTTAATTGATGCAGTAGACTCGAGACTGCTGCTCGCTAACTACACAAAACACTGCTTCTCTAGTCTCTCTCGCATCCATGTATCGTACGAGCGACGTGCGAGTGATTATAATCGAGCATAATTTAACGATCATATCCTATATGAAACTAGTTTATATTCGTATTATTCTTTCATTAGATCTCTGTTGTACCTGTGTGAAATTGTTTATATTCAATGTTCATTTGTACTGTAAGAGAAGTGTACCGGTCTCGACGACACCGTGCTTGACATATACGTAATCGCGTAGTTCGAACGACCAAATTCGTTAATGTTCCACTAAAGTACTAATAACCTCTCAATATTTAGATATTTCTATTGGCGTCAAAAATCAATACTCTGCGGTCTTAAATTAGTCACTTTTGTACCTTGATTGTACTAGTACTTGAATAATATCCTATGTAAGTGAGGAATGACTAATCCAATTCTGAAATATACTTAATTTAAATTTTGACAGACTGATATCTGTGATTAAGAAAATATTTTTAATATTGTCCAGTGAGTCGGATGAGAATATTTATTTTATTAGAGGTCTCCTACTGCCAGCGGCACATGTTATGTGACGAGACATAATATTTAACTGCTTCGTATATTTTTTTACTTTAGTGATGTATCGAGCTGGAATACATTTGAAGACCATTTACGAGTGGACTACTACCGTTGTCGGTTTTTGTTGTACAAAAGAACAAGCTTAATTAGTAATTAAAAAGCCCACCATGTAAAGATGTAGTGTACCGATCCCAATGAATCAATGATTTACAAACTAAGTTAATGTATCACTCAGTATCATGACATCACCGCCGCTCCAGGGCGGAGACTGATCACAAGAAATTATTTCGAGTACCACCGATGTCATCTGAAATTTGTTCCCTTAAAATAATTGATCTTTGAACGTTGCATATCGTCTACATTTCTAATTCGAATTATTTTGTTGTATTCATATCCGTGATTCCCGTGATGTGCGTTAAGTTTGATAATTGTAAAACCTTAATTTATCATAATAATGAATACTAAATACTGAAAAGCACTTACGACAATACTAAAGACAAAGCCTTTAGTATTGTCATGAGTCTCTCTTATCTCTTTAAATAATGAACGATTGGTTTATAATAAAAAATAATATTTTTCTGTACCACCTTTGAGTTAAAGTACAATGTAGTTATATAAAGCATGTTTCAGCGACGTATTTCATTATTACAATATCAACATAACTAATTGATAAGTTTAGCGTAGACTTAGGCTGTCTCGTCTCACGTTACACCAATATTATTAATAATAATTAACTCTCCTTGGTATTTGTATTGGAACACTTAAAAATAAGCAGATACTAAATTATGACATAATTATATCAATAGGCTAAATATATTTAAAAAAAAACTAAAAGATTTTTCTGTGCAAATCTCTGTGATGGGAAAATTTATTCTAAAGATCTAGTATTAACTGAAAGTGACACGAGGGTCGTACTATGAAGCATTTTCCTTGCGTTTGCAGGAGATACATGTACGCTAAACTCATAAGCACATCTTTGTCGAACGTACGGAATATTAGTCTGTATTGCATTTCATGCTAGGGCCCGAGTTTCATGGTGACTTTAAAAGTTGAACTTTTCAGTCTTTTCGCGCAAAGGGTTGTGTATTATTTTTTATGTAGTACAAAATGTGTTCGCAATTTGATTGCTGCTGTAGTGTTCCTTATGTTCTTCAAATTAACTTTGTTGGGTATTTATTTGAAACTTTGTATTCTCATTGTCTAAAGTATAATGTGTAATAATATAATTATGGTCGTAATAATTATGAGGCATGCGTAAGAAATTTTCACGTAGTAAGTTTATGAACGGCTGCCTTAATAGTAATATGAATTTGTATCGATCTGTACACCATCCTCTACGTATGTTCCGTCGACGATTCGCTGCGCCGAATCGTTAGTGTTCCGTCACGTACCAAATAATAGCGTAGCGCGCCCGGGGCGAGCGGCACACCGCGCCTCTGTCTCCACGAGTGCTACACCTTTTACATGTTCTAGATCTATTTTTGCAACTGCCATGTTTTTAGACATAGGCGTCTCCATTTATAAAAGGTGTAGACAGTAGCACGGACGGCGGTGGTTCGGCGGCGCCCTAGGCGCCATCGGCAGCGGTTCTATGTTCTTTGTATCTGTATTACCTCATTCAATAACCTCACATAGTATGTCCTATATCAAACTATTTATATATCGACTCCCAGTACTTATCAAACGCACTGCACTGTTATTTGGTACACATTTTAACATTTCTTTAAGTTAATTTTAGGGTTTATCATGAATTTTATCAGTGTATCAAATAGTCGATATATTTTACTGTTATTTTTCTGATACTACCTTAAAAGCAATGTATATTAACAAACAAAGCAGGAGAACAATAATTATTATGTAAGTGTAACAGTTAGTGAATTTAAGTGTGCTATTTTCCATTCCAGAACGCAACGATATCATTGTTCTTGTAATACTTATTTTCGGGTTTAAAAAATGTTATTATTGTATTTAAACTAAAACTTATGTGATTGAAATGCAATGTTTAGAAGTATTTTTATTCTTTATTTTTTACCATTAATTAATAATAGTTAGTAGAGATCTATTTGAGAGTCTAATGTATCAATTATTTGTAAAGTTGGCTGTAACTAATTAGAAGTTACAATAAGTAGACATATTTTAATATAAACATTTGGAGCAAATTTTATGTAGATGACAAATAGTTGTTTTGATCATTATGTGAAATGTTGTCTCGTATTGTTAGCGCAATGTGTACGCACAACGGTGAGGCGGGTCGGGAAGCGCGCGCGCGGGCGAGCGTGCGGCCGTGCGGCGCGGCGCCCGCGCGCGCCGCCCAGCCACCGGTGGACCCTCGACACTCACTGCACAGCACTGCTAGACTAATTCAGTTATTGCGTAAGGATATTTTTCTTACATTTCGATAAGAGTAATGTTTATAGAATAGGCAATAAATAATGTTTAACAAAAAGTCCCTATTTAATCGAACTGACGACAGAAACGCATGTTATATTTGTGGCCTCTTTATGAAGTAAGATCTAAGTTACATGTTAAAAGAAAATTAATTTTGCTATGCACATAAATGATACTCAATTAATTGCCAAAAAGTAATATATATTCATAGTTCAACAATATTTCTTTTGGGCATATTTACTTTGAATTTATGCAAAACTTAGATTATGAGTAAGTAGGTTGTAGACTATATGTAGAGTGATTGCATATTATATTATTATAATATATCTATATATATTAAAGTAAGGTGAATTTGTGAGATATCAATTTCTTGTATTGTTCGTAAGTTTAGATAATAAATGGGTTTAGCCATACTTCGGCTGGTTTGATATGTATGTTATCTGATTAATTGTAAAAAAAAAAATAAAAAAAATCATTAAAGCTCAGTGTTTTATTTGTCTCCAACTTTTAAACCTTTTAATGTAATTTTTAAAATATCTCTCGATTGGCGACGGTGCAGCGGTGGTTGAGTGGTAGTCACTTCAAAACAAACTGACTGTGAAGAATAATTCAATGGGAAACCGCAAGGTTTATGCTCAGGGAATTAGAACCTACATCCACACCACTCGTGTTGTCCGTGACTATCGCAGCTCATTTTCGTCAATTGCTTCCAATTAATACTCAATTGGTAATTAATTAGTACTTAATGAAAAATATAATTGTATTATATTGTAATTATCATCTTATAGAGAATGTCAATCATAACAAATGAATACTGATAACGTAATAGATCCTATGGTTACTTTTTATTACCTAACAGGAATTTACCTTCAACCTAACTCTTAAAAATATAACGCAACGAGCAATACTATCATTGGCAACGAGTACCTAATTAACGAGAATCAAATAAAATGACGCCTTTTTTTTTTGCTGGGGATAATCATCCAATAACATCTCCCGCCCTTGGACGGAGCGGGAGATAGTGTCAGACTTTTACTGACCTAAAAATCCCACCTCGTTTCATCGTTGCCTTTTATACCAGGGCGAGCTATCCTTTCAAAAGCAGAGTTTTGGCCCCAGTAAGCTTTGACCCTGTTGGGCCCCTACGGTTTGCTGACAACTCCTTGAGGGCGTGTCACAGTACGCGTCGTCAACGACTTGGGTACGATCCGGACGGTTACCGGCCTATTGGACAGCGAGCTACCTATTACTGGCCGTCCGCAAGCCCGCGCCTACAGTGGTCGGATCAGAATCCCATGGTGGCATGACCGTGAGCGCCGTTGCCTCACGCGTGCGGCCTTTTTATTTGCTAGCATTACTGCTTCTGACTGCTTCGCAGGAGCCGACCGTCTGCCTCTCCTCCTCGCTTCGGACCATGGCCAAGGCCCGGCACGAGCGATAGCTGTCGCAGATCGCCCCCACGAGGACACGACGATGCTCTGCTCACCTCTACCGTGTGCTCCACCGTGTCCTCCGGGCGGTCCACACATTAGTGACACCCGGGCGTCAATTCCGCACGAATCCGGTGCAGGAATCTCCCGAACTTACCATGTCCGGTGAGAACCTGCATTATGCGGAAGGTAAGGATGCCGTGAGATCTTTCCAGCCACTCCATAATTATGGCGTACCGAAATGACGCCTACGATTTTTTCATAGTAATACTAGTATTTAGTATTAGTTTTATTCGCTCTTATTGTATAGAATTAGGCAACCTAGGTTACTCTGTTCGTAGGTAATCGACCATCTTGAACTATGACAAAAAAGGGGTAAAATACACCCGCTTATTTAAAGGGTCAACGCTGCGTTAAGCGGGCGCACACGCTTGTCCGGTGTTCCCCGTAGCGGAAACCGAATTTATTACCTGCGCGTTGTCGTTAGTTCAACTTTAACAGTCTGCATAAAGTCGTATCGATGGAGAACTTTAATGTACTAGGTATTATAGCGGTTTCGCACTACGCCCGATTCGAACAAAAAAAAAAACCCGTGAAAGTTACGGACCATACTTTCGCAGCCGTAGAACTTTCATTACAAAAAATGTCGTTTCGTTGTCGTCTAATGTGAAAACAGCCTATGCCGCAGTAGCTCATCTTGGTACATATAGACTACGAGACTTTATACGGTACACTCGTGTTCTAGGTACATCGAGCATCGAGCATTGCACACTCCGATGTATACACTAAGTGTCCCGTATAAAGTGTCGTATTCTAAACGTACATACCTAGGCTCTCCCGTATTTTTTGCAATAATAGCACTTTGCGCACGCTATTTTTAGATTCACCGATTCTTTTTTATCTGCTGTCGAGCCGATGTGATAATAACAGGGTTAAAGTTCGCAGTGATTCTACTTGTCACTAATTCATTAATACGAATGACTTGCAAATCAATTCATGGCACACAGTAATGAAGAACAACACTTTGATGAATACAAGTGTTAATCAAATTATAATAATACGGTGTTTTGACTGAATTACTACGCAACACACGAAATGTGTGAAGTTTGTTTTCAAAACAGTTGATATCTTGAAAACAAAATTCACACATTTTTTGATTTAATGATATGACCAAAGTGGTTGTCTTAGTCCGCCTGCATTAGGAGGTATGAAAAACATAGTTAGGTACCTAATTTACCTGTGCCTTTTTTTAGGTGGGTATCATCAAATCCCTTTCTGGGTGGAGCGAGAACGAGTGTCAGTGTCCTTCAGTTGCCCTTTGCGTTTCAGGAGCGTGGTAATTCTTTCTAACAGAACTAAAACCACGCCTGTGGTTATACCCTCTTGGAATAAGGCTAAACATCTACCTCATTGGTCAGGGTATTTTTTTATGATAGTTAAAATTATCCAATGACAAATCCCACCCTTGGGCGGGGCGTGAGATATGTGTCAGACTCTTACTGACTAAAAACCTACCCTGTTCCTTCATTGCTTTTGTTCCAGGGCCCCGGGGTTCACTTTCGCCTAACCCTAGGCCTCAGTGAGCTTCGGCCCTGCTGGACCCCTACAGTTGGTCAGGGTTTGGTGGCCACAAGCGCGACTGTTAAGCATGAGCTCCGTGTTTAACATTCTGTGTCCTAGGTAAGATTGCCATGGCAAAAGCGTTATCGAGATTTTCCAGTCGCATTTTCTCAATATCAGCCAGGAGTTTAGTTGTTATTATAAAATACCTTCCGTACCTTTGTAAGTCTTAACTTTGTGTATAAGGTACCTAATTGTTTCAATAAAATAAAAATTAATGTTAAGTTAGTGGAGTTCTTTTGATGAAGCTTCTTAGTCTATACTTTGGTAAGCTCAGCTCCTTTTGGACTTCGAATTGGTCCAACTGTTTTGCCAACTGGCTCTGGTACTCCGATAAGACCTTTTTTACAAGGTAGAGTTCATCTCACCTTGAGCAGCTTGTTATATACATACTTAATCTGCGGTTGAAGTTCCTTGGGTGAAGCTTCTTCGCTTGTGCTTCAGTATGTATGTAAGGGATGCAGAAGGCAGAACTGAGGACAGTGGGAGGAATGAACTACGCCTTTGCCCTGGTGTGGGGCGGTACAGGCTAGCTATATTAATATTCTTAACAATACCGTATCTATAGCATTTTTTTTATGGTATGCAAAATCATCCAATGACAAATCCCGCCCTTGGGCGGAGCGGGAAGTAGTGTCAGACTCTTACTGACTAAAAACCTACCCCGTTCCTTCGTTGCCTATCGTGCCGAGGCCGGGAATTCCTTTCGGAAGCTGACCTATGACCACAGCAGGCTTTGACCCTGTCTGTCTGCAGTTAGCAGGCTGGGCCTCTACAGTTTGCTGACAGCTCCTTGAGGCGCGCGGGAACAGAACGCGCCGCCGACGACTTGGGCTCAGTTCTGTCGATTACCGGACGATCGGACAGTGTGCTACCCATTGCACGCCATCCGCAAGCCCGCGCCTACGTTGGCCGGAAATCGGGATCGGAATCCCGGCGGCGGCTGGGGCGAGCGCACCGTTGCCTCTGCCTGATGCGGTTGGCCTCCTCCTTTGCTAGCATTACTACCTACCGTATCTATAGCTCGTGTAGGTAGGTATCCGAAATACAGACATATTATGTGTAGCGACATCTACACATAAAATGTCTGTATTGTTAACACAAGTTGAATTGAATATGCAATTTCGAAAAGGGCACATATCTGAATATCAGAGATATGCCTTTATCGAACATAATAGGTGTATACAAGTATTTAGAACGCAATGAAATGAAAAAAAGTATTAGACGAAATATTCGAGATGTGCCCTTTTCGAAATTGCATATTCAATTTCAATTTGGATACCAGAGTTCAACAAAATTAGCACTTCAAAAACGTGAATTAGTCATCATCTATGTAATGCTGTGTGTATTAATTGAAAATAAAATTATTATTATTAAAAAAAAACATCTATGATGAGACATAGGAACTAAAATTTAAAACCCTGAATCAAGTTACTACAGTTTTCCATGTGATTAGAATATAGCCAGAAATCAACCATCGTATCGGGCAGATGCCTGGATTAGACAAAACACCCATTTGGTAGGAGGCCCTTATACTAAAACCCACCTGTATTTCTTCAGTTGCCTTCTGCGTTCCAGGGCCGTGGTAGTACAGGTTAGGCAGACCAAGGACCTTATTATGACGTGTCAAAATGTCAGGCGTGTAGGGCTACCATATCTCAGGATTTGTCCTGAGATTTCAGGATTTTTGCACTCTTCTCAGGACTGCGGCCGGATTTTGCAAACCTCACGAAATCTCAGGATTTTTAGAATTTTCAATAAAAATACAGCTTACAGGGAAGGCTGTTTTAGGGATTTCAATAATAACCGTTTATTATCCTTTTCTTTTTATACAGGAAGGTGTATTTCAGTAATATTCCAATAATTTGTTTGAAGTTGTAATTTTAAACAAATTTTATACAAGTAAACGTTACGACAGTTCTGCTGTGATCCTATGAAGAGTTCCGTTCCATATCTTCGAAGTTTATCATCAGATCATAACAATATTTCTATGGGATCAACTCGGATTCAACTTGATCTTTCTACCAAAATAAAAATTTCCAAAATCGGTCCACAATTGACCCAGATATCGCTGAAGATACCTATAAGAAACAAATACACATGGCCGATCTGTGTTTTTTTTTTTTAAATCTGTTAAAAACACTTCATACTTTATGGTTAAGTGCCATCAATTTATAATAAATAAACGTCGAATCATTTGTCCATTGAACGATTTCACACTAAATGATTTGACGGCCCCTTGTAGGAAAGGAGCTGCGGGCGGTAATCAAGTGTGTTTGCCTGTACGTCTGTACCGCGAATGTTATGGGAAATGTCGGATCTGCATGCGGATACGCGCGCAATCTTCTTCTATACATATAATAAAAGCGAAAGCCACTCAATGAGATTTCGTATCTCAGAAACTATAACACCTACAAACTTAAAATTTGGCAGGTAGGTTCCTAATGTAGACAAAGAACGGATTTTACGAAACTTCATCCCTAAGGGGGTAAAACGGGGTTGGAAGTTTGTATGGAGAAACCGACTTTCATGCGGGCGAAGCTGCTTGCAGAAACTAGTCACTTCATATTTTCAAAACACATGCGAAGGAATAATACCTAATATAGCAATTTTTTTTTTTTTTTTTTTTACATTTTTAAAATCGTTAGTAGTATTAGTAGGTTTACTTATTAGTTTTTGTTAGTAGAGTTACAAATATCAGGATTTGTTTTTTAAATTCTAGCCTACACTAGGTTATTATTTGTTTGGACAGGCATTACCAACAAAAACCTGTAATTAAGAATGCCTTTATACAAAACTATCCGAAGATTTTAAAGTGTTTTTAATATCATGCGGATTTTATTACGTATGCGGATTTGCTCTGTATGCAGAAAATTTCAAAAGGCAAAAAAAACCGCGTTTCGCTTGCGTATTGCATGCATTACAATAAATATTTGTATGAAAAGTGTGCGTAACCTGCACAAATGTCCTTTGATGAAATCCGCACGATATTAAAAACCAGTATATCGGTTTGATATAGGGGTGTTTTTAATATTATTGGTTACGTATATTTTTGTTATCAGATATCTGACAGTTTTATGGCAATGAAACTCTGTTCTGTAGGGTCATTACCCTACAGAAGAACAGACAAACAGACAATGAACTGACAATGGATAGACAATGGTAAAGGCACATTGGTAGGTGACTAAGTTCAATAGTCATTCAGGCATTAGGTAGGACTTCTGTCGGTTCTGAAAGCGCCTGGTCATCGTGAGTATTTACTTAGCATTAGAAGTAATTTGCATGTAGTAATGAATGAAAACAGAAAACAGCACGAGGGATATTGGGTAGTTAGGTATAAGTAGAAATCGTCAACAACTTGCCTTGTCGGCTGTGTACATCAGCTGTCCAATTTTTTATTAATTATAAAAGCTGTGTAGGATAATAAGAATATATATTAGCAACTTTTCCCATACATTTAAAATAAGATGTGTATGAGAAAAGTTTTTGGCGATAGTGTTTCTAGTAGACAGGGCTAAAAAAAATGGCATTTTTCGTTTTCAAAAGCAATAGATATTACCATCGACAATATTGTCCCAAAAAAGTTAAGAACTAAAACCCGACTACGACAAAAAAGAACGCTAAAAAAGTATGAAACAAGATTTTTGGGATACTGAAATAAACAAGGTTACTGGAGAAACAAAAACAAAACAAAAAGAAAAGCCGTAGTCACACGTTATCTAAGTATAGGTATCAACCATAACACTTTAATAACGTGTGACTACGGCTTTTCTTTTTGTTTTGTTCTTGTTTCTCCAGTAACCTTGTTTATTTCAGTATCCCAAAAATCTTGTTTCATACTTTTTTAGCGTTCTTTTTTGTCGTATTCGGGTTTTAGTTTTTTTTTTTTTTATTTAAACTATTTTGGTGTTAAAACACTGTGCTTCTACACTGTCTATCACATCGAATTTTTTGTCCACTAGAGGGCGCCACATTGAATTTTGATGATATTTTTTTTATATGTACAAGTGAAGCTCTTTCAAATGATATCATACACGGTGTATTTATCTTAACATTTTTTTAACACATGACTTTTTGTGCGCTAGAGGGCGTTAGTTTAAATTTGAATAATATTTTGGAAATCTACGAGTCAAGCCCTTTCTAATGATATCAAACACGGCATATTTATCTCATTTTTATTTTTTAACACATTAATTTTTGTCCGCTAGAGGGCACCACATCGATTTTTGTGACACGCCTATGTTCAGCGGACGAATAAGACGGTTTTAATGATACCTCATAAGTCGAGTTCCTATAAGTAGATTAGGAGCTATGAGGGAACAGATGAACATACTCACAAACATACATACATACATAGCCGGTCAAAATCATAACCCTCCTTTGGCTTTGCCGTAGTCGGGTAAAAACAAGCTGTTAGCAGAATATCTTAAAAAGTTGTGGATAAGGTCTCCGGGGAACTTTTTCCTTTGACTATAACGGTTGAGGATTAACTCTTTAGAGTTATGAGTAGGGACAACAATCCCGGATCAAAATCGCGATCTCGCAGACTTACGGGATAGAAGGCATCGATCCCGCGGGTCTTGCGGAGTGGGATTTTGCATTTTTTTTTTGTTTTAATTAATAATAGGCATATACAAAAACTGATCAGCAGGTCTAAAAAAGCCACTTTTTTTTATACGGCAATATTTACAAGGAATATGATTCTGATATGCAGTGAATTGAGAATGATTCTACTAATTTGTGCAACCATTTTACGAACATTAGAAGAATTGCTTATATGCTGATATGGTTTGCTCTAGAGGAATTGCTCATATGACCTTTTTAGGCCCGCCGGGCCCTCGTTCAGGCCATGGTTCGGAGATAAATTCAACCTATATGTACATATTATGTCTATAATAGTTCAGGAGATCCTCAATTCCTAATGGATTACCTACATCATTAGAACTTTTTTTAGGTGGAAATCATCAATTTCTAAAGACATCTCCCGCCTTTAGGCGGAGCGAAAGGGCGTGTAAGACTTTTACTGACTAAAACCCATTCGTCTTTTCCTTCTGCTTGCTTGCTTGCTTTGCGTTCTAGGGCCCCGGGGGTCCATTTTCACGTCTCAATCGATGTGGCGGGTTGCGCCTCACCTAGGTTGGAATGGTTCAACTTATTTGCCGCGTACTATAGCTTATTTTATTATTTTTAAGGAGTTTTATAATCATTGTTAATATATTTTTGCGTAAACCCTGTAGGAACGTAACAGTAACGAGAGACAGGAGAGCGGCGACGGCGCGCGTTAAATATGCATCAGGCTGAATAATGCAAGCACTCGAGTCCGTGCCGTACTCTATACTCTATGGTCGGTTTGCGAGACTAGGGAATTTTATTACACAGCCAAGTATTTACTCTTACTTAGGAAGATGGTCGAATCTTAATAGAACACTGTGGTAGATTTTTATTTTGCGAAATATATAAGGCTAGATCTTGTGAGTTTACTACCTACGAGGGTCATTCAATAAATACTTAGCCTACAAAAAGTAAACGAAAATTTTGGAAAAGTGGCAATTTATTTTTCAACATAGTCTCCTTTTAGTTCGATACACTTAGCCCAGCGATGCTCCAACTTTTTTAACCCGTCCGAAAAATAGTTTTTGTCAAACTCTGCAAAATAGGCCTCCGTGGCGGCGATGACCTCCTCATTTGATCCATATCTATTCCCGGCGAGTGATTTTTTCAGATTAGGAAACAGAAAGAAGTCACAAGGGGCCAAATCTGGAGAATACGGTGGATGGGGCAGCAATTCGTAGCGTAATTCGACCAATTTGGCCATGGCAACGGCAGACGTGTGAACCGGTGCGTTGTCGTGGTGAAACAGTACTTTTTTCTTCGCCAGATGGGGTCGTTTTTTCTTTAATTCGGCGTCGAATCGGCCCAATAAATCGGCATAGTAAAGCCCTGTAATTGTTTTACCCTTCTCGAGGTAATCGATGTAGATCACACCTTGTGAATCCCAGAAAACGGTGGCCATAACTTTTCCGGCAGATTTTACAGTTTTCGCCTTCTTTGGAGCACGTTCCCCGGTCTGGATCCATTGTTTTGATTGCTCCTTGGTCTCTGGTGTGTACCAGTGGATCCAAGTTTCATCGACGGTCACAAAACGACGCAAAAACTCCGCTGGATTCCGCTTAAACAGAGCCAAACACGTCTCCGATGTGGTCTCACGGTTGCGCTTGTTTTCCGGTGTGAGTAAACGCGGCACCCATCGCGCCGACAGCTTTCTCATGCCGAGTTCCTCGTGAAGAATATGATGCACTGTTCCTTCTGAAATGCCTACAGTCTCAGCTAGCTCCCGAACCTTCAATCGGCGATCTGCCAATACGAGATCATGGATTTTTTTAATGTTTTCCTCCGTAGCAGCTGTTTTCGGTGCACCTGGACGTGGTTCATCAAAAACCGACGTACGGCCACGTGCAAACTCGTTGAACCAATTCTTGACGGTGGCCATCGATGGAGAAGAGTCACCGTACACAGCATCCAAGCGCTCTTTGATTTCGATGCGCGTTTTCCCTTCCAAAAATAGAAATCGAATTACCGAACGATATTGCTCTTTTTCCATTTTTGTAAAACCGATCGACAGTGTGCGTGTGGTGTGAGGGCCCGGTTGTTAAAATTCTTTCAAAATATGCTTAATATTTAGTGAACATTCCCAAAGAAATGTGGAGCTTGAAATCAGAATTTGTGAAAGTCAAATAAACGAGTTATGGACTGTTAAGGCGGGCCCTCAGTCCACACATAGAGGATTGAGGGCCCACCTGTACCGGATAAACTATGGACTCCACAAAAAAACTCTTTATATGCTAAAATCTAAGCTAATGCCAAACAAAATTTGTGGAAACAAAATATTTTCGTAAAACACTCTCCTAATTTATATATCCTTGTTCAAAATGGGCCCTCAATTCTCACTGACGTAAATGTTTACTACGCAAATAAAATGAAACCTTTAACTTACAGCTGCTGTTTGAAGCCCTATAAGCTACTAGATAAATTGTGAAAATTTGTGAAAGCAAGATCAGGTCACATCTTCTTGTTGTTTGAAAGTTACGACCTTGACAAAATTCGGGCCCTCAGTTCTCCATTTTTTCATGTTTTCGTTATATTACGCTTAACGTATGAGAGATACGATAAACACAAAAATGTCGCTTCATGTGAAAAAAAATGTGAAACAAATTCGGTAGCAGAAAGAATTAAAAAACCCTTTATTGTACAAAAAAATCGAGTTTTACTATTATTCCTCGGAACTGGGACATAGGGTGTCCACAATTTTTTTGCGATGGTGCCATATATAAAGTTTTTATTTTCAAGTTATGAAATATTTATATATTAAAAAAAAATTGACAAATATGTGCAGCTGTTCTTAATTGATGCGTTTACATACACTGGGTTTTTAAAAAATATATATATGTGGTATACGCTTTAAATGTAGATCAACTGATGCGTGACGTCGTGGGCACTCTCGATCTGTCCCCATCATTCTCAAGTTGTGCCTGCTTACTGATAATTTGGTTGTTTAATTTATAAATCCAAATCCCTAAAATAATTTGAGTGAACACCACATTGGCAAATATGGAACATATCATTCGCTCATAGAAAGGCCTGTTCAAACCTAAGTGGATAACGCGAATTTGTTTTTTTTTTTTTTTAATAAACTAGTGTTGATTACGATTTCACCTGATGGTAAGTAATGATGCTACGTTGATGGTTTGAACAGGCCTTTATATGTGCCTATGATATGTTCTATATAAATAAATAAAAACCAAGTGTATGTAAACGCATCAATTTAGAACAGCTGCATATATTCGTCCAATTGTATTTTTTTTGTTGCAAGGAATGATTTGAAAAGATATTCAATTAAAAAGAAACTGCACCTAAGCGAAGCCGGAAGAGCAGTTTACATATATTTATAATTACAGTTAGTCAAATATTTGTTTTTTAATATTAAATATTTCATAACTTGAAAATTAAAACTTTATATATGACACCATCACAAAAAAATTGTGGACACCCTATGTCCCAATTCCGAGGAATAATAGTAAAACTCGATTTTTTTGTACAATAAAGGGTTTTTTTAATTCTTTCTTCTACCGAATTTGTTTCACATTTTTTTTCACATGAAGCGACATTTTTGTGTTTATCGTATCTCTCATACGTTAAGCGTAATATAACGAAAACATGAAAAAATGGAGAACTGAGGGCCCGAATTTTGTCAAGGTCGTAACTTTAAAACAACAAGAAAATGTGACCTGATCTTGCTTTCACAAATTTTCACAATTTATCTAGTAGCTTATAGGGCTTCAAACAGCAGCTGTAAGTTAAAGGTTTCATTTTATTTGCGTAGTAAACATTTACGTCAGTGAGAATTGAGGGCCCATTTTGAACAAGGATATATAAATTAGGAGAGTGTTTTGCGAAAATATCTTGTTTCCACAAATTTTGTTTGGCATTAGCTTAGATTTTAGCATAAAGAGTTTTTTTGTGGAGTCCATAGTTTATCCGGTACAGGTGGGCCCTCAATCCTCTATGTGTGGACTGAGGGCCCGCCTTAACAGTCCATAACTCGTTTATTTGACTTTCACAAATTCTGATTTCAAGCTCCACATTTCTTTGGGAATGTTCACTAAATCTTAAGCATATTTTGAAAGAATTTTAACAACCGGGCCCTCACACCACACGCACACGATCGACACGTTCGCTTCCTTAAGTTGTCAAATTAAAACAAATGAAGGGATTGGAATGAAAATTTGAAAAAAGAATTAAAAAAGAATGTGCTACACTGTGGTAAAACTCTTTTGAAACTACAGCGCCCTCTGGCGATGAGGCTAGGTACTTATTGAATGCCCCTCGTATGTGTGCTTTATGTGTGTACCATGGGGTATTGTGTTACACAGTATAATCCTCCGCATACAACTTGAACCATCATGGCGGTCGACCTAGAATACGCAGTAACCGATTTTTGGGTGTCAATCGAAGTGGGGGCCTGCGGGTAACCATAGCAACGAGATCAACTTATTTGCCGCGTAGGTACTATAAGTGGTTTTTGAGGTCATTGACAGACATGCAGTCGCTCCATGGAAAGCACCAGGACTTTAGGATGTATGTATTTCGTTAGGCTACATTTTTACTGATATATATGTAAGCAGATTAGTAGAGTTTAATTTTAAATTTTTATTAATAGGTTAAATCAAAACAGCGGATGATTGACTCTCCTCTAGCGCGTTGACCGCTGAAGTTGTGTACACTATATTGCACAATCTCACATCGGTCGCGACGATCACACACATTCGGCGGCTAACGCTATTTCGCTCGCATGACAGCGCCGGCTTAAGAGAGACAAATCTCTGTCCTAGTCTATCAGTAACTACAGGTAGTGTAGATGTGCGAGTTTCGAGTCCAGGTTTTCTTATTGCGATGTTAGCACGTAACGTATCTTCCCTCATGATATATCGATGTTTGTAGACCATAAATATTGGTACGCAACAGAAAAGAAGCAACAGCAAGCAGGCTGGGCCTCTGACATTAAAGAGGCCCAGCCTGCTTGCTGCAGGCAGGCAGGGTCGAAGCCTGCTGGGGTCATGTGTCAGCTTCCGAAAGGAATACCCGGCCCCGGCACGATAGGCAACGAAGGAACGGGGTAGGTTTTTAGTCAGAGTCTGACACTACTTCCCGCTCCGCCCAAGGGCGGGATTTGTCATTAGATGATTTTACCTAACATAAAAAAAAACAGTCAATGTCTATACCTACCAATAAATATCGTTCTATAAAATTTAGCATTTCTAAAGAGACAAGTTCTTTCATAGAAAAATACTTTCAATTGTGTAGCTCGGTCGTATTGTTAACTGAATCGATACACATAATTGCGCCATTAGGGTCTCGGTAGGTAGGTTCGGCTCTGGGGCGTAGCTTGCTCTAAAAGGAGGGCCCCTTGGGAGTGCCCCTGTGTATAAACAATATTAAAGGTTAGTTTTTATACAATAATATTCCATAATTTTCACATAACGCCTTCTAGTCTCAAACTAAGTAGAGCTAGTGATATGAGTACCCATCATCCTCATTATCATTCCAGCCGAAAGACATCCACTGTTGGACATAGATCTTCCAGAACTGTCGCTATAATGAACGGTCATAATGCGTCTCGCATTCACACGCAACCGTCACCAGGTTATTGGTCCATCGCGTCTCGAAGGTTTTCCATGACTGCGTCCTTCGGTACGCGGTCACCACTTCAAAACTGTTCGGTCTGAAAGGACATCTGTTCTGCGAACAATGTGCCCTGCTCATTGGCAATTTATTTTGGCGATTATTCTATGAGTACTAACTGATAAACATACTTATATAGTTATTTCTAAATACATACCTTTTGTAGATAAATTACACACAGACACTGAATAAATGATTGTGCTCATCACACAAACATTTGTCCTGAGTGAGAATCAAACTCACGACCTCCGGCACAGCAGTCAGGGCTACTAACCAATAGACCAAAAGGCCAATCGTATCTATATTATTATCACAGAACTGGTAGCACAGAGACAGTGAAACTGAATTGTAGTAGGCCACGATGGGGATGGCCAGACTAACAGAATAAATTCCAGCCTTAATACTGATAGGTACTGATTAAAAAACGTCTTCGCGAAAGATGGAAGAACTGGTTGCGTTATCATGTAAGACTATGTAAGCTTGAAAATGGGATTACTGTGACTGGGGCAGAAAATAAAAATGAGCTCCTACAGGGTTTACGCAAAATAATATTAACATTGATTTATACTAAAAACAAACCTTACAAAAAATTAACCATTTTATTGATTAGTTATCTAACATAACTTTTGTGTCCTAAAGCGAAGATGTACAGCAGTAAGCACATTTCATCATATTTTGGAATAAGAAACTAAAAATAAAACTTATCGTTTTTATTGTGGTTGCACCTAGAGAATGCCAGGACGACAGGAGAGAGCTATAAAATTAGTAAATTCTATCATATAGTCATTATTCATTCACTACGGGCCCCTTATCAATAAAAGAATTTAAGGTTGTAGATGAACTGTTACGAATTTTTGCACTCGTCGAGGCCCTTAGCAGGGGGCCCCGTATCATCGATACGGGTATTCATTACGGCCGTAGCTACGGCCCTGGTACTGCTGTGACTTACTTTTACCTCGATATTATTGATTCAAAGATTCCATTCACTCGTAAAGTCAAGTAAAACGCTAAAACTTTCATATAAAATTTAATGAACCAATAATTAAAATCGTTGACAATATTGAATATGTATTTACATAATATATTTTTGGTTTAACAAGTGTACAATGTACAAAAATCGACAGCTTTATTTACAAATATAGCTATTTACACTATGCAATAAAATGGAAGATGGTCGAAGCTTTTAAATCTAACCTACCTACAATCTTATTAAAAATGCGTTTTATTATAATAAAAATAGATAATATAGGTACATCTATGAAATAAATAATTAAGTGTACATGAAAACACTTCAATGTATAAATACGATTATAAAAGGATACCAGTAAAAGAAATTCTATGAATGTTTTGTAAAATGCAAAAGATTAAAAAACGTGAAAATGTTAAGATTTTTGGTGTTTACGACATTTATACAGCCTAATGGCACGATTAAGGATACTACGAGGAAAATCAAAAAGACAATATCACAATACCAACGAAAAATAAGATTATTAACAAGATCATCAACATTAGTTAACAATGAAAATAATAAAATACAAGTCGTATTTCTGTCTTTTTACGAATAAAACTAATCGCATAGTAAAGTTATGAAATAAAATCGATTTTTGGCTTCCAGCACAAGCCGGTAAGAAACACAATAACAATATGAATTATTCAGCCTGAATTTTCACAGTGAAAAGCAAACTCTATGAGTGACTAGTTAATTAATTATCCGTTCAACAAAACCTCAATGCAAGAGCAAAATTCCAACAAGAAAAATAAGAAAAAAAAAGGACGAGGGTTGCTCAAATGAAAATTATCGTAAGGAAAAGTGAGCAAAGACAAACGACAAACTCAATAAAATTGGGGGGAAAATCTATGGTCTTCATTCACTTCAAAAAAGTTTTATATCAAATTGAATATTATTCTTATGGCATTAATTATATACTAAAATAAATTAACGTTTGATGATGATCGCATCTTGAATTTACCAAACACATTCGTGTCCATTGCACAGCAAGTGTAAGAATTAGCTCGCTCGGTCATTTTCCTATCATCGTACAGCAGATCAAATCGAGTTTGCCTTTCACAGTAGCCATTGTAGATCCTAAACTACTCTTTTATACTGTAATTGGTTGACAATGTGTATGTTATCTTGTCTGTTCCGTTTTGGTGAGGGTCTCGAAGATATGCTTGTACCAGAACTCGACAGTCTTGCCCCAGGCGCCGAGTGTTGCGTCATCGAGCTTCAGCAGCTCTATAAACATCTTCACTATGACTTCTTTGAGTTGCTAGAAAAGAAAATTATAATGATTAGTTTTTCTTATTTTAATTTATTATTATTATTCACCTAATGCTTCTTTTAGTTCCCACATATATTTTGGTCTTCCATATTAATATCTTTATGCAGTCGTCTATTTAGTCACCTTCGATTTTACTACATTCTGAGAAAATATGCCATCGATATTTTCACGGGTCTCCCTCTTATTCGCATTCATAATTACTCAAAATATTCATATACTAGCGATCTACCCCGGCTTCACACGGTTCACGCAAATTGTACTCAAAAACCTTCCTTATTTATTGCTCTTTCTACGTGTGATAACCGCAGTTTAGGTAAATAATGAATGTGAGGATAATTAGACAGACGTCAAAATCGACATTGTTTTAAAAGAGCAGTTGTGGCCCAATGCTAACAGCCTCGACAGATTTCAGCCAGGTGCATTGAGTTGCTGATGATTCGGACTCAATATATTCGGACACAGTGTCCGAGTCGACACATAATATTGTCATTAATTGTTCACTGATGTTTCTGACTTTGTGTGAATTCGGGCACTTTGTCCGAATATTGTGTCCGAATCGTCAGCAAGTCGATGCATTACTTTGTGTGATTTATTTCAACACTATTGCTCTCAAAACGGCGAAAACGTCCGTGAGGAAACCGGCATGTGTTATAATTTAAAATTTGAAGACATGAGACACCAACCAAAATGCACTAGACCAACGTGGTGGTTTATGGCCCGTTTCCTATCCTAGAAAGGAGGCCTGAGTCCCAGCAGTGGGAACATTAAAAACAGCCTAGCTATGTTAAGACAAACAAATGTTGCTACATCAAATTGCTTGAAAGGTTCAGACTACTTTTTAGGTAAGAACCTACGATATCTTTATTGGTAGACGTAAAACTGAAGTTTGTTGGTCCATTGAACTCGAATCTATAATTAACCTTGTAAGCGACTAATTCGAACAATTTGAATTAAATTACCAATGAAAAAAAAAACTATTCAATTCGAAGTTTAAATTGAAGCAAAAACAGTCTTTTTTTCTGCCTTTGCATAAAAAAAAAAAACGATTTCTTGATTGACTAATGAAATGATGACATTAGGTATATTCTATTAATTGTGTTACATACAGCCGGTATCTTTTTCTGTCACAACAAAAACACGATGTGTCTACAAGCGTAGACGTATGGAGGTATGTGTATTATAATGTAAATAGAACCACTCCCTCCGTGGTCCGTACATTAGTCTAACACTCTAATCCAATACATTTAACATGCAAATGAGCGTATCGGCCATATTTGCGGTTCGTAAATTGAATTTAATTCAAGCATCGAACGCTTCTCGCATTTTGGATTACGAACACGTCTACCGTTATAGCGGTCACCGAGATAATACAATATTTTTATAAAAATATCCGTATTCCTAACAAGATTCTAGGGAAAAAGATTTGCTTTCAATATATATTTTTCAAACCGGTTAAAAAAATCCTAATCAGTTGCATAGCATAGCATAGCATCAGCCTTATAATGTTCCCACTGCTGGGACTCAGGCCTCCTCTCTAGAGTAATCAGTTGCAGTAATGCTCTTTTAAATAAAGGAGGGTGCAAATCTTGGGCCCACTTTCCAATAGCGTAATCGTTGGAATACGAGGTATAATAGATAGTTTTAAGCTGTATAAAAGCTACTATGGAACACATGTGGCACTAATATCCAAATCTTAGTCCATTCAAAATATTCTTTGTTTAAAATTTTAGTTTTGCCAATAATGATGTCAACAATACTATATAGAATATATTCAGAATCAGAATAGTTTATTTCAAATAGACCACAGGCACTTCTGAATTGTCAAAATATCGGTCAGTCCAAAAAAAAGTGAAGCTAAATTGCACGTTCCAAAGCGTAGATCTCTATGGAGAAGAACTTGCAAGAAACTCCATGGACATAATTATTATATTGCATTTCTGTGTTTTATACACGAAGTGTGTAGATACCAATTTACAGCTTTACATTATTCTGTCGTTGGCTAGGTTTTACTGAGTGAAAACTGTGAATAAAATCGCATTTTCATTTTTATATGCGTGATATATGACTTGCGTGAGACAGAGTAACTTTTTTCGGTCCTGTGTTAAAGTTACAATTGGAAACATTCGAACTGCGCTGCACTCTATCTCTTTTCTGTCCTTATAAAAAAGCGAGTAAAAACAAGCTATCACAAAATATTGTTCAATAATCGAAAACCCGCTCTTATCTGTTTATACTGTTTTCCGCACCAGTGTAGAAAAATGCGCGCGCTCGCCCCCGCCACAATTTTACTGTAATAAAATTGTTTATCAGGCTGGGCGCGTCGACTCCCACGAGGCGCGGGTCATCCCCCACGCACGAGTCGAAATGTATTGAAAAACGTCATTTGACACACGTACGTTGCCACTGCAGCCCTCGACTCCACAAAACACAGAACGACACTGACTCTATAACAAACTCGCCTTCGGGTCGTGCGAATTCCGTCTCGGTTGCAATGACAAACATTCTGCACTTGTATCAAAATGTACTATTATCATTGTTCTATTTGTAAAAAAGAAGCGTTTGAATAACTTGGAACCTATGCTCGGAAGGGACTAAGATATAGAATTTGGTGTCGTAGTAATTTTTATTCATATAAAAATTACTTATGTATTCAACTGTATCGAAAGGTATAACATAACACACATGTCTATTGGAAGGTGGGCCCAGATTTCATAGAAACCCTGGCATTAATATTCCACAACTATCACACACAACGCTGTCTAGTCTCAAGCTAAGCAGAGCTTGTGTTATGGGTACTAGACAACTGATAAACATACTTATATATTTCTAAAAACATACATATTATAGATAAATTACACCCAGATACAGAACAAATGATAGTGCTCATCACACAAACATTTGGCCTGGGTGGGAATCGAACCCACGACTTCCGGCATAGTAGTCAGCGTCATTAATTAACTACTAGACCAACAGGCCAGTCATTCTTTCATCAGAGTCATTCTTTAATTTTTTATACACTACACCCAAAATTAAAACATCACTCTTTCAATGACAAGATAGGTTCAGGCTCTATATCTTACATGGAAATTCTGCTCCTGGATCTTTCTTCTACCATGAGACTCTCCAAGCTTGTTCATCATGGCGACGACCACCTCCGGCTGGTTCAAGTTCTCCACGGCAAGATTCAGTGACGTCATCAGGTTGATGACGTGTGCCTTGAACTGTGGGTTGGTCAGGTACTGGTCATCAGGAGTGTTCTTAATCATCCTGAAGAACTCTTTGGTCTCCGGGAATGCGGTGAAGAATCTGGAATTAATAAAATTTTGAAGTAAATTTTTTGTGTTCATTTTTGTTTGTTACATTTACTTATTTAAATTTGTGTGGTTCTTTCCTCAAAAGACCATCTCAGACACCTATCTCCATCCGGGTGTTACCACTGTGTGGACCCCCCGGTGAACATGGTGGAGCATACGGTAGAGGTGTGCCCAGCTTGGGCAGAACACCGTCGTGTCCTCGTGGGAGCCATCAGCGGTAACGATCTCTTGCACCAGGCCTAGGTACAGGCCATGGTTCGAAGCGAGGAGGAGTGGTGGGCGGTCGCCTCCTGCGAAGCAGTAATGGTAGCAAAGGAGGCGGCCGCACGTGCGAGGAAACGGCCCTCACACCCCAGCCCATTTGTTGTTTGGGAGCTCCAGTCTCGCTCCACTGTTGACAATTTTCACAACAATAATTGCGAAAATTTTAACTTGCGTGTCGATATAATTGTTTTTTTATAATTCATATTTGACCACGGATATCGATATATATGTATTCGACCATATTTTAGAATATCTATGTATTCGACCATATTTTAGAATATCTATGTATTCGACCATATTTTAGAATATCTATGTATTCGACCATATTTTAGAATATCTATGTATTCGACCATATTTTAGAAGTCCTAAAAGTACCGCTATACCTACAATGCGTTCCAAATGAGAATAGGGGCGATTGCCATGTTGTGAGTGTTGTGACGTCACGGCATACTGTCAAATTGAAGAATTAATGTGATGAGCAAAACAAGATACTTTTAAAATATAATTTATTTAGGAACTCTGAAGGAAAAAGTTTAATCAGAATCCAGTTCATCAATTTTACTCATCTCTGAGTTCTTCATTTTTGCCAAAATATCTTCGATTTGACAGTACGACGTGACGTCACAACATGGCAAACGACCTATTCTCATTTGGAACGCATTGTAAAAAAGAGTACAAGAGTAGTTACAGAGTGCAGTTTGCAGCCCCCATCTTCGCATTAAACTTCCATTATCTTCAAAGTAACTCAAAGTGTCTTTATGCATACCACGATCGATATTTGCGGTTAACGATGGCTGATGCATGATTCTAATAGACGCAAATTACTGAGAACATTTTGCTACTTTTATACTCTCGATCGATATCTGAACTGTCATGTTTTTAAAGCGTTTTTTAGTATAATTTTAATCTTTGGTAGATTTAAAGTGAAGACGTTTTTAATTTTTTTTTTATATTTCAGACATTTTAAGCGTGAGAGCATATGACTAGGCAAGACCTACACGTGAACACTGGTCCAAAAAAGCGCGGTGGACCCCTTCTAACTTGGATGTCTATAATTAGCAAAGATCTAAAGAAAGCAATTTGCAATTTAGCTTCACTTTTTTTTGACTGACCGACATTTTGACTATTTAAAAGTGCCTGTAAATGGTCTATTTGAAATAAAAGAGTTGATTTTGATTTTGAAAGCCCAAGTGAATGACTCGACGACCCAGAACCAAGACAGTTGCTGGCAAAAAAGGATGAAGAGAGCCGACTCCAAATTAAATGGGATAAAACTAGGCAAAGAGAGAGACTTTTTGAAGCGTGAGGGCGAGGACATCCTCATACCCCAGCTGCCGCAGGAGACGTAACGGGCAGCTTGCCGTCCGATAAAGACCTGGGTAAGACGGCAAGTGCGTCATAAAGAGGTGTCAGAAAAAAGTGACGGGGTCCAAGGGACCAATGTTTGCCAGGGGCTCGGGTTTGTTAAGGATCTATTACACCACTCGATAAAACAACTGGTTTTGTCGACGTCGCGTAGTGTAATAAGGCTCAGGCTGTCTTACTCGGGAGGAAACTTGTCATAAAGTCTGTGTAACTTGTGCTGAATATCGAGTGGTGTAATAGATGCTTTAGAAGAAAGCAATTTGTATTTGAAGGAACACTCCTCGCTTCTCTAAGAGCGTAAGAGTCATTTGAGGACTTTTCACTGAAAAAATAAGACACTCATTCATTAGGGTACCTACCTATGACACAAGCCTGGTGTTCATTAGGGTACCTATGTTTTTTCATACCTTTAGGAAGTATGCATGTAAATAAAGTAGGTCGATCATATCATTACCACCGCGCTGAAGTCACAAAAACTGGATTAAGATGATTCTTAGTTGTTTGATTTCCGAATTAAAACTGATAAGTTTCAATATAAAGCTTTGTATAATTCTTTGAGTTGATAATATGGAACTCTAATACTTATTTGCAGTAGTAGCAATGCACGTGCCAAATTGGCATCGTTTTCTTATGGTTAAACAATACCTAGTATAACTAGTATCGTATTCTTACAATGTGTCGCGTTTGGGATAACGCCAAATAATGTGAGCTTCGGTCGCCAGCCCATAGTCCATAGTAAAAAAATAGAAAATTATTTATATTTTTTTTTTCAATACGCTTACTCGAAAACACGCTCTTATCCCACCGCTTTTAGGCACGCAATGGTCTGTTTTCCGCACTAGTGCGGGAAAAAGCACGTGCTCGCCCCGCCACAATTTTATTGTAATAAAATTGTTTATCGTATCAGGCGCGCGTCAACCCCTGCGAGGAGCGGGTCAACCACGAGTCGTACCTAAGTGTATTGAAAAACGTCGTTTAAAACGAATGCAAAGTCACGGCAGCCCTCGGCAATTCGCCTCGCAATGACAAACTATCTGAACTTGTATCAAAATGTACTTGTTTTTCATTCTATCAACTTTTACACCGTCAATTTTATCTTCTGCGTTTTTACATAAAGCTATAACTTGAGACCCTACCATGAGCTCGTAACTCGATACATTTGACAGCCTAAACTGAAATGTTAAAGGGATGGTGTTATATAGGATGTACAGTATAGCTCATCTCTTTTTCTCGCTTGCACGCCATTTAAAATGAACTTGTTCAGCTTCTACACTTGAGTGACGTTACATTTTCATTGTCTACCACATCATCGCTTATCATTGGATGAGATAGTGTTCAAATGCTAGGTGTACCAATCAGTGAGATTGTTAAAAGGGTTTGTTTATGACTACCCTTTAGACGAGTAACATCTCTTTAATATAAAGTCTCAATCTCAACCTAACTTCAGTTAGTTCTGAATTGACATGCGTTTAAAAAGAAAGCCATTTTAAATGAACTTGTTCAGCTTCCACATTTGAGTGGCGTTACATTTACGTCGCCAACCACATCATCGCTTATTCATTGAATGAGATAGTGGTCAAACGCTACGTGTATCAGTGACTATCCTCTATTCGAATCTCTTGGAGACAAAGCTTCAACCTGACCTCGGTTTGTTCTGAATTGACATGCGTTTAAAAAGAAAGCTATTTTAAATGAACTTGTTCAGCTTCCACATTTGAGTGGCGTTTAATTACACAAACTATTTGTTACTGGACTACAAATCAAACGCAGTGACACGGAGCTGGGGCACGTTTAGTAAGTCGTTCATAACTGCAGTTGTTCACGTTAAACAACGTTTTCGAACGTGAGCCGTAAAATGTGACATTTATACTACAAAGTCGTTAAATTTTTAGTACGTAACGGTTTGAATTTTGTTGATATTGCTAATACACAGTTTGTAGCAATTTGTTGTTTCAAAGTATTTCAGGCTTTGAAGAGCCAATAATATTTAGAACTGGCGACCCGACTTAGCTTCGCACTGGTATTTACAAATCTTTAAAATTGTCGTCTTTGTTTACAATAATATGCATGTATTAAGTATTATACAGCTAAAACTTCCTTATGAATCACCATGTCTATAAATGTCGAGGCATGGCGGACAGAGATCCGGCGGGATCTCATGGCGAAATGGCGTCAACGACTATCGCATCCTCGTTCGGGGCGCGCCACAATTGGGGCGATAAGGCCCTTCCTTGGGGCGTGGCTGGAAAGACCTCACGGCGTTCTCAACTTCCGCACGACGCAGGTGCTTACCGAACACGGAAAGTTCGCTAAGTACCTGTTCCGGATTCGTGCGGAGGATTCGCCCGGGTGTCGCCACTGTGCGGAACATCCGGAGGACACGGTGGAGCACACTGTAGAGGTGTGCCCCGCCTGGGCGGAGCATCGCCGTGTCCTCGTGGGGGCGATCGGCGGCAGCGATCTCTCTCGCCGGGCCTTGGTTCAGGCCATGGTCCGTAGTGAGGAGGGATGGCAGGCGGTCGCCTCCTTCTGCGAAGCAGTAATGCTAGCAAAGGAGGAGGCCGACCGCATCAGGCAGAGGCAACGGGGCGCTCGCCCCAGCCGCCGCCGGGATTCTGATCCCGATTTCCGGCCACCGTAGGCGCGGGCTTGCGGACGGCGTGCAATGGGTAGCACGCTGTCCGATCGTCCGGTAACCGACCGGACCGAGCCCAAGTCGTCGACGGCGCGTTCTGTTCCCGCGCGCCTCAAGGAGCTGTCAGCACACCGAAGAGGCCCAGCCTGCTAACTGCAGGCAGGCAGGGTCGAAGCCTACTGGGGTCATGGGTTAGTTCCGAAAGGAATGCTCGACCCCGGCACGATAGGCTACGAAGGAACGGGGTAGGTTTTTAGTCAGTAAGAGTCTGACACTACTTCCCGCTCCGCCCAAGGGCGGGATTTGTCATTGGATGATTTTACCTATCATAAAAAAAAAAACCATGTCTATAAATATAGGTGGACTATCCGTTTTTGACGACTTTTTTGTATTACCTATGTTTAGGCTCGCGTTTGATCACTATTGCACCTGATGGTAAGCGATGATGTGGCCGACGATGGAGCACGCTTGCCTAGAAGTAACCTATTCACTTTAGACCCCTAGGTTATAGCTATCAGGAAACACAGACTCCGGCAGGGAATTCCACTCCTTAGGTGTACGCATAGTGAATGTTTTTGAGTTTATTGCGAACAGACCGGCGCAGCAGGAGACTTTCTTTTTGCAATTTGCAAGGACTAGCTTTCTGCCTGTGGCTTCGGTCGCAAGAAAGTAGGTTCGTTTATATAACTTTAAACCCCGCTTCTTCTAAAATAAAATCTTTTTAGAGTTAGAATGCTGTCGAGGTCCAATCGTTTAGGCAGGGTTTTGAGGAGCAGTGCCATTCTCTTAGAAAACAGAACGACGAAATCCAAGTAGGTACATTAAAATCACATACAAATCCAATTTACCTATTTGGATTTCGTCGATGGGTCAGCGCTGCGCTCAAGGCGGTTTTCTTAGTGCTTGTTTACGAAGACGCGGCGCGTTGCGCGGCGCATTGGGCGGCTGTAGTACATTTCCATACTTGTTTATGTTTGCGCGTGCAATAACGCGGCCCGCTGCTGCAATGTACGAAGAACGCCCAACAAACAAGCGCTTTAAGAATAGCACCTCAGGACTTTTCGTTTTATACAACAGATAGGAATAATTTATTAAACTGTCATGCCCCAAGAGGACACCCGTGTCCGTACACCTATTGCCTTTCTATTGTGTCTCTAATTACAGTATTCAAAGGAAGAGCTTCTCATTATTTATGATATGGTAAACACAGATTGGACTTACTTAATACTGGTAACTCAATAACTCTAAATAGGATTAAAACAAAACTCTACATTTATCTGGGTTGGGAAGCTGAGAACCCTGAATGACATGAAAACATACTTAAACAAACATGGAAATGGTCACATCTCGACTTTAAGACAACCATCTTAAGTTTATAACTTAGTAATGGATTATACTTATCATAAAACAGTGGAATTTGCTCTCCGAGTGCCACCTCGACATCATGTTACGATTATGACATACTTTGATATTTACAACTACTATATAAGGTGATTGGTAATTAGTGAACGATACTTAAAGACGTGATTGTAGTCATGATAACGAACAACTTTTACTATGGGACCAAACTTGAAATCGCGAAGAAAAACCTACTGGTCGGTACATTTGTGTTCTTCTTCTAACTGGTCAAAATGTATTGAACTTGGCTGATTTTTTTCGCGATTTCAGGTTTGATCCCATAGTAAAAGTTGTTTGTTATCTACATGTCTTAGACGGAATGTTTGAAAGAGTTAACAAAGCCCTGGAACGCAAATGGTAACTGAAGAAACACGAGTTGAATTTTAGGCCACCAAGAGCGTGAGAAGATTTTTGATGATTAACTTCAAAAAAAAAAAGGTTGGTACCTCTCAATCTTGAGCAGCCAAGAAAAAACATGAATGTTAGTATGGTTACTTTTTCCCATGTCTTAGGCCTAACCCTAGCCAAATCAATATCCTGGACTTACATCTCCTCAATGTATTCTTACCAAGATTATCAGGAATACACGTTTGTACTAGGAAATGGAAAGTTAGTACCTCCTCAAGCCAGGTTAGGGAACTATTAACAGAGTTAACGGGGTGACATATTGATTTTCTGCACAAATATAAATGCTCCGTTCCACTCCACCTGCGATATATAGGTATTCTAAATTCAAACGCGGGTTCATCGTAGGCCACACTTTTTGTGCAGTTTTTTTTTTTCCGATTACGTTTTGTTATTACAACGTTATTGTGCGAATAAAGGTAAATTTAAACGCTTTTTTCTATTACTTCATTGTGTATTTTTTGGATGAGTACGTTTTTTTATTGTTTCTTTAATAGCTTAAAGGTGTTGTCTATGTTTGCCTTAACATTGAATTTGGTGTAGATTGTAAAGTTACATGTTAAAATAGTTTACCTAAATGACTTACTATACTTATGAAATTCTTGTCTACCTTTATTTTTTAGTAACTGAAAGATGAAATGGATGATAACAATGATATTAAGTATATAGATGATATTATACAGATACCTATGTTGTCAGCAAGCAATCGTGAAGAATCGAAAAGGTCCTAATTAGGACCTTTTTAGGTGATTGGTAATTGATAACAATAGCGGTTTCTTTTTTCTTGTTGGATTTATTATGCTCTTTTCTATTATTTTAACTTGTAGTAAAATGTACAATGAATAAAAAGTGTGTGTGTGCTGTCGCTGCTGCGCCATTTTTCGGTTGCTTTGTGATTGTTTATCATATCTGTTTATTAGAATATCATTGGATGATGTTTAAAAAAATATTTTATAACAAAAAAGGTAACTGCCCTCTTTACAAATCTTGACCTAACCTAACACAATATTGGATCATTAAGTCATTGATAAATGTGATTAAGACTCACGCCCTAATGTATGCCATAAAAACTTATCTATAATATTATAATTAGTTTATAATTATAAAACACTAAGACTACTGTAGATCTTTATACTCACATACATCAACATACTGACATTTTTTATATTCTGCGTCTAAAAACACGTTTCGGCACACAAATATATAATTAAATATTTATTTATATACTTCCATTAATTCACACTTTTTGTGGACATTACGTAGATTATATAAAGTTGTGAAATTGTAAATACCTGCTTCATGTAGGTATAATTATTAAAGTATATAGTCAGTTTGGGCATTCAATGGAGGAGTAAATACTTTGATGTTCAAGTGAGTTTTTGTGTATATAATATTATAGACACTTATGTTTTTGTACATTATGTGCGAAGTTATGTATTTTTTTAGGTGGAATTATCATCTATTGACATCTCTCGCCTTTTGGCGGAACGGCAGATAGTGTTCTGACCACGTGACACTATCAAAAAACTATCTGACACTATAAAAGTCTGCTTTTACTGACTGACTAAAAACCCACTCCTGTCCCTTCTTTGCCTTTCATACAGGGGCCGGGTTTTCCTTTCAGAAGCGAACCCTTAGACGCCAGCAGGCCCCCATCTACCCCATTCTGTTAAATTTTACCAATCGAACATTAACCTTCTACTATTGTGATAAAGTTGAAAATCTATTAAAGAAATTTAACAGATTGAGGTAGGTTGATGTACTGGCGTCTGTACCTAATAATAATATAATAAAATATGAGCATAATATTAAATTCGAATTCGATTTCGTTTTTGATCGGGAATTTTATTTTCCCGATCAAAAATCCGAATACTTTTTTTGAGTTGCGATACTACTTCTTCCGCTCTAAGATGGAGTGGGAAAGCATGCCAGCCTTTTACTGACTATAACCTACCTATGACATTTGATCGCCCTTTGCTTTCCTGGTCAGTCTTTCAAACGTTTCCATAGCCCTAATAGGCATCGGCCCTCTTGGCCTCTTCAGTTTTGCGGACATCTCTTTGAGTTTGCACTCGGCATTGTGATGGAAATGCGACTGATTTAATACGAGTTTTTTGGTAATAAATGATTTGATCTATCAGGACATTTAGCGTCTCGATCATGCGTAAATCGGGACGCGTCCGTAGACACCTGAAAATCGGGATGACCCGCGCAAATCGGGACATCTAGCAACACTAATTATAGGCTGATTATGTTAAACGAAGTTGGGATAGTCTACTCCTCTTTGCGTCGATTATCCTCAAAACTGAGGGTCATGACCTCGACGAGTACTTTTTTTAAGACAATATTTCGCTATGTTGTCCTATTTTCGGGGTTGTGGATACTGGCTTCGCAGACTATGGTCTCCAGTGTAGCATGGATTTGGTCTGACCAACGTATCGGATTCCTGCCTCTGGGTCTTTTCCCATATACTTTTCCATAGTATCCCAACTTAAACAGCAATTAACTTCGTATATGTAGGAATTTTCGTTAATTAATAAAACTATACGAACTTTTTAAAAACCACGTTAAGTATTTATCATGAATAAAAAAGTTTGCGTAATGTAATAAAAGTTGTTTCATTGACTCAAAGATGTTATTGATCAAGTTCTAAAGGATGTTTCCGGATGTATCGATGATGAGCAGATTTTTTGTAAAGCCTGTTTTTTTTGGCAATCCTTGAAGTTAATTTAAACAAGGTTTTTTAAGGTTCTTGATTCTTGAACCTTAATATTTACGGTGAACCTTGTCATGGTAATATATTGGCTATTTTGTTCTTGTTATGTATATTTTTATTACTTGCATTACTATAAAGAAACCTATTTGCTTGGGTATCTTTTGATAAAGAATGTAATAACGTTTGTGCTTTTACGAGTTAAGTACCTACGCAAAATAAAGATTTTTGACTTTATTAAACTTTGCTGACCAATCATTTTGACCTTTGAACTCCTACATTGTAACATTAAGATCCTTAAATATTATAATACTCTTTAGAGCTAAGTAGAAAATTAAAAGGAATCGTCCTCTGGCCTTCCGGTGACCGTCCGGACTGAGCCCGAGTATTCGATGTCGTGTAGTGTTCCACGCGCATCTCAAACATATGTAAGACAGTATGGGCTCAGCAGGGCCGGATCCTACTACTTCTGAAAAGGTTACCCGTGGTCCTAGAACGCAGGCTACTGTAGGAACATAGATGTAGTCAATACAAGTCTTACACGCTCACTTACTCCGCCCTAGAGCAGAAGATGTCATTAGATGATTTCCCACCTTTAAAGAATAAAGCCATATTAATTCAAATTTTACAAAAAAAGTACTTTTTATTTTTATTTTACCTTTACTAATCGATAGTGTTTTATGTACCAATTCGACCCTCCGCGGGATTAAAACGACTAAAATTTAACTGTGCATAGAGAAAGCTAGTTCACGCGAGCGAAGCCGCAAGCAGAAGCTAGTGACCTATAGCTCGGTTAACGATGTGGTTTGATTCATAAAATGAATGGATTAATAGAACATTTTATTCAAACCGCAAATGATTGAAGAATTCCAATTTGTTTAAGGTCGGCGGTTGATAACCTTTAGATAAATCCACCAACAAACATCTGATCTTATGAAGCGATCTAATGGAAAACTGCTCATTATGAGAGATCAGAGTTCAAAACCTAATTAACTGAAAGTAAGTACTTAAGGACTACGCACGCAAGTGGGCCGCTGCAAACACAACCTGGCGAAGTGGGGTATTATAGACCCCTCCGACACCCAGTGCGAGTGTGGTGCTCCTGACCAGACGATGGCCCACTTATTAGAGTGCCCAAAGTGTCCCTACACCTGCACTTTGGAGGACCTCAAAAATGCCACTGATGCCGCTGTAAACGTGGCAACCTACTGGGCCCAAAAATTTTGAGGGAAAAGAAAACCATCGATACGATAAGAAGAAGAAGTACTTAAGGTTGCCAAGTATCTACATAACGTAGATTTTTTTATTATAGGGTTCAAAGATTCATTACATTAGATCAAATAAACCATTTATAGGCAATTTTGAAAGGTAAAGATGTCAGTCTGTCAGAAAAATTGATGCTAATTGCACATTCCAAAGCGTAGATCTCTAGGGAGAAGAATGTGCAAGAAACTCCATGGACTCCATGGTCTTTTCGATTGATTTTTCTCTTCAGAACGTTATAAGTAGGTATACATGTGGAAGGATGGAGAGGGAGAGGGAGACAAGAGAAAAGATGGATGGATTGTGTGAAGAGTGATATTGAAAGAAAGGAGTTAGTGACAGCATGACGGGTGACAGGACAAAATGGAAGGAAAAAACGTGTTGCGTGTTGATGATGATGTACCCTGCCCAAATATCCTTTCTCATCAAATCTTTGAGCAGCTTGAGCTACACGAATACTGACAAATACTTGCACTCTTTGGACAGTTTCATTCGATTTTGTCTGTAGTTCTTTCCTCGAAAGACCCTTTTATATACTAATCGTCATGATTCTCATAGGATTTGATCATTACACAGGTGCTACGTCTGGTCTGGGCAATTGCCCAATGAATTTTGTCAAACAGTTGAATGTTATTGAACTTTGATTGCGCGATTTAGAATTAATAAACATAGCTATGCTACGATATTATTTAGAAGATACAGAGCAGATCAGTTACATGATGGATGGATTGTGTGAAAAGTGATGGTGGTAAGGGAGTGACTACTTAAGTTTACAAATTTGGGACAAAAAAAAGCCTGCTGCGCTGACCCTAAAGCATTTAATATAAGTACGTCCTAGATACTGATATAGTAAAAAAAACCTACCAATGTCATTTTCAAGAAAATACTCGTGACTGAATATTTATCTATCGGTAACCTACCCACCAAATTATATTCCAATTCACATAAAATCCATTTACCTAATGCATAAATAAGAAGGCGAATCGGTTACACAGATATAAATATGTAGAATATTTTCCCGTAAACGTACCTACCACAGATGAATAACTTACTAGATATGTACGTTTGAATAATTTATTCTCCCATTACCATGCGAGTCTTTTCTTGTTTTATTTTTAAGAATGAAGACAATGCGGTTATGTTCTTATTTTAAATATTTAAGTATATCTCTATGATGTCTTTATTTTTTTTTTTATTGGCTCGTTACTTGGCAGTTTAAAAATCGAACTAACATCGTTTTTCCTGAGTTCTTGCTATTGCGAGAATTAGGTATTACTAACCTATTATATTGCTAACTTTAACTAGCTCATCCAATGACAGATCCCGCCCTTGGGCGGGGCGGGAGATAGTGTCAGACTCTTACTGACTAAAAACCTACCCTGTTCATGCATTGCCTTCGTACCAGGGCCCTGGTGTTCACTTTCGCCTAAGCCTTGGCCCCAGTAGGCTTCGACCGAGCTGGGTCCCTACAGTTTGCTGACAACTCCTTGAAGCGCGCGGGAATAGTGCGCGCCGTCGACGACTTGGGCTCGGTCCGGACTGTTACCGGACGGACGGACAGCGAGCTATCCATTGCCCGCCGTCCGCGAGCTCGCGCCTACGGTGGCCGGAAATCGGGTTTGGAATCCCGGCGGCGGCGGCGGCGTGTGCGCCGTTGCCTGAAGCGGTCGGCCTCCTCCTTTGCTAGCATTACTGCTTTGCCGAACGAGGCGACCGCCTGCCAATCCTCCTCACTCCGGACCATGGCTTGAACCAAGGCGCAAGAGATCACCGCCACCGATCGCACCCTCAGGGAGTGGATTTTCGTAAAATCCGTTCTTAGCGGTCGTCTACACCCTTTAAGGAACCTACCTGCCAAATTTAAAGTTTGTAGATGTTATAGTTTCTGAGATTTCGTGATTAATCAGTAAGTGGTATTTCGCTTTTATATATAGGGTGACTGGTAATTAGTGAACGATACTGAAACACGTGATTGTAGTCATGATACAAACAACTTCTACTATGGGACAAAACCTGAAATCGCGAAAAAATCAGCCAAGTTCAGGATATTTTGACTAGTTAGGCGAACACAAATGTACTGACCAGCAGATATTTTTTGCGATTTCAGACACCCTATATAACTAGCTGATCCGGCCAACTTCGTACCGCCTTATAGCCGGATATTTTTTCGTGTTTTTATAAAATTTCATAAAATTTTCGTTCTTGAGTTTTAGCGAGACTAACGAACAGATATTCATTTTTATATATAAGAAGATATTGGGGTATTAATTAGTTAATTTTGATATCTATAAATAATAAAGTATATTCAATGAC
This sequence comes from Leucania comma, assembly GCA_958295575.1. NCBI lineage: Eukaryota > Metazoa > Arthropoda > Insecta > Lepidoptera > Noctuidae > Leucania > Leucania comma. Next base: position 19,852,198 of record OY282470.1, on the reverse strand, counting down.
ACTGTCCTTTGAATCCAAAGGTCGTTTAATCAAAAGTCTCTGATGAAATTAGTAAATATATAAATTAAAAGATAAATTATTAGTTAAGGGGACTATTTTATTCAGTGATAGATAGAGATCAGATTATTAAAAACCCCAGAATTTACAATCGTATCTTTTCTATGGTGAAGGGATCTCCTTTGAAAAATACCGTAAAAAAGGTGAAACAGAGCGGAGAACTTTTTATACGAACGAATTCGCGGGTCAAAGCCAGTTCAAAAAATATTCAGAGTCCTTAATTCAAATCATTCGAAGAAATCTATACAGCTTTCAGTAACTTTTTTTTTTCTTTATATTCATATGAAAAGGGCAGCCATAAAAGAGCAATTTGGAATACATATTACCATAAATTGTTGAAAACACGTGCCTTTACATACGATCCTTGGATTATACATGGGAAATAAAATCTAAGCTATTTAACTATATGCAAAGTGGTTTGAGATTAGTCTTTAAAATGTACTTTAACTAAGAATAAAAATACCACTATTTTTGGAGTTTCATATTCTACTACCTATCAGGAATATTTATTTATTTATTTTTAACTTTATGCACAAATAATACAGTGTGCAAAGGCAGACTTAATGCCTCAAAAACAGCTTGACCAATTTTAGTTAATTTTTATTTTTTCTTTTTAATAAAGGCATGGTTTAAAAGAAAAATAAAAAAATGGTAATTTAAAAAACTAAAAGACCCGACTGCTTTTCTGAGTATTCATGAAAAAGCCCTAAAACAAGAAAGTCGTTGTAGCAGACGGGACCCATTACATCATAGATCTACTGACTAGACGGCTGACTTTTTAGAATGGGTCCCGACTGCTACAACGACTTTCTTGTTTTAGGGCTTTTTCATGAATACTCAGAAAAGCAGTCGGGTTTTTTAGTTTTTTAAATTACCATTTTTTATTTTTTACTTTTTAGTTTTATTTTTTTACGATATCACTTTCATAGTAATTACAAATCTAACGACACCTCGCAAACTAAAATCCATCGAGCCGTTCAGGCCACAGAGCGTGCCAAATATTTGAATTTGGCGCCAAAAATTCGTCACTTTGTTTTTTTTTTATTATTTTGATATACCCAGTGTCACTCTCACAGTAAATACGAATCTAACGACACCTCTCAAGCTAAAATCCATCGAGCCGTTCAGGCTGCAGAGCGTGCCAAACAATTATACATACATACATACATACATACTCTCGAAAAACATAACCCTCCTTCTGGCGCAGTCGGGTAAAAATACAGAAAATCTGTTGAAAAATATATTGATAGGTAGAAATCAATTTCACGAGGGCGGAGCTCCGGGTGGCAGTTCGTATTTAATATAACTGTCAACACAACACGACTTATAGACCGAGGCCGGTCATCATCAATAACACTTGACATGAGGAGTTTTGGCTGTATTTTTGGGAGCGAAGTTCAGTGGCTATTTTGATTTTATTCGCAAATTGAATCCTACTGTATATTGTGATATCGTAATGTCAAATTAGTGCAGTTTCGTATCTGGATTGTCTACATGACATAATAAGTATGTAGAATAATTGAAAAAGGTGCGATAAAACACGGTAAAATGGAACTGAGAATTTTAAGATACATTACACATACATATTTGCTGCCAAATACTGCGAAAATATTACAATGTAAGAGAATGAAATAACTGAATGTTAGTTAAAAAACAAAATACTTTTAAAACTTGAGATTGAGTGAGTGCCGTGCGACCAAAAAACAAAAAAAGAAACACGCCTTATTTTTCGAAATATGATATAATTGACGCATTTTCGAGACAAAACATGTATAAAAGAAGCTAAGTTAAGCTAAGTGCTGAACAGTAACGTGGTCGTTTACAACGGGCCAGAAAACTTAAAATAACCCAAAAAGCAATGGAAACGGCTATGCTCGGAGTTTCCTTGCGTGATCGAATCAGGAATGAGGATATCCGCAGGAGGACCAAGGCTACCGACATAGCACGAAGAATCACCTCGCAGAACAGATGGCCGTTGGGACCGAAATTCTGGAATAGCGACCACGTATCGGAAGACGTAGCGTTGGAAGGCTTCCTATAAGGTGGACTGATGACCTGGTAAGGGTTGCGCGAATCCAATGGAAGCGAGACGTACAGCACCATTCATTGTGGTGACACTTGGGGGCGGCCTATGTCCAACAGTGGGCGTCTTTCGGCTGAAATGATGATGATTAAATAGTCGGATTGTCAGAATGTCAGTTCTTCTTAATAATACTTTGATATTCTTGAGACAGTTTAGGTCAAACTTCTAAGTCACGTTTTGCCAAGCCCAAAACACGCCCCTATTCTAATGCCAGAATACTAAGTGCCGACTTGCCGAGTAGGTACGGAAGGGAATGCCGTCCGTAAGGGTGTCGACACACGTGTATAGCCAATTTGTTTTTAATGCTTAAATATCTGTGTTTTTTTTGTTATTATACGATCGAATCGAGTTTACAGGATAATCGACCAGGTCATAAAGAATAGGCGTAATCGATCAATATCCACTGACAAAAGTAAAAAATTTCGCTACGAATTGACTTCATAAGAAAATCGGCTGTTTTGATAACAGAATAACACTGGTTAGTAAGTCGATCATCACCACTATCTCACTTGATAGTATTTATGTGATGATATGCTGGAGTGGTCGACGATGGAGCACGCTTGCCCAGAAGTAACCTATTCACATTGTAGCTATCAGGAAACAAAGACTCCGGTAAGGAATTTCTCGCCTTAGTGGTACGCACATTGAAAATGTTTTGTGTATGGGTGTGATGTCCACCATGTATCAGGAGCACAACGTGGTACGTCTAGTGGTCCAATGCTGGGACCAGCCTGGCGCAATTAAGCTATATAATTTCGAAGTACTCCTCGCTACCGCTTGCATTTAAGCGGTAGAAAACTGACACACTAGCATCTCGGGTGGATACTCAAGTCTTTGTAGCTTCGATTCGACGAGCGCATGCTACACCAATGATCCGTCAGGTTGGTGATCCATTTGATATCGGAGGTTTTGGTTTACTTGACTTGTTAGATTTAGTTGTATTCTTTATAGGCTTTATAAGTGCGGTGAAGCTATCACATTCGGGCCTGTTATTTTATGACATTATCTACTATTTTAGTATTATTTATAATTTTTGACATTCTTTTATTTTTGGGACATTATCTACTATTTTTTTTGGCGCGTTTTTTTTTTACATCGATATCTATTATTCTTATTTCAGATATATGTTAATATGCATGTTGCGTTTTGCTGTAAGTAAGATTGTATATTAATATTGGCAAAACATAGCGTACACATAACCAAAGACAGACCTAAGTTTTACAAACAAAATAAATAATTATAGTTTTGACTATGAAAAGGTTGTGCTAAAAACAAGATTTAAAAATATGCGTCTTTTATAGTCAAAATGTTTGTATAAGCGTAGTAACAGAACAACAGGCGCTGCTGTTTGTTTTTGAAAAATAAGTTTGAGCACTTATGTCACTTGTTTAGTCATCTTCTAGTTTGTTTTGATACTATTTGGATGCCAAGCTGAACCAGTTTGGTTTTGTTTTGTGGCTTAGCACGTTTGTGTGCGGTCTGAAATGCGGTCAATTACCTATGATATTATGAACTATTTGACTTTGACTAAAGGGTCCTTGATCATAAAATTCCGTTTTTACTTACATTTCCATCTTGTTTAGTTTGTATGTTTTGTTTTTTTTTTTCTCTCGTAACCTAATTCTTTTTTTATTGTCCTGCGGTTTTTAGTTTTACATCTGTGTTGAAATTCGATTGAGGGAGGAGTGCAGGAGAAAATAGAGAGAGTTTTTGTAAACACTTGAACTGTCTGAATACTTCACACACACCTATATCTGAAAAAACAGCCAGCGAGCAATGGGTAGCACTCCTTCCGATCGTCCGGTAAACGTCCAGACCGAGCCCAAATCGTCGACGGCGCGTAATGTTCCACGCGAGCCTCAAGGAGATGTCAGCGAGTCGTAGTGGCCCAGCAGGGTCGAAGCTTTGAGGCTATGGGTTATGTGAAAATGAACCCCAGGACATAGGAGTGGGTTTTAGTCAGTAAAAGTCTGGTACGTATACGTCCCACTCCGCCCAGGGGCAGGAGAAGTCTATGGATGATTTTCGACCTCAAGAAACCTATATCTGATAAATTACATATTTTAAAACTCCTAAGCTGTATATTCCCGCGTTGTGAAGCCACCCTTAGCATGAGGGTCGTCGCTCGCGAACAGGTGGCACGTCAACAATGTGAAGCTCTCGGCATGACAGTGGAAGCAATAAAAATATACGCACACAATGTGGGCTCGTCTATGTGGGGCACGACGGCTCCAAGGTCACGCGTGGAATACCGACGTGGAGTATAGATGGCCGTAATGGGAGAGGGTTTGGAGCCACTTAGCTTCCCTCCTCCCTTGTAGGGTGACTGTTATGTTACTAGGTATTTTCTGAGATTTATAGTTCTTTAGAAGCTAGAAAACTAGCGTTGATTTTTGCTTGCCATGAATATATTTACGGTTTAGTCAATTGATTCCAATTTAATTTAGTGAAACAATATTTTGCAAATAGGTTTTAGATTTCACTTCTCTTAGTAATTTTTTCGTCATTTTAAACTAGACGAGGCCGGTGTTTCCTAGTTGAATATCATGAGAAGAACACTGAAACCAACTCAGTGGTGCTATTCTCTAAGAAAACGCAGCACTGCCTCAACGACTAACACCCAAATAGGATATATTGGATTGTCAATCTAACGCACTTCTACATTGGATTGCTAATTCAATGTATCCTATTTGAATGTTCCTCGTTACGGTAGCGCTGTGTTTTCTTAGAGAATAGCTCCACAGAGGTTTTTTTTTATGGTAGGTAAAATAATCCAATGACAAATCCCGCCCTTGGGCTTAGCGGGAAATAGTGTCAGACTCTTACTGACTAAAAACCTACCGCGTTCCTTCGTTGCTTATCATGCCGGGGCTGAGCCTTCCTCTCAGAAAATGGCCCTTAACCTCAGCAGGCTTCAACCCTGCCTGCCTGCAACTAGCAGGCTGGGCCTCTACGGTTCGCTGACAGCTCCTTGAGGCGCGCGGGAACAGTGTGCGCCGTCGACGAGTTGGGCTCGGTCCGGTTGGTTACCGGACGATCGGATAGTGTGTTACCCATTGCACGCCGTCCGCAAGTCAGCGCGCTCCACAGAGGTCAAAGTCTCTTTTAAAGTTCATACAACAGCCGTGTAACGGTCAAATCATATGAGAACCATGAACTTAGTGTCTGAGTGGGTGAGTGACTGGGACTGTCCAGTCAGTCCCAGCATTTGTCAGTATTCATGTACCTCAACTCAGGACTACTCAGGAGTTCAAATATCCATTTAGCTAGAACTACATTAGATCGACGCATACGTGTAACTTGCCTGATTTGTACGTAGAACGACGTCGCGTGGCGTGTATCAAGTGTAGCTCTACAAGTCTAGTTTCCATATAAAATGTATGGAGACCGACGCGCCATCGGCGTGTGTGGCATACGTGTGCGCAGTGTAGTTCTAGCTTTTGAGCTCCTCAGTAGTCCTTAGTAGTGACTTTTCTTGTTTAAAATCGATTACAACCGTTTCAATTCTTCGTTGAACTTTAGTTGAGTAGGTAACTGCCACTTAAAAGTTCCTAAAGTGATGTTACTGTATATATGCTATAGCTGCTTTATTAAATTCTGTGTTTATGTTAATTTAATACGCTCTATGGGGCCATGTTACATGTATCCATTAAGTTTAGACTTCTCTGTAACTTCATATATGTAAATTGAGTGCGATAAATAAATAAATTACCGTCAACCGCATCACCACTTACCGTCAGTGGTAAAGTGTGAACCTATCAATAAAAAGTTAGTAAATTACCGTCGACTACATGACCGTTTACCGTCAGGTGAGATAGTGTAAGCATGAGCTATCAATAAAAAAAGTTTGGAAACTGAAAAAAGATTGACTTTTGAGCTTGTATATGTTACCGGCCCAACCCGATTTGAGTGCAAGTGCGAGCAAAGCGAGCTCGGAATTTTCGGGTACCCCGAGCGACACGCACAGGTTAGGTGGTGTCGTGTTTATTTATTTATTTTTAACCATCAATAAATAGGAGCCTCGACGAGCGTGTTTAGGGAGAACTGGATTAGCCTAGGCGATAACTAGTTCATCCTAAAATCGAGTTTGGCTGGTTTTTTTTTTATGGTAGGTAAAATCATCCAATGACAAATCCCGCCCTTGGGTGGAGCGGGAAGTAGTGTCAGACTCTTACTGACTAAAAACCTACCCCGTTCCTTCGTAGCCTATAGTGCCGGGGCTGAGCCTTCCTCTCAGAAAACGGCCCTTGACCCCAGCAGGCTTCGACCCTGCCTGCCTGCAGCTAGCAGGCTGGGTCTCTTCGGTGTGCTGATAGCTCCTTGAGGCGCGAACATTTACACGATTTGTTAGAAGGTAGTTTTGATAGCCCTATATTAATCCTATAAGGGACAGGGAAATAAACCTGGATATTCGCCAAAACCTACACCGAACAGTATCGTAAATCACATTAACATAGGTATTAAAAACGTTCGGCAGTAATGTGGTGCTTGTACTATTTAACACGGGCGGAGTACGGGCCGTTATTGCTGCGAGCGGTCGCTTGGAGCTGATTGATTTATTGGTTAGTAGTGTGCTACGAACGGTTTGTATTGGCGCCTAAGTGGTGTTTGGAAGTGTGCTGAGTTCACTGAGTTGGCGACTCTTTCAAATACAATATATTTATTCGCAAGTCGACTGATCACAAAACAGTCTTCATAAAAGAAAAATCATCACTGATGAAACACGAAATCTCAGAAACTATAACACCTACAAACTTGCAATTTGGCAGGTAGGTTCCTTAAAGGGTGTAGACATTCGCTAAGATCGGATTTTACGAAACTCCACCTTAAGGGGGTCCAAAGGTTATGTGAGACTGTCACCACGGGCCCCAGGATAAAGGCAAGGAATGGAAGGTAGGTTTTTAGTCAGTAAAAGTCTGACACTATTTCCCGCCCCACCCGAGGGCGGGATTTGTCATTGGATGATTTTACCTAAAAGGGGGCTGGAAGTTGTATGGCGAAAACGACATTTACGAGGGCGAAGCCGGTGTCAGCAGCTAGTTCAATATATTTTATTTTAATCTAGCGACCTGCCACAGCTACGCACGAGTCTTAGAAATCTTTGAAATTCTCGACTTTGAAGACTGAAGGAAAATTTGGTAGGTTTTAGTCAGTAAAAGTCTGACTGTTCTTCTCGGTCAACCCAGAGCGAGAGAAGTCATTTGACCATTTTCCACGATATAAAAATAAAAAAAAAGCTATAAATATAGGAAACTTTGAAACGTGTGATTTGTTGGCATTTTTAAATGTTTAAACGTTATTTATTGCTTGGATTCTTGAAATTATGTGTTTTGTGATTTTTAATAGATTATTTTGTCTTCTTTTAAGTGGGTCAAAAATGTCGTCACCGTGATATAACTAAACGATTTTTCTTGAAAACCATTTTAAAATTGTGTCTGAAAAAATGTAATCCACATGAATACCTAATCCTTCTTCCTCGTATAGGACTGTTCTCCTGCTTGTGAAATGTAGTGAACCAAACGACTAAATGTGGTATTAGTTTTGATATGTTAATTTAATGCCGTGTTTACGGAGAGGCGGCGCGTTGGGCTTTCGTCGTACATTGCAGCAGCGGGCCGCGTCATCGCTCGCGTAAACATAAATATATGGCAATGCACGACGGACCGCCCAACGGACCGCGCAATGCGCCGCGTCTCCGTAAACACGGCCTAAAGGTGTTTTTAATATCGTGCAGATTTCATCACGCATGCGGAGCTACCATCGGAGCTACTGTTCGGGATCACGCCCCGCGGCCCGTATACGTTTTCCACGCATTAATAATACTTATATAAGGAGCAAATTTGCGGGGGTTACGCGTGCGGAGCAGTCCCGCATGCGTGATGAAATCCGCACGATATTAAAAACACCCTTTTGATTTTTTTTTACTAGCTGCTACCAGCGGATTTGTCCGCGCGATGGTAAAAAATGGTCCTAAAGGAATATAGTCCAAGAATAAAATATATCCTATGTGCTATTCCAGGACATAGTCTACCTGTGGGCCAAATTTCAACCAAATCCGACTAGCTTCAGTCAGCGGCTTCGACCGCTTGAATATCGGAATTTACGGATGCGAAGTCCAAGTTGAGGTCAGATAAAAGTAGCCTGCGTCCTTCCTTGGGGCTCAAGCTTATTCCGTGCGCAATCGATTTAATTTTTTTCATTTGAAGGAAAACAAAAAAAAAAACTATTTCGTTCCTGACGCGTTTCACCTCGTCGTTTATACAGTGTACATCAAAGGACTGGAAAAATTTGCCTGGTGCGGTCTTCCTGTTCGATATAATTTAGGCGTCATCAAGGCTAGAGCGAATTAAGCTAGTGCGCTTCACCATCAACGATTGCATCACTGCTTTCCATCAGATAGGATCGCAGTCAAGCACTGGTTACACTTGCTTTGGCTTTTGCACACTATACCATTAATACATTACATTTAGGTATGGCATCTTACCTCCTAAGCAGTTCAGCACCAGTATTGACCATGTCTGCGTTGACCGGTGCCCAGGACTTCTGCACCAGGTTGATCTCTCTTCTCGTGAGCCCAGACACTGGGTTCACCTCGTCGGGGTCTCCGCCCCACCAGATGTAGCTCAGCCAGCCGCCCATTGTCACCTGAGGGAGGTAGGCAGCAGATAAGTAGATATCCTAGATAGGTCATCCAATACCTGAACTAATATATTCGCAGACAGGTGATATTAACCTATCAACACTGGGTCTGTGCAGATAATTACGGCCCATTGCCTCAGCTAAGGAGGAGGCCAGAGTTCCAGCTGTGGGAACATTACAAGGCTGATTTATGCTTAGGCTATATAGGGTGACTGGTAATTAGTGAACGATACTTAAACACGTGATTGTAGTTATGATAACAAACAACTTTTACTATGGAACCAAACATGAAATCAGAAAAAAAATCAGCCATATTCAGTACCTACATTTTGACCAATTAGGCGAACATTAATGTACTAACCATCAGATTTTTTTTCGCGATTATTATCATGATTACAAACACGTGTTTAAGTATCGTTCATTAATTACCAGTAACTCTATATATTACAAAGGCGAAATTTCTATGAATGTGTTTGCGTATTAGGGATGTAACGGAAGTAATTATATAGGCTTCGAATCGGAAGCGGAGTTTTCAAATTTGAACCGGAATAAAAACTGGAATCAGAGGCAGAAGCGTCAAATGAAATACTATTAAAGCCCTAGATTAAATAAAAAAAGCGGAAGATCTAGCGCGTGGACCGCTGAAATTGGGACAATTGGCACAATTTCACATCGGTCGCGACGATCACACACATTAGACGGATAACGCTATTTCGCTCGCACGACAGCGCCGATTCTTGTCTCTGTCCTTGTCTATCAGATACTATAGGTTTGCGATATGTGACTTTCGAGTCCAGGTTTTCTGATTACGATGTTAGCGCGAAACTTATTTTCCCATCAATGACTAAAGGTAATAAAAGAAGCGCGAACTTTTGTGAGATTATCTTCATGCTAAATACAAAACAAACATTAGGGCTTAATTTGCTTATGACGACTATTTGCAATCACAAGTTGCAAACAGTCGTTGGAATGTCCTACCTGTGAACCAGATACAATGATCAAATTCTATGAGCTAATAAGGCTATAAGGTTAATAAGGCTATAAAACCAAACTTGTAATCAATTGACTACTAGTTAGCAAGAATGATTTGTGCGCCAAACATGGCGGCTCGCTGCAAAACAAGAACTAAGAATTTGTTGCGGTGTCACCAATTTGTTGCGGTGTGAGTGTGTCACCTAATTACTACCATAATTTGTTCAGAATTTATTAAGGAATATTTTCGTTGTTCAATTTGAAGAGTAAATTACCGGATATGCTATTCACAACACAATTTGTAAAATTACTATAATCTTTATAATTTACCAACCATTGAAATTGAAATAACTACCGAATCGAATCGAGCGCACAAATTGCATAGTTTCTTGGCAAAGTCATTTGGTATCGCATTATATTACTGAATGTTATCAACACTCATAGAGCATGGACTGAGCAAATTGCCTTATAAAAATGATATCTTCGTAGAAGAAGACCAAGTACCTACCTGTGTGGATAACAAATAAATGATGTTGGAGCATCAGGCGTTTGTCGATGTTTCATTATTTTTATTGTATGTGTTACCGGCAATCTGTATAGTTCAGATATTCTATACAATACCGAATGCGCAGCCGGTAATGTGTGTAAAAGACGAGAGCAGGGAAGGAGGTGATGTAATTTTAGGGCACCCCGACACGGACAGGTTAGGTTAGGGTTATTTTTTTTATCATCACCTGGAAATAAAAGCCTACGTTACTTTAAACTGTATTCTATAAATGTACTGGGTATTTTATATACAAGTATATAGATTGCCGCTAAAATATGCACTATTTTTAGATAATTGTTTAAAATTTAAATTACACGTATTGGCTATATATTATAATTACACTCTTTTTATCTATTTCTTCATTATTTATAATTGTTTTTCGTTAGTTTATTAATTTATTTAACTTCCATGAGTGTGACCGAGGGCATCAAAGCGTGCCCTAATACAACACCAGCGCTACGTAATTATTGACGTTTTGAATATCGTATGTATTTTTAGGTTATAATACGTCGTTATTTTCGTCATTATTTTTCTTTCTTTCTATATTTGTCTTGTCAGCAAAAGTTTAGCACTGTAAGCACATGACGTGGCCCAATTCAAATCCTAGAAAAATACTACTACTTTCTCTCTTTTCCTAGATAGTGAACACTCACTCCATTCTCTATTTACGAACTGATATTACAGCAATTGATTAATTTACATTTGCATATGCGGGAGTCAATTTACGGTATACATTGGACCTTGGAATAATAAGCCTGCTGTAGCTGAATTGACTAGTTCACTAAACGACTTTAATGTATGTGTTTAGTAGACGCGTTGTTACAATTACATATTATCTATCATGTTGTCAAAGTTGTATAAAATGTTTGTGGCTTTAATATGTGGAGTAAAAAATGTAGAAAACTTCTAACAATAAATGGTTTTTTTTTTTTTTGGCACCAAAAATGATTCATTTATTTATTAATAATTAAACGTTTAAATTATACTATCAATAAGCTAAATAAATTGATTGTTTCCATAAAATATGACTCATTAAAATTATTGTAGAATATTACACTATTGAATCTGTACTTAAAGTAAAGAGGTAAGCGGAACAGAAAGTAAAGTCTTGCAAACCTCCCTTGAGAAGGGAGGGTCCTCCGGCCAGACGGAGTTTATTGTCTGATCTGGGTAACTGCACGAGCATCTTTCGTGCAGTTCGTTCCATAGCGCACAGCGACGGCCATTTTAGTTCAACTTAACGTTAAGAGTTCGTAGTAGGACCTCTGCTATGGGGTTTTACCGTGACGTGTTGAAATGTCAGACGTGCGATCGAGATAGAGCTATACATACATCCTATTTTGCTCCATTGCTTTAACAGTTCAATTCAGGTTGTAAAAAGGATCGCGTTAAGAACCAAGGAACCTTCACACAATTGCCATCACGGATAGTCCCCTGTGCAGAGCATGCTTAGAGGGGGAGGAGACAGTTGCACATATGCTCCTGGACTGCACAGATCCTTGTTCAGTCTCTTATACATGTACACGGACCTTAGGATCCCCGAACTCCCTTATTGACACCCTGAAAAACCTGAGAGGCCTAATCAGTTTTTGGAGAGAGGTGGGCTGGTTGGAATAAGCCCATCTAAGATTATGGCCGCCATGGCCCACGTACAATGGTCCGGATAGGACTAAGTGTGGAAACCATACTCAGGAGAAGAAGAAGAACCAAGGAACCATGACGTGGTTTCAACGGAGTTGTAGCGGCTATAGACACAATTTTTGTTAGGACAGAATTATCTACATTATTTTACAGTGCCAAATTCTGAAAAATTAAGATTACCTAAAGTAACATTGTTAGCTGAAGTTGTCACTTAAGAAAAATAACAACTTATACTTATTGTGCTTAGTAAGAGTAAAAAATACAAGCTTTTAGAAGGTAAGTGGCAAAATAAGAAACTTCAATGACAGTTTGGGAGTTGTTTCCTGAAGAGGCTAGTTGACATTCATAGGTACTTATTTTTTAACACACTTATTTGAAAAGTGTTTTTTTTTATGGTAGGTAAAATCATCCAATGACAGGTTGCATAAAGACTCACAACGAAGTGTATTTCGCACTTGTAATTAACTTTCATAAAATAAAAGAATAAATTGATGGTTTCAAAAATTAGACAGTCAGGTTTTAGGTCTCTATCACAACCTAAAATAGATTCAGTCGTGGCGAATATGAGTCACAACGAAGTGTATTTCACATTTGTATAGAGATACTTAATTAAATTGTTATAATTTTCATAGAATAAATTGATGATTACCCAAAAATTAGACAGACAGGTTTTAGGTCTCTATCACAACCGTTAGCCCAAAAAGATTCAGTCGTCGCGAATTTTTCGGCCAATTCTTGGCCGAAACTGGAACTACAGCCGAAACCAGATTTTTTGGGCGAAATCGACAATTAAATCGAATATTCGGTCGGCCTCTAAGCTGCAGCCTAAAGGCTGCGTTATTTTTTCTTTTTTAAACATATAAGTATATACGCATTATAAAGCGTATTTATGTTATATTTTATGTAAGTACCTAACGTATGCGCGGAATGTGTCAATAGTGGTCAATAGCCTTGCGGTTGAGCGTACGGTAACTCATTTTCAAAGACATTCAATATACGTCTCTCAGACTTCTACCTACTACCTACGACGGCCATTTTAGTTCAACTTATTTGCCGGGTACCATAACAGACTTTCTGGTCTCAATAGAAGCGGGGGTCATAGCAAAAGGTTCCAATAATTTGCCACGTACTCCACGTAGTATATGATTTTGCGGGAATCTGATGGATGCGAGTCGTATAGGACCGTTGATTGTTGCGACATCTGGGGGAGGCCTATGTCTAAGAGACGACGTCTTTCAGCTGAAAAAAAAATTACGATAGGAACCGTCCAGGCACAGATTAAACAATTTTTTATCTGTGCTCGCGGGCTTGCGAGATATGAAAAGAGTGGACGGTTTTTGTCCAGGAGTGGGACAATGAAAGGTTAGTACAAAACAAGGAACCTACTAAGTATTTTAACTTTACACACAATGAGTGGACTTTAAAATGCTGTGACCAGTGATTAAACAACGACACCACGGTTGGTACACTGTTTGAGCGATTGGCTGTTACACTGCGTGGGTGGGTTCGATTCCCGCGCCCAACAAATATTTGCATGGCCTACAGACAGTTTTGTATGTGAGTTTAAATGTTTGTGAACACACCCACGATACAGAAGTAAGCAGTAAGTCTAACACTCGTAATTATAAAGAAGTAATTGCTTGTTGCTAAGTTATTTCTTATTAAGTCATTACTTTCAAGTAATGCTAGAGATCTTGATACAAAATTATTATGAAAATTGTCAAGTAATTAGTTTTACTTGTTTATAAATACGGGGGTTAGTGTGGGCCAACGTTTATTTTAAAATGAAAGATAAAATATTAATACAAATAAGTGAGTTCGAAAGAATAATAATATTCTACAGCATACACATAACGCCATCTAGTCCCAAAATAAGCAGAGCTTTTGTTACGAACACTAGATAACTGATAAACATACTTGTTTATATCTAAATACATACATGTCCATATATGTATACCTGACCCTTAGGTAGTTGGTGGTCGTTGCGTAATAAATACCTACAGGTCATTGACTCGCTCAGCTGATGTTTACTTAAACAAATTAATTTTATACATGCGTAAATTAATTCGAGTTTAAAAAAAAGTACTTTATTTTTTAATTTTGTCATTACAAAACGATCGTGTATATGTACCGATTCGACTCTCCACGGGATTAAAACGATTATTTAGTCGTGTATATAAAAGCGAAATACCAAACATTGATTAATTACGAAATAGGTAAATTAGGTATTGAATCATCAAAATGTTACGATGAATCTATTAAAAAGATGCATGAAGCATGACGACCATAATAATCATAATTACTATACCTACGTTCTATAAGATTTTTTCAATGCAATTTGAACAAATATCAAATTTTTTCTCTTATTTTTTTTCTGTTATTAATTTTATATAAAAAAAATCTGTTACCTAACATTCCAACGTGTATGCATCCTGCTTAATTTGTGTCAATTTTATACACTGTTATACCATAGGTAGTTCGTAATTAATTTACTTCATACTCAATTAAAACAACTCTACATCAAAGCCTCACCTAGGCTTCACAGCTGATTTATAATTGAGAGATCATACTAATCCTTTGAACTAATTAATATACGAATGAAGTATACAACATCAATAAATTTATGTAATAGGTACATACACAAGAATATCTATAACACAAGCCTCTAGGGATTCCAATTCCGTATGAAAATCGAGATCCTAGAGAGGAGGCCTGAGTCCCAGCAGTGGGAACATTATAAGGCTGATGCTATGCTATGCTATGAAAATTGTGTTCCCACCGGTCTACGAGATGAAGTCAAGCAATCCCGTGCGATTTGCAGGATTGGGATTAAAAAAAAAAGTTTTTTTTTGTATTTATATAAATTAGTGCTTGACTGCAATCCCACCTGATGGTAAGTAATGACGCAATCGATGATGGTGACGCACTAGTTTATTAAGACCCTATTCACTCTAGCTTTGAAGTCGCTCAAATTATAATCGGACGAGATGACGTAGCGGGAAAAGTGTTCCAGTCCTTCGATGTACGCGGTATAAACGACGAGGTAAAACGCTTAGTGCGGGCCGTAGAAGTTTCAACAACGTAAGGGTATCAACCCTTACCACCCATATTTAGCATTATTATCTAAAAACTCATTATTAGTTAACAATTGAATATATAAGTAATCAGTTCTTTTAACGAACGATCAAGTTTTATATAAATAATCAGTTCTTTTAACGAACGATGGAACAAAATGATAGACGTCCTATCTGTTAGATTTAAATAAATTACAAATAAAAAAACTTTTTTAAAAACAAGCTTTCAATTAAATGGGCTAAAAAGAAGAAAATAAACTTTTCCTTTATAATTTTTACTATCAATTTATAACGGCATTACACAATTTATATGATATAAAAGCTTGTCGCGAGATTTTGAAAATATTAAAATCAGTAGATGAAGTTTTTTAACTTATTTAAAGTTAAATCTCGCGACAAGCTTTTATATCATATAAATTGTGTAATGCCGTTATAAATTGATAGTAAAAATTATAAAGGAAAAGTTTATTTTCTTCTTTTTAGCCCATTTAATTGAAAGCTTGTTTTTAAAAAAGTTTTTTTATTTGTAATTTATTTTTTATTTTTCAGTTATACCTTATTTAAATCACATTTATATTCTCAGCAAATCCTTTCATTTGTTACCCATATTATAGGAAAGTATAAGAAACTTAGTCTGCTATCTTTAGAAGTCTACCAGGTGTTTTTTTATTTTATTTTTAATGGTAGGTAAAATCATCCAATGACATCCCCTGCCCTTGGACTTGGTTCGGTCTATTATCGGCCGGACGGACAGCGAGCTACCTATTGCCCGCCGTCCGCAAGTCCACGCCTACGGTGGCAGGAAATCTGGTTTGGAATTACGGCGGCGTCTGCGGCGTGAGCGCAGTTGCCTGATGCGGGCGGCCTCCTACTTTGCTAGCATTACTGCTTCGCAGAAAGAGGCGACCGCCTGAGAAGTCTGCCAGGTTAGTTTTATGAAACAAAAATGATGGTGGTGGATCGTAAGACTAACAATCAACCTAATTTACATGAAATAGCCAATTGCGAAGTTGTCCAGAGTTTATCTACCTGGGATCCACAATCACAAATACTGGGAAATGCCGAGAAGATTCAAGCACCGTAAAAAGATTGACGCTCTTGAAATGTAACGCTGAAGGCGTTTACTGAGGACAAAACAGACTGCTCACCGTACTAAAGTTTCCATTCTTAGAGAGCTTTGCTTCAAACAAAAACTTTCGTCTACAACAGCGAATTTTTAAGATGTTTGGATAAATCATAGGCAATGAAAGCTCTTTGGAACGTTTGGTGGTACAGGGAAGAGTAGAGGGCCTACGTTCTCGCGGCTAATCGCCTACCAGATGGACAGACCTCACTAAATCATCTTCGAAGTGTTCCCTCATTGAATGTACACGAAGTGCCATGAATAGAGAGAGATGGAGAAGTCTCACAAAAGCCGCAACCAACCTACCAGACGATCCATGACCACTACCACTCCACCAAGAGTATGACTGAGAAAAAGGAAAATATTGGATTTAGAGTAATGTCACTTTATTTTTCAAGTTACTCTCTGCAAGCCCTTTCAATTGGTACCTATTTTGTAGGAGTGTATTAAAACTAACTAGTACGATCGAAGGGGGTTGTGTCGTTTAACTACGGGGTTCTAATGACCACGATCCAGCTCCATCATCAGACCCTGGTTACCATATAGAATCCAAGCACTCGTCATTACAAATCAAATGAGACTAAAGTCGATGGGGTTATATCGTTTAATTGCGGAGTTCTTATGGCAACCTTCCAGCTCCATCATCAGACCCTGGTTACCATATAAGATCCAAGTACTCATCAATAAAAATCAAATGAGCCCAAACTCGATGGGATTGTGTCGATTTTTTACAAAGTTCCTATTGTAACCTTCCAGCTCCATCATCAGAACCTGGTTACCATATTTGATCCAAGCAATAGTCAATACAAATCAAATGAGCCCAATTTCGATGGGGTTGTGTCATTTAACTGCGAAGTTCCTATGACCACGTTCCAGCTCCATTATCAGACCCCGGTTACCATATAGGATCCAAGTACCGTCATTACAATAATCAAATGAGCCTAAAGTTGATGGGGTTATATGGTTTAATTGCGGAGTTCTTCTGGCAACCTTCCAGCTCCATCATCAGACCCTGGCTACCATAAATGATCAAAGTACTCGTCAATACTAATCAAACGAGCTCGAACTCGATAGGGTCGTATCGTTTAACTGCGGAGTTCCAATGACCACCTTCCGGCTCCATCATCAGACTCCGGCTACCATATAGGATGAAAGTGCTCGTCAATACAAACTTAACGAGCCCAAATTTGATTGGGTTGTGTCGTTTAAGTGCGGAGTTCCTGTAACCACCTTCCAGTTCCATCTTCAAACCTTGGTTACCATATAGGATGAAAGTACTCGTCAATACGAATCAAACGAGCCCAAATTCGATGGGGTTATATCGTTTAACTGCGGAGTTCCTATGATCACCTTCCGGCTCCATCATCAGACCCTGGCTATTAAACAGGATCAAAGTTATCGACAATACAAATCAAACGAGCCCAAATTCAATGGGGTTGTATCGTTTAACTGCGGAGTTCCTATGACCACCTTCCGAGCCCATCATCAGACCCTTGCTACCATACATGATCAAAGTACTCGTCAATACTAATCAAACGAGCTCGAACTCGATGGGGTCGTATCGTTTAACTGCGGAGTTCCTATGACCACCTTCCGGCTTCATCATCAGACCCTGGCTACCATATAGGATGAAAGTACTCGTCAATACAAACTAAACGAGCCCAAATTCGATGGGGTTGTGTCGTTTAAGTGCAGAGTTCCTGTGATCACTTTCTAGTTCCATCATCAGACCTTGGTTACCATATAGGATGAAAGTACTCGTCGATACGAATCAAACGAGCCCAAATTCGATTGGGTTGTATCGTTTAACCGTGGAGTTCCTATGATCACCTTCCGGCTCCATCATCAGACCCTGGCTATCATACAGGATTAAAGTACTCGTTAGTACTAATCAAGCGAGCCCAAACTCGATGGGGTTGTATTGTTTTATTGCTGAGTTCCTATGGATGCCTTCCAGCTCCATCATCAGATCAGCTCCATGTCATCATAATGTTGCATTGTCACCCGATTTACACATGCATGTAAAATTTCAGCTCAATCGGTTGAAGATATCTGCTTCAAAATTGAGTTGCAAGATTTGAGCCGAACATTCATAGTTACATACAGTGCAAGCTAATAGAAAGCTTGTAAAATGGTTTCTGTTAGATTTTTTGCAAATTCACGTACTGTGGAGGAATGCCTAGTCATAGGATACCTACTTAAACTGACATTGATTATGTTCCGTTCAACTTCCGGTACAATACTCCCGAAACAAAAAATAGAAGCTCTAAAATTTAGCTGTAAGGTAAATATTGAAAACCAAATTATATTTCACTAGCGACCCGCCCCAGCTTCGCACGGGTGCAGTGGTGATACTAAATATATTATGCATGTAAGTATTATACATGTAGACCGTCCTCTTCAATCACTCCATCTATGAAAAAAAATTGCATCAAAATCCGTTGCGTAGTTTTAAAGATACATAGATATATACAGAGCATACATAAGGACTGATAGCGGGAAGCGACATTGTTTTATACTATGTAGTGATAGTGTACAAATTCTATGAGTTTCATGGAAAATCGATAAATCTTAATCGTTAAAGGTTGTGCCGGGTCTAAAAAATAATAATCTAAAACCCAATTTTCTTATAAAAAAATTCAATCCCGCAGACGTGTGGGTGGTATCTTATATGAGTAATCCCAGATTTCTGATCCCACAGAAAAGGTACCGGATCCAGCACTAGCGGGACTGAATTCCCTTTAACCGGTCTATGAAAACGTCAACTCCAAAATGCACCAATTTACAGGCACTTTTGAGTTATTCACGAGTCAAAAAAATAAGCATATTTTCTTTTATTTATTTTTTGGTCGGCTATCATAACTTCTCACATCAGGGTAAAGCGAGAGGGAGTGTCAGACTTTTGTTCACCTGTGTTCTTTCAGTTACCGTAGATATTCCAGGGCCACGGTAACATCTTCGAACAATATGGCAGCCATACAAGAAATAAGCTAGGTGCTGGTTGAAAACATAGATTCCTATGCAGAAGGACGTGCAAAAATCCTCAATGTACTACAGAAAATTAATGATTACTGTCAATTTTCCTTCCGAAGCAGATCAAGACATTAAAGGAGCCTACCTTTCCACTCTTATCCTTCTTCAAAATCATAGAAACTGCACTCAACAATACTAAAACTGAGGACAAGTAAAAGTACCACATTTTAGCACAAAAATTCACAAACGATTAATTAAAACGACCGGTCCGCGCAAATTTAAGTAGCGAACTAAAGTTGTCCCGACAACTTGTTGACGTTTTACCAAAACTTGTTTAAATAAAAGTGAAAATTATCTCAGTCACAAGACGAAGAATTATTATTGTACAAACAGGTTGTTATTTCGTCTGCGTGACTCAGGGGCGCCAAAATAACGTAGTTTAATTAATTCTGATGTGGTTTTGTAGAATTACTAAATGTCTCCGCGTACCGTCTCGGGGGTTCCTTTTGAGGGAAAATCTTCTGGAAAATTAGTCAGAAATCAAGCTGTATATATATTATATTTTATTGCGTTACGTAATAAGTAATTATGTATGCCGTATGTAAGAAATTAAGGTCTTTGATAGTAGGCTCGTCATGTGCTAGTCTATTGGTTGTCTCGTATCGCCAAGCCAAGTCTGTGTAAGGTCCAATAGACCAGTGCAACCTGTAGAAATTTGCAGATGTATTTACATATATGCACATATTTTACTATGGACACAAGTAAAATATGTGCAAATATGTAAATATGTATTTTTACTATTTATTTATGATGTTTGTACGCTGACCCCAAATCTATTTCCTTTCATTCAGTCCATCGACTGACCGACCATTGTTTTTACAAATGTTTACCCTGTACACATTCTGGGGTGTACAATAAAGAATATAATAAATAATAATAATACGTTGTTTTTGGAGAGTGTGCGCGGGAATTGCATGATTTGATTCCACCATCTCAATTCTACCACCGAACAACCCGATGTACGGCGAGTATTCACCCTTACGTTGTTGAAACCTCTTCGGTCCAGACTAGGCGTTTCGTCTCGTCGTTTATACCGCGTACTATGCGTGCCAAATAAGAATAGGAAAGCCAATAACCTCGATCTGTCAATTGATGAGTGAAAAGTACAGTTTGCAAAAAAACCTTACTTGCGTATAAATAAAGGGTTTGTTTTGCTTTGTATGACGAAGTCTAAGTTAAGTCTAGGTGAAGTAAAAACGTTATTGCTTAATATAAATTAGCTAAATATATAATTTTAAGTCATAATTACGTAAAAAAATAACCATTTTCTTTCTTATTTTCATTGTTAGGAACAATTCGCCTTCTTCTTCCATTTGGTACTAATCAGACATTTCATACAGTGACGAAGAGATGAGCAAAATTTAGGAACTGGATTCTGATAAAACTTTTTTCGTTCACGATTCGTAAATAAATTGAATTAAAAAAAATCTTTTTTTGCTCGCTGTACCCGATTTCTTCAATTTGACAGTTCGCCGTGACGTCACAACATGGAAATCGATCCTATTCTCATTTGGACCGCATTGTACATCGAAGGACTGGAACAATTTGCCTGCTGCGGTCTTCCCATCCGATTTATAATCTGCGTGTCTTCAAGGCTAGAGTGAATAGGCTCTTAATAAACTAGTGCGCCTCACCATCAATCGATTGTTATCTAAATACGGTTGGCTATCTCGCTGTGAAGTTCTGAAGGAGTTATACCTGCTAGAGGGTACAACATAGCAGGAGGTTTTAAGTATCCCGTTACGATGCGACAGGTACCATTCAGGGCTATGTCTACTTCTTTAGCATGGGCGGAACGATGCCAAACTGAGTTTGTTTCAAACTCTCCAGCCGAAAAAGGCTTGTAGTGCAGAGAACTTGTAGTGATGCTCCCCAGTTATTGCATGTAAGACGGCGAAGGCTGTTAATTCTCTCTCTTCTTAGTCATGCACTCTTGACTGGTCATGGGTCGGTCGAGTCTTGCGCCACCTCTCTCGCGATACGACGCCATGCAGCTCTGTGTTTGACTTGGGCGTTTTCATTAACGCTGCAGTGTGTCGTCGATTTGATGAGGTCCGTCCACCGTGTTAATTCTAGTCCCGACCTTTTTTTATTTTGTTGTCAGTGACACTTAAATGCCTATCCTGAGCAATGCCCAAAAATTAGGTTGAGAGCAGTGTTCTATGTCAAAGCCTTGCCACGATATATACCGATAAAGTTTTGATCGTTTTAATCCCATGGAGGGTCGATCCGGTACAAAAATTGGTGTTGAAACACCATCGATTTTTACAGATAAAATAAAAAATAAAGTACTTTTTTTCCAAAACTCGAATTCGAATGATCAAAATTTAACGATGTATACTTGATGATAAAGATATACTTATATTGGTCGTGTTAAGAGGTGAGACCAATTCGTTGAAGCGTACTTACGTCTAAAAAACATAATTGGGACAGTAAACCAGGAATATTCATTTCTCATTAACATTATACGATCTTAGGTACTTTTTTGAGGTGGGATATCATCAAATGAGTTCTTTCGCTGTAGTGTGGTGGAGTGAGAGCGAGTGTAAGGGTTTTACTGACTAAGACAGGTTATTATGATCCTGGCTCCTGTGGTAACGCTCAACCTTGCGTTCGATGTATCACTTATTCTCTTGCCTGTATATTTTTTGTATGTATGTATGTATGTATCTATTTTAGTATTAATAATTTATAATTTTAGTTTGCATTTATATTTGCACCAAGTGCAACCCCATTTTGTGTCCTGGCAATTTCTGTCCATACTAGGTTGTCTGGAAGAAATCGCCGAGTGCGATAAGGCCGCCGATTGTATGTTTTTCTTTTTTCTATGGTTTCCCTTTATAATAATTATAACCTTGTTGTACAATAAAGTGTAAATAAATAAATAAGACAATAAATAGGTTTGACGTACGTCAATAACAAACGATAATAATTATTGGTTCATTCTCATTGTCGTTTTTTATCGTGTATCGTGCATTCAGTTGACAGGAGGTAGAGCAAGATGGATGGCGTGTACGGCAATTTCGGAAGCTTATTTTTTTTCATTTATATATACCAGTGCTTGACTGCTATCCCATCTGATGATTTGATGGTGAGGCGCACTAGTTTATTAACAGCCTATTCACTCTAGCTTTGAAGACCTAAATTATTATAAAACTATTATAAATTAAATATAATAAATAATAATTATATTTATTATATTATAAATTAAATCTTCCTTAGAACCCAAAAATTTCATTTGAAATCGTGACGTAAACTGACGACCTATTACAAATCTTTAACAAGAAAAGTTATTAAAGCAGATTCGAGAATTCTAGATATTATTAAGAAATACCTAATGAGGGACAACGCCTCAAGTCTAACTCGAAATGATGTGTCAATTCGAGTTTGACCAGAAATACTATATCTAATGTTAGTTTGTATAAGCCAAAACGACTTGTGTTTGAGTGTCATATTTACTCAGAATATTCGTCATTTTCTTAGAATTGATAATGTAACTTAGTTGACCCATTCTTTAACCAGAACTTAGACTTAGACTTAGACCGGTTGTAGTCATTGAGTATTTTGTATGAACTCCGCCCGTGTCTATGCGGCCCCAAAACAGCGGTTTTATTTTTATAAAAAAAAAAAAAACAATAGCTACTTATTCAAGATTTTTGTTTTTGCGAGGAGCTTTTAAAAAACAAACTTTATTTTTTTTTATAACTTTTAAATATTTCCGTGACGTAATCTTGAACACGTTTGAAATCGTAAATTTGGGTCAGACTGGCGATTTTTTATTGAGCCAACTAATTTGAATAGCCTGGTCCAACTAAGTTGGTCTAGTGGTCAGTGGCCCTGACTGCTAAGCCGGAGGCCGTGGGCTCGATTCCCACCCAGGACAAATGTTTGTGTGGTGAGCACGATCATTTGTTCTGTGTCTGGGTGTTATTTATCTATAATATGTATGTATTTAGAAATATATAAGTATGTCTATCAGTTGTCTAGTACCCATAACACAAGCTCTGCTTAGCTTGGGACTAGACAGCGTTGTGTGATAGTTGTAGAATATTATATTATTATTAATTTATATCATGTTTCCCGGCGCTTGGTCTACAGTCAATTTTAATTAAATAATGTTTCATGATGTTCTCTTTTTTATTTGTGGTTTTCATAGGTTTAAAAAAATTCAAAATTAGTAGAACCTGGCCTTAATGTTTATTTAGCAGACCTTATCATATGTTTCTGTCAGCTACTTCAAATTGACACAAACAAACACTGTGTAAATGGGTGCAATAAAATTAGGTTGATTGTACGCGACACGGCATAACACAGTGTGTCAATATTTGCGTAGGTGGAAATCACATGGTCCTAACTAACAGACTGAGCTAACATTACTGTAATTGTTGTTGGCTAGGGCCTTGTTTTAGGGACATGTGGTTTATTACTTTCTATTTGTACAAACTGATGAATTAGCAGGGAACCAACTAAATGACAAAGTGAATGTGATAAAAAGGATTAGTCGTCTTGCTGAAAGTAGGTGAATCATTGTGAGCTACCGGGTAACCGCAAGTCCACAAGATAATAAATTATTATATTATTACCTGATAGTTGGGTTAACAGCACAACGGTAGCTTTTTAAACATAAAAATTCTGTGGATGGCCCAGGACCTTGGATATTTTAATACATTTACACCGCTAAATTTTGGTCGTTTTAATCCCGTGGAGGATCGATTCGGTACATGAAACATTATCGATTGATACAGATAAAATTAAAAAATAAAGTACTTTTTTTCTGAAATTATTTTTTTAAGTAAACGAGTCAATGACCTTGTAAGGAGTTGTCGGTCGTTGCGTACTAACTATCTACAGTTCATTGGTCTCGATCACCTGATCAATTTCGTACATGCGTAAATTAAGTCGAGTTTAAAAAAAAAGTACTTTATTTTTAATTTTTATCTTTACAAATCGATTGGGTTTCATGTACCGAATCGACCCTCCGTGGGATTAAAACGACCAAAATTTAACGGTGTATAGGTGTCCAGTCTACTTCTATAGACATAATAAATAATAACTTGGTTCCTCTACCTACGAGTAGTTACAAAGAATCGTATTTCCCTGCAATTGATTTTTATTGTTGCGAGGTATCTAGTTACATAGGTAATGTGGTATTTTATTGCCAGACTTGGGTGGGCATTATGACATAACAATAAGGTTGACTGGTAGAGAATGCCTTGTTGTATTAAGTCCGCCTATGTAACACTACTGTACATGTAGTTTTTAATAAATAAATAAATAACAAGCTTACGCTAGCGGCTGCATAGCATGGCATCAGCCTTATAATGTTCCCACTGCTGGCACTCAGGCTTCCTCTCTAGGAGATACAATGGGCCGTAATCCTCCACGCGGGCCCAGTGCGGGTTGGTTGATGTCACATGTCTTCGAATTTTTGGTTCTAAGACATGCCGGTTTTCTCACGATGTTTTCCTTCACCGTTTTGAGAGCAGTGGTGATGAAATAAATTACACAAAGTAATGCGCCTGGCTGGGTTCGAACCTGCGACCTACACCTCGTAAGTCGGAGCTGTTACCACTCGACCACCACTGCTCTCCGTTTCTTATATATGTATTGATATATGTAACTATAGGTTTAATTATATAGCTATAACTTTCATTAGGAATATACTAAATAATCGAATAAATCGCCGACTACCAAATAATTACAACATACTCAGACGAACGAGTCAGTTAGTTTTTAGGTAACTATCAAAACCTTCAACTCAAAGACGCTAGTCTCCGTTGAGCCTAATATTCGGCTTGTTTTCGCCGAAACCGGAAATTCAAGCCAAAACCGGAAATTGCAGCCGAAATCTAACCTTAGGTCGGTTATTAATTACAAGTATTACTAAGTAGGTAGTAGATCATCAACTCAGTCTTCATCAGGGATGAAGACACCCGCAGGAGAACCAAGGTTACCAACAGAGCCCGAAGAATCACCAAACATAAGTGGCAGTGGGCAGCGCGGGTTTTCAGACGGCGTGCAATGGGTAGCACGCTGTCCGATCGTCCGGTAACCGACCGGACCGAGCCCAAGTCGTCGACGGCGCGTTCTGTTCCCTCGTGCCTCAAGGAGCTGTCAGCAAACCGTAGAGGCCCAGCCTGCTAGCTGCAGGCAGGGTCGAAGCCTGCTGAGATCATTTTGTATAGACAACCTTTGGATGGATTTGACAAAGAAAAAGAAAAATTACGCAGGTAGTTCGTTGTGTACTATTTACATATGTGTACAATCCATAAATATAATACAAACAATTATATTCCGTATACTGAAACATAGGTTTTCATTAACCTGGTTTAGCAGGTATTTATTTCATTTGACTGGCCTGTTGGTCTAGTGGTTAGTAGCCCTGACTGCTATGCCGGAGGTCGTGGGTTCGATTCCCACCCAGGACAAATGATTGTGTGATGAGCACGATCATTTTTTCTGTGTCTGGGTGTAATTTATCTATAATATGTATGTATTTAGAAATATAAAAGTATGTTTATCAGTTGTCTAGTACCCATAACACAAGCTCTGCTTAGCTTGGGACTAGACGACTTTGTGGATAGTGTGTGTGATATTATTATATTATATCATTATTATTTAGCACTAAATTTTTCGCGATTATAAATTAATTATAATTTTACTTACTTTGAGCTTGAATAAAAATTATATTATTTATATTTTTTATTATTAAGTATACTTTTTTTTTTATTAATGATTGGCTCGCGAAAAATATGTATGTGGGTGGATTTTAGTCAGTAAAAGTTTGATATGTCCTACAGCTTCACCCTAGAGCAGGAGAAGTCATTTTATAAATTCAAACCCCAAAAAAAGAAGGTTGC
Organism: Leucania comma; assembly: GCA_958295575.1. Classification (NCBI taxonomy): domain Eukaryota; kingdom Metazoa; phylum Arthropoda; class Insecta; order Lepidoptera; family Noctuidae; genus Leucania; species Leucania comma. The sequence goes on along the minus strand of OY282470.1, from coordinate 19,826,169 downwards.
GTCAGATGTCATATTTACAGTTATTAGAAGGAAAAGGAAAGGAAACAGGTAAGGAAAAATTACAAAATTTTGCGGATTTACCAAAAGCCAAATATTAAATAGTTCAGACCTTGATGAGTGTTTTAATTAATTCTGATTGCAAATGTTAGCATTCTTATCCTTAACTGATTGCATAGATTACTAAGAAACTTTTTTATAATTGTAATTATGCCATTTATTAATTAGATTTTCTTTTTTTATTCAGCTTTTTTATAATCTGACCGTGACAACACTGTAGACTTTACTGTTGACTGTAGATTATTTATTTTCTATTTCCATTTACTTTACTATTTATTTTTCGGTACTTCCAATCGGATCACTTGAACGGATCGACTGGTTGATCGGAATGGAACTTGGTGAAGGATTTTATTCCAATCTAATCAACTTTGAAACGGATCAACTATTTTCTTTCTCAACCCGTGGGCCTAGAACGTAAGTAAAACCAGTTATGTTTTCTACAAGAGTAAAACTAGAACTACATTAGACCGTCGTGCACGTGGATCACGCCTGATTTGTACGTAGAACGACGTCGCGTGGCGTGTATCAAGTGTAGCTCTACAAGTCTAGTTTCCATATAAAATGTATGGAGACCGACGCGCACAGTCCTACCTTAACCATGCAGTTTCAAAGGGCAGCTGAAGGAACAGACCCGTTCTATCTACGTCGAGAGAATTTATGATTTACCACCTAAATAATAAATTCTTACTAGGTAAGCTTAGTTACTTGTCTCTCTCTGTACATATCTGACAAAACCCTATTCAAATGATAACAGTTTCGTAATCGTTATCAGTTTGCGGTAACTGCTCAAATACCAAGTTTGTCTTAGAATAATAGTGTAATAGCCTGGCTTAATTTCGCTTAGGTTGAATAAACTCTGTTTTCAGATACCTATCTATAGATTTACCTACGAAACATGGTTTTTTTATGGTATGTAAAATCATCCAATGACAAATCCCGCCCTTGGGTGGGGCGGGAAATAGTGTCAGACTCTTACTGACTAAAAACATACCCTGTTCCATTCATTGCCTTTGTCCCAGGGTCCCGGTAACATTTTCACATAACCTTGGCCCCAGTAGGCTTCGGCCCTGCTGGGCCCCTACACGAAACATGGTGGACATCCCACATTCCTATCATTAGATATTTTAGCATAAACAGCCTTATAATGTTCCCACTGCAGAGACTCAGGCCTCTTCTCTAAGAGAGGGAATGGGCCGTAATCCTCCACGCGGGCCCAGCGCGGATTGGTGGATAGCACTTGTCTTTGAATTTTTGACTCTAGGACATAGTGGTTTTCTCTCAATGTTTTCCTTCAACGTTTAGAGAGCAGTGGTGATGAAACAAATTACACAAAGTAATGCGCCTGCCTGGGTTTGAACCCGCGACCTACAACTTGTAAGTCGGGGCCGTTACCACTCGGCCACCACTGCTCCCAGAACAGCTTTAGTGTATAATATATCTATAAAGGCAGTAGAGAAAACATTATGAGAATTTCAAAAAAAATCTAATATGCGTGCAAAGTTGGGTGGGTCCGAGGATATGTCAAACGACATATCTGTGGATGGGTCGCAAGCAGGTACTAGATGAAATCGATTAACATACAAACACGAAGGTGTCGCAACTCAATGAAGATAAACACATAAAAACTTTTTATCCAATTGACAAAAAAAAAAAACAAATAAAATAAACAATCCACTAATGGCCGTCCTTTACTTAATAAATTGGCAACTATAACTTAATTAAAGTAACGAAAAACCCAGCGAATGTTTTTAATATTTTGGTATAGGATTAATTAGGGAAAGTCGCGCTTTTGAGTAATGGTGTCGCTTATTCCGCTGGGGAAAACGGGCTCAATAGTAGGTAGGGTCACCATGCGATCACTTGAATTTTTCATAACTTTTTACTCACTTCCAATGTTTGTTTTATAATGTATGTTTGTTTAACACGTTAACAGTGCCACTCATTTATGTATTACTGGCTTCTCTCAGCGGCTTCGCCAGTCTGACAGTCAGTTTACCCCCTTAGGGGTTTTTTTTATGGTAGGTAAAATCATCCAATGACGAATCCCGCCCTTGGGTGGAGCGGGAAATAGTGTAGACTCTTACTGACTAAAAACCTACCCCGTTCCTTCGTTGCCTATAGTGCCGGGGCTGAGCCTTCCTCTCAGAAAACGGCCCTTGACCCCAGCAGGCTTCGACCCTGCCTGCCTGCAGTTAGCAGGCTGGGCCTCTTCGGTGTGCTGACAGCTCCTTGAGGCGCGCGGGAACAGAACGCGCCGTCGAGGACTTGGGCTCGGTCCGGTCGGTTACCGGACGATCGGACAGTGTGTTACCCATTGCACGCCGTCCGCAAGCCCGCGCCTACGGTGGCCGGAAATCGGGATCGGAATCCCGGCGGCGGCTGGGGCGAGCGCCCCGTTGGCTCTGCCTGATGCGGTCGGCCTCCTCCTTTGCTAGCATTACTGCTTCGCAGAAGGAGGCGACCGCCTGACCCCCTTAGGGGTAGAGTTTCGTAAAATGCGTTCTTAGCAGATGTCTACACCCTATAAGGAACCTACCTGCCAAATTTTAAGTTTGTAGGTGTTATAGTTTCTGAGATTTCTTGAATAATCAGTGAGTGTTATTTCGCTTTTATATATACATATAGATTATAAATTCTTGAATAATAATAATAATAGTGCAGACAAAATCATCACTTTCATTACGAGCGACGCAGTCTGATGTGATTTTTTATTGATGAAATGACACACGATCATTGATCAACCAGGGGTCCAAGTCTGCTATTTTTGTAAATTCAACATTCCAACACGATTCCATTATCATTTTGCTAAAAGTTCTTAATCTGCTAAATCATAATGGTCGATCATTGGTCAGTCAGGGTCTCGTAAACGATTGGTGGTAGAATGACTTTGTTGTATTCAGAGAAATCTAATGGTAAGTCACTAATCAAAGGAATTGTCAAAATTTTAGCAGATTACCCCATACGTCAGACATTCATATATCATTATGTACGAGATTACCATTTCTTTCAATGGTGTGTCAGTATTGACTATTGGAAAGTCATAATGACGCTATTATATTAGTAGATTACCAAACTTAAGGCTCTAATTGTATTTTTTTCCTATCTTAGTGTACATTAAAGCACATATAAATAAATAAATAAATAAACTTGTCAAAATCAACAATTATGAAATATATGATAGACGATTCTGACACTATTGTAATAGCAGACTTGAGGCCCTGTTTAGAGCCCATACACACCAACAAAATGGTGTAAAACCTTCTTACTCAAGTTGACACCTTATATTTTTCCTTTAACATGAAACTCACGTAAACGTCCAAACTTTTTTATACTAATTTTTATTCGACAGGGGAGAGAAACTTTTTAAAACATGAATAATGCCAACGTTAACTTTTTGAGTCGACTAAGTTTTAATAATTTTATGAAGAAATTATCTACGTGCCTTACGTGGTAAATATAAACTTTTTTGCCAGTACTTAAGTTCGTGTTGACGGGATATTGTTGAACTAGCTGATGCCCGAGGTTTCGCTCGTGCCAAAGTAGAAAATTATCCCAAGGTAGAAGAAATTTATCTCTCGGGATAAAAAGTAACCTTTGTGCTGTTCCAAAAATTAGTAGACCATGTCCTGGAATAGCGCGAACCAAATTTCGTCCAAATCCTCCCGCATTCACCTTAATGGTTGCCCACGAAATTCAATTTTGTTAAGTTTTTTGTCAAGTTGTATGTTGTTTAAAATATGATTTGCAGACGTAATATACATATAAAGTTTTTGTGAAAATAAATAGTCATTCAACGGGGTATAACAAACTAAGCGAATTGTTTTTTTTTTTAATTATTAATGATTATAATCCCCTAAATAAATACGCACTAAGCCGCAAATCATATTTTAATCAACACAACTTGACTCTGATCTGCACAATACTAAAAACTTAAGTTTTGAAATTAGAATTTATTCGTCGCTGCCCTTAAGCATACTCGTGCACACGTGTGAACACGTGTGCGCACATAACCTTATTTGGTTATGTTCGGTTAATTTCATCTTAACGTAATTTTAGTGATAGATGGCTGGAGTCACCTCTGATTGAACTTGGGGTCTTGATCCCATCGTATCCGTTACTTTGACGGGCGTAGCAATATGATTATATTTAACTTCGACCACACATAACGAATTCGCTATCGAATCAACCGATCAGAAGATCAAATGTCAAAGAATGTATTTATTATTTCTGACGATGGATTTGTACTTATTTATCACAGTTGAGCGTTTGAGAACTTAACACTTGGTCTAAAACTGTCACTATGTAAGTTAGTGTTGAGTGAGTCAACACTCACTTACTCATCACTCACTCACACTATATTGACAGTGAAGTTCAGTTAGCATAGCATAGGTAATATTTCTTACCTACGTAAGTCCTTATTGTACAATAATATCCCCACCGCATTTGCCTGTCTGTCAGTGATAAACCAAAAAACTACTGAGCAGGTTTTAACGCAGCTTTCACCAATAGAGGGAAGGTTTAGGTGTATAATACGTGCATATTTATAGTAGCGAAATGATAATGTTTATTAATTAAGATTAGTAACACCCGTGCGAAGCTGGAGCGGGTCGCTAGTGTAAAAATAATAATAATATTGTTAGGAGGTTCCTTTCTCCGGAGCCCTGACCGCCGGTAGCTTGGACCCTGTTCCCGATACCGGTGGGACACTATTTTTTATATTTTTAAATGTTTTTTTTAATGTTTTTTTTTTTTTAAAGAAGTATTTAAAAATATTATAAAATAGGTTTAAAAAATAAATGAATGGAATGATAATATAATTTTTAATAATTGATATTTTACAACTATCACACAACTGATAAACAAATAACTTATATATTTCTAAATACATAGTTATTATAGATAATCTCAGCTATGCTAGAGCTAAGCTGAATCTAAGTTAACCTAGCTCTTTCTTACGTCACTACTACTTAAGTTTGGCGATTCTTCGGGTTATGTAGGTAACCTTGATTCTCATGTGGAATACATCATTACTACAAGCATAACCTCTCTATTACCCTTGTGTGATTTTAAGCCTGATGAGAGTTTAAATAAGTACGAGATACCTACGTAGGTAAACCGCGTTTGGTACTGTCCGTAAAAGTCCAAAAAGCTTGGCACCCCTACCGGTAATTAATTGGACTGTGGCGGGTGGCTCCACTCATGCCGCGTCAAACCAAATGAACTCCAATAATTGCATTAACCCAGAATCGACCGCGACTCTGAACCAATTGAAACATTATTCACGACGAGCCCATTAATTGATCAAGGCTGCCAATTGAATATTTAAAGTAGATTGATTGGGGGTTATTAAACCCTGACACATAATATTAGGTATCAGGAAAATTACATGGTTGGGGCATTGGGTTGTGTTCATTATTTTGATGAAGTGCAAAATATTCCTCGATTACCAACTAATTAAGGATCAAGCGTCTCCAGAGTACTACGAGCTCTTAGCGCGATACATTTTACGACCTAAACTGAACTTAATAGACGGAGCTATAAAACATTATTTTCAATACACTTACTCGAAAACCCGTTATTATCCCACAACTTTTGCACGCAGTGAACTGTTTTACGCACTAGTCGCCCCTGCCACAATTTTATTGTAATAAAATTGTTTATCATATCAGACTGGGCGCGGGTCAACCCCCACGAGTCGTAATTGAAAAACGTCGCTTGATACGCGTGCAAATTTGTCACTGCAGCCCTCGGCTCCATACACACACGCCTACGGCTCGCGCGAATTCCGCCTCGGTTCAATGAAAAACCTTTCTGCACTTGTATAAAAATGTACTGTAAAATGTAATGTATATGCGAAACCTGAATATAATGTGTTTAGAATCGATGATTTGAATTGAATCGATTCCAATAATTTTATAGGTACATTGTAATTTTCTTTCAATTTTTTTTAAAAATGTCACAAGTTGGACACCACGACACTAAATATAACAAAGATTATAGCAGGCATTACACACTAGCGTACAGCTGGGTACGAAAGCAAAACAAACTCTCAGTCACCCGGATGGCCCGGTGACCAAGTATTTATGTGGACATCCAGGAATTTTGTACATAGATTTTTAACATAATACTAGACATGTGTTTCGTGTTTTGCATATACTAAAACTAGTGTATTATAGGGTGTATAGCTCTTTCCCTCGCTCGTACGCTTGACAGTATTTTAAAACGTAAGCCGCCTTCTTCCAAAGCGCGATCTAAAATAGTTCCAGGACTATGCTATTACTAGGTTTAATCCCGAATTAACGTTATCAAAATGCAGTTTTCGGGATTATTACTAAATTTAATACCACTTAAAATGATGATCTAAATGTATTTCCGAGACTATTATTAGGTTTAATGCCAATTAAAACTACTAATAGTCCCGGAACTATTTTAGATCGGGTTTTGGAATAAGGCGGAAGGACTCTGGGCTCACTCGTTCTAGCGTAGAACCTTATACGTGTTGTCGAGGCTAAGAGCTAGCTCCTCCAGAAGTATAAAAATATGAGTTATTTTAAAAACATAATTTAGCTTAAGGTTATGTTTTTATGACGATGACAACATACAAATAAAACGAAACAAAGTAGAAATTTTGATGCAAATGGAGAAAGTTTGTCATTGTGAGGAGGAGTTCACCCGAGCCACAAACAAGGGTGTTATGGAGCCAAGTGCTGCAATGACCCACGTGTATCAATAAATAAACGAGGGTTGACGTGCGACTTGCGCTTAGCGCCCAGCCTGATACGGTTACGTACAACGGTACAATAAAGTGTAGGGTAGTGAGCTCATGCACTTTTATGCACTAGTGCGGAAAAGTACACGAGCACAACCCCGCGGTAAACATTAAATTGCGCACTTAAAATCAGTAGGGATAAGAGCGGTTTTTGGAGTAAGAGTCGTTTTGTGCTAAATGCTTTAATTTTATATTTATTTGTTTTCAGCAATAAATCTGAGACTTTGATGGCTAAGAAAGGTTTAGGAATCGCGAACCGAAAGAGACAGCGTTGGAAGGTCTCCTACAAGGTGGACCTATGATCTGGTGAGGGTTGTGGGAATCCAATGGATTCCAGACGCACAGAATCTTTAGTTGTGGCGAAACTTGAAGGAGACTTATGTCCAATAGTGGACGTCTTTTGGATAAAATAATCACATAATAGAAGCGACAATAAATTTGTAACCAAGATTATGCAACTCATAATATGATTTAAAAGAGTGTCCATGGAGTTTCTTGCACGTTCTTCTCCATAGAGATCTACGCTTTGGAACGGGCAATTTAGCTTCACTTTTTTTTTGACTGACCTACATTTTGACAATTCAAAAGTGCCTGTAATTGGTCTATTTGAAATAAACTATTCTGATTCTGATTCTGATTCTGAATGATGACTAACATAAAAAACATTCGTATAAATGTAGTTCCAAATTCCTATAGACTTAGCCGAAGATAATCTCTTCATATTTTCGGTCCATTAAAATGTTAATACGCCAAGATATACATTCTAGTGAGTATATTTCTCAGGTCTTTAATATTTCAGTCGTGTTTCGCTGCAGGCATAACTGCGCAGTGCCTAATGCGGTCTAGGTCCAGACATATATCGTATACCTATCAAATTAATTCTAACCAAGCTGCATATTGATGTAATTAGGTTTAATAAGACGACAAGACTAGAATTGTTAATGATTTATTAATTATTAATCAGGGGGCTTACTCTTGAGTTTAATTTCGATCGGTCGACATTGGAATTGTGACGTTAGATACTCTTTGAATTCGATGCTAGGGACAAATTGCGTGACCTTTTTGGAAAACTAAGTAAATTAGGGATTGGGCTTGGCGTGTGGTCATGCAATTCTAAACCAATTTGGCCCTAGCATCGAATTCAAGAGTACCTAACATCGCAATTCCAATGTCGACCGATCGGAGTTAATCTCGAGAGTAAGCCCCCATGTCTGCTATTTTTGTAAATTCGACATTCCAACACAATCCCATTGACATTTTGCTAAAAGTTCTTAATCTGCTGAATCATAATGGTTGATCATAGGTTAGTTATTGGTCTCATAAACGATTGGTGGGAGAATGACTTTGTCGTATTCAGACAAATCTAATGGTAAGTCTTCTTTTTAAATTTCTTTCAATGGTGTGTCAGTGATTGACTATTGGAAAGTCATAATGACGCCATTGTATTAGTAGATTACCAAACTTGTCAAAATCAACAATTATGAAACCAATGATAGACGATTCTGACACTATTGTAATAGCAGACTTGAGGTCCAGGTAGGAATTTTTGAAATCAGTATCGTCCTGGTCTCTTTCTATTCGTGGAGATTTTTTCTACAGCTTTTTTAAATTTATAATTTTTAAGTTAAAAATATGTATACTTTATTCAGCGTGCAAGTCACCCCCTGCCTTTTATTGATGGATATTAATAACATTGTTCAGACAGGGGCTATAGTATTGACATAGTTCCAGGTTACCAGACCACTTAAGACTCCAAAAACCATAGCCCTAATATCTTTTTTATTTTCCATGTGTCGCAATAGTTTTTCACTAACTGGGTTTTTTTTTATGGTAGGTAAAATCATCCAATGACAAATCCCGCCCTTGTGCAGAGCGGGAAGTAGTGTCAGACTCTTACTGACTAAAAACCTACCCCGTTCCTTCGTAGCCTATCGTGCCGGGGCCGAGCATTCCTTTCGGAAGTTAACCCATGACCCCAGTAGGCTTCGACCCTGCCTGCCTGCAGTTAGCAGCCTGGGCCTCTTCGGTGTGCTGACAGCTCCTTGAGGCGCGCGGGAACAGAACGCGCCGTCGACGACTTGGGCTCGGTCCGGTACTAACTGGGGGTTGTCTTTGGGTGCACTAGCACAGCGCGTACGGAGATAAATCGTCATCGGTTAGTATCACGTTCCAATAAAATTATCTAAAGGGCCACTGCAAGTTGGTTTGGTCCCCTCGTACGCCTTCCAAAAACCCAGGACCTCAGAGTCCTGAGATATATAAATGAGTATAAAATACTTTTTAGTTATAGCCTTATTTTTGTGATTAGAAATCATAGAATCGAGTGAGTCCTTTTGTTACCCTTTTCTTTGAAGGGCCGTAAACTCTTTCGAACACCGAATACCGCAATTCTAGAAGAAATATGCTAGTTGCTGGTTGAAAGCATTTTTTTTTGCAGAAGTAGGTGCGGGTTGGGGGGCTCTTTGGACCGGGACTGCGGTCATAACTTATATTATTATAGATAAATTACACCCAGACTCAGAAAAAAATAACATTTGGATGAGAATCGAACCCACGACCATCGGCATAGCAATCAGGGCCACTAACCACTAGACCAACAGGCCAGTCTGAGTTAGCACTCATAGAACTATTGTGTACTCAACTAACAGCTTTATCTAATCAGTTAAAAAGATAGTTAAATAACATTACTGTCTTACTTCTGAACAAACAGTCAGATCATATGACTAGTGTAGTCATGTGGTTTGGGCCATAGGTCTCTCTTATCTTTGGTTATCAAATAGTTGGGGAAAAAACATGAATAATTATTATGTTAAGATATAATATGACGTCCTATTTGTGTGGTTAATATTTAAAGTAAATAGGTAAGATTAAAGCTAGAACTATATTAGACCGACGCACACGTGTAACACGCCTGGGCATCAAGGCTGCTATTACAATAGGGTCAGAATGGTCTATCGTTGATTTCATAATTGTAGATTTTGACAAGTTTGCTAATCTACTAATATAATGGCGTCATATAACTTTCCAATGTTTAACCACTGACACTCCATCAAAAGAAATGGTATAGAATGGTAATCTCGTACATAATGATAAACGAATGTGTTACGTATGCAGTAATCTGATAAAATTTTGACAATTCCCTTTGATCAGTGACCTACCATTAGAACGTCATTGTGCAGTCATTACTTTTAATTTGTTACAAGACAGCTCGTACCACAATCATTGTTACAAGACCACTGATCGACCAATGATCGGCCATTATGAATTAATAGATTACGAATTTTAAGCAAAACGACAATGGGATTGTGTTGGAATGAAGATATTATGAAAATAGCAGACTTGGGCCCCCGATTTGTACGTAGAACGACGTCGCGTGGCGTGGATCAAGTTTAGTGTAACTCTACAAGTCTAGTTTCCGCGACGCGTCCAGATCGGCGTGTGTAGCACACGTTTGCGCAGTGTAGTTCTCCCTCTAAAATATATTATTTTTTTACACTATTTATAAACTAGCTGCTGTTAGCGGTATAGCTTGTGTGCGATAATAGAACCTATTGTACAACATGTCCTTGAACAGGACATAGGATAGTTTTTATCCCTTGCAAATAGGCCTCATCAGAAGACTTAAAGTCACACAAAGGGCAATGGAAAGGGCTATGCTCGGAGTTTCCTTGCGTCATCACATCAAAAATGAACACATCCGCAGGAGAACCAAGGTTACCGATATATCCCAAAGAATCGCCAAACTTATGTGGCAGTGGGCAGGGCTTCTGGAGTAGCGACCACGTACCGTAAGACGCAGCGTTTGAAGGCCTCCCGCAAGGTAGACTGACGACCTGGGAAGGGTCGCGAGAATTCGATAGTTGCCTGTGCGAGATGCACAGGTCCGGTTGTTGTAGCGATTGGGGTTAGCGTCCTTTTAAGATCAGAAAATACTTCGTTTCTTCTTCAATAATTGCATGGGCGTCGCCAAGGGGGGGCTACGGCCCTCCCCTAGGAGGCTTGCTTTACAGCTTCAGAGCCTAGTTTAGGCACCAGTCTTCCACAATATAATGCCTTCCTATATGTTACCGTAGATATAAGGCTAGCAATTAGAAGTTATATTGTGGAGAAAATAAACTTTCATTATTATAAATATAAAAAAAATATTTTTTATTATTCTCTATGCTTCCAATAGCCCCTCCTTGATCATCGGCTGGCGATGCCCTTGAATAGTTGTCAACTCTAGTTGTGGTCGAGTAGTTCAAGCCAAAACTGCTACTTAAAATGTAATAGAGGCTCCAGCGTTTTTTCAGCGGACATTTATGTTAACAAGACATAAGTTCGACAAAAAACCTTGACTTGCCAATCACAAAAATAGATTTCTAGTGTCAAAATAAACAATCAAATCTAATATCGAGATATGTTAATTGCGGCTGTGGTACTGTAACAGATGAGTAAACGAGCTGAAAGGCAAAGGGTAACTGAAGAAACTCGTGTGGGTTTTAAATCAGTTTTTCAGTAAAAGTTTGACACTCCCTCTCGCTCCACCCAGAGCTGGAGGAGTCTTTTGTTGATTTTACACTTTAAAAAAAATTGTATCGTATAGGTTTATTTTTATTTTTTACTCTATTGTAAAACAGTAGGTACCTATTACGTATAGAAAAGTGATTATCTTGGTATGTTTACACAATACAGTGCTAACACTATAGACCTACGTACATATAATAACTAACGGGTAAGTATAACAACAAATAAATAATAGACCGGTCTCATCTAGTTTACAGTAACAAAAAATATTGACGTGTGAAAGTGTTATTTTCAAGCCTATTTACTGAATAAATATCATTTATATTATAAACAACAGTTTAAGTAATATATTAACAGTTCGAGTAATCGCGTTCATTCGCATTTATTTATTTTTATTTATTTATTAATTACAATGGTCTTACAACCAATTAGGTACAGTAACTAAACAAAAAGAAAAAAAGGAAAAATATAACAAAATACAAAAATGTAACGAGATATTTGTTGTTATACCTACTCATACGTCAATCCCTCTCACAGTACTTCTGACATGCCAATAAAATCGTCTTCTATTCATCCGCAAATAGATCGCTAGTTGGATTGGAGTCCAAGAGACTATTTAGTGCAGTCAAAGTGCGAGGTATTGGAGACTGAGCACGGTCAACAGTGTGACACTGAGGCACAGCAAACATCCTGTGCTTTTTACCGCGGCAGTAATTGTCTGTGTACAAATTCTCTAAAAGTATGAGGAGCCTACAAGGCAGTTACGATACAAATTAAACGCCAAGCTCAGAACGAGCGGTTTTATTTACAATATACAGGCAAAGTCATGAAGCCGCGGAAAATGTTAACACCGCGATTCAGCGGACGGTACAACACCATCTATCGAGATGATGCGAACTAAAGTGCATAAAACAAAATAAATGACAGTTCGACTTTCGAATCTTAACAGTCTGGGACAAAGAAACATATTCCAACAATAGCGAAACCTAAATAATACTTGTCATTGGCATAATATAATTAAATGTATTAAGGGTATTACATTGCTCAATGACCTTGAAAAATTTACCTCAACACTAGTAGAGAAGAATTGACCTCTACACAGGCATTGCAGGGGGTGCTGCGCGCGGGGTGTTAGTACTGATTCGAGTTTTTTCTTGATTACTTATCGTTATTCAATGAAATTAGAAAAAAAAATCAATACAAGTTATTCAATTTATCGTAACATATATTTTGGTATAAATTCAATGTATAAATATAGGGCCGTTTTCGAGAAAATATGGAATTAATGTTCAAAAAAGGCCTATTTACCAGATTTTTTTTCTAGAGTTATGATATTTTTTTACGAAACGTAATCAATACAATTTATTAGTAATGTCCTTAAGTATCCCCTTCATTTTTATATGGTAATCGTACATAAGAAATAATCTATAAACTTCAATTTGAACTTGGATTTGGGCGATGTAATCCCCTTAAGCAGAGTCCCTCAACTGCACGGAACCCTTCGTAATGGAGTCCAATTTGTATTCTGGTTTTTCACACTTAAATTCTATTAGGCGTATCAGGAAGTGTATCTAATAAACTGTAAATGGAAATAATGAGCTATTAAGTTAACATCCTGAATCCGTGACGATTATGGCGGTCGCAAATTGGCGCCAAATTACGAGTTCAATAAAGGGCATTCAGATAGACGTGACGTGACATTGCAGCAACTTTTTTTTAAAGAAGGTTGTGTATGATAATGTATATTATACACCGTTAAATTTTGGTCGTTTTAATCCCGCGGAGGGTCGAATCGGTACAAGAAACCCTATCGATTTGTAAAAAAAAAAGGAAAAAAGAGTACTAGCTTTTTTTAAACTCGCATTAATTTACGCATGTACGAAATTATTATCGAGGTCAATGAACTGTAGGTAGTTAGTACGCAACGACCGATAACTCCCTAAAAGGTCATTTAGATACAATACAATATTTGTTCCGTACGGGGATCGAACCCGCGGCCCAAAACGCAGCAGCCAATCGCTGAACCACTGCACCAACCGTGGCTTCGAAATATGTAATTTTTTACATATATATTGGTGCTTCGTATGTACCTACATACTACATAAGTAATACATATATTTACATATCAACCTTCAGGTGTCAATAGAATTGATTTAAACCTAATAACACAATAGTAATAAGAACCTAAAGTTATTTATTTTTCTTTTTAATACATACTACGTGTAAAAATGGTTGTAATTGCAAACTTGAATAGTACGCGGCAAATAAGTTGAACCATTTGCTTTGGTTACGCGCAGCCACTTCCGAAAATCGGTTATAATCCTCGTCATACAAGTTGAACCATCATAAGAGCGGTTTCGAGAGTCCCATCCGAATCCGATCCGACAAAAACCCGCTGTTATCCCAGCGCTTTTAGGCTCGCAATTGACAACTTTCAGCACTGGTGCAGAAAAATGGGCGTGCTCGTCCCCGCCACAATTTCGATTTTGGGTTCGATTCCCACCCACGACAAATGTTTGTGTGATGAGCACGATCATTTGTTCTGTGTCTCGGTGTAATTTATCTATAATATGTAGGTATTTAGAAATATAATATAAGTATGTTTATCAGTTGTGTAGTACCCATAACACAAGCTCTGCTTAGCTTGGGACTAGACGGCGTTGTGTGATAGTTGTGGAATATTATTATTAATAATTTGATTGTAATGAAATAGTTCTACGGCTATTATGGACCATACTTTCACGGATTCGGATCGGATTCGGATGGGACGTAGTGCGAAACCGCTCTGACGGTCGACGTATAGCGCGCAGTAACCGATTTCGGGTCTCAATCAAATGACATAAACCATAGTGCTTGACTGCGATCCCACCTGATGATAAGTAGCGATGCAATCGTAAAAGTGGGGGCAGTTAGGCTTGCCAACCATACTATAATATATAGTATTGAACTATATTTTAAGTCTGTGTACTATATACTGTTGAAAAAATATATAGTACGCAAAAATACTATATTTTCAACATTTGACTGATGCGGTATCTACGAGTATCTTACTGCGTTGTCAAACAAATGTTTGATCATTAGTCTGCGGTTTCCGTTCATTGATTTTCGTAAATATTTTCAAATTGCTCTTTCCTTTAAGAAGTCCTAAATAAATTAGTTATAGAAAATGTGTCGCTACCACCGCTAAAAAAAGAAAACTACAAAAAATATCTACTTAAAAAAATGCAAGAAGTGCAGAAAAATAAAGTTTTTATAAAAATAAATAAGTAGATAACAAATATATGAGTATATCTGTCTGTTTTTTGCTTTTTCCGTAAAATACTATATTTTTTGAAGTGTACTATACTTTTTTATAGCTTAGTGTGAAAAATATTATATTTCGTCGAAAAAATGTTGGCAACCTTAGGGGCAGCGCGTAACCATAGAAATGGTTCAACTTATTTGCCGGGTAGTATAATTAGTATTCTTTGTAATCACTTCATTGCTATAAACTAGTAGTTTTAATTAGCACCTATCTATTAATATTTGTTATGATGTAAACAATGTGCCTTCACTGAAGACTAATACTAATATTATAAAGATGAAAGATTTTTATTCTTGTTCGTAACGAATAAACTCAAAAAAACTACTGAACCGATCCTAAAAATTCTTTCATTAGTAGATTGTTACTTTATAGCTATTTACTGTTTAAGCAGTGGCTGGAAAGACCTCACGGCGTCTTCATCTTTCGCATGACGCAGCTTTTCATCGGACATGGTCAGCTCGGGAGGCTCCTGCACCGGATTCGTGCGGAAGAAACGCCCGGGTGTCACCACTGCGTGGAACGCCCGGAGGACACGGTAGAGCACACAGTAGTGCTCCGCGTGGGCAGAGTACAGCCGTGTCCTCGTGAGGGCGATCGGCGGCAACGATCTCTCGCGCCAGGGTCTTGTACAGGCAGTGAGGAGAATGGCAGGCGGTTGCCTCCTTCTGCGAAGCAGTAATGCTAGCGAAGATGACGGCCGGCCGCACGCGTGAGGGGACAGCCCTCACGCCCTAGCCGCTGGGATCCCGTTCCCGATTTCCAGCCACCGTAGGCGTGGGCTTGCGGACGGCGAGCAATGGGTAGCTCACTGTCCGACCGTCCGGTAAAAGTCCGGATTGAGCCCAAGTCGTCGAAGGCGCGTATAATTCCACGCGTGCCTCAAGGAGGTGTCAGCAAACCGTAGGGGCACAAAAGGGTCGAAGCTTACTGGTACCATGGGTTATGTAAAACTGAACCCTGGTGCCCTGAAATGAAGGCAAAGAAGGAAAAGGAGTGAGAATTTAGTCAGTAAAAGTCTAACACTATCGCCGCTCTGCCCAAGGGCGGGAGATGCAATTGGATGATTTAGCACTACAAAAAAAATAAAAAGTGTTATCACGGGGTTCCTACAGTTGTCCTTTGGGTTCCAGAACCGCGGTCTTTCTTTCAAACAATACCGTACATGAATACCTATCTCAAAGCGGTTTTTGTAATTTGCCGCCATCATCCTATGAACATGAGGGTTAATATCCTTAGCTGTTCGGAACTCCCACGAGGTAGTGACGTCACAGGCATACGAACGGTGTCATCATTTGGCGCATGAGGATATTTTCATTACGTTATTAAAGGAAAACCACTATTCATCAAAATAATAGCCTTTTCCCAAACGTAAGAGTGTATAAATAAATGTTATTATTAATGGTATTATAAGGAAATATTGCTTTTATTTACGCAAACATTTATTAAAAGGGACTCAATCATTCGGCTAATCCTTTTGCCAGCTATAAGTATGTATACACGGCAGTTAGTACGCAACAACTGGCCACTACCTACAGGTCATTGGACTCGCTCAGCTGTTGTTTACCTAAAGAAATTAATTTCGTACATGCGTATTTTAATTCGAGTTTTAGAAAAAAAAGTACTTTTTAATTTTGTATATACAAATCGATAGTGTTTCAGTTACCGGAACGACCCTCCATGGGATTAAAATTATCGAAATTTTTCCGTATTAGGGGTCGGCTTTCAGTAAAATCTTTTTTTCGCATGGAGATGTAACTCCTGGATGAAACTCCGATGGTGGATAGAGTTCCGGCGAGATCTCATGGTAATATGGCGACAGCGACAGTCACCTCCCAAAGCTGGGTAACTGCAGTCATGGCGGTAAGTACCCTTTTTGAGGTGTGGCTGGAGAGGCTCCACAGTGTCCTCACTTCCACATGACCCAGATCCTCATCGCACATGGGAAGTTCGGGAAGAGTTCCTGATTCAGATTCAGGCCGGAGAAAAGTCCCGGTGTCACCATTGTGCAAACCGCCCAGAGGACACGGTGAAGGATACGGTGGAAATGTGCGGTGTCCTCGTGGAGGTGATTGGTGGCGGCGCCCTCTCGCACCTGGCCCTAACTCAGGCCATGGTCCGGAGCGAAAGAGAAAGGGATGCGGTTGCCTCCTTTTGCGAAGCAGTATTCTTAGTGATGAAAAAGGCCGCTTGCGTGAAGGAACGGACCTCCGTTGCAGTTCTGCCGACATCTCGGCCGTCGACGACTCGAGCTCGGTTTGGAAGGTTACCGGACGGCAGGACGGCGAGCTACCCATTGCTCGTCGTCCTCAAGCTCACGCCTGCGAAAGCGAAGATAACTATTTTTCTCGAGTAAGTAACATTGTGTCTTTTTTTTAGAATTTAATATTTTTAAAACCTATGACTACTACAGGTATACAAAGCATTTGGCGTAACAGTGAAATATGTAAAGGTATTTTCACACAAACGTATCTAATTTTTATCAAATACTAAGAAGTAAATGTTTTCTTATCAGCGCGGTATTCAACTCGAGTATTGACATTGACCGTTTGGCAATGGGCAGGAAAATTCTTATCGTAAATACTTCCTTGGTTCCTTCTCTTTGTTTATTTTTTGTTCAATATAATATTAATATTTAACCCACACCACACCAAACCCACAGATTTATAATTTCTAACTATACCGTAAAATGTAAGCACAGTAAATGTAAGCACCGTAAAAAAAAAACAATAAAATATTATTTTGTTTTTTTTTTATTATTATTGTGATTACACACACCTCTGTGGATTAATGCTCTTGCTCTTAATATCAGAGGCCCTATAACCAACTTTTAACGATCCACTTGACGACCAATACTGAACTGTTCTCGCTCGCACGCTTGACATTTTATCACATCACAGTACTATCAAACGTCATCATAGTAATTGTCAAACAATTTCTCCCACTCTGGGTAGAGCGGAAGGGAGTATCGGACTACTGACTGAATCCCACCTGTGTTCCTTCAGTTGCCTTTAGTATTCAAGGGCCAGTAGTTCTTTTGTCTATTTCGTGTTAGTAGCATAGGAAAAGCTCATGAGTACCCTAAAAGGTTTCCAATGATTTAAAAGTCATCTTGTAAACTTTTACCATAGTCACAAGTTATGAGATATTTCTCAAATTCAAGTACATAGCTTATCACCAGCCTTAAAATTTTCCCACTGCTAGGACTCAGACCTCCTCTCTAGGAGAGGGAATGATCCATAATCCACCACGCGGGCTCATTGCGGATTGGTGGATGTTACTTTGAATTTTTGGTTCTAGGACATGCCGGTTTCCTCACAATGTTTTCCTTCACCGTTTTGTGAGTGTGATGAAATAAATTACACAAAGTAATGCGCCTGGCTACGTTTGAACCCACGACCTACAATTCGTAAGTCGGGGCCGTTACCACTCGGCCATCACTGCTCTAAATTTAACTAGAGTTTGTGAAATCTCTCTTTCCGTCTCTTAGCCTGAAAACCTGTAAAAATTATGGCTTCAAGTATGATTTAGCATGTTCTTAACTCAGAAATCCGCCCTATAACTCTGCAGGATGACTTTTAATTGGGAACATACTTAAAAAAAGATGGTACGAGTAATATTGATATGGTCACAGTGCCGTTTTGATAAAACTCGTGTCAAATATGTTTTTTTTTTGTATCTACACATCTAAAACCACACAGCGAGATACGAGAATATCAAACACGTTGATACATATTATAACAAATTATAAGCGTCCGAAACAATTTACTGAAACATTTAAATATTTTTTAGGGTTCCGTACCTCAAACTCCTCACTTTGTTGTCCGTCTGTCTGTTTTCACAACCCTTTATCTAGAGGACGCGTGGAGGTATCGAGTTGAAATTCAAACCATAGGTATATTCAAATCTTCCATCCCTTGAAATTGTGAAATAATCACACTTCTAAGAGCCAAATTCACCAATAAACTAATCGCGATTCGTTCAAACAAAACGCAGTTTGAGCGACTAATCGAGATTATAGCTTCATTTTGCGTTTCACCGCGATGAATTGAACCTAGTTTACGCTAAACTCAGTTTCAATTCTTTTGTTGTCGCCCATATTTACGACACGGGTCTTTAAACTAGATTACGCTGAACTCAGTTTAGTTGAACTAAGTTTTTATATTGAATGATGAAATCAGCCCTAAGTTAACGGAAAAAAAGATATGGCCGTTTATGTCGCAAAAAATTACGTTTTCGACACTAACAAGGTATCAAATTTCATAGGCTACTTCTCGTTGATCCAGAATCCTGAAATTGGGCACAAAGCAAGGTCTTATAGCACAGATATAGGAATAAATCTGAAAACAGTAAATTGGTTGTTACGTCATAAAAAAAAAATGCGATTCGGAAAAATCTTCGTAACTAATTCGGGAATTAGACTGTTTTCATAGGTAAGTTTCTACGAATCCTCAAGGCGCGAGTCCGACTCGCACTTGCCCGTTTTTTTTTTAGTTCTCTTCACCATTAACACTCACTGCTTACTGTCAGGTGGGATCGCAGTCAAGCACTAGTTTATGTCAACTAAAAAAACATAAATTGGGATTGCATGTTTATAATTCCGTTAGTTCACAGGAGGTATTATCAACTCTATATTACTTCTTCTAATTTTTAGGTAAATGTATTCTTCGTGTCCCGATCAGTCTTTCACTAAATAAGTATTAATTATTTAGCCATGTTGTTATTCTGTTCTGAAGATAAAATAGTATAAAGATACCTAATTACACAGAGTGTTGATAAAGACAATAATTATCTCTATCATACGTAATTTATTGAGATAGAGTATTATATAGATGATAACACAGACTTTGAAAACATCGAAACGAAGTTCCAACTTGTTTTAGTAGTAGGTCAATATACGCTGCTGTTTTGCTTTAAAACGAAAAGGATTAAGTTTCAAATTAAAAAAAAAATCTGAAGAACTCACAGTTTTTGTCAACAACAATACAATATCTCTATTTATATAATGTCGTTTAAATTCCCGTCGCCACCGCGACCATTGGCTTAATCCACTTGGTATAATAAATACCGTAACACACTCAAAACTGAACCCTTTCAGTACTTAAAACGTACCGGTAAAAGTATACCTTTACAAACAAATGCTTACTTACGAGTCACAATTCGAAATGTTGTCTTTGAACTTTTACGCGCGCGTTTTTCGAGTAAAATATGTAGAGGTGTGTTATCTGCGTTAGGTTTCGTGGACGCGTGCGGCACGGTCGGTGTTGCTAGCGGTACTGGCGTGGTAGTATTTTGTTTACTAGTATTTAGCGCCCGCCTCCCGCCCGCCCATACGGCGAAGCCCTAATAAAATAATAGTAAAACTGTTGGAGTATGGGAATAATCACATTTATTACCTCGTGAGTTTCCGAATAATTATCTGGCATTTTATTGTACGCTTAATAGACCATCTTTAATGATTGATTTATAACGAGATTCTCGTTTACGATGATTGAGTTTAAGTTGTACATGTACTCGTGATTTTATTGGACATCGTGCGTAAATGCCTCTATGCAAATTGCAACTGATTGTGATACAGCTTTATTTTATTTTTTTATGACAAGTATTAGTAGTTATTTTTTGATGCCGACAAAAGTAATAAATCAAACCAATTTATTCAAAACTATAATTTATTTTATATGGAAAATAAGACTGAGTATTGTTAAGTAAAGGGTCACGGGTGGGTTATAGTCAGCAAAAATCTGACACTCCCTCCTTTTCCACCCAAAGCGACAGGAGTTATTTTTGAAGATCTACTAACCCAAAAAAAATACCCCAGATTTGAGAAGAAAGACTACTACTACTACGAATAGGTCAGGTCTCTCCTTACAAACTATAGACCCCCAGTCCATCCCCTTAAGGCCAACGCTGCGTTAAGTGGGAGCACGCGCGGGCGCTCGCGCGGGTACCCGTCGCGTGACGTCGCGCGTGTATCGTTTGCGGCTGTCCACGAAGCGGAAATCTGATTATTACTTGCGCAGTGTCGTTAGTTCAACTTTAACGGTGTGCATGTAGTCGTGTCGAAGGAGAACTTTAATTAATTATTACGTAGCAAAAAGGCATGCGGGTGCCTGCTTAACGGAGTGTTGTTCCTTAGGATATTTATAATTATTTATTTTATTTATTTATGTACACACAATAATAAAAAAAAGAAAAGAACAAATATAGACAGAAGAGTACAAAGGTGCTGCTTATTTCTAACGAAATTTCTTCCAGCAGACCTGCGACAGGAGAGTTGGATGCATGTGTGGTGTTGTTGGTGTGTTGTTGGTGCATGTTGTGTGTGTTGTTGTGTTGGTTGATGTGTTTTTTGGAAGTCAAAAATATGTTTGTTAACCTTTCTTCCTTCACGCTTAAGGAGCTGACCAGATTTCGATGAAATTTAGCACGCGAGTAGAGCATGTTTTGGAATAGCACATACTTTTTATACCGGGTGTATTTTTGCTTGTAATATTTTTCTACTTTCAAAAAATAAATAATTTTAGTCAGTTTATACCTTGTACGTTTCCTTATTTTCATGCGCAGCTGTAAATGAATAAATATTAATTATAATCAGATAAATTTTAATTTGATATGCAAAAGTAATTTCGTAGAGGGTCTACGGAGCTACGGGATACGTAGAGGGCGCAACCCTAAGCGCTGAGCTGCCGTAGCGGTGTCGTAGCAACGAAGGGGTGCTTGTACTGAATTCACTTACAATATAACGTTTCTAATTAATACTTTTTTTTAAACTATTTTTTTTTCTTATGAACTCTACGTTTTAAATAATCGATATCGTCGCTTAGGTAACAATACCGCGTAAGTCGAAAATTGCTCATGTGACGTTTTATACTTCATTGGATAGATTTTGTCAGCGCGCATCAGTTTTTTGTCTCTCCTGAAAACTTGTCAAATTTAGCTTGCGCGGTATTGTCGCTTAGGTAGCGACGATATATGGAAAAAAAACATATTCTGCCGTGTTAAAAATTCTAAACATTTATAACACGGCAGAATAAAATAAAATAAACTTTATTGTAGACCAAAAAGTAACACAACTCATAAACTTAATTCTATGGGTACAATGGTGGTCTTATGGCTGACCGCGATGTCTACCAGACAACCTCAGGATAGATAATAAGAATTTAATACAGAGGGTAAGGGGCCCACTGCAGGTGTGGGCTTGCGGATTGCGAGCAATGGGTAGCTCGCTGTCCGGTCGTGCGGTCACCGTCCAGACCGAGCCCAAGTGGTCAATGGCACCTAGTGTTCCACGCGCGCCTCTAGGAGATGTCAACAAAACTGTAGGGGCCCAGTAGGGTCGAAAGCGCTTTCGCTTCGGACCATGGCCTGACCGGCACGAGAGGGCGCCGCCACCAATCACCTCCACGTGGACACCGAACATTTCCACCGTGTCCTCTCGACGGTTCTCATAATGGTGACATCTGAACTTTTCTTCCACTTGACTCCAGAACAGGAACCTTCCAAACCTACCATGAGGGATGAGGATCTGCGTCATGCGGAAGTGAGGACACCGTAGAGCCTCTCCAGCTGGTCCCGAAAAAGGGGACTTACCGCCATGACTGCGGCGTGCCCAGCACTGGGTGGCGACTGTCGCTGTCGCCATATTACCATGAGATCTCGCCGGAACTCTGTCCGACATTAGAGTTTCACCAAGAAGTTGAATCTCCATGCGAAAAAAAGATTTTGCTGAAAGGCGACCTCTATTAACATATCTACATATAGCTGGCAAAAGGATAAGTAGATTGATTGAGTCCACAGATATAGATATACCTAGATAACGCAAGAGCAACTACTTCGCGTGCCTAGCTTACGTACAAAAATCGTAAGTGGTCACTTTCGCGCTCAGTCTGCATCGGAGTACAGCGCTAGTCGGGTGCAGTTAAAAATATAAAAATGGTTAATTGTGCTGTTGGTGTGGGGGTGGAGCGAGGGGGACGCCGTACGCGGCGGCGTCTTCACTAAATAGTGCTTGTGACGTCATAATAGGTAGTCAAAAAATGGCACGCTTGGTTTTCATACAGATCGTGATGCTTGCGTTATCTATGTCTATCTATATCTGTGATTGAGTCCCTTTAAATAAATGTTTGTGTGAATAGAAGTAATATTTCCTTATAATATATTTTATAATAACATTTATATATACACTCTTACGTTTGGGAAAAGGCTATTATTTTGATGAATACTGGTTTTCCTTTAATCACGTAATGAAAATATCCTCATGCGCCAAATGATGACACCGTTCGTATGCCTGTGACGTCACTACCTCGTGGGAGTTCCGAACAGCTAAGGATATTAACCCTCATGTTCATAGGATGATAGCGGCAAATTACAAAAGCAGCTATGAGATATAAGGTACTCATGTACGGTATTGTTCGAAAGAATGTAGGAATACCCCTTGATAAAACTGTTGTCGAGTTTACTGGTTTCTTTAACCAGATGTATTAGAAATGCTTGGCCGTATTTGACGACTATCAGCAGCATCGTCCGGAAAATACGTTGAGCGTATCGAGTTTATACTATACTTACTTTACGCTCGACGCATTAACGCATCATCGGTTTAGTGTGAAAGGCCGAATGTTTTATTATATATTTGCCTGTTGTGGCGTTACGCTACCGATAATACGCGACGCCTTTTGTGTCAGATATGTACCGACCCATAAAGTAGGTTTCTACAAACTTTGGATACCTGTTTCATTCTAGGGGATGAATTTTGTAAAATCTGTAAAAAATTAAATAATAGTGTTCGTCTAAGTAATAAAAAGAAGCCTAGTCCCAGTAGTTTCGACTGTGCGTTGTTCTTAGCCGACTTTTTATACACCGTTAAATTTTGATCGTTTTAATCCCGTGGAGGATTGATTAGGTACCTACATGAAACACTATCGATTTGTAAAGATAAAATTAATAGATAAAGTACTTTTTTTCTAAAACTCGAATTAATATACGCATGAACGAAATTAATTTCTTTAAGTAAACGGGTCAATGACCTTGACGGTAGTTGTCGGTCGTTGCGTACTAACTACCTATAGGTCATTGAACTCGCCCAGCTGACGTTTACTTAAAGAAATTAAATTTGTACATGCGTAAATTAATTCGAGTTTAAAAAACAGGACTTTATTTTTTAATTTTATCTTTAAAAATCGATAGTGTTTCTTGTACCGAATTGACCCTCCACGGGTCTCCTCCCTCCATTAAAACGATCAAAATTTAACGGTGTTTGTTCGGCATTTTTACCGATTACTTGGTAAATTGTGGCCCAAATTTGTTTTATTTTTGTATTTACCTATAATTAGTACCTATATTAGGATTTTATTATCATAGAATTAAAGTATCTATTATCGTCTTAAGACTTTATGTTTTATTGATACAATCTCGGTAGATAAAACTATTAAAAGAACAATTGATAATGAAATTTTATTTTAGGATTATTCTAACTTTCTTGGTAATCCACACAAAGTCGCAGGTGCTGACCGAACACGGCAAGTTCGGTCCGTACCTGTACAAGATTCGTGCGGAGACGACGCCCGGGTGTCGCCACTGTGCGGACCGCCCGGTGGACACGGTGGAGCACACAGTCGAGGTGTGCCCCGCTTGGGAAGAGCAGCGCCGTGTCCTCGTGGGGGCGATCGGCGGCGATCTCTCGCGCCGGGGCTTGGTTCAAGCCATGCTCCGGAGCGAGGAGGAGTGGCAGGCGGTCGCCTCCTTCTGCGAAGCAGTAATGCTAGTAAAGGAGGAGGCCGACCGCCTTAGGCAAAGGCGGACACGCCGCCGCCGCCGCCGGGTTTCCGATCCCAATTTCCGGCCACCATAGGCGCGGGCTCGCGGACGGTGGGCAATGGGTAGCTCGCTGTCCGTCCGTCCGGTAACAGACCGGTCCGAGCTCAGGTCGTCTACGGCGCGCACCGTTCCCGCGCGCCTCAAGGAGTTGTCAGCAAACTGTAGGGGTCCAGCAGGGCCGAAGCCTACTGGGGCCAAAGGTTATGTGAGACTGTCACCAAAGGCCCCAGGATAAAGGCAAGGAATGGAAAGGTAGGTTTTTAGTCAGTAAAAGTCTGACACTGTTTCCCGCCCCACCCAAGGGCGGGATTCGTCATTGGATGATTTTACCTACATTAAAAAAAAAAAAAAAAAAAAACACAAAGTGCTTAAAAATCTCAATGTTAACGATTAACTTTGTATGTAAATAGTTTTTTTTTTAAGCATTATTGATTAATTCGCTTTTGACTACCATCTCACCTAATAGTACGCAATGATGTGGTCGACGATGAAGCACGTTTACCTAGAAGTAACCTATTCACTCTTGACTTAAAGAGGTTAGGTTAGGCTTTTATTGCTACAACTATGGGACTTACCGCCATGACTGCTGGGCGGCGACTGTCGCCGTCGCCATATCACCATGAGATCTCGCCGGAACTCTGTCCATCAACATCATCAGTAAACACAGACTCTGGCAGGGAATTTCACTCCTATTGTGTACGCACAATAAATGTGTTTCCAAAACGTTTTATTTGTATGGGTGGGATTATCCACCATGTACCGCGCCGTATGTTAAGTTCAAAATTTTTCATTTTGACGCGTTGCCCAACATTTTGAACTTTTTGTCGACACCATTGGCCAGTTGTTGAGCGACTGGCTGTTGACGTTAAAGTTGACGCTGGGTATCGCGGGTTCGGTTCCCGTACGTAACAAATATTGATATGTGTTACAGATAATATAATTATTATTGCTCCAGGTGTCTTGTATATGTGAATTCACTTGTTTGTAAATGTATCTACTTTTTAGTGGAAGTTTGCGGAACTTTACACTCTGTTCGGCAAACCTCTAGAGGTGTTTTAATATCATGCGGATTTCATTACGCATGCGGAATTGCTCTGCATGCGGGGCTGCTGCCTGACATCATACCCCGCATTCCGCGTGCGTATTCCACGCATTTGCGACATTTGCGGGGGTTAGTCGTGCGGAGCAATCGCGCATGCGTGATGAAATCCGCACGTTAAAACACCCTAACCTGGCACTCCTTCACGCTCTACCCAAAGCGGGAGAAGTTATCTGATGATTTCCCAGTTTAAAAAAATAAAACGTCTACCACAGTGTGACAGGTGAACACTCCTGAAATAAGTGCCGAGACAGCGCCAAAATTAACTTTGGATCTGTTGATATTAAAGTTTATTTTTAATGGGCGACATAGTTTCAAAGTATAAAGTTGATGCCCAAAAATACTACTACTATTTCGTCTTCGCTCAATGAAAGCGGTGATAATAAGTAAATTTTTTCTGTTATACAACATTAATTTTAGTATATGCGAGATCCGAAACACGTGTCTAGTATTTTTATGTAAAGAAGCTATTTACAAAATTTCTAAATAACTGTATCAAGAAAAATCACAAACTTATAAGCTTGTTATGTTACCTAGTTCTCAACACAAATACATGGTCACCGGGTCATCCGGGTGACTATAGTACTTACTGTACCCAGCTATGCGCTGCCTTCTAATATCCGGTATGACCATCCGTACCTTTGTTGTACTTACTATCGGTGGTGTCCAACTTGTGAATTTATTTAAATAGTTTTGGGAAAAAATATAGCATGGTATAAAAATTATTGGACTCGATACAGTTACTGATTCTGAATAAACTATATACTAAAAATTATGAGGTATATTGTAGTCTTCGTCCGCGTAAAAGAAATAGTAAAATAGTAATCCATGCGAACTTTAGACTCCCGGTTTCGGTGAATTTTGGAGAATTCTCTCTAATAATGCTCGCTCGCATGTCATAAAAGGTAACCTTAAGCAAAATTTCGCACTCCTAGTCCCGCAAGGGCGTCGCCAAGGGGGGGCAGAGGGGGCTAGCCCCCCCCCTAGAGCCTTGCTTTACAGCTTCAGAGCCTAGTTTAGGCACCAGTCTCCCACAATATAATGCCTATCCTATATGTTACCGTAGATATCAGGCTAGAAATTAGGAGTTATATTGTGGAAACAATAAACATTTATTATTATTTACAAAAAAATAACACTTTTTTATTATTCTCTATACTTCCAATAGCCCCCCCTTGATCATCGGCTGGCGACGCCCTTGAGTCCCAGTCATAGTTTCGGCTATGCGTTGACATGGCAGTCTGTCAGTATAGCCTTTAATACGAGTATATGTAGATTGTAGATTTACCCGCAACATTGACAACCACGACCACTCTGTCAAGAGTGAACGACTAAGGAGGAGGAGATTTACCCGAGGCGTTTTTTTTGTCGAGACCGAGAAACATACAAAATATAGGTGCCTTCAAATTAGTCGCAAACTGTCGCGAATAGCAAAGCATAACATAGTATATAATGGAATAAAAAAGCAGCGCAGCGCGGCGGTAGCGCTACAACCGTGCTGGCCGTCGCGCAGCACTTTGCAGCTAATTTGTAGGTGCACTTAGACATCATACCAGCCTCCCTTGCCAAGTTACGAACGTTTCTTTTCAATTTTCTTGCGTTGAACGCCTCAAGTCGACCACGCCTCCGATTCCTTTGTTCCGACGACGTGATTGAGCGTTGAGATGACGTCTGAAGACAGAAATTGAAGACGTGGCCAACTCGAGGCGTTCGACGCAAGAGTAACGAAACGGTCGTAACTTGGCTGGGCCTGCTGTTTTTACTCGACTGCGCTAAAAGTGGGGTTATGTTTTTTTGAGTTTATGTTTATTTTTTTAACATGCCTTAGTCTACACGGCTTGCTTGACATTTTAACTTCAGAGGTGATGTGTGATAAAATTATAAAAAAATTAAATATCGGATTTTTGGCACTAAATTAAAAGTAAAAAAAAAAATCATGACAGTAATTTTGAATATAAAAATAAAGGGCTCAAGGAGATATATTTCAAAAGTCACCCACTAAGTCACTGTAATGTTTAAAATAAAGTTGACAGTGACAAAAAAACCCGATCCCAAAAATCGATTTAAAAATTCAAAACACGTCACTTTAAGCAGTCTAATGCAGTATGATTAATCTAAAATAAATTCTACCGTACCTAAACGTGTAGGTCGAATACTGTACCTCTACCATGAGTTTTAAGCAATATTATTCGTCGCTACTCGATATCGACGCCGTAAATATTATGTATGGCAAATTTTGGTTCTGCAAGTGACCGCTAGAGGCGCTGCAAAATTTGCCATACAAAATATTTACGGCGTCGATATCGAGTAGCGACGAATACTATTGCTTAAAACTCATGGTAGAGGTACTGATTCACCCACATTTTGACAGCAGTTTTATTTATGTATCTACCGTATAGGTGCCAACCCCGATGTCATATTTGCCATCACAAATCGCATGTTTGCTTTCGGGTCTAACTTCTTCTATACTTGTAACTATTACTTATTCTGTGCTCCGGCTTAATGGTCAGGGTCACTAACCACTAGACCAACTGGCAAGTCAATTGTACTCGTAATCGTATAACGTAGTGCGATAAGAGGCAGTTCTTGAGGAAGCGTTATTGAAATAGTACATTTTTGGTACAAGTGGAGAAAGTTTGTCATCATCGAGGCGGAATGCGCCCGAGCCGCAGACGAGGGTGTTATGGAGCGGAGTGCTGCAGTGCCTTTCGTCGACGTTTTTCAATGCACTCGTGAAGGAATAAATGAACTAGGATTGACTGGCAACTCGTGGCGGTCGCTTAGCGTCCAACCTGATATGATAAGTACCTACAATCGATTGTGGTGGGGCTAGCTCGCGCATTTTTCCACACTAGTGCAGAATACAGTAAACTGCGTGTCTATACGCGGTAAGGAGAGGAGCGGGTTTTCAAGTAAATGTGTTGAAAAATATATTCTAGAATATCGTCATTCGTCGAAATCTAATCGGGCATAATGACTTGTTTACTCAGAATTATAAGATATTCGATGCATGTCATTTCTATATATGAGATTCATTTGAATTCATTTTATACCTTCAAGAGGTATTCATCTAAAAGGGTAAACCCAAATGACAATGATTTGCTAACTAGATACGTTTATTTAAATAAGTATATAAAACCTAAAAAAAACCTCTTACTAATATACTTATGTATCTATAAAAATACACAAGTATTACATAGTATGAAACAAAGTCGCTTCCTTCTGTCTGTCCCTATGTATGCTTAGATCTTTAAAACTACGCAACGGATTTTGATACGGTTTTTTTTAATAGACAGAGTGATTCAAGAGGAAGTTTTATATGTATAATATATGCATAATATATGGGCGGGTAGAGCAGTGGTGGCCGAGTGGTGATGGCCCCGACTTTCGAGTTGTAGGTCGCGGGTTCAAACCCAACCAGGCGCATTACTTTGTGTAATTTATTTCATCACCACTGCTCTCAAAACGGTGAAGGAAAACATCGTGAGGAAACCGGCATGTCCTAGAACGAAAAATTCGAAGACATGTGACATTCACCAAGCCGCACTGGGCCCGCGTGGTGAATTAAGGCCCATTCCCTCTCTTAGAGAGGAGGCCTGTGTCCCAGCAGTGGGAACATTAAAAGGCTGATGATGATGATGATGATATGGGCGGGTCGCTAGTTATAAATAAATAGTAAGAAGAACATCTATGTAATTTTGTTAGGTTCATTATAGAAATATACAAAAGATCCTTTCTTTGTATAGTTACATGTTGTGCAACGTATTTAACTAATTATACCGATGTCCCACAGTTGGACAAATTGGTCCCCTTTTCTTTTTCTAAATTTGTAAATGTACCTAATTAAAATTTTCAAGTGCCAAAACACTTTCATTAATCTTTTTCTTTCAAACATGAAGATTCAGTATTAATACTATTGAGCACACTACTTTGCTGTATAATTTTATAGATATATGCAAGTACCTCAAAATCAAATTATACACTGGGCCGCAAAAAATCCGGGTCCCTAATAAAAAGTATGATATGTGCTTTCAATGCGTTAGAAATCTTATTAATTGTTATATAAACACAAGTTTGGAATATACTCGTATTATAATCGCGACGGTTTACTGAAGCAAGACGCATAAAACTTCGCTACTTCGCTACAAAATAAATTTGCTTAATTAGTAATAAATTGGTAATAGTGGTGAAAACTATGAAAATCGGTATAGCTTTGAGGGAATTAAGTTTTTTTTAACCATTTAAAATTTATCGCGGTTTTTCCATGAGACCCTCTATTTTTACGGCCCAGTGTATATTAAGATATACGTGCAATATCGGATAGAAGCACCTATCCGATAATAAAATGTAAAACATAATCATAAAAATAATAATAATAATAAAATATTACTGTTTGGAGTGTTGCGGTCGTTTGGCTGATCATAAATGTATCTTCGAGATGTTAAAATGGATTGTTTAATATCCGAAAAGGTCATAAAATATTTATTTTTGCTGTAGCTGTTGTAGTTTTTATATTTCCCAAATATTTGTTGTACATGGTAAAATGTAACGCTGTGGAATTATCTGAATGAGTTGCCTAGCTAAAAAAAACAGTATAGCATAACTTTTTACAGCTCCCTAGATAGTATTAGCAGCTGAATGTGTATTAGGCAGATTACATTTTGATAATGAGGATTATTTTTATTTTTTCACATTTTGTATACTTTTTTATACCATGTAATAGTAGGTATTTTATCTTTAATTTTAATCTAGTTTTGAGTATTTCATCCGGCCTACCCAAATGTAAGTATTTCATGCGGCCTACCCAAATGTAATACTTAAAACTCTAAAGCGTAATTTAGACGGTACGAGTTTCTCGAACGTCGTGTTCGAGAAAATCGTACGCAATAATCGTAAGCAATAATCGCCATGACATTATCGTATCAAAGTGTTTACACACAGGTAAGAAACAAATTCTCACCTACGATTATGTCATACGAGACTCGTAAGCAATAATCACTAGGCGATAATGTCCTGCGTCTGTTTAGACGGCAAAAATATAATGAGAAGATTCTTGCTTTCACTGATGCCAACTCTATACAACCAGTGAGTGCTAAAAAACTTCCCAAAAAGTGCCAGATTGCTATGGATTTCCAAAAATAGTGCTATATGAAATAAAATTATATAAGTAAAATTGTTTAACTTTTCTTTGACATACTTAAAAACTGTTACAACTATTATTTTAATACTATAACCACTCATAATTACTGTCAATGTCAATATCTATTTCTGCAGTGGTTTTTATCTTTTTCTTCTTGTACCTACTACCGTCGCCGTTGATGTGGATGGTTGTAAAATTTCAGCCGCCTTTTTCAACATAATATGTTGAAAAAGGCGGCTGAAATTTTACAACATTATTAAAAACATAGACAAGAAAGATATTATCTTTCTTGACTATGTTTAACTACACTAATTTTACATCACAATATCCGCTAGGAATCAATTTGCAAAGAATTGAAACACCCACTGAACATCACTCGAAGTTATCCCGCCAAAAACTCATAAACTTATTAATTATCTATGTGTAATTCCAAAGGTAATAAATCTATGTGAAATACGAATGCATATTTATACATGGCGTGTCTTCGTTTTATTATCTGGAATTAGAAAATTTCGCTTGACTATTAAATAGTGCTACATTCAGTGCTAGGTGCTGTATGTTAGATTTCAGTGCTGGCCTTGTGAAAATAGTGCCAAATCTAGCACTGAAAGTGCTAAGTTGGCACCACTGCTTGCTTTCGAGAATCTCGACTTGTCTATACCTACCAAAGATCTTATATATTTTGGGGACAATCTGGATTGATTACGAAGCAATATTACACACTCTAAAGTGTACTATATTTTCATGTGCATTAGGTTCATATGTTTCATTGACAAGTAAAAGAAGAAAAAACGTTCCGAGCAAGACAACGAGAAAGAGGTGGTGTGTCCCTTTCTAACCTCTATTTATAACTAGGGTAACCATAAATTTACTATATATGTAAATTATTAATATTTATGTCATTGCAGCATTTTAATATTAATTGATGCTGTAGAATTCTAATACTTATGGACGGCAAAGTACCAGTTACACCTTTCCAAGGATTTGGAGTGGTGACAGTGTGAAACGTGGAAAGCCTCCTACAAGGTGGACCGATGAACTGGTAAAGGTTGTGGAAATCCGATGGATGCGACGCTTAGAACCGTTCATTGTGGCGACATTTGGGGGAGGCCTGTGTCCAACCGTGGACGTGTTTGGACGTACGCGATTGTCGTAGCTGTACGAACCACCGACGGGCCATTTCACAAAAAAAGTCGTCGATCAAAACTAATTTTACTAAAGAACTGAATCTTGAACTTTAATACCATTGAAGCGAGTATTTCATGAGATAAATTAATAAAAAATTAAATTGTAATACGTAATATATTTTAAGGTCAAAATTTACAAGGGAAGTGACATGACATATAATACAATGTTTTTTTATAAACGCTACACTAAAGAGTTTTTATTATGAACTAAAAGAAGTTCCGCTACATCACCCCCCTCTTGAGACCGTCAAAGGCGATAGTAGTCAGGGAACCGTACCCTACGGCCTGACCGTGTCCTTTTGATATTGTCGTCTTCGGTCGCCGGTGTTGAGTTGGTGACTTGTGTATCTTGTGTAGGCTGTTTATGTCCGTGTTCACTATGCGTGTGTGCGTTGATGTGTGTTATTGTGGTGTGTGAGTCTTGAAGTATGTAGGCTGGTTTAAGTCGGTCTACCGATACTGTGACTGTTTTACCGTTAAAGAGGAGTTTGAACACCTTGTCGCCCCTCTCTAGTACCTTATGTGGTCCTGTATAATAATATGCTGGCTTGAATAAACCAGATAACGCGTTATCCCTTGTTGACTCATCGTGTTTTTTTTTTCAGAGGTCAGCAGTGAAGCGAGTATTTCATGAAATAAATTAATACAAAATTAAATTGTAATTCGTAATATATTTTAAGGTGAAAATTGACACGGGAAGTGGCATGACATATGTACAATACAATGTTTTTTTTAAACGCTACACTAAAGAGTTTTTATCATGAACTAAAAGAAGTTCCGCTACACCATGAATTGTGATCTCTCTTTATGTCATGGGTTCCAAAGTCTGTTCTTAACTGGGGAGTCTCAAGTAAGATTACTAAAACTCTCTTTATAACTAAAAAAAAAATATTATTCACTAAAAAATATTTTTTAAAAAATTGAAAATTAATTACTTTTGACTTCTCAGTAACTTAAACTATTTTTTTAGGTTTCACAAATAGTTAGGAATAACTGGTACTTTGCCGTCCATAAGTATTAGAATTCTACAGCATCAATTAATATTAAAATGCTGCAATGACATAAATATTAATAATTTACATATATAGTAAATTTATGGTTACCCTAGTTATAAATAGAGGTTAGAAAGGGACACACCACCTCTTTTTCGTTGTCTTGCTCGGAACGTTTTTTCTTCTTTTACTTGTCAATGAAACATATGAACCTAAAGCACATGAAAATATAGTACACTTTAGAGTGTGTAATTTTGCTCCGGAATCAATCCAGTTTGCCCCTAGGATATTATATGATCCTTGTTCTCGCCAGAGTAGACGAACGAGAGGCAAGTCATACCTCTCGCTCGTCCACTCTAGCGAGAATCGTATGTTCGAGTCGAGAAACTCGAACCGTCTAGATGAATGTTTAGACGAAGAAACTTTTTTGTTCTTACGATTATCGTACGTTCGAGACGAGAAACTCGCACCGCCTAGGTATGTGTTTAGACGATGACATTTTTTCTATGCTCTTACGATTCTCGTATGTTCGAGGCGAGAAACTCGTACCGTCTAAATTGCGCTTTACCGCCTTATTCCAAAGCGCGATCTAAAATAGTTCCGGGACTATTACACAGTATAAGTATGGAATTTCCTTAACTATACTGTGACTATTAATAGGTTTAATACCGATTAAACGCTATATAAATGTAGTTTTCGGGATTATTACTAAATTTAATACAAATTAAAAGCGATCTAAATGTATTTCCGGGACTAATATTAGGTTTAATGCCAATCAAAACTAGTAATAGTCTCGGAACTATATTAGATCGCGTTTTGGAATAAGGCGGTTGTTGTTCGTCAAGTCGTTGAGTTGAGCTCCTTTATAGTCGATTTGAGTTGAGCTACACGAGTACTGACAAATGCTTGCACTGATTGCACAGGTCCACTCAAATCTGTATGGTTCTTTCTTCAAAAGACCTTCTGAGACACTAATCTGCATGGTTCTCATATGATTTGACCATTATAGTCGTTTGTAAAGATGGACTTTAAAAACGACTCGATTTCTGAGTTCGTTTCGGTGTTTCTTCTCAGGTACCTAGTCAGTT
Organism: Leucania comma; assembly: GCA_958295575.1. NCBI lineage: Eukaryota > Metazoa > Arthropoda > Insecta > Lepidoptera > Noctuidae > Leucania > Leucania comma. The sequence continues at coordinate 19,792,217 of OY282470.1, read as the reverse complement.
ATGAAACCCTGGCCTCATCTAGTTTACAATGACGAAAAAATTGACGGGTAAAAGTTTTTTTTTTAATCTATTTACAAAAAAACTTAAAAAAAAAAGAAATAATACAACCGACTTCAATGTAAAAAAAAACAAAAAAGTGTAAAATAACTTTAATTTCGGAAGTCGGTGTTGTATTGACCATATTGACTTAGCCGTTACCAAAGAGTACGCTTCAGAATGTCACTTTTTTATGGCACTGCTCGGGAGCTAGGGCCTTAAAATATCTATAAATAGAGTAGTACTATTGACACTGTCAATTAGATTTCCATGATCACCGTGAGGAGTGTGCTGGTTATTTGATATTAGCGTATTTATCTAAAATATTCTCACATCCACACAGGAGAAACTGCTAATTTAAATGTCAAATATATCTATGACAAATAATAATGTGAATAATTATTATTATATTTCGTACACCGGTCCTCGCCTTTGTACAGTATCTATAAGCGCCGCTAATATTTGCAGAAATTACTATTGCCATTTTAAAAGGAACTCATTTTAAAAGTCTCAAATTGTTTCTAAATTAAATTATTTTATCTATAATATTTATGTATTTAGAAATATATAAGTATGTTTATCAGTTTTCTAGTACCCATAACACAACCTCTGCTTAGCTTGGGACTAGACGGTGTTGTGTGATAGTTGTGGAACATTATAATTATTATTATTAAGTAAATAAACCAACTGCAGCCAGCGGTTTCACCCGTGTGAATATAGAAGATTGTCCCAAGGAACTTACACCTGGGATATGTTACCCTCTTGTTGCTACATTCCTTGGGCATCTGTTCCTGCAGTCCACAACTTGTGCTGTGAATTCATGACGTGAATACTAGCCTAAATTCAAGACACTAATGTGGAGCCTCCAAAAACGGCTATACCGTGAGGATTGAGAGTGAGAGAGATTATTTTTTGGTTTAAAAAGAAAAAAACATCGCCCCACACTGGGAATTACCCATGTACCGTGGATGCTTTCACAAACACGTAAGACACCCAAACCCGAAACATCTATCAGTAGGTGATACAAACATTAGTTCCGTGTGGGAATCGAACCCGCGGCACGTAGCGTAGCAGCAAGCGCGCACTGGTGACTTTTGTCACTGTGACTTTTGGCAAAAAGTCATCATATATGAACTCAACATGTAGTGCGCGCAATTGAACACGCGACAGATGGGTAAAAATAGGTAAAAAAACAAAGACTTTAAATATAGACTACCAATAGACAGGACATAGCGAACAAAAACGTGATCTGATAGTAGTTACCTATCTAGTGTAGACGACTGGACCTAATTTAATTTTATTTTCATAAATATTTTTCGTATTTACTCTGTAATTAATAAGAATTCAATCATTTTCGCAAATAGTTTTAGAAAATAGCGTAAAAACATAAATTATTAATTTAATTCGCATGTTTACTATTGAAAGCTAGATGACATAGGATCACAGTTTTTCTAAGACATATCTTCTGATGTCAGCTCTATATTAAGTATTTCTTTAATATCTTTGTAAAAAAAAATAACAATAAATTTATTGTCACCCTAACAAAAGGCTGTTTGTATTAAAACTTGATTACCAACACTGCTTTTTAAAGAGGTCACAGTTATTATTATTATTTTATTATTAACTATAATTTAAAAGCAGTTTGTGAGAGTGTCATAAATATGACTATTAAACGAATATTTATTACGTTACATTGTTATTCATGCTAACAATTATCATTACCAAAATCAATTTAATCAGCCAGATATTCTTGGTCTCTTGTGAATTGTGATGATCCAGATGATCAGAGAAATGAAGGAATAGTAGATAAGGGACGAAGGATGTCATATAAAGACAATGAACGTAAATTTTGAAAAATATGAATCAAATTAGAGCGGTTTCGAATTTCGACCGATTCGAATCCGACCCGAACCCGTGAAAGTATCATTACATACGATACATTCGTAGCTGTAGAACTATTTCATTCTAATAAAATTGTGGCGGGGGCCAGCATGCGCACTTTACTGCACTGGTGCGGAAAACTGTCAATTGCGTGCCTTAAAGCGGTGGAATAAGCGCAAGTTTTTGACGGATCGGATTCGGATCGGACGTAGTGCGAAAACGCTGTTACACTTGATCTGTTCTTTTTTTTTTATTCCACAACTATCACACAACGTCGTCTAGTCCCAAGCTAAGCAGAGCTTGTGTTATAGGTACTAGAAAAAAAGAACATTATTTTTTTATTTTATCTTTACAAATTGATAGTGTTTCATGTACCGGATTAACCCTCCACGGGATTAAAACGATCTAAATTTAACGGTGTATATAAAAGGAGAAACTGACTGACTAACATATCAATACTAATAGATCAAAGCACGATTCACGATTTTTGATGATGGAATGTACTAGTTTATTAATAGTACCCATTTAGTATTTACTCTTGCCTTGAAGGCACCTAATTTATTATCGAACCCCTGAAATAATTTGCAGGCTGCGGTCTTCCCGTCCGATTATAATTTAGGTATCTTCAAAGCTACTAAACTAGTGCATTCCACCATCAACGATTTTTCACTGCTTAGTGCTTACCATCAGGTGGGATCGCAGTTAAGCACTAAGTTAATATTTACAAAAAATAAAAAAATAGAGAAGGAATATTTATAATATAAATCTATCTAATATCTAAACTTTATTTTTTTCACAAATATACAATTATATACATTAAATAAAACACTTACTAATTAAAACTATATATACACTAAAACCTACTCCTAACAAAAAAATGGCGTCATAAAACTCCTTCGCGTCGCTGTCGACTGGAATTGTGCCCAAAAGGCTGGCGGCATTGCCACGTTGTATGGCAATGCTTATTGATATGATATGATATGATGTGATATGATGTGATATGATATGATATTGATATGATATGATATGATATGATATTCTTTATTTATTATTGTTCTTTATTACTTAATCTCTGACCGAGGTAAGAGCCAGCAAAGGAGGAATTATGTTAACTTTAACAAATAAATCACATTAAGTACATGTTAACAGTAGCTCGCCATTGTGCGCCATTCATATTCATAACACCATTAAGCAAATGCATCCACAATGCGTAGTAAATCAAAAAGCATATTAAAATTGCATTTCACGTGCAAAGCGTTGCACTCGCAACTAATCATCGATTGATATCTGCTAATGAAGTATTGTTCTTGGTCCATACACCCGTGGCGTGTGACTGGCGTGACTGGAATGCTGAGTGGTTCCCTGGGAGGATGTTGACGACCTCCGGTGGCGATTGTAAGGTAATTAAGGATCCTTAAAGGGTTTAGGAACCTACTTCCTTGGCTTAAAGACTTGAAAGTACCTAGATAAAATATTTTTATGTTGTGTTTGGGGAGCAGTGGTGGCCGAGTGGTAATGGCCCCGACTTACGAGTTGTAGGTCGCGGGTTCAAACCCAGCCAGGCGCATTACTTTGTGTAATTTATTTCATCTCCACTGCTCTCAAAACGGTGAAGGAAAACATCGTGAGGAAACCGGCATGTCCTAGAACCAAAAATTCGAAGACATGTGACATTCACCAAGCCGCACTGGGCCCGCGTGGTGAATTACGGCCCATTCCCTCTCTTAGAGAGGAGGCCTGTGTCCCAGCAGTGGGAACATCAAAAAGGCTGATGATGATGTTGTGTTTAACTGCATCCTGTAAATATCACATAAATGTATATTATATGAAAAGAGAAATTTACTGACTGACAAATTAGCGTATAGCCGAAAGAGAGGACTTTCCCCCTAAGGGGGGCGGGGATCCAAAGTTTGTATGCAGAAACCTATTTTCCTGCGAGTGAAGATGCTGGTAGAAGCTAGTATAGCAATGCATCTCTACTTGAGATATACACAATTATCCCATCATCATCATCATCACACAATTATACCATCCCATTAAGTCGATTTCCACTGAACCCTCCCTGACATGAATAATCCTCCAAACCATAATTTCGGTCGGCCTCGCCTGGCCTTGACGGGCCATCTACTAAACAAATAATAAAAATAATAATCCTAAATAATAATAATCCTTCATTATTAGGCGAATTACATAGTGCAATGACATGAGGACCGCTGATGTTGCAACCGGGCCAATATTTGTTAATTATTTAAATAGCTGATGTATTTATGACGTCAATTGATTTCGCAATTTGTTGTTTGGGGGTAATGGAACAGAGAGTAAAGTCCCACATACCTCCGTTGACAAGGGAGGATATCTGGTGGGCTACTGCCCGATAGATGATTTCGGGTTTGTTCTATATGTTCCAATCGCGCCGCGAATCTTACTTGCGCGATGCAGGATTAGTTCATTTGTGACGACATTGATGTCGCTACATCACTCCCCTCCGGAGATCGGAGATCGATGGTTCTTGATGCTTCTTGATGCGTCGTGATGCGTGCCAGGCCAATGGAGGTTGGTTCCAGTGAGTCGGAACCGGATTCCGCATAGTGCTAACCGTCATGAAAACTGAAAATTGTATGTCCCAAAGACCTCCTAACCCTAAAAGACTTGAATCCATTAAGGAAAACCACCTTTAACCATACTTTCGGCCGAAGACGATTTTGCAGAAACGTTTCTTGAATTTTATGGTCAATTTAGCAAATATGAAATTATCCCTTTTTTATGAAGGTCAAGTATTTATAGAACATTGATTAGGTTTCTTAACCCTAAAAAACCTGGCAACTGCGTGTCGGACTCACGCACTGATCTCTACATCTAGATTTCGTTCAAACCAATTTTCGGTGGAAGTTTGCATGGTACACCATATATTTTTTTTTTAGTTTTATGATTCTCTTATTTTAGAAGTTACAGGGGTGGGGGGGACACAATTTACCACTTTGGAAGTCTCTCTCGCACAAACAATTCAGTTTAGAAAAAAATTATATTAGAAACCTCAATATCATTTTTTAAGACCTATCATCCATAGATACCATAATTATGAGTTTGATGAAAAACAAAATTGTTTGAGTTTCGGTTCTAAGTATGGGAAACCCCCAAAATTTATTGTTTTTTTTTTTATTTTTGTGTGAAAATCTTAATGCGGTTTACAGAATCTACTTACCAAGTTTCAACAGTATACTTAGTTCATAGTTTAAAAAAAAGTGGCGTTGACATACGGACGGACAGACAGACATGACGAATCCATAAGGGTTCCATTTTTTGACATTTGGCTATGGAACCCTAAAAAGTATCTAAATTCAAATATTCAACAAAATTATTCCTTCTACGATCGAGGCGCGTATATTTACGATTCAACAGAGAATTCAGTAATATAATGAATATTTGCTTTACACAAATGTGGCACGCTCATTTGCATGTCAAACATTGTCTAGGCTAATGTAGTAAGTGCGTGATGAGTAATTAGATGCGCGACTCCCAGGGGTCTAGGTTCCGATAAGTAATGGGGTCCCCATGCGGGGAAAGGCTGGGTGTAACACGATAGGGTTTGTGGAGTAAGAGAGTAGAATGAAACAGAAGGTGAACTCGAAAATAAGATTTTTAGATCCCTGAGTTTGTTTCGGTGTTTCGTCTCAGGGTACTTAGTCTGTTGGGAAACACCGGTCTTATCAGAGTTTAAATTGAAAAAAATAAATACGTTTAAAAGCTTTTTTTTAAAGTTATTTGGAAAATAAATATCATTTGTTTTCATAATTTCATTTTATTTCTATTTTATAGGCATTTATTTTATAATTAATACAATAGAGAAAAGCCGAGAATTTCAAAGGTTTTTAAGGGTTACTAAAATTACAGTTACTGGTATTTTTAATACTATTTAAATTACTCCTGAAAGGGTACTATGCTCCATTTGTTTAGGTACTTAACTAAATGGTTTTTTTTTAAATTAATATAAAGTAGTGCTTGACTGCAATCCCACAACAAACAATATTCACATGTCTTTTATCTAAAAATTGTCTAAAAATGTTTACCTACAATAAGTTATTTACCTAAACCTATGTTAGGTAACTAACTAAATTTAAATAATCTTTGTATGTCTTTTATAGGATTAAAAAAAGAAAACAAAAAACAAATCAAGATTGTTTACGTTTAGTTAAATACCTAAACAGATGGAGTATAGTGTTTTTTTATGATCTCGTTAGTGTATGTTAAGAGGCTGTTTCTTCCTGACGAATTATTTTTATACGCTGAAGTACCTATCAAAAGTCAATAATGTAGTTATGTTAAGATAATTCAATCAAAATATTGGTGATCTTTGAGTGTGCCACATGAAGGGCATGAAAAAAATTTTTTTTTGCTTTGTAATTGCAAATGCGGTAGTAGGCAATAAAACTACACTTTATGGTAAAAGTAACATACCATAAAGTGGTCATCTTTTTAGGGTTTTTTTTTATTAAATCTGGACCCTATTACTAACACCCGTATTTATAAACAAGTAAAAATAATCACTTGAGTAAAAATAACTGCTTAAGAAACAATTTGTATTCTATTGTTAAGAAAAAATTAAATATGTAATGAAGATTTCTAACGTCAAGGAATGACTTGATATGAAATTACTTAGCAACAAGTACTTAATTACTTCTTTAAAAATAAGGATGTCAGACTCCGCTATCCGTTCGTCCGTCGGTAGTTCTGTCTGTACTTCTGTCAGGCTGTATATCGTGAACAGTGATAGATAGACAGTTGACATTTTCATAGATGATGTATTTCTGTTACCGGTATAACAACAAATACTAAAAGCAGAATAAAGTAAATATTAAAGTGGGGTACCCATACAACAAATGTGATTTTTTTTCCGTTTTTTTTTATTCTGTACGGACTCCTTTGTGCGCGACTCCGACTCGCACTTGGCCAGTTTTTTATTAAAACTGCGTACAGTACGTTTGACGGTTCTTGGCGCGCCTGAAGTTAGGCTCTGCGAAATTTAGCGCTCAAAATAAGCGCGTTAAAAAAATGATTTATAAAAATAAATGCCAATGACAGTTGTTAACAGCAATAACAACTGCTATTGGCATTTATTTTTTTAAACCATTTATTTTTTTACGAGTGCACATGCGCTAAAGTTCGCAGAGCCTAACTTCAGGCGCGCCAAGAACCGTCGAACGAACTATACTACGCTATGCCAGCTAACGTAGTACGGAGCGTAGTACGTTATTTGGCACCGCCCTAGTTTTTTTTAAAGCTGGAAATCATCTAATGGCTTTTCCCGCTCTGGGCAAAGTAGCAGGGCGTGCCAGAGTTTTACTAACTAAAACCACACCTGTGTCCTTCAGTTGCCCTTTGCGTTCCAGGGATACAGTAAATCTATCGAAAAATCCCGTAGGCCTAGTTCCCGCCCTATCACCCTATTATAGTTACGGTACTGACTATGTAATAGTTGACCAACGCTGGTTTTAAACTGAACCTTACTGAGAGTGTAGGGCAAAACCAATTAGTCAAAGACACGAACTACCACAACTAAACCTTCAATAATACTTGTTATTTTAATACTCTAATCGAGAATTCATAGATCGTAAGATTGTATAAAAAACATGTAACTACCATCTCATTGTGCGCGTACAACGCATATTTAAGTCGTTCATTATTCTAATTTAATTCATTGAAGATAAATCAGTGATTGTTTGGTGTTGTCAATCAATCAATTATGTTCACACGACCGACGCGAACGTTTGGTAATACATAATGCATTTTAGATAATTCGAACACGTAACACACCCAACATTTTGTAGGTACTACATAGTCATCTGTGTATTTCATTTGTCAAAAATAATCTATAGTTACAACTTCCAGTGGTTTTTTTTTATGGTAGGTAAAATCATCCAATGATAAGTCCCGCTCTTGGGTGGAGCGGGAAGTAGTGTCAGACTCTTACTGACTAAAAACCTACCCTGTTCCTTCGTTGCCTATCATGCCGGGGCTGAGCCTTCCTCTCAGAAAACGGCCCTTGACCCCAGCAGGCTTCGACCCTGCCTGCCTGCAGTTAGCAGGTTGGGCCTCTTCGGTGTGCTGACAGCTCCTTGAGGCGCGCGGGAACAGAACGCGCCGTCGAAGACTTGGGCTCGGTCCGGTCGGTTACCAGACAATCGGACAGCGTGTTACCCATTGCACGCCGTCCGCAAGCCCGCGTCTACGGTGGCCGGAAATCGGGATCGGAATCCCGGCGGCGGCTGGGGCGAGCGCCCCGTACAACTTCCAGTGGTGCTATTCTCTAAGAAAACGCAACGCTGCCTCAACGACGAACACCCAAATAGGATACATTCCATTGTCAACTTAATGTACCTATACATTGGATTGTTAATTCAATGTATTCTATTTGGATGTTCGTCGTTGCGGCAGCGCTGCGTTTTCATAGAGAATAGCACCACTGGGCCGGACGCATAGCTCTAGCTCCTTTAATACAGACAAAAAAGATATCAATAAAGATTATTATTATCAATCCAAATATGCCAATAAAGATTATTATTATTATTTATTATAGCACGCCTGCAAGATCAAAGGTGTACATAAAGAGTGACAGAATGCAGGGTGCCAGTGGACAAAAAAGGGAATATGATGGCACCGAAAGACGTTATGACCGTAAATAAAACACACTCGATAATTTTTGATTATTTATTATTAAATTAGAAAATGTAATTTAATTTTCAAAAAAAAAACACAGTTGAAAAAAATCAGCGAAGTAGAAATGCGATTAATACTTTCATTATAAAATACAAGAAAGTTATGATTAATTTCATAAACTATCAGGTTTCTATACTTAAAAAAAAACTATGTCTTTTAACCAATACCAACAATATAGAATGTCAAAGTTACAGTTGACAGGTACTTATACTACAGGTTCAGTTTACATAAGTACTTAGGTATTTAGTTATACACCGTTAAATGTTGATCGTTTTAATCCCGTGGTGGGTCGATTCGGTACATGAAACACTATCGATTTGTAAAGATAAAATTAAAAAATAGAGTACTTTTTTTTAAACTCGAATTAATTTACGCATGCACGAAATTAATTTCTTTAAGTAAACGTCAGTCGGGTGAGTTCAATGACCTGTAGGTACTAGGTAGTTAGTACGCAACGATCGACAATTATCTACAAGGTCATTGCCTGGTTTACATAAAGAAATTAATTTCGTATATGCGTATATTAATTCGAGTTTTAGAAAAAAAAGTATTTTGTTTTTTTATTTTATCTTTACAAATCGATACTGTTTCATGTACCGGATCGACCCTCCACGGGATTAAAACGATCAAAATTTAACGGTATATATGTATAACAGCACGGACGCATGATTCAATCAAACAATCACATTAATTTTTAATCGATACAATATTAAATTTATTAATATGTTTGTTTATTATTTTTTATTGACTTATTTGTTTATTTATATTTTAATGATTTAAAAGAAGAAGAAGAAGAAGAAGATTGATTAAATAATAATTGATATTCATTTTGCAAATAGGTTTTTGAAAACAAAATTCACGTGAAGTACGTCAATTTTTTCGTCAGTCTGAACTGAACTAAATGAGGCCGGTGTTTCCTAAGCTCACTAGGATACAGATTTCTTCTCAGGGAAAAAAAAACACCGAAACAAACTCAGGGGTTAAATATTTATTTGTTTGTTTATTTATTTTATTTTATTAAAACTTTATGCACAAGCAATTAAAACTGTGCAAAGGCGGGCTTAATGCCTTAGGCTTGTTTTTATTTATTAATTAATATTTTATTTTATTTAATATAGTAAAAATAAACATCCTTATTTAACTTTAATTATGTTACAGTCGAAACTCTTTATTAGTCAAAACTAGTTTTTTTTTTTATTTGTAGGTAAAAATGTGCTTACCTATAGTTTGTTTCATGATTAAAAAATACGAAAAATTATAGTTACCTATAATCACTAAAAAATGCTTTTGAAATAGTTACAAAAAACTTTCCAACCTAACAGGTTTTTAATTTTACAGAGGTTTTTAACTGATTAAAAGAACTAACCAATTCTTGCAGTAAAAACTAGTGTTGACGAATTAACAGTTTTGACTGTGACATAAATATAAAAATTAGGAAGTTAATCTTGACAGCATATGATCGTATATAAAATTGATGTATTTGCCCCATGATTCCATTGTAATTTCGGGGAACTGGAGGTCATTTTGTAGAATGTTTACCAAAACATCTTTGAATACCTGGAAAAGTTAATTCTTGTTAGTGATTGGATCAGTTTGGGAAAAAAAATACATATAATTCGAATACGTAGTTTCCAAGTAGGTGGGTAATAATCTTCCTGCTAACAATACGGCTAGGAGAGGTAATAGTCATCAGAAGGCTTACGGCCCGTTCACGACCTTGCCGTTGTATTTGTCAGCGGCAGCTAAACTCGGGGTGGCGAGCGGTAAGATCAAAAGTATGTTTGAAGTTTGAAGCAAGTCACGAGACTCCGCGCGCCGTTCATAACGTCCCGTGTCCGATTACCGATGCCGCCCCGCTCGCCGCGCCGCTTGCCGCTAAGACCGAAGTAGTGAACAGGCTGTAAAAGTCATCCGAAAGGGCTATCATCGGAATTTTTTTGTGTGATCTCATAAGAATGAAGACATCCGCAAGAATTGAATTGAATTGAAGAGAACGAAGGTTACCGACGTAGCCCGAAGAATTCTCAAAATTTCGATCTACTTATTATTATGTATTTATGGGTGATTCTTTGAAACTGAGAGAACGTCTCATTCAGAGAACGTTTGTACGAAAGCTCCAAACAAAGCCAGTGAATTATGACACAAAATAGATAGCTATTTTGTGTCGTAAGTTACTGGGCGCAAATAAGTGGTTTTAATACATTTAGTCATCGTGGAAAACTATTAAGCGAATAAAAATGTGTAATTGTAAAGAAAAAACTAGACCAGACAAATGAAACACTCTCTTGGTTTCAAAGAATCACTCATAATAGTATTAAATTTTTTCGATCATTAAAGTTCGCTACAAAGACATGTGATGATGTGACCGTATATACCTATGTACTAAGCTGGTGCTGAATTTCTATTTTGGTGAACCGAGGGCCTTATTTGAAAATATTAGATACTCCCGCGGGGACCTCATTTACAGTCTGAAATGCCTTTGAAAGATGAGGACCGACTTTTATCAGCGTTAAAAATATAGAAGACTTGAGGCTGGAAATAAATTACTTTTTGCTAGGCCATATCTTTATTTATTAAATAATGCCACTATTATGTATGTACGTGTGTTTGTTACCTATTTCTTCCTAAATGACTTGATTGATTTGGATGTAACTATGTGTGTATAATATACACCGTTAAATTTTGATCGTTTTAATCCCGTGGAGGGTCGATCCGGTGCATTAAACACTACCGGCTTTGTAAAGATAAAAAAAAGAAAATAAAATACTTTTTTCTAAAACTCGAATTAATAAACGCATGTACGAAATTAATTTCTTTCACCCTGTGGTGTTTTTTGGCCAAAGAGTGTTGGGGTCTGTTGGGGTACTCTTTACGGCGTTCGTACGCCAAAACTATTGACTTCATGAAAAAAATGTTAATACATAAGCTGTAGGAAATTGTCTCTAGTTTCATTTTTTGCATAACTGTTCTTAAGAACAGTTATAACGCAAAATGAGTCTGGAAGGAAATATTGCCAAAAAACTGCTTCTCCAATATTGGCGCCATTTTTCCAATATGGCGTCGCGAGCGGCAAAAATACGAGGTAGAAATTCGGGAAGAGCACATCAAAATCTATAAAATTACCAATTTTCAAAACTCCCGGAAAACTTTCTAGGCAACCACTATTTTTCGAACCAAATGACTGTACTATAATGTTATAAACTAATAAATACTATGATAAATTTAATATCACATGATTATAATTAAGAGAACTTAAAATATGACAATTCTAAATGTTTTATAGGAACCGGCAGAATCTTACCAAAAAATGTCTTTTCTCAATCTTTTGCTTCTGATGCGCGTCTCCCAGCTTCTGCATCCACACGATCACCACCTCGGGATCGTTCAGGTTGGCAATGGAGTTGTTGAGAGCAGACATGATGTTGATGATATGCGCCTTAAACATGACGTTGGCTTCTATTTCTCCTTTAGACTGTAAGTTTGCTATAGTTTTGAAGAACGATTTCGTTTCAGGCGCGGCTTCGAAGAGCCTGTAGGTGAAATAAAACATGTTAACTGCTAAATTCAGGCTATATATTTTTTTCTGACAGACCGATTTTTTGACTTTTCAAAAGTGCCTTTAAATGGATTATTTGAAATAAAATGCTTTGAATCTTGAATCTTGAATCTTTATGAGTGGGTTTAGTCAGTAAAAGTCTGACACACTCTCCTGCTCCACCCAAGAGCGGTGGAAGTCATGATTTCCCACCTAAAAAAACCCTAAAGAAAGAATTGGTTTCTGGCCAGAATATACTTTACCTAAAAAACATCAGGAACCCATTTTGTATTGGATTTTTCTGTATTGTCTTCCAGGCCTGTTGTACATTGTAGATGTCCCTCAATGTCATGCCAGATACCTCATTGGTGGCATCAGGATCTCCGCCCCACCACCAGTGGATGACCGAATCAATCACGTACTGCATTCCGCTTCAAAGTCAAAGGTCTTCGGTGATACTTGGTCTTCTCTCGGTGGAATCACTAGATGTTCTAAAACTCACTACTTCACTAAGTTTTTGTCATATCTAGGGATCCTTGAGTTTCGGACCTTTACAAGGTGTGCCAGGGTCCAATCTGAAATTATTATGAAATGATGAATCAAGTGATGATTATTCTCGGGCGTATAAGGACAGCGCTGATTTGAAAGCTAAGACAGTGTAAGGACTAGTGCTAATTCTGAAATAGTACGTTGTGATACAAGTGGAGAAAGTTTGTGATTGCGACCGAGGCGGAATTCGCACGATATGGAGCCGAGAGCTGTACGACTCATGGGGGTTGACGTGTGCCTCGTGAAGGTCCATCCTGTTACGTTGAATGTAATAAAATTGTGGCACTTGTGCGGAAAACAGTCAATTGCGTGTCTTGAAGTGGTGGGATAAGAACGAGTTTTCGAGTGTTGAAAATTGAAAATGTGTTTTTTTTTTGCAATCAACTTTCAGATGTCTTGTGTCCTTTGCCGTTTGTATTCAAAATTAATGTAGTAGGAGGTGGTTAGGTTAGGGTAGAAAAAGAAACGAAATCATTCTAGTTGATTCATAATATAGTACTTACATTTTGATACTAGTAGAGAAAACTTGCCATTGCGACCTAGGCGAAATTTGCCCGAGCCGTAGGAGAGAGTGTTATTGAGCCGAGTGCTGCAGTGACAAATTTCCACGTGAAACAAACGACTTTTCTCAATACACTAACGAAGCAATAAATAAACAAGGGCAAGGGGTTGCTTGGCGCACAGCTTGATCCAATAAAAACAATTAATTGAGGCGGAGGTAAGCTGGTGCACTTTTCCGCACTAGAGCGGAAAACAATAAACTGCGTGCCTAAAAGTGGTAGGGATAGGAGTGGAATTTCGAGTAAGTGTAAGTATTGAAAAATATTTACCCAACGTGGTTTGGTAGAAGAGTTAATGGAAATGAACAAAGTTAATGTAGGTCACGTACCTATATGGATACCTGCATTTGTATATTGAGGCCATGTAGGTGGAGGATCGTGATTGTGGCACTTGCACTTATCATAGACTCAAGAGGCTACGAATGCGGTCTATAGAAATCAGTACCGTAGCTAGTCAGGGGTGGCGGGGCCCCGTATCAAAAGTCCCACAGGGGCCCCGTATAAAAAAATTGTGATTTTTTACAAATTCTTGGTTTAACCTACGAAACGATTGAGTTTAACATGTTGCGAATTTTTGCCTACGTGGAGGGCCCTGTAGCGCGGGGGCCCCGTATAATTGATACGACAGATACGGCGGTAGCTACGCCCCTGATAGAAATGTAAATAGGTATGACTTAGATTACATAATACGCTGCTGTTTGATGTAAGGTCAACTTTATTTACATTCCCTGGTCACCGATAGAAAGAGAAACATACTGAAATTAAAACAAGGTAAGTGTAGGGTAAAGTGCCAGACCCTAATAAACACCTTAGAGGGTACGTGGATGTATGAGTAGGTATCAATGGACTGGAACAACTAGCCTGCAGCGGTCTTACCGCCCGACTATAACTTATACTCCATTTGTTTAGGTACTTACCTAAGGGCCGATTTTTCAATCGCCAGATAACTTTTATCTGAAGAATATATTTGACGTTTTGACAGCTTTTGTAAAGAAAATATGTCAAACCGCAATATTTATTCCTCAGATAGAAGTTAACTGATGATTGAAAAATCGGCCCTTAATGTAAACAATCTTCACATGTCTTTTATCCAAAAAATATCAACCGAACATAGAACCTCCTCCTTTTTACAAGCTTTCTATTAGCTTGCACTGTATGTAACTATGTATGTTCGGCTCAAATCTTGCAACTCAATTTTGAAGCAGATATCTTCAACCGATTGTGCTGAAATTTTACATGCATATGTAAATCGGGTGACAATGCAACATTATGATGGCAAGGAGCTGATCTGATGATGGAGCTGGAAGGTAGCCATAGGAACTCAGCCATAAAACAATATAACCCCATCGAGTTTAGGCTCGCTTGATTTGTATTGACGAGTATTTTGGTCCTGTATGATAGCCAGGGTCTGATGATGGAGCTGAAAGGTGGTCACAGGAACTCCGCACTTAAACGACAAAATCCCATCAAATTTGGGCTCGTTTAGTTTGTATTGACGAGTACTTTCATCCTATATGGTCACCAGGGTCTGATGATGGAGCTGGAAGGTGGTCATACGAACTCCGCAGTTAAACGATACGACCCCATCGAGTTTGAGCTCGTTTGATTAGTATTGACGAGTACTTTGATCATGTATGGTAGCCAGGGTCTGATGATGGAGCTGGAAGGTTGCCATAAGAACTACGTAATTAAACGTTATAACCCCATTGACTTTAGGCTCAGTTGATTTGTAATGACGAGTACTTGGATCCTATATGGTAGCCAGGGTCTAATGATGGAGTCGGAAGGTGGTCATAGGAACTCCGCAGTTAAACGATACAACCACATCGAATTTGGGCTCATTTGATTCTTATTGACGAGTACTTGAATCCTATATGGTATCCAAGGTCTGATGATGG
This sequence comes from Leucania comma, assembly GCA_958295575.1. Classification (NCBI taxonomy): domain Eukaryota; kingdom Metazoa; phylum Arthropoda; class Insecta; order Lepidoptera; family Noctuidae; genus Leucania; species Leucania comma. The sequence continues at coordinate 19,777,044 of OY282470.1, read as the reverse complement.
AGCTGGAAGATTGCAATAAGAACTACGCAATTAAACGTTATAACCCCATCGACTTTAGGCTCATTTGATTTGTAATGACGAGTACTTGGATCCTATATGGTAACCAGGGTCTGATGATGGAACTGGAACGTGGTCATAGGAACTCCGCAGTTAAACGACACAACCCCATCGAATTTGGGCTGGTTTGATTTGTATTGACGAGTGCTTGGAACCTATATGGTAACCGGGTTCTGATGATGGACCTGGAAGGTTACCATAGGAACTTAGCAATAAAACAATACAACCCTGTCGAGTTTGGGCTCGCTTGATTAGTATCGATGAGTACTTGGATCTTATATGGTAACCAGGGTCTGACGATGGAGCTGGAAGGTTGCCATAAGAACTCCGCAATTAAACGATATAACCCCATCAAATTTAAGCTTAATTGATTTTTAATGACGAGTACTTGAATCTTATATGGTAACCAGGGTATGATGATGGAGCTGGATCGTGGTCATTGGAAATCCGCAGTTAAACGATACAACCCCATTGAATTTGGGCTCGTTTGATTTGTATTGACGAGTGCTTGGAAACTATATGGTAACCAGGTTCTGATGATGGAGCTGGAAGGTTACCATAGGAACTTCGAAAGAAATCGACACAACCCCATCGAGTTCGGGCTCTTTTGATTTGTATTGATGAGTACTTGGATCCTATATGGTAACCAGGGTCTGATGATGGAGCTGGAAGGGGGCTACAAGAACTCCGCAATTAAACGACACAACCCTCTGGTCTTTGGTCTCGTTAGATTTGTAAAGACGAGTACTTTGATTTGTACTTTGATCAATATGGCAGTCGGGATCTGAGGATGGAGCTGGAAGGTGGCCATAGGACTTCCACAATATAACAACACAATCCCATCGAGTTTTGGGTCGAATAAAATAAGTTCTAACCGGTCATAAGCGACTCGGACTCGTGCACGGAGGGTTCCATACAGAACATAAGTAAATAGCTAGTTAGTTTTAATACACTCCTACAAAATAGGTACCAATTGAAAGGGCTTGCAGAGAGTAATTTGAAAAATAAAGTGACATTACTCTAAATCCAATATTATCCTTTTTCTCAGTCATTATCTTGGTGGAGTGGTAGTGGTCATGGATCGTCTGGTAGGTTGGTTACTGCTTTTGTGAGACTTCTCCATCTCTCTCTATTCATGGCACTTCGTGTACATTCAATGAGGGAACACTTTGAAGATGAATTAGTGAGGTCTGTCTATCTGGTAGGCGATTGGCCGCGAGAACGTAAGCCCTCTACTTTTCCCTGTACCACTAAACGTTCCAAAGAGCTTTCATTGCGTATGATATATCCAAACATCTTAAAAATTCGCTGTTGCACAATCGACGAAAGTTTTTGTTTTGGTGCAAAGCTCTTTAGGAATGGAAACGTTAGTACGTTGAACAGTCTGTTTTATCCTCAGTAGACGCCTCCAGCGTCACATTTCAAGAGCGTCAATCTTTTTACGGTGCTTGAATCTTCTCCACATTTCCCAGTATTTGTGATTGTGGATCCCCGGTAGATAAACTCTGGACAATTTCGCAATTGGCTATTTCATGTAAGTTAGGTTGATTTTTAGTCTTACGATCCATCACCATCATTTTGGTTTCATGAATCCAACCTGGTAGACTTCGCACGTGGTCGCCTCCTTCTGCGAAGCAGTAATACTAGTAAAGGAGTAGGCCGACCGCATCAGGCAACGGCGCTCACGCCGCAGACGCCGCCGTAATTCCGACTCCGATTTCCTGCCACCGTAGGCGCGGGCTTACGGACGGCGGGCAATCCGGCGGGCGCTGTCCGTCCGTCTGTTAACAGACCAAACCAAGCCCAAGGGCGGGGGATGTCATTGAATGATTTTACCTACCATAAAAAAAAACCTGGCAGACTTCTAAAGATAGCTGAATAATTTTCTTATGCTTTCCTATAATATGGTTAACAAATGTAAGGATTTGCTGAGAATACAAATGTGATTTAAATAAGGTATAACTAAAAAGTAAAAAATAAATTACAAATAAAAAATCTTTTTTAATAACAAGCTTTCAATTAAATGGGCTAAAAAGAATAAAATAAACTTTTCCTTTATAACTTTACTTTTACTATCAATTTATAACGGCATTACACGATTTATATGATATAAAAGCTTGTCGCGAGATTTAACTGTGTAAATACCCAGCTAAATAACTTTATTAATTAAATAAGTTAAATAAATTCATTTATTGGTTTTAATATTTTCGAAACCTCGCGACAAGCTTTTGTATCATACAAATCGTGTAATGCCATTATATATTGATAGTAAAAGTTATAAAGGAAAAGTTTATTTTATTCTTTTTAGCCCATTTAATTGAAAGCTTGTTATTAAAAAAGATTTTTTATTTGTAATTTATTTTTTTCGAAGTCGGTTAAAAATATCTAAAATTTTTATCTTAAAATGTTTACGATAAGTTATTTACCTAAACCGGTGTTACGTAACTAACTAAATTTAAATAATGGTTGCTAGTCTTTTATACGATTTTTTTTTAATCAAAAGACCTAAGTATCAAGATTTTTTACGTTTACTTAAGTACCTAAACAAATGGAGTAGGTACCTATAGGTGTCTTCAAGGCTAAAGTGAATAGGCTCCCATCGACGATTGCATCACTGCTTGCCATCGCACTCAAGCACAAGTTTATATCATTAAAAAAAATATTAAGTTGCGTCTATTTACCTTACCTATATATAGAGTTGTGGTAAACACTTAAGTAGGTACTTAATACTTATCAGCGTCACGATCAGGGTTCGAAAGATCCAAAAGTCAAAAATACCTAATGGTAGCCACACACGTTCCAGTATACTTGCGCAAGTTAAGACTTGCAAAAGTATACTGAAACGTGTGTTGTGCAGAAACTTGCGCAAGTACTTAACTTGCATAAGAGACGAAGGTAAAGACACTGCCCCCGAAAGTTAAAAGAACGTATCTAAAATTTGTTTCCAAAATTGAATTAATTATTTATTTACAACTTGTACAACATAACAGAGCATATCCAAGGCGCTGCAAAAGGAAATTTACAAACTAAAAATACATTTAATAAAACGATAATAACATTTCAATAATTCGTTCGTCGTTTTAATCCCGTGGTGGGTCGATTCGGTACATGAAACACTATCGATTTGTAAAGATAAAATTAAAAAATAAAGTACTTTTTTCTAAAACTCGATTTAATATACGCGCATGTACGAAATTAATTTCTTTAAGTAAACGAGACAATGACCGTATAGGTAGCTGTCGGTCGTTGCGTTCATTGGCTCGCTCAGCTGACGTTTACAATATTTTTAACGTTTATAAAAATGACAAAAAAAAATTTTGACGTGTAAAAGTGTTTTTAAAAACCTACTTACAAAATAAATATCATTTATCATTTATCATTTGAGCTGAGCAATATTTTTTTTTGTATCTCATTTAGTTTCGGTTTTACAGTGAAAGATTCCATTATTATTTAAACTTTAACTAAGATAAAAGGACACTTTTTGATCGAAATAAAATGAATAGATTTATTTGTGTATATGTGTCTTATCTTTCAATGTCCACTTGCGTCTCAAAAATTTAGTCTATATAGAACGAAACTATTTGTCAAAAAAAAAAAAAAAAATTGACCGATAGAAGGCTGCTTTATTCCTCAGTGACATATCTAGGCTATATTCTTAGAATAATAATAGTTTTAGGTAGGTACGTGGGCGAAGCCGCGGGGATAAGCTAGTACATAATAAAAAAGACACGAGTGAAATCATGGGATAGGGCGCTTAAGGAGATTTACGGCTTTTCTATTAACTCTCGGTAATTTTCTGGATATTTTTTGCTAAATATAAACGCTGTTTTTTTTTATAAAAAATAAAATTTGTATTTTCAATTAAGATTTTTTTGTTTTTCAACTAGCATTATTTTTTTTCTTTGTTTTTACTCTTTGTAAATACACGCGTCTTTCTTATTATTGGGGGCAATGTAAAAGAAAGGCCTCGAGCCTTAGCTAATGCAAAATATACGAGTATTATGTTATTCATTTATGAACATTACAATAGTGCCTATTCAATTTCAGTCCTTTCAAGGTTCAAGAAGTATTTAGTTAACACTTTTGCGTAAGTAAAAACAATCACTTTCCCGCCCTTAGTCACGCACTTTCACGCTTTCATAAATAAATAGTAAAAATCATAAATTGTTTACATACCTATTGATATCTGTACACGTTATCCAAATAAAAACTCTCGGATTTCTATACTTCTTATCTTTTTATTTATTCCGGTTTCGACGCATGAGCATCGATTGAATGACCGCGATAGACTGATTTAAGATAATCTTTCTAAAGACTTTATCATTATTTTGTTAAGACTTGGGGAAGTCTAATTACTGTTTTTGGACACATTATTAACTACAAATTCCGAGTATACTCTTGATCGAAGGCATACCTAATATTGCTTAAAAAGGTCAAGTTAAAGGTCAAGGTACAATCCGTTATAAAATTGCATTATATGGATAAAGAATTTTATATGCATTTACATATGTAAGTTATTTGTATCTTGTTTTGAAGCAGAATCATTTAATGTATGAATTAAAATATTATAAAGCTACTATAAAAAACTTCGATTTTTGAGTGGCAATAGTAGAATATCTAAAAGGCCAACCTTGGTCACATTAAAGTGTAAGTGATACCTGGATAAATAGCCATGCCACAAACATTAAAAAAAATGATACCTGGATCCGATACCTGGCCAAAGTATTATAGCTATTTTATATTTTTTAAGGATAAATGACGAAATAAACAAAGCTTTTATGTATTTTAAAACTCAAACTGGAATAGTAAACGAACACACAAAGGCGTCATTTGATTGTTGTTGTATTTTATACAAAACTCACTATTTTCTTTTTCTTTTCAAAAATTGAATACGGTACCTACAGAACATAAATATTAGGTACTATTTATTATTCCATACTTTGCTGTTATTTGTCATCTTAGTAATCTCATCTCCTTGCCTTTTTTCTTATTTATAATTAATCTTTTATTTTTCATAGGCGAAAGACTATCCGAACATGTTTATTTTCACAAATTAATGAGATTATTGCCATTGACCGCTTTTATTAAGTATATTTTTTTTATTATTAAGACTCTCTCTGTCAGCGATAATGAGTACAGATCAAAAAAATAAACTTTCTTCGAACTTAAAACGTAAACTTCTAAACGTGACTGCAAGATGTGATAGACCTCAAAATATCCCAAGAGAACTATACTTACATAATTCTCGCACATAAATCTACACCAAAAGTATTAGTCCTTAAAAATATGCACATGTCTATGTTCCCACTGTTGGGACTCAGGCCTCCTCTCTAAGAGAATGGGCCGTAATCCACCACGCGGGACCAGTGCGAATTGGTGGATGTCATATGTCTTCGAATTTTTTGTACTAGGACATGCCGGTTTCCTCGCGATGTTTGCCTTCACTGTTTTTGAGAGCAGTAGTGATGAAATAAATTACACAAAGTAATGTTCACGGCTGGGTTTGAACCTGCGACCTACAACTCGTAGGTCTGGGCCGTCACCACTCGACAACCACTGCTCTCAGTTTCTCTGTTAAAAATATGCACGCTGGGTGCGAATGTTAGAGATAAATTATTTGAACGTAGCCACTTACACAAGGTCTAGCATCAAACAGGATACCGAAGAGATAAATGTGCATTTAACAGTTCCACAAAAGAACTGAAACCCCTAATCAATGACCTGAATATTAATAGCCTACAGTATCTCTTGAACCACACACCAACAAGTGACACAAACTACTTGCTCTGGAAGGCAACATCACAGACTTATGAAGAGTAGGGCAAAATCCAGATGCAAATAACGCCTACAAAAACTCAAACACAGGAGAAACACAGGAATTACAGGCTCGAATAAATCAGGATAAATAAAGCTGATGCGTTCGCTTTACACCAGTACAAAGTTATTTAACTTCTACCGATCGCAACAAAGAACGCGATAAACAAATTAAAAATCAACTCACATTAGCTTCCCAAATGTATCATCCATTGGCCAGTATGTAACCCAAAGAAGTCGTCAAAGAAATCCACACCTTCGAGATTATTAAGTAGGTTTACAATCTCGAAGGTTGTGGATCATAACTAGGTGGTTATGATCAAATAGACGCTACTCTTTTAATAGACTTGCCTCAGAAAGGAATATTCTTTCTGGTGTTGATTTTCAACGCTTGTTTGTGACTATTATTGTTTCTCAGTCATTAGAAAATCGCTCAGGTGATCATGATTCTAAAACTGGACAAACCAGCCCAAGAAATGTCTTCATACAAACCCGTAAACCCACTGCCCATTGTAGGAAAAATCATGGAAAACTCATACACAACAAGAATGAAGAATACCCTTTTACCTAACCATCAGTTTGGATTTAGAGAAGGACACGGTACTATTGAAGAACACCATATACAGGGCCCTAGAGGCCAAATAAAACCTACTGCTCTGCTTGTTCAGTGATCCTAAGATTTAACCAGTGCTGCCACATACAATAGCAGTAGAAATAAGAAAAAAAAAAAACAAAAGCCACTGATACTGACGTTTGTAGACGTTGTGACGGCTGTCACTGTCAGTTGTGTGTCATTACCGCATGTCGCTTGTTGATAAACGGGAGTTCTTATTAGCCTTCGTATTATTATAATTTAAATTAAAAAATGGCACCAGCCAGCGAATCTGCTGTGAAGAATATTGGCAAAGTCCTCAACGATCCAACGAGGCCCATGAAGGAGCGTTTTCGGGCCTTATTTACTCTTCGAAATTTGGGAGGTGAAACCGCTATAGAGTGTATCAGCCAGTGTTTTATAGACGAATCAGTGCTGTTAAAGCATGAATTAGCTTATTGTTTGGGTCAAATGCAGGATGAACGTGCGATTCCAGTGCTTAGGAGCGTGCTGGAGGATAAAAGCCAGGATCCCATAGTCCGCCATGAGGCAGGTTGGTTGTTATCATTGTTTTGCACGTTTAGTGATAATGGTGATACGTGAGCGAGTGCATGCATGGTTTAGATGAGTCATGATTTATTTAGTAATAGCTACTGTCAGCGGCTTCATCCTCGTTGTTGTCGTGTCTCGTCGTCATTTGTTTTTCTATACAAACTCTGGATCTTCGTTTCGTCTCGATAGTGGTTGATCTTTGGGAAATCCTTACTTATTCTTTGTATACGTCATGAAAGTTTGAGCAAAATTTCAACATTTTATGTCCATGGGATTGGACTGGGTGTTACTGAGTCAGTGAGCAAGTGACTTTGCTTCTTATCCGTATAGAATTGTACTTCGTGTTATGTACTATAAAATGACAATAATATTAATAGGTGTTCTTTGTGACTACTTATTATTGCCATTTTATGGCATGTGGTATGGCAAGTTATGGCATATTCTAAAGGTACTAAAATCCATTGAAGTTTTCATACATAGAGGAAAACTTAGTATTTTCCTTTCATAATGTAATGACAATGGTCTCTTTATTTTTATGAAGAATATTTGCTTAAAAAAGTAACAAATACAAAGAATTATATGAGCATATTTTATCATTTATCTATTGTTAGCTTCTGCCAGTGGCTTCATCAACATGAATGTTGGTTATTGCGGATGTGAAGTTAAAGTCGAAAACAAATAAAATGAAGCCTATTTTTCTAGTTGTTTAACGGTGAAAGTGTAATATACAGAGAGCCAGTCAGGGTTACTTTCACATTTATAATATTAAGTATGGATATATACATAATGAAAAGAAATATTTTTTTAGTAATATTTTTTTTAATTGGTATAAACTAGTGCTTGACTGCAATCCCACCTGATGTTAAGCAGTGATGCAATCGTTGATGGTGTGGCGCACTAGTTTATTAACAGCCTATTCACTCTAGCCTTGAAGACACCTAAATTATAATCGGACGCACCAGGCAAACTGTTCCAGTCTCTCGATGTATGCGGTATAAACGATGAAGCAAAACGCTTAGTCCGTACCGTAGAAGTTTCAACAACATAAGGGTGGATATAATTATATTTAATAAGTTCCATCAATTTACAACAACATTAAATGTGTATTTAACATCAAAATAACTGTCATATTACAGGTGAGGCACTAGGTGCGATTGGTGACCCGAACCTCCGAGAATTACTAGAAAAGTACCAGCATGACCCAGCAATAGAAGTAGCCGAGACTTGTCAAATTGCCCTGCAAAGACTCAACTGGGTTGCCAACGACAGTACGAAAGAGTCCAACCTATCAAAGAGTTTGTTTACATCCATAGATCCTGCTCCACCAAGTAGTGAGAGTAATGTAGAGAATCTGAAGAATATTTTGATGGATGAATCTAAGACGCTGTTTGAGAGATATAGAGCTATGTTTAGTTTGAGAAACCTAGGTACCACTGAGAGTATTAATGCTTTGGGTGAAGGTGAGTTTCGACATTTTAAATTTTTAATTGTTTTTATGAGAAACAATCATAATTATAAAGGTATTGTCAATTACAGCAGGGATAAAGAAATGATGATGTATATGATTGAGCTGCAGACCTGGAAAACAGGGAAACTGAAGGAACACAGGTGTATTTGACACAGTAAAAGTCTGACACTTCTCGCTCTTCCCAGAGCTCAGAGAGAGAAGATTCAGATCATTTTATGAAGATCATGTCATTTTGGGCCATGGCATTGACTAAAACAGACTTTACTTTGATAAAGTAAAAAAAAGACCAGCATTTTCCTTTGGCTTTTCTCTCATGGCCTATTCTTAATACTTGCTACTACTACAAATTTTCATAATTGAATCAGAACTTCCAGAGAGAACCTACAACAGTAGATACCATTAAAGACACTTCCTACTCAGACAAAAACTTGAAAGGGTTTGGTTTGGCGCCGCAGGATTTAATTACTCCTTTACGCTCCTTTATGCCATATCAGTCATATCATGATGCGTAAAATCATTCCTGGTGAGAAAAAGGGATAGTGCCAGAATTATGATGATTTTAAAACATCATGGTATGGATTTTGATATGCATTCCTAAAACAAACATATTTTTAAATTCCAGGTTTCAAGGCATCTAGCGCCCTCTTTCGGCACGAAGTAGCGTTCGTATTCGGTCAGATGCAAGACGAGCGAAGCGTGCCGTTCTTGAAGAAGACTCTAGAAGATACTAATGAACATGAGATGGTGAGGCATGAGGCGGCCGAAGCATTGGGGTCTATTGCCACTGAAGAATGCACTGAGGTTTTGCAGAGGTAAATATTACTTGAATTTTTTTTATATGAGTCATTGCTACTCTGGTAACTATAATTATTATACAATGATTGACCTACCTGCTTGGCCCAAAATATGGTAGGTGACTAATGTATGTTGAACGCTTTCTGATACATATCTCTGAGTAGCTAGCTACTCGAAAAATCAAGTAAAGGATTTTCATTGCTAGAAAAAGTAAATTCAAGACAGCTTTACGTCTTAATTTCCGTTTTTGAAACGAAAGAATATATCAATAATATGCCGGTTTCCTCACGATGTTTTCCTTCACCGTTTTGAGATTTGAGTTGATGAAATGAATTATGGTTTGGCTGGGTTTGAACCCGCGACCCAAAAATCGTAAGTCGGGGCCGTTACCACTCAGCCACCACTGCTCTCAAATTGCTCTTAAATAAGATAACTTCCTTAATATTTCGATGCCGCCTGTTCAGCAATATCTTTTTCAAAAAGCGTTACGTACTACAAAGGGTCGCTGTCCAGTATGTATTTATACCATTATCATTATCATCGCGATGGCCCAGTGGTTTAGGCATCCGCCTCTCATGCATGAGAATGCGGTACCAATGTGTAAAACTAAAATTAGACCCCAAGCTGGATCATAGTGGCAGGCGCTCGCCTCCTGCGAATTAGTAATGCAAGCAAAAGAGGCGGCAGCACACGTGAGGCTACGGCCCTAAAGCCCCAGCCGCCGCTGAGATTCCGATCCCGATTTCCCGAGTAATGGATAGCTCGCCGTCCGACCGTCTGGTAACTGTCCGGGCCAAGCCAATCAACCAACCGAAGGGGCCCAGCAAGGCTGAAGCGTACTGGGGCCTAGGGTTTGCTTCTGAAAGGAGGACTCGGCCCTGGTATGAAAGGCAACAAAGGATACAGGTGTGGTTTTAGTCAGTAAAAGTCTGCACACTCTCGCTCCGCCCAAGGGCAGGAGATGTCATTGGATGATTTCCCACCTAAAATAAAGCTCATGATCATTATCATCAAAATCTGTAATGTTAAAGGTAAAACTACACTGCGCACACGTGTGCCACTTACGCCGGTCTGGGCGCGTCGGTTTCTACTCATTTTATAAGGCAACTAGACTTGTAGAGCTACATTACATTCAAGTCACGCGACGCCACGTGACGCCACGCGACACCACGCGTCGCCACGTAGCGCTTTGTGCGTCGGTCTAATGCACAGATATAGATAGACATAGATAACGCAAGCATCATGATCAGTATGAAAACCAAGCGTGCCATCGTCACAAGCACTATTTAGTGAAGACGCCGCCGCGTACGGCGTCCCCCTCGCTCCACCCCCACACCAACAGCACAATTAACCATTTTTATATTTTTCTACCTTCCGACTAGCGCTGTACTCCGATGCAGACAACGCGAAAGTGACCACTTACGATTTTTGTACGTAAGCTAGGCACGCGAAGTAGTTGCTCTTGCGTTAACTAGGTATATCTATATATGTGGTCTAATGTTTTTCCCGCTTTATTCTCTAAGTATTATGATTTAATACCATGGTTCCTAACCTGAGGGTAATTATCCCTGCGGGGGTAAAACTGGTAGTCTTAGGGCGTAATAAGCTGGTAATTTTTTTTAGTATATGCAAAACCTGAATATATTTTGTTTGGAATCAGTAACTGAATCGATTCCAATAATTTTTACGCTAAGTTATATTTTTTTCCAAACATATTTAAAAAAGGTCACAATTTGGACATTACCGATACTAAGTACAAAACAGGTCACGGCTGGCCATTGCAAGCTTTAGGCGCCAGTGCACAACTGGGTACCTACGGGAGTAAAACAACCCCTCAATCACCAGGATGGCATGGTGACCATGTGTTTGAGTGAACAACTAGCTTATAACTTTGTGATTTTTCATGATATAGTTATGAAATTTTGTATATAAATTCTTTACATAAAAATACTAGAGTCTGTCTAACGAAAGCGCGACCTGAGAAAATGAGGTCAAATCAAAAAATATTGAATATGGTATTACTGTCATACTAGGAGAAAAAAATTTTGATACTTGAGTATTTTTTTGTATTTGCGACAATCGTATAATTCTTTTTGACGAACTATATTCCTAATATGAGGAACACAAAATGTTTAGAAATAAATATACTCAACCAATACGCTTTTAACAGCATCACACACTCAGAAATATTCAATTCCCTTACAAAACAAAAAATAGAATCCACACATACTTCTTCCAGCAAGTTAGAGAGATTAGATCCTATGTTTCATACAGAATGAGTCAAACAGGGCGTCCCGTTGTCCCCAAAGATATTCTCCACTTCTTTCAGACATTCGCAGTCGAATGGGAAGAGAAGGGCATTGTCATCAGCGAAGCTAAGTTAAGTAATTTGCGTTTCTCTGATGATATTGTCCTGTTCTCTCCTACAGCCACAGGACTAGAGCAAATGCTGGTTGCTCTACATATAAAAATGTTGAAGACCAAAATCATAACCAGCAGCTCCAAAGGAACGTACACGTAGGCGGACAGAATATACAATACGTCTTAAAATATATTATTGTCTACTTGGGCCAAGTAGTGTCTTTCTGGGCCAGATAAGACAAAGAAATAACGTGTCGAACAGAAAATACCTGAAAAAGTTACCGGTCCATCAAGGAACTATTTAAGGGCACTTTGCCCATATGGGCACGCTTTAGTGATATCACTAAAGCGTAAGCTTATGGACATGTGTAATCTCCTCATTTGACCTATGGTGTATACAGACTTGGTCTTTGACTAACATCCAAAAGTCTAAACTCAAGGTTTGCCAACCGACCTGGATGTCTTGTGAGTAAGGGACTGAGACCATTAGAAAGAGTGGATGGCTTTTGCACAGCAGTAGAACAATACTGGATAGCTATAATAACCAATACAATACAAAAACGAGTAAAGATTTATTTATTGGTATATTACTATTATATCAAGAAAGTCACGGGAAAGGTGAATAACACAAAATGTTGAATTTTATCATCCTCAAAGTATGCTATTTCATCACATCAATTCGACCGCTTTTGAACGTATAAAGTGCGGTAGTGAAAATATTTCTTCTTAAAGCTTAGTTTTAAGTGTAAAGGTTTTTTCTCCCAAATTCCTTAACGATCCAATGTTTTTTTTTTATTTATTTCGCGCAGTCCTTGAATATCTTCAAGATTATCTATAAACATAAGGAAAATTATTATCATATCGTAAAATATATCTAATAGTCAGTCAACAATGATCAAGATAATAATGTCATACTAACTTAAAAACCCGAGATCAAAAACAACTACTTTCTCTTCTTGTTTTTCTTTAAACTTACTGATCATAGTATTTCACAGCTTTCCTACATAACTTTTTATTGTTTTATCCATGATAAGTAATTATATTTTTAAAATCAATCTTTGTTACAAAATACTGACAATCTTTGACGTGCTTTTGACGGAAACATTATGTTGCCAATTTAATTTAAAAAAAAAACTCCAAGTCGCGCTTTCGTTAGACAGACTCTAGACCCGTGTAAGGTTGTAAAACGGATCAATATCACTAAATCTAGCTCGACTTCACGCCGCACTTTGTACAAGTATATTGCATGTGTAATAAATCTATTTGGTAACGTGAAAGGGGGGGGGGGGTAAATCAGCATCGTAGGGGTGACAAGATCAAAAAGGTTAGGTACCACTGATCTAATACAACTGGCCTGTTGGTCTAGTGGTTAGCGACCCTGACTGCTATACCGGATGTCGTGGATCCAATTCCCATCAAAGGCAAATGTGATGTGTTTGTGTAATTTTTAATAATAATATTATACATATATGTTGCTCAGTTGTTGCACAGGCTCTACTTGGTTTGGGACTAGATAGCGTGGTGTGAAAGTAGTGGATTATTGTTATTATATTGTTATGAATATGTTTTCAGGTACTTGCAAGATCCGCGCCCTGTAGTCCGTGAAAGCTGCGAAGTTGCCCTCGACATGTCGGAATATGAAAACAGTCCTGAGTTCCAGTATGCCAACACGTTGCTTACTGTCGAAGGTTGACATTATAATTCAACAATTTATTATTTGTTACTTAATTTAACATTTTTAGTTACTATTTTTTTTTCATTTTCTATACTCAGAAAACTTACTACTACGCAAAAACTGTCAAATTTACTTTTTTATTCCTCAGATAAAAGTTTATTTGAGTATGGAAAACTCGCCCCTAAGGCTGTGATCCTCCTGGTGTCTTACGAGCGTTGGCGCTTCTTCAACGACTGCGCAGCGTCAACGGTGCGCAGACGCGACGTTAAAGTCGCGAGTTGCTTGCTTAAACTTCAAACCGCAGCATGTGTGACGTTAACGTTGGGTCCAGCGGATGTAATGCTTGCTTGCCAAAAGAAACTTGCGACATTAACGTCGCGTTTGCACAGTGTTGTCGCTGTGCAGACGTTTGAAAAGCGCCAACGCTCGTAAAACGCTAGTGGGATAGCAGCCTAACTATGATTATTCTTCTCTTCTCTCGAGAATCCTTGGAATTATTTCAACGATAAGACTTTTATTTTCATTTTAGTTTGTTTTAGGCGTTGCGCAAGACCGCATACCAAATGTTTGTTTTATGGCATTTAAGAATAATAATACAGGAAGCCTACCTATTTTATTTATTATTTTATTATGCAATTATATAAATTTACGCTTGTTTAAAAATAAAAACCGGATTTTTTTATATTTTGTAATATACCTCTTTGAAAGAGAATATATTATATGTGCAGTGATGGTCTAAATGCTCAGTGAATTTAAATAATTATATAAAAATGCCAGTATTTTTGTAAATAAAATTCTAGTTTACAATCTTTCTTTTTTTTTCAATACACTCTCCACATCCAGTTCGAATAAAAATAGATTTTGAGAAATTTTCGCGATTACTACTCCCAAAGGTGGTTATTATCACGATTACCATCAAATAACGCGTCAGTTTTTATCAACCACTAATATTTTTTTTCAATTTATTTCCTCAACAACCAATTGTAATAAAATATTTTATTTGTTGTGTTTTCAGTCAGAATTTATATTAGATGAGAAATCGCCTCTGCATTTGTATTTTCGAAAAGTTCAATATAAAATGTTTTTGCTTATAGTTTAATTGCTTGAAGAAATAATGTTCATTTTATTTTCTTTGGCTCTTGTGCAATGAATATCGTGTTGAAGAATAGTATAATCGTATTAGCGTATGTCTTATTTACGATGTCGATTGCGGTAAGTAACTCTGCCATGAGTTTTTTTATTCGTCACTACTCGATATCGACTGCTTAATTTTTTGTGTGGCTAATTTTACAGCGCCTCTAGCGGTCACTTACGGAACCAAAATCGGTAGTATGCTTAGATATTATGTCAAATAGTAATAGTATGAGTCTTCAAGTAAAAACGTATCGAATACGAACTCGCTAATAACTATGGTTTTTAGCAAAGTACCTACTTATATTCCGTTTCGCCTGGAGAATTCCACATAACTATCATTTTTTGGCATAACCAACTCTATGTTTTATGAGACAAAGTTCAAAGTCATTGTAATGTAACTCATATATTTTAGGGATTTTATAACGAAATGTGTCCGAAGAGGAGTAAAGTTTTTCGAGAATAATCGAATAACAATAATCGTATTAATATTGCTACCGCAAAAGTTTGTGAATGTGTACCTATGTTTTTTGCCCTGAGTTCCTAAATGAGTGGACCAACTTTGATGATTTTTTTGTATGTGTTTATGTGCGTGTTATAATGGTTCCATCGATGATTAGATTCACAATTGAACTGGTACCTACCTACCTAATTAATTTTATAAAAAAATATTATTTTTCTTATTTGTATAATTATGTAGCTACACTCATCCCAATTTATATTATGCGAACTGCATAATTATGGTGCCATTCCAACCTCGGCTGCCGAGCTTGGGCTGCGAGTGCTGCCGCGATCTGCAGCCGCAGCCGATCGCAGACCGGTAGTGCTGCGACCGCAAGTTAATGCGCACCAAAAGACTATTATAGTATACTGGTTAATGCGCACGTAGTTACGTAACCCCAGCCGTTTAGACAAGTCCCGAAGTAATGGCTACTCGGAGCCGATAGCGCTCATATTGGATTGAGTCGTAGACTTGCAACTGATTGCATGTGCAGCCAGTCGGAATCACCCCCGACTGCGGAGCAGGCAAGGGCTGCGTGTCATACGTGTGCTACCTGCACTCCTATTTATTTCATTCACATTAGCAGTAGATCACAAAAATTGAACACTATGTAATCATAGTTTGGGCCTTCGCGTTGAGAGCATTGAGAGCACGCTTTTTTTACTTTACAGTGCAAGTGTTAATAAGCTGGGCACAGACTGCCGTAACGTAACATGCTATGTAACACGCAGTGAAAGAATTTGCTGGCCACATCGTCGCAATGTATGTTGCAATGTATTTTGCAATGTATCTTGCAATGTATCTTACAATGTAACAGTATTCCCATAGTGGGGATGCCTTGCGCGCGAATCGTGCACGAATATTTCATCTATGTGAGTAGGTTCATGCTCGTTTCGTACGCGCGCTGCGTCCACACTTATGACATGCTCCTTTTATGTTACCTTGCATTTTACGTTACAACTGGTTACAACAATCTGTACTTGGCTTTAAATCAAACCTAACAATATAATGCTCTTTGTTCAAGGCCTCTGACTTCCTGGAGACGGAACGCTCCTCATTTCTGGGCTTCACTCATGAACTGCACTTGAGCTCCAGTACCCTGGAGCTGGTGGAACATTTGTCTTCGTTGGTCAATGAAAAAGAAATCGGCGATCGGCAAGTGCGACGCTATTTTGAGACCTATAACACGCCCTTCGCTGGCGAGCGGAAATCTGATGATAAATAATTAATTTGGTTTTTATTTTAGAGTTTAATAAAATTGCTTTTGAATTTGTTTAGTTCTAAGAACATTCATTTTTCATTTTTAGTCACATTCTAGTGTCTGTCAGTAGGTAAGAACATACCGTGGCCCTGGAAGGCAAAGGGCATATTAAGGAACATGGGTTGTAGCCAATGGCAATCCTCGCTCCAACTGGAACTGGAGTTATTTGGAGACTTCCCAACAAAAGTATGGCATCTAGTTGCGTGACAACCGCCACTACTCAAACTCACCCACACCTCTTTAGTTGTTTTGCTCATGTAGCACCTCTGCTTGCCATTAATGGCCGAATGCCATCCTAGTTAAAACTTAGTTGCGTAAGCGTTATTATAAGTTGTTGAGGCAATTTACGATTACCTAAGTAGGCTAATAAATCTATAGTGACATCTATATCGCCACTTAAGAACTAAAATTCAATTGGATTATACACTCACCGACGGGCACCTGTACCTCTACCATGAGTTTTAAACAATAGTATTCGTCGCTACTCGATATCGACGCCGTGAATATTTTGTATGGCAAATTTTGGTTCTGCAAGTGACCGCTAGAGGCGCTGCAAAATTTGCCATACAAAATATTTACGGCGTCGATATCGAGTAGCGACGAATACTATTGCTTAAAACTCATGGTAGAGGTACTGCACTCCTTGAATACTGTACGAAACAGCGAGCCTTTTAAGACTTTATTTAGAACCGGATTACTGATCCGTAGGGATGAGCGGTCTTGTGTGGTTAATGTGGAATTTGTTGTGCAGCAATGGGTAGGTACTGAAGGGACTATAACATTGGGATTATTTTCAGCTATATTTTTTTAACGCCAAGACGTATGTTTCTACTTACGTGGATTGCCTTGTTGGTGGTGGTCGTACGTGTGTCTACTTAGTGTGAGTTTCAAGGTTTAATCTCCAGATGGGACAACGTGTAAAAGGGTTTTTGCAACTATAAATAATATGTAGCGACATCTCTGTCGTCACAAAATGAACTAATCCTGCATCGCACAAGTAAGATTTGCGGCGCGATTGGAACATAAATAGAACAAACCCGAAATCATCTATCGGGCAGTAGCCCACCAGATATAACACCTGTCTGGTCGGAGGATCCTCCCTTTTCAACGGAGGTATGTGGGACTTTATTCTCTGTTCCACTACCCCCAAAAATATACCTATATATAAAAGCGAAATACCACTCACTGATTAATCACGAAGTTTCAGAAAATATAGCATCTTCATACTTAAAATTTGGCAGGCAGGTTCCTTCTAGGGTGTAGACGTCCGCTAAGAACGGATTTTGTGAAACTTCAAAAAAAAAAAAACCCTTAGAGGGTAAATTTCACGCGGGCGAAACCGCTGACAGAAGCTTGTGTTATGTACAGCTGGATATTTTGTGACATTTTTTTCTTAATCATTAGTTTTCTACTAGCGTTAACGATTATAGATTATAAAACTTGGCTAAGCCGGCAGATCTCTCGCCGGTCGTGTCGGATTGCCGTCTCATCGGATTATGAGAGTGAAAGAACAGAGAGTAGGTACACCTGCTTTTGCTCTATAATTATTATTTTTTTGCGTACTTTGCTGATCTCTGGGAAGATTGGCCACCGTGATCGACATTTGGTTGGGAAGATATTACTGGATAATTATATGCCTGGTATGATGTACCAATCAAAACGAGTTTCATTACAAGTATAGAACTTGTAATGAAAACCTTAGATAGGTACATACCTAACCTCTGTGGGATTGTTCAAAAGAGTTGTCGAGTCCCAGCTCCCCTACCAAAGTTTCGTTTCTATTCTCTTGCGTCGAACGCCTCAAGTCGGCCACGCCTCCGATTCCATTGCTCAGTGACGTGTCACTGAGCATTGAGATGACGTCAGAACAAAGGAGGCGTGGCCAACTCGAGGCGTTCGACGCAAGAGAATTGAAACGAAACGGTCGTAACTTGGCTAGGCCTGCTGGAATGCAAAGGGCAGCATTTTAGTCAGTAAAAGTCTGATATTCGCTTGGTCCACCTAAAGCAGGAGGAGTTATTCGATTATATCTTACCTCAAAAAAAAGATACATAATCAAGACGTAGGTACTAGCGTAAGTCGCGTCATATTAAAGCTACTTTTTAAAATATCGATGGCAAAACTAGTTTTTTTTTCCTAAAAATTAAATTTCTTGCCTGTCCTGGTGGAAATGTCGTCTGCCAATGTTGTTATTAGATCACTACGTAAATAGGTAATTAGGGCGTAAAAAAGAGGATGGGGTATCACCTGCGGAGCAAAGCCGCTCTAACACTGAAGATCAAAACGGTAACGGTGCAATTATATGGCTTATCTAGTTACCACGCTACCTACAAACTCAAAAAATAGTTTCTGTACTTTAACCATTCACTCCGAATCAACATTAAAATCTACAAATCTAGCCAAAGATAAAAATTGTTTCGTGTCCGGAAATCGCAAAGCGACTGGAAACAAACATGCGATTACAGCAACTTCGAAAGATTTGCTACCATTTATTGGAGTATTCCATACTCTTCTAAACAAAAAAAGAATCGTCAAAATCGGTTCACATTCGGCGAAGATATCGCTGAACAAGGTAGAAAACATTCAACTGTATATTTTTGTATGTATGTACTATGTGTTGTATCTATCTATTTTAGTATTAAGTACCTATATAGTTTTGTTTGCTTTTTTATTTGCACCGAGTGCAACCCCATTTTGTGTCCTGGCAATTTCTATCCATACTAGGTTGCCTGGAAGAAATCGCCGAGTGCGATAAGGCCGCCGATTGTATGTTTTCTTTTTTATAAGGTTTCCTTTTTATAACATATATTGTAATCTTGGTGTACAATAAAGTATAAATAAATAAATAAAACAAAAATCGAACGACTTGAGAACCTCCTCCTTTTATGGAAGTAGGTTAAAAACAGCAGAACATCACATCTCATTATGAACAAAAACTCTCCATTTATGAGTGACGTCATAACGATGACGCGACGAATTCTATTACACAAAGTACCCCGAAGACATAGACGATAAATCTTCTCTAATGATCCAATGGTTTCTGATTGTTCACTGTTTCAATTTATTTCCGCTTTTCTCCAAAATTTCGTGCGGTAACGTTGTGAAAGACATTACCATATTTTAGGTTGACACCAAGTAAATGAGGTTAAACCTTCCCTGAGTTTAGGGGTTAATGTTAATAAAGTAAATCTAACAGTCATGATCCAATGTGACAATAAATCTTTTATATTAAAAACAAAAACTGCTACGTTAGTCTCGGTTTTCGAGGGTTCTATAACTTATAACCAGCTTGAGCATGAATTATGGACCTTACCTAATCCTAAAATCTCATCTTATACCTAGTACCGTAACTAGCCTTTTATACGCCCGGTGCCAGTTTCAGAAACTACGCCCATATAAAAGGGTCAAGGGTCAGGGTCAAAGCCTACTGGGGCCATGGGTAATGTGAAAGTGTACCGCGGGGCCTTAAAACGAAGGCAGAGAAGGAACAGGAGTGGGTTTTTAGTCAGTAAAAGTCTGACACTATCTCCCGCTCCGCCTAAGGGCACGGAGATGTCATTGGATGATTTTCCCACCTAAAAAAAAAAAGACGTTGGCCACGCCTGATGTATGTAGAATTGCGTCGCGTGGCGTGGATCTCATTTAGTTCTACTCGTTTAGTTGCTATATAAAATGTATGGAGATCGACGCGCCCAGATCGGAGAACGTTGCCTATGTGTACCCAATGTAGTTTTACCTCAAGTCGCCTTTCGTAGATCATCATCGGATATGAGTGTTTCGACAAGTACCTAGGTACCTCTTTGGACAGAACCCTGCTGTGTCCTCGTAGAGATTACTGGTGGCGACCTGAGCGTCTGACCCTGATTCGAGGTGAGAAAGAATGAAAAACAGTAACCTCTTTTTGATGAAATGAATGATACAAAACTTTTTCTTGATTTGATCTTTTCTGCGCCCCATCAGGGTTTGTGCCCTGTGCTTAGGCACCGCTGGCTTACCCGAATTACGGCACTGCTTCAGGTATACAGGGCTGCAGGCTTGTTTCAAAGCATCTCTGTGACTGGAACACAAAGGGAAAATGAAGGAACACGGCGAGTTTTAGTCAGTAAGGCTGCCCGTCTAATGGAGCAGAGAAGAGTAGTGAAGCGGAGCTGAGTCAATTTTAACCAATATAATTCAATAAAATATCCGCCTCGCTTCAGTGGACAGGGATTTGCGAACTAGTTCCAAACTTCATACAAATTCGGCTAATGGTGTAGGCAAGTGGAGTGGAGAAGTGGTGCGGCAAATCGGCCGCGTGGAATGAAAATATATTAATTTGGTAGCAGGCACCAGGATTCTAACATAAAATAAAACGTAAACAGTCAATAAACAAAGCAATGACAATTTGTGTGTCTCACGGCTGCACCAAAGAGGTTCATAGAGGATAGATTCACGAATATTACCGCCGCCACTGCTCAAATTACTCGTCCCATGAACTCGGCCTAGCTCAGCACAGTTCGCCACTCCACTCCGCATCAATGGACTGACCCAGACCGCAACTCCACTCCACATTACTCCGTCACCTCGTTCCGCTGCCTCACTCCGTGCCAGTTTAAGTGACTAGTATAAGAATGGTTAATACACCGTTAAATTTTGATCGTTTTAATCCCGTGGAGGGTCCATTCGGTACATAAAACACTATTGATTTGTAAAGATAAAATTAAAAAATAAAGTATTTTTTTTTCTATACTCGAATTAATTTACGCATGTATGAAATTAATTTCTTTAACTAAACGTCAGTTACTTAAAGAAATTAATTTTGTACAACAAACCATTTTTTTTAAAAGAGTGGAGTTGCCTACATGGAGTTTCTTGCCGGTTCTTCTCCATATGAAACGACCAATTTGGAACCGTGCACTAGCTTCTGACGTTTTATAAGTGCCCATGTAGGCCTATATGAAATAAAAACATTTTGACATTGAAAGAGTTTAAAAAAATACTTCATTTTTAAATTTTATCTTTACAAATCGATGGTGTTTCATGTACCGAATCGGCCATCCACGGGATTAAAACGATCAAAATTTAACGGTGTTTAAAAGAAATCTCAAATCGTACCCAGTTCAGGGCAACTAAACCATTAGCAAGAAACATATCCATTCTAGAAAAAACTACCAAGCTTTCCTTTACATTGAATACCTTGATTTAAAAAACATTCATTCTATGCTGGTCACGCAAACTTTGCGGCCAGATGTGCATATGTGTGGGCAGTCGTACACCCACAGTGTACGATTGCTCCAAGCTGTTTAGATAGAAATAGACCAGCAAGCAAATCTCAAGGGAGAGCAGCCATGTTTTCGCTATTTCAAACCTTAGTTTGGACTAGGGATGTAAGCGAAGTGTTTATATCAAAATCGAAATCGGAGGCGGACGCCGAAACAGCAAATGAAACACTACTAAAACTAATAAAAAAACATAACCTTCCTTCTTGAACAGTCGGGTAAAAAATTGGTTAAGTTGTTATAAATGAAGCGTGGCTTTATTTCAGATGAAAGACGTCCACTGTTGGACATAGGCCTCCCCCAAGTGTCACCACACTGAAAGGTCCACCGGATTCCCGTAACCCTTGCCAGGTCATGGATCCAACTTGTAGGTCCAACACTGCGTCTTCTGGTAACTGGTTGCCACTCCAGAACATCAATCTGTTCTGGTAGCAATGTGCCCTGCCCACTGCCACCGCAGTTTGGCGATTCTTAATTTCATGCTATGTCGGCAAATTTGGTTTTTTGGCGGATATCTTCATTTCTGATTCGATCACGCAAGGAAACTCCGAGCATAGTCCTTTCCATTGCCCTTTGGGTCTGATGAGTGCAGCCTCACCCTAAACCTCTGCCTAATACGAAATAAAATAGCAAGTGAAAGAGTAATCGATAGAAGCCACAGGAAGGGAGGTTCCGCACTCGAGAAATATATCTACACTTGTTTGTACCTCTGATATTACTTCTGATTAAAATTTATCGGATCCGAAATTGGAATCATAGGTGCAAAAATAAACGGAAGTTCCGACTTTTCGGAACCGGAATCAAACTTGCGTAACATCTCTGGTTATCTCTAGTGGTGGTTGGTAGATCTACCTCAATGTATAGGTACTGGTTTTATAAGTTATTAGTACCAATAAAAGCAAAACTAATAAAAGTGTACTCAACTGTACTATCTATATAAAACTATATAGATCACCCTAACATCATAAGAGCGGCCAACCCGAGGTATATATTCATACAACCACTCTTACGTGATTATGATGTTATTACACATCTTTCTATAAATATTTTGGATCTTGTGGAGTTGTGGATATTATCTAGGCTTCCATAGAAATCAAAACATAAATTTGTGTAAAACTAATCCAGTAAAGACCACTGAACATCTGCTATTTTACGTGAACTTGGGGCCTCAAATAATGTACTCATATATTAAAAATATAAAAAGTACTTCTATAGAAGCTTAGTACATTTAATTGAGATTTTAAATGATAACAATTTTTCTCAAAAACTTTTGATAGTTTAAAAAAAAAACACGTATTTCCTGGAACAAGTTTTGTTAAATATTTGAGAAAATCATGGAATTACCGAATGTCAACAGAGTTTTCAGGCGTTATCTCTCTTTTTTCGCGATGCCTCTCCATCAAACATCGCGTTGGATTGCGTTAGATGAAGCAACAAGCTTTTAAACCATGCTCGACGTTGACGATAGGCGAGTGGGAAGGGTTACCTCTCTAGACAAAAGACCTACGCGTCATGTTAGTGAACGGACGCCATCAGTTGAGACTGGGCATAATCTCTCTAACCAGTAGCTTATTTTAATTTCTTTAGTTTTGAATTGTTTTTGTCTTAATGTATTTATTGACATTGTTCTCACTTAGAAAGTATATGTAACCAGAATTATATTTATAATAGGTACATAACATGATATAAAAGGGTGTAATGAAATTTCTTGCATATTCTTCTCCATAGAGATCTATCTATGCCTTGGAATATGCAGTAAACTTCTTTGTTTTTACTGATCGACCTCTTGACAATTCCAAAGTGCTTGGTTTATTTGAAACTAGCTTCTGCCAGCGGCGGCGGCGTCGCCTGCGTGAATGTAGGTTTCTCCATACAAACTTTAGAAGAATCTACTGCAACTGACGTTGGTCCCCTTAAAATATTTACCAGTCATGTAAGATCACTTTTTTTTTTAGGTGGAAATCATCTAATGACTTCTCACGCCCTAGGGCGGAGCTGGAAGGCGTGTCAAACTTTTACTACCTAAAACCCACTCCTGAGTTCCTTCGTTGCCTTGCGTTCCAGGGCCAGGTTTTCCTTTCAGAAGCGAACCCGTGGCCCCAGGAGGCTTCGACCCTGCGGTTTTACTGACATATTGAGGCGCGCGTGGAACACTATGCGCTGTCGACGAATTGTACTGGGTCCGGACGGTTATCGGACGGCCGGACGGCGAGCTACCTATTGATCGTCAAATCGGGATCGGCATCCCGGTGGCTAGAGCGAGAGGGTCGTTCCCTCGCGCGTGCAGTAGCCTTCTTCGCTAGCATTACTGCTTCGCAGAAGGAGGCGACCGCTTGCCCTTCTTCCTCGCTACGCGTACCAGGGCCGGGTGCGAGAGGTCGTGCCATCGATTGCACCCACGAGAACACAGCGGTGCTCTTCCCAAGCTGGACACACCTCTACCGTATGCTCCACCGCCGTGTGTCCTCCGAGCGGTCCACACAATGGTGACTCTGGGGCGTTTCTTCCACACGAATCCGGTGCAGGAAACTCCCGAACTTAGCAAGTCTGGTGAGAACCTGCGTAATGCGAAAGGTGAAGACGCTGTGTTGTCTTTCCAGTCACACCTCAAAGAGTACGTACGTACCGCCATAATTTTGGCATCACCAAGTCATGTAAGATCACTGACGTTGCTTTACGTTTGCAAACCTGTTTACGACGTTAATTACCGAATACGAGCTGCAACCCAATCGGACAAAACGATCTAATATAAATGAGTCATAACATTGTGGAATAAACGAGCAGTGCGTTTACATACAGCCACAAATCTGAAGCCTGTTTTGACTTCCTACATCGTCAGATAACAAATCACGTCCCAAACCAACCACAGTACAAATAAAACAGTACATCAACGCGCTAAAATCTCTCTAGATCTAAGCATATTTTGTCAAAGTTTGCCCACTGAATTATTAACTAGCAACCGCGCTTAGTATTCTGTACCGTCCCACATAACGTATGTCGGTCTCTGGCTGTATTTGTACACTTGGGGTCCTCTGGCTTAATGTCCTTAAGTAGTCCGTTTGACATATAAGCCTTTAAATAGATAAGTAAAGTTCTTAGTGGAGCTAGTTGAAGCATTGACTAAGCCACGTATGGTAATACAGTTTGGCGATGGTTCCAGACTTCCTGTCGCGCTAAAGAGATGCCTAAGATAAGCTTGCATGTAGATTCTACAAGCTAGAACAAAGGCTAGACAGTAAACATTGATTTTTTTCCTCTAACGAAGATATTTTTGCTAATATATCACCACCTAAAGAAAGATGTTCCGGATCTGGGTACTCTGGGTGTCTTTTGTGTGAGAGTTCACATGTTTGTGAACACACCCACAATACAGGAGTAATTTCTAAGTAAGGGTTATGTTTAAAAAAAATTAAGGCCAAGTAACCGTTTCCTCAAACTAACACTGTTATGGTTTCGTAATCTATATCACTACATAGTATAAAACAAAGTCGCTTCTCGCTGTCTGTCCCTATGTATCTATTAAACGCAACGGATTTTGATGCGGTTTTTTTAATAGATAGAGTGGTTCAAAAGGAAGGTTTATATGTATAATACATGCATAATATATTTAATATCACTATGGCACCCGTGCGAAGCTGGGGCTTTTCGTTAGCAATTATATAAACGCGAAATACTACTCACTGATTAATCACGAAATCTCAAAAACTATAACACCTACAAACTTATAATTTGGTAGGTTGGTTCCTTATAGGGTGTAGACGTCCGCAAAGAACGGATTTTACGAAACTCCACCTCTAACAGGCCTATTACACCTTTCGATATTGAGACGGTCTTAATCGACGTCGCGTAGTGTAATAAGGGTCAGACTGTCTTACTCGAAAGTAAACTCCCAGACAGTCTGTGTATTGTGTGCGGAATATCGAGTGGGGTAAACCGACTTTCAAGCGGGCGTAGCCGCTAGCAGAAGCTAGTTTGGTATAAGGATCAATATCATCAATGGGGCTACCTCTACTATACATAAGTCATAACTCCAGAATCTTTTGATATTCCAAAACGCAATGCGAATACAAATTGAATCCAGAAACAGATCGTTACGGTTCTACATTTGATTTATTTCACTGCAAACATCGACACGGTAATACATTAGCAAACACGATGTAAATAAATCACGAAAACGCGACTCAAAATAATTGAATATCTATTTACCCAAGATTTACCCCGTTTTTTGTCAGCTCTAGGGTTGCCAACCGTACTCTAAAATAGAGTATTGTGCTCTTTATCATTTAGGTGTCGAGTACACCTAATCTATAACTCTAATAGAGGTAGCTAAAATACGTTTATTTATACAGTGTTAACTGTACTAGTGCCAGTCACACATAATAAGTCTTTATTACCTATGATATAGCGGTTTTCTTTAAAAAAACTGATTGCTTTGATGTGTGACGTATATACAGCGATATTACAGAAAATACAAAACACAAAGAAACAAATAAATACCTTATTTCTAAAAAAGAATAACGTACTTTTAATGTAAAAGTTTTATAGTATGTTTTATTTGAATTCAAAGCCAATCTTAAGATACACATCAACAAGGGCGTCGCCAGCCGATGATCAAGGGGGGGGGGGGGGCTATTGGAAATATAGAGAATATTAAAAAAGTTTTTTTTTTAAATAATAAATAAAGTTTATTTTCTCCACAATATAACTCCTAATTGCTAGCCTTTTATCTACCGTAACATATAGGATGGGCATTATATTGTGGGAGAGTGGTGCCTAAACTAGGCTTTGAAGTTGTAAAGCAAGCCTCTAGGGGGAGGCTGCCCCCCCTTGTCGACGCCCATGCACATTACACATCAAAGCAACCCTTTTTTAAAAACAGCAATTTCATAAGTAAAGACTTATTATTTTTATGACGCATATCTACATCGTAACATAAAAAAATATATATATTTTTGACTTGTGTAACGAGTATAATTATAACTGATTTTCGGGTTTCAATCGAAACGGCTGTGCGTAACCATAGCAAATGGGTCAACTTGTTCACCGAGTATTATACTCTTTATTTATCTTCTTTGAAATGAGATTATACTCTATTTTTTCTAATAAAACCAACCCTAGTCAGCTCAAGACGATCCTTAGTCAGCACAAAAGCAACGAAGAGCCTTTCCCTTTGGAATTTACATCTCTAGTCCGGGTTTTTCGGTACATTTAATCAAGAAATTGCTCAGGCTAGTCACGATTTTATAAGACTTAAATAAAATTTGGTTGCAAGACAAGAAGATTTAATCAGTCGTAGATTTAGATTTAAACTGCTGAGTAGTCGATTAAATGTCTCAGTTCTGTACCTCTACCATGAGTTTTAAGCAATAGTATTCGTCGCTACTCGATATCGATGCCGTAAATATTTTGTATGGCAAATTTTGCAGCGCCTCTAGCGGTCACTTGCAGAACCAAAATTTGCCATACAAAATATTTACGGCGTCGATATCGAGTAGCGACGAATACTATTGCTTAAAACTCAGGGTAGAGGTACAGATTTAAGGTGTAGTTACGGAACAGAAGTGTCAATTTTATAAGTCTAAAAACATATTTTGTTATTGTGAATTCAAAGATTCAAAAGCATTTTATTTTAAATAAACCATTTACAGGTTTTTTTGAAGGTCAACAAGTCGGTATGTCAGAAAAAATTATGCTTTTCGCACATTCAAAAGCGTAGATCTTTATAGAGAAGAATGTGCAAGAAACTCCATGGACACTCTTTTCAATCATGTTATGTATTGCAAATATCTCGGTAACAATGTAGTTGTGTGGTTACAATGAAATGTGGTGAGGATTATGTGGATTGTTTTTTTTTTCTTTCTTACGAGCTCTTAACGCAATCCATTTGACGACCTAAACTGAGGAGTGTTTAGGATATACAGTACGGCCGACGGATCTTGGCGCGTCTGAAGTTAGGCTCTGCGAACTTTAGTGCTTGTACACTCGTAAAAAAAAAATGGTTTGAAAAAGTTAATGCCAATAGCAATTGTTATTATTGCTAACAACTGTTATTGGCATTTGTTTTTCTAAATCATTTATTTGGCACGCTTATTTTTAGCGTTAAAGTTCGCAGAGCCTAACTTCAGGTGCGCAAAGATCCGTCGATCGTATTGTACAGCTCCTAAAAAAATGGTCTAGTAGTTTTTCACGACCAAGAGGCCGCAGCCCAGAAAGATGGTCAGATCAGGTCCGGTCCACACTGGACACCCAATTGCACGTCACACTGCATGACACCAAGAACCGTTTCAGATGGCGAGACATCATCAATGAGAAGCTAATCCACCGGGAACTTCACGATCCTCAGTAGAATACTTGCAACTCGAGGAGATGGAGGAGTTTTTGCCTTTATTAATTACACACTGTAGGTGCCTTAGGAGGCCTCCCAAAAGGTGGACGGATGAACTGATGAGGGTCGCGGGTTCCGATGGATACGAGACGCACAGGATCGGTCATTATGGCGATAACAGTCGACGTCTTTTGGCTGAAATGAGGATGATGAATCTCCTCCCCTAAATGTCGCCACAATGAACGGTACTGTGCATGTCGCAACCATCAGATTCCCGTGGCCTTTACTACGTCATCGGTCCACCTTGTAGCAGGCCTTCCAACGCTGTGTCTTCCGGTACGCGGCCGCCACTCCAGAAGCTTTCGGCCCCAACGGCCATCTGTTCTGCGAGCAATGTGCTCGGCCCATTGCCACTTTAGTTTGGCGATTTTTCGTGCTATGTCGGCAACCTTGGTTCTCCTGCGGATATCTTCATTCCTGATTCGATCACGGAAAGAAACTCCGAGCATTGCCCTTTCCATTACCCTTTGGGTGACTTTACCTGCCTTCGACCTTCTGATGGGGCCCATAAACCAAAATACAAATACTTTTTGTTTGTAACATCACTATAGATAACACTCATCACACTGCGACATAAGTAACTGCCCATATAAATTGAATGAAAAATTATTTCAGAGGCAATTCCCTAAGTAACCACATGAGGAATTTATTGGTAAATATCAATATTTCACAGAGAACTGCGGTACTGTTCAAAAACTAACTTCGAATTTAAATAAATTCCAATTGGAAACTGTTCGAAGGTCCAGTTTTCTACTTTCCATTTGTAAAGTGGAACAGTAGTAATATATATTATGTATTAGGTACTGGCTTTTGCTAACGGCTTTTTTCGCATAAAGATCGAAAACTATTCTACAGAAACGAACTAATGGAATACATTTTTTTAATGTGCTATAGCAGTCTATCCTTGTTGCAATGCAGTTGTTCAGACATAAGATATGATTGATAGCATAATGTAATATTATACATATTTTATTTTTATGAATAAATTAAAACAATATAAACATTTTTAGGAATAAATAGAGTTCGAAGACAGAATAGTAAGAAAAACTTGTGCCATAGGTCTCCTGGTCAGGTTCCTTTAGTTGCTCTTTGTGTTCCAGGGTCGCGTGTGGGATGGGTTTACATTCTTCAGCGAAGCAGTACTGCTAGCGAAGGAGGCGGCCGCAAGAGTGAGGGAACGTACATCCTCACACCTGTCGGTAATCGCTGAGAGATTTCAGCGTAGGCGCGGACTAGTGGGTGACGACTGACGAATATTGGGCAGCTAGTCGTCCGCTCGTCCTATGAGGCCCGAGCTCGAGTCACTGACGGCGCGTATTGTTCTACGCGCGTCTCAAAGAGATGAGATGTCAGCAAACCGTAGGGCCTAACAGGGCCGATACCTACTAGGTCCATGGGATATAGTATGAAACTTTAAAAGAGATATCTCTCATGGTCCTAGAATACAAAAGGCAATTGAAGGAGTGTGAGGTTTTAGTCAGTAAAAGTCTAACAAGCCCTCCCGTACTCTAGTATATGTAGCGGAAAATTCATTAGATGATTTAACGGTGGTATTACTCCGCTATTCTGTAAAAACGAACTGTACAACTTAGTTGTGAACTCGCACAGACAGTAGTTAGTACTCGTTAGTGACATTGTCGAACTATGTCCAGTGCAGCTACGGAAACTGTTGCGCGTAGCAATTACGTTTAGAATGACTCAAAAAGATTTGTTAAAGCCGGTTGCATACTCAGAACTATAGCTAACTTAGCTCAGCTTAGCTCAACTCGCATAGCTGAGAAAGGAAGAAAAATATGAATTGTTTTATTGTGTTACCTACTTTTTTTAGGTTTGAAGTCATCCAATGATTTCTCCCACTTAAGGGCGGAGCGGGAAGGCGTGTCGTGCCGTGTGTGTGTTCGGACTAACCATGGCCCCAGTAGGCTTTAGCTTTGCTGGGCCTCTACGGTTTGGGTGGCGAGTTACGCATTGCTCGTCGTCCGCGAGCCAACGCCCGATGATATTAACTGCTGCCAGTGGTTTTGACCCCGAAAAGTACAAAAGATCATACCCTCGTATCAAAAGGGACATGGTTTACTCGCGTGCCAAATGTCATCAAAATCAGAATAGTTTATTTCAAATAGACCAATTACAGGCACTTTTGAATTGTCAAAATGTCAGTCAGTCCATAAAAAAAAGTGAAGCTAAATTGCACGTTCCAAAGCGTAGATCTCTATGGAGAAGAACGGGCATGAAACTCCATGGACACTCTTTTAAAACCATATTATGAGGTGGTACCTAACTTGTGATATTTTCTAAATATTTTTGTGAAAAAATATAACATGGTGTAAAAATTATTCGAATCGATTCATTTACTGATTCTGAACAAAATAAAATCAGGCTTTTGCATATAGTAAAAGAAATGCTGTATGTGTGTTTATGTACTCAACTCAACCGAAACTGTATTCGACTAATGAGTAGCAAACTGCTTGCGAGCAGATAAACCAATATTAATCATACAGCGTTGATCAAAGTCGGTTTTATAGTAACACTATTTCACAGCTAATTACTTCTTGAAACACATTCGTTTGACGAGCAACCGAATGAAAATTAGGTTTAATCGATTTCATTGAGTGCATATTACCGTAATTGCTTCTTACCACGCGTCTGTTTCCAGTCGCTTAAACTGTGTGTGATGATATTACTACGCGTAATTTTCCGTGTGAAATATTTTCATAATATTTGTTTTTGTAAAGGTTATTTTCACTTCTTCTCAGTCCTACACTCCTGGCGTCCTTCTGGATTGTTTGATAAGTTAGCTTTTGTGAGAGTTCTCCGTCTCTCTTTGTTCAGGGCACTGTGTATACATTCAATGATGATATTTACTCTGCTCTTCCCTGTACCACTAAATATTCGTTGCGGATGATACGTCCAAACATCAAAAGGTTCCGCACGCATGAGGCAACGCCACGCACGCCCCAACCGCCCGCCGCCGGAATCCCGATACCGATTTTCTGCCACCATAGGCGCGGGCTTGCGGATGGCGAGCAATAAGTAGCTCGCCTACCAGTAACTATCCGGACCGAGCCCAACGGACGAATCGTCGACGGTGCGTACTGTTTCACGCACGCCTCAAGGAGTTGTCAGCAAAAGGTGCACAGCAGGGTCGAAGCCTACCGGCGCCAAGGGTCTGCTTCTAAAAGGAAGGCTTGGCCCTGGTATAAAATAAAACGAAGGAACAGGGTGGGTTTTTTAGTCAGTTAAAGTCTGACAGCATTTCCCGTTTTGCCCAAGGGCGGGAGATGTCAAAAAAAAAACATCAAAAGGTTAATTTATTTGTACTTAACATGTTGTATTATAGACACCATCTTATTTTGAAAGTCAACAAGCGATCCACCCCTTCTCTGCACAGGTGTTTAGAAATCTTTGAAATTATTAGCTTTTTCGCTCAATCTCATGACCGTGACACAAGTAAACCTAGCTCATAAATCACTCAGTCTATTGACGAAAGCCGCTTGGAAATGTCTTTAGTAATTTTTGAGTTTATCACGAGTAGACAGGCGTAATGAAGGAGTTTGTTTTATAATAGGTAAGGATAAGAGATAGTGTCATCTATCATTTTACGTATAATAAAAATGGATATAAATGCGTTTGTTACTTGGAAGTAACCATAGGTTGCGTGAAAGTGTAAGTAACTCTGGGGCCCTGGAACGAAGTCAAAGAAGGAACAGGAGTCGGTTTTAGTCACTTGAAGTCAGACTAGCCCTCCTGCTCAGTCTAAGAGCGGGAGAAGTCTTTGAATGCTTTCCCACCTAAAAAAAAACATATACTAAGAAAAAATAAAAAGTGTGTATTTTTTTTTATTTTTGTATCAAACCAGGATCAGATTTAAAAATAGAATCAGTGACTTCGTAAAACCTGTTTTGAAGAAAATTCAGAGCCACGAGGTTTCCCCTCTTCACAAGTTTTGAAAGTAAACAGATACTAACTCCATGGACCACAAACTCTTTGCACTTTCGAAATTAAAACATTTCCATCTGGAGATTAACTGAAAAAGGTATGAAACAGCTGCTTAAAGATGATGTTGGCGGCAGCCCGACGCAATCGAAGTAATGCATCTGAGTAGCTGTGGAGTTACTTAACACTTTTCCTCGCCTTGTTTGAAAAACTTATTTTTTTAAAGACTGTATTTAGTATTTCAAACTAAATGACAAACTTTTAATTAATTAATTATTAATCAATCATTTGAATACTGTAATTAGAGACACAATAGAAAGACAATAGGTGTGCGAACGCCGAGTTCGCTTGGGGCTTGAGTAACTACACTGGTAAATAATAACCACAACTTTCATAAAGCGCCATCTAGTCCCAAACTAAGCAGAGTTTGTGCTATGAGTACTAGACAATTGATAAACATACTTGTTCGTTCCTAAATACATAGATATTATAGGCCAGGGTCGATAATTTTTAAAACCAAAAAAATAATAATAGTAGGATGAAACCCATTGGAAAAGGAAGAAAATATAACAAACAAAAATGAAAGAAAATATAATTTACGGGCGTTCTGGTCTTAATCTTCTAATTGGGGTGTGAGAGTATGCATTATTCCAGTTACATACTATTGTATATGTTACCGGCAATCTGTATAGTTCAGGTATTCTATACAATACCGAACACGCAGCCGGTAATGTGTGTAAAAGACGAGAGCAGGGAAGGAGGTGATGTAATTT
The DNA here is from genome assembly GCA_958295575.1 of Leucania comma. Taxonomy (NCBI): domain Eukaryota; kingdom Metazoa; phylum Arthropoda; class Insecta; order Lepidoptera; family Noctuidae; genus Leucania; species Leucania comma. Next base: position 19,744,484 of record OY282470.1, on the reverse strand, counting down.
TAGGACACTCCGACACGGACAGGTTAGGTTAGGGTTTTTTTTTGTCACTACCCGAAAATAAAAGCCTTAATTTAAACCGTATTTTATACATTGCCTAGGTATTGTATAGGATACCAGATTATATAGATTGACAGTAATATATCGTCAAATTAAATGAGAGAGCTTAACACTGCAGACATTTGACGAGCATCATATATATGCTTGGCATTTCCAGTGTACCAGGATGCAGCTGGATAGCAGTATTTTAAATGGCTCATGATGACCATATAAGACCCATTCGACCAATTGAGAAAATTTTAAGCTCCAAAGAAGCCTCTTTGGAGCTTAAAATTTTACTTGTTGTAATGTTCCTAGATCCTGAACATTTTCCATCGGCAAAAAAAAGATTATTCCACTAAGCGGTTTATGAAATTCAGTTCATAAGCTTTTTTTTTAAATTGATATAAACTAGTGCTTGACTGCAATCTCACCTGATGGTAAGCGGTGATATAATCGTTGATGGTGAGGGGCACTAGTTTATTAAGGGCTTATTCACTCTAGCTTTGCAGACACCTAAATTATAATCGGATGGGAAGATCGCAGCAGGCAAATCGTTCTAGTCCTTCGATGTACGCGGTATAAACGACGAGGCAATAACGCTTAGTCCGGACCGTAGAAGTTTCAACAACGTAAGAGTGGATATTCGCCGTACGTTGGGTTGTCCGATGATAGAATTGAGATGGCGGAATCAAGTCATGCAATTCCTGTGCATACTCTCCAAAATACATCCTGTAAAATACCGAAAGGCTGGCTACCCTACGCCTGTGATCAAGGCTTTGTAGTAACGTTAATTTGTTTGGTTTTCGGTGTCTACTGCGGGCCCTGTCCTGTGAGAGTCAAACTTGGTCGGTGATCTCGTACCTTATATCGTAAGTCTTTACAGTATATATAGAGGTTAATGTTTGAAATTTAAAATAATAAAATTTTATATTTACCTCTTTCTTTAACCCAACAATTCACCTGAAACTCCATGAAGAAACTCCACGACTATAACTTAGGAATTATTAAATGGCCACACAAACAAAACTTTGGCCGCCTGCCAGCGATTGTGGTTTGAAGCACGTTACAAATCTTAAGATACAGTGAGAAATAGTGACCTTCAATGTTTATTTTGAAGAAAATAGTAAATTCTCTTTAAAGAAATTCTAGAGAATCATAATGTTTTATTTGTAAACAGGTTAAATTATAAAACAGTATGAGGTGTTTAAGATAAAAAGGTAAGAAAGGTAAGAAAGGTTTTGTCCTGAGGTATAAAAAATATATATAATTAACTTTTCTTTCTAACAATTATTTAATTTTTTATATTATGTAAATTTTCAATCAAGTCCATAGTAGATAATCACAAATTTAAAATATAATCAATTTCAATAAATATATAGAATAATATAATAGATTAAATTACATTTCATATTAATGCTAAAATATTCAATTTATAATTTAATCTATTTTAATTTGTTGTCTATTTGATCTGTTGTCTTTTTAAATCATTTTTTATTTATTTATTTATTACTGTTATTGACAACTGAATTATGTGATTGTTAAAGTAATCTATTCATTTCTTTTAATTTCCTTTCATTTTCATTTATGTGATTTTGTCATTTCAAACAACCACTGTGAATGATGTGCATGCCTTTACACGGAACTATTCTTAGAACAGTGTAATAATTAAATAATTTTGTGAACAATTTGTTGGTGTGCTTATTAATAAAGTAAAATAAAATAAATGCTAATGTCAAACAAAATTCGAGATCGTCGAAATAGGTGAGATGATGAACAATTTCCAGTTCATCTCTAGCAAACACTCGCAGGGACTTGCGAGTCTCTAGCCTCATTATGTTTCTCCATAATGAGGCTAGGCTGGTGCAGGATTTGAGAGACTGACATTAACGAAGTGAACCATTTTTTTTGTGGTGGAAAATCATCAAATATGTCTTCCCGCATTGGGCAGAGCGAGACAGACTGTCAGATTTTTCTTGACTAAAATGAACCTGTAATTCTTCTGTAGCCTTAACCGTGGCCCTGGAAGCCACCGGAATTCTTTCGAATAATCCTGCACCCTTGCCAATCGCCCTATGATTATGGACGCCCGTGGAGTCTCATGCAGCGACAGTCTTTTCTCAGACATTCCGCTGCTTCCTTCGCATGTACTACAGTTTTGCTGGTTCCCAGGGGTCCGGTAATCGTCCGGACCGAGCCCGAGTCGTCGACGGCGCGTAGTGTTCCACGCAGGCCTCGAGGAGATGTCAGAAAAACCTTCGGTCCGAGCCCGAGTCGTCGACGGCTCGTACTGTTCAACGCGCGCCTCACGGAGATGTCTGCAAAACCGTAGTGGCCCAGCAGGCTCAAAGCCTACTGGGACCAAGGTTGTGTGAAAGAGATCCCCAGGGTCTTGGAACGAAGGCAAAGAAGGAACATAGAAGTGGGTTTTAGTCAGTAAAAGTCTGACATGCATGAAGTCATTATATGACAAACCAATTAAAAAAAAAACAAACCCATAAAGGTTGAATCTCCAAAAACCCGTTCTTAGTGCTTACTTACGTCATAAAAGGAAGCCTTGTCCATAAATTTATATTCTTAGTTCCAGTGGTTTTGTTTATGCATTGATATGTCAGTCGGTTTCTCAGTCAAATAATTTAATCACTCATTAACCAAAATATGAACGATTCATCATATCGAATCTCCATATCATCAAGGTACTACAACCTTCGTCATAATTTTACTTTTTTTTCCACCTCTCCCATTCATTCGCCAGCCAGTTAAATCCAATTTTAATAGACTAAAACGGATTTCGTTGGCGATGTGACTTCCAATTAAATAAATTGGGTTGAAAAAGGATGTATGGCCGTTAATGCCGGTGCTATGGGACTCGTTGGGTTGTATTGAAGCGGAATAAAATAATATTTGGTTAAAATTCAGACTTTTAAATGTTTTTTTTTCTTAAACGGTTTCGTAATTTGAAATGGTTTTATTTTGATTTTGGATTGTTTAAAGGCCTGTTGTTGCTAGAAGGTGTTGTTATTTTTTGTGCCAATTTATTGATGTAATTCTTCCTATTCTAGGACTATAAAGCGTAATTTACTGGATCTAACTTTATGACAAGAAATATTGAATGATAATAATGACTACCTAATGAGTGGGAGAAGTCATTGGATGTTGGGGATTTTCTGAAATGGGAATCCGTGGTTTTAGAACATAAATGGCAACTGTAGGACACAGGTGTGGTTTCACAAAAGTCCATCACAGCATATATTTTAGTTGCACCAGATTTCGAAATTTTATAACAGCTCATGTAGGCCTATGTAAAATATATATATTGATATTTGAATTCGAAGTATCGAAGTATTAATGTGAGTGTAAAGGTTGTATGCTAGGATGTTAAATGATAGATTGGAATGTTCACTAAAAACTGTATTGTTAAAAATGCTACAAATAATATATGTTAATTAAAAGAGCGAGGGAGCACGCGCGACGGCACTTAAGGCGATCTGATCACGTACTGATTTGCTTAATTAATAATTTTGACCGTTTGGCGTTGACGCGCAAAGTGATGATTTGGCTAAATGCAATTAAAAGTTATGATGTGCGGTTCGCCGTACATGCTCCCGGGCGAAAATGTTACAAAAACTTATGGTGCTAAGGTTTACAAGTTAATAAAAAATTAAACAATGTCATCCCCAATGTAAAAGTTACGTTTTTGAGGTCTAGGAGACTTAGTTTGATCAAGTGTCGTTTTTACACTAGCCTTACTAGCTAACACTTTCACTTCACTGGGCTGACGGTCAGCCACAAAGCTCTGCTTTCGCGGACGTTTCACTTGATTCACTTCACTAGAACTTAAATTGATGTTTCGCGAAAATGTCACGGTGGGTTCCGACTGCATGACGACCCTGGTGGACGTCTTCCTCCTGCACCACAGGAACACCGCTGCTGCTACAATGGCCGCGCACAGCAACCCGTAGGAAATGACATATAGGTGAATGTCATTTGTTGATAGTGTTTGGTGATTTTGATCGATCTTGTTTTCAGTGTTAGCCGTAGCCGTTTTCAGTTGTTTGATCTGTTTGTCTAGGTTTTCTAAGGTTTGGTTTAGCGGATCTACGGATTCCGTGTAGTCTGATAAGGAAATGTTTACTAAATGATGGAATTCTGTTATCTGTGGAGTTTCTATTTCAGGGCCAGTTTTTATGCTGTTTCCTGAGTGGGAACGAGAGTACAGAGCAAAGTCTTTGCCTTTGATTATGCACTTAGGCTTCAAACTAATTATGCCAGCTCCACTGATCTGCTTGTAGGTAACTTGATCTTGACAGATGATCCTGATCGGATAAGCATTGCAGCAAAAATATAAATACTTAGATGGGTCGTTCAGCTCAATCCACATATCGCTGCATGGAGATTTGCTTACTGCGCATTGATTATTGTTGTGATTTATCTTACAGAAGTTCTCGTCAATGGGAAGATATTTGACTGGCTTGTCGATTGTACACAAGTATGAATAATCATTATGTTGACATAGCTGAAGTTCCGTATATGATATCGTTACATAAGCATCCTTTTTCAAGTTTATTGCTACATACTCTGTTGTAGGGAGTACATTGAGCATGTTATCACCGATTTGATGAGGAACGGAAAGGATCTTATAAATCTTATAACTATCTCTGCTAGACAATGGAAACGTTATTTCGAATATGATGTAGTCTGACATCACTCTTGCTTTGACTCTGAGCATGCTATAGATTGATCTAAGGTCTGACTGTATGTTGTCCACTGGCAAGGACACGTCTTTGGTCAGCTGCCCAGAAATGAACTGTAATTCATTCCTTAACTGATCAGGGGTTAATAAGTGAGTGTTGAGTTTGCCATGATAAACGTCTGTAATGGTATCTAGTAAAGTATCCTGGATTGCTTTCAGATTGTGAAGTAAATTAACTGCTGTTAGTGCTGACAACGTGAAATCCTGACTGTCACTTAACTTGTCCATGTTTTCTCTAATTATGTTAGTTGCTCGATCTAGCTCGTTTAAATGCTTGTTAATTGATTTATGTTGCAGTTGTATATGTTGTTCTGTCCGTTTTAGCACATTGTATTCAGCCTCAACGATGGATGTTTGGTTTTTTAGTAAGTTTGTGAGGTGATGCTCATTTTGTTTGATAAGTTGAATATCCTTTCTATATTGTTCTGCGAACTTCTCATCTAATACTCCGAACAGTGCGTTCGCAATGTTACCTATTCCATTGATAAGGCCGCGACGCCGTCTGGCGTGCGCGTCAAAATGCTGATTCAACAGGAGTCGGTTGTAGTGTTGTAATTCTGAGTACTCGTGATGTAATTGGAGTAGTAGCATGCCGCAGCGACTTGTTTCGGTTAATGTACTGCATGTTTTATCTAAATAGTTCAGGAACTTTGTTGCTGTTGTCATGCCGTCCCAATACGGAGACATATTGTAGTAGACAATGAGGGTCCATTTGTCTCGTATAAGTTGCATGTTATGTATGGAGTCAAAATATAACGAGATATTGTTGGGTAATGGTGATATGATTTCTGTTGTTTGAGTTGTAGCTATCAATGACATAAAAAATATCAAGGACATCGCCATCGATGTAAACAGTGATTTAGGTTTAGTAATTTTCATTTTAGTTTCTCCTACTCCATTTTTATTATTGTCCTGTTTGTTTTTTGTCTCTTCCTGTTTACACGATGAGATCGGTAGATTCGATAATTTGACTATAGGTCGTTTCATAATACCATTTTTTGTTTTTAGAGATACTACTCGAACGAGACCGTCCTGTCCAGGGTGAAGTTCTATTACTCTGCCCATCATCCATTTCCCTGGCGGGAGATTATCGTCCTGTATTGTTACCAATTGTCCGATTTCTATATTTTCTTGAGTGTTAATCCATTTTGGACGAATCGACTGTTGTGCTAAATATTCGGTTTTCCACCTTTTCCAGATATCATGGGTAATTTTGGCAGATAGAGTCCACCTGGTGCGTGCATCTTGTTTTGTTTCAATAATTGATGTTCCTGGCCTTCCAGTTAGGAAATGTGCCGGAGTCAGTACTTCCAAGTCATCTATGTTTTCTGATAACTCACACAGCGGTCTAGAGTTCAAACATGACTCCAATTTTGCTAAGACGGTTGTGTATTCCTCAAAAGTTAGCTTCTGCTCGCCAACTACTCTTTTAAGGTGATGTTTTAGACTTCTAACGGCTCTTTCCCATAATCCACCTGCGCTTGGCCACGACGGTGCATTGAAATGCCATTGTATTTGTAAATCAGTTATTTCTGCTAATAGTTTGCTATCAAACATGCTTTTTAGATCATGAAATTGTTCTTGGAGAGCTCTGTTCGCCCCAACGAAATTGGTTCCGTTGTCACTGTATATGTGACAAGGAGCTCCTCTTCTGGCCGCTAATCGATGGAGTGCAGCTAAAAACGCAGAGCTAGATAAGTCGGACACTAGTTCCAGATGAACAGCTCTAGTCACCATACACACGAACAATGCTATATAACCTTTTGTTGTCTTTATCCCCCGTCCTTTGTTGCTTTTTACCTCGACATAGCCGGTGTAATCTACACCGGTATGATAGAAAGGGGGAGCGGGTTTGCTTCGGGATTCTGGTAGATCTCCCATCAGCTGATACTGCATTCTTGGTGAATGTTTTCTGCAGATGACGCAATTTCTAACTTCTTTCTTGACCACTCCGTTACCTCCGATTATCCAGTACTTCTGTCTGATATTAGCTAATGTTAAGCGTGGTCCACCATGATAAGTTAATAGATGCGCTTGATTAATAACAAGTGTTGTTAAACGGTTATGGGTTGGCAGTATAGCTGGATGTTTCATATCGATCCCAATGTCTGCTCTTCTTAGGCGACCGCCTACCCGAAGGATACCGTCTCGATCGATAAACGGATCTAATTTCAATAGATTGCTCCTATTGTTTAATTTACCGTGCTTTTTCAAGTGTTCAAATTCTTCTAAAAATACTGTTCTTTGTACATGTTTTACGATCAATAACTTAGCGTTTCGCAGTTCACGTAATGTGAGATACGATGGTAATGAACTGTGTTTAATTGACGTAGCATTATTATGTAATTGTATTGTTTTTGTAGCGCGTAATATCCATGCAAGTACTTTGACAATTTTTGTAAAAGAGCTGTATCTATCTAATAGTTTCATAATGATGCTCTCTGTATCTGCATTTTGATGCTGAGTTATCAACGCATTTGTTTTTTGACTTTGAACATATTTCGTTTTAAGTTCTTGGTCTGTTGTAAAGAGTCATCAATTAATGAATACCGATTTTCCAAACACCTTTTTCTGAAAACCTTTCAAATACTCTAAAAGCAGGAACTTCAGTACATCGAACACTGCCATAATACAGCCTATACTCGGCATTCAGAGGTTTCATCCATCCGCAGACAGACATAGCCAAGCCATACAATATAAAAGCCTGGCCATTGTACAGTCCCATTCAAACGGCTCACAATAACTTCCAAATCAATACAATGTAACGCCAAAGAGGTTTTTTCATCCATTTAACAAATTCGAGTAATGGGGCCAATTTGTCCACCACAAAAGCGAAATCGGAAATTCTGATAATGATTTTGACGATTTAAAAAGAGTCTAAAAATAAGTTATAAATGTTTTGTGTTTGACTATCGTTATTATTGTTTTTTTCTTTGGAAAACAAAGTTTTGTGCCACTCGTGTATCATTCATTTAAATTCTGTAAGTAGTTGGTACACAAAACTTAATATGAAGACAGTCATTTGAAAATTCATGTTCAAAGGCGAACTAACCCAAATTATATATTAGAGAAACATAACTATTATTTAAAGGTTAATCTTAACTATCACTCATAAAATTTATTGCAGAAACAAAATAAACTTAAATATTTTCTGAGTATTTATACTAAAAAGAAAGAAAAGAAAGAAAAACGTTTATTCTGCTTAAAGTAGACGCACAAATTATTTACAATAAACAATTTCCCGGTCAGGCCATGTGTGGAACGGGCATAGCAATATTACACCTTATGACCATAGACAACCTAGTCGTCAAGGTTGTCTACTACATCCGCGATGCCGGCTGACGCTGGCCTCAGCAGAGACAAACATAACCAACAAATAACAAAAATACAGAAAAAGAGACATAATTTACAATCTATAAATACAAGTTGTGCGTCGCATTCAAGCAAGAATGGGCCATTGCTCAGCGTATACCGTGACTAAACCTATGTACATAAAAACTAGACTAAGAATGTATACTAGACCTAACTATGTACAAATATAATACAAATACATAAGGCGAACTTAATTCAACAATGAGTTTTCTCATAGCATGTTTGCTGTGTGTTACTTTAATCGTTAAAACCGTGTTAAAGCAAGTCTATACTTATAATAAATCTGTAGAAGTAAAAATTCTGTACATTGAAAATATCAAAAAAATAAATGGCAGAGGGTGTTACTAGACCGACACCGAACCCAAAAATGTGATAAAAATTTTTTGTCTGTCTGTCTGTATGTTTGTTCAGGCATCACGCAAAAACTACCGGTTCGATTACGATGAAACTTGGTATAATTATTCTTTAATATCCTGGGCACCACACTGGGTACTTTTTATCCCGGAAAAGTATATACAATAAAAAACAAACTTAATTTTGCGGTTCGATCCCTAAGCCCAATTACTGTACCAATCGCAAATAATAAGTTTGTCGCAGGTTACGTCACCCGTTTCTATTGTAATTAGCCACAAAAGGCCCGCGCCGAGACAGAAGTATTAATACCGGTAAGTATGCTCGATAGATAACGTTCTACACAAATAGCACTTTACACAAAAAACTCATTGATAAGTTTCGTCGTTCACGCGAACGAAGTTGCGGGCACAGCTAGTCAAGAATATTTGTATTTTATGTTTCTTTTATATTTGTAAGGGCGGTTTCGCACTACGTCCGATTCGAATCCGATATGTCAAAAACCCGCTCTTATCTCAACTCTTATAAGCACGCAATTGACAGTTTTCCGCACGTGTTCTCCCCCGCCACAATTCTACGGCTAAAATATAAAATAGTTCTACGGCTACGAAAGTATGGTCCATAATCATATTTTCACGGGTTCGGATCGAATTCGGATTGGTCGTAGTGTGACACCGCTCTAATAAACTAATGCTTGACCGTGATACCAATCATGGTAAGCAGTGATGCAATCGTTGAAAGCTTAAGGTGTTTATAGTTCCTGACTGACTTGGCTGTGGCCTTAATATATTGAAGTCTCCACAGGCAAGTGCGGTTAACCTTACACTTCACCTTATACATCGACCGCAGAGGCTCAGCCTGCTAGCTGCAGGCAGGCAGGTCGAAGCCTGCTGGGGTTAAGGGCCGTTTTCTGAGAGGAAGGTTCAACCCCGGCATGATAGGCAACGAAGGAACGGGGTAGGTTTTTAGTCAGTAAGAGTCTGACACTACTTCCCGCTCCACCCAAGGGCGGGACTTGTCATTGGATGATTTTACCTACCATAAAAAAAAACCTTATACATCGACGTATACCACCATGAGCCACATTTTTATATAAAAAAGATTTTTCCTGGAACAGATAAATAGTATCCCCGACGGCATTCCTCAGGGAGGTGTCGATAAGAAATAAAAAGTGATGTAACCTAAAATAGGGTAAGTTTCTTCACTACAAAGTTTTGTATTCGTATGTAGTTCAAGAAACATGACTGCGTTGTTTGTAACTTTCATAGTTTGAAACTGTGGTCAGAAAATGAATACCAACAAACAAGAGCACGGACGTCATGTCTGTGGTTTGAATGTAAGGCAGGAGTGTGGTTTTAGTCAGTAGGAGTCTGACACTGCCCAGACTGGCTCGTCTGTCAGGCAGCCTAGGAATTTTCAACTCAGTTCAGGACTATAAACCACATATGGCTTTTTTTTTAATATGCGAGTAGAAAACTTTGTGGACTGGGAGATTTTATTTATTTTTACATATAAAACCTTAGTTTTAGTATATATGCGAAACCCGAAACACGGTGTTTAATATTTTTATGTAAAGAATCCATGTAAAACAATTTCGTAACTGTATCATGAAAAATCACAAAGTTATAAGCTTGTTTTGTTACCTGGTTGTTCACACAAACACATGGTCACCGGGCCATCCGGGCGACTGACAAGTTGTTTTGCTCTCGCACCCAGCTATGCGCTGGCGCCTTACGCCCGCAATGACCAGCCACGACCTGAGTTGTACTTAGTGTCGGTGGTGTCTAACTTGTGACCTTCTTTAAATATTTTTGGAAAAAAATATGGTGTAAAATTATTGGAATCGATTCAGTTACTGATTCTGAACAAACTATATTCAGGTTTTGCATATACTAAAAATAATTTTGTATTCTTTGTTGGACAGCAAGAAAACAAATAACACAGTGGGAATCTTAAACTAAAAAATAAATCATAAAATTAGCGCCCTTACTCGCATTTCATTCCGAAATCTTTTTCAGACGACTTTGAATGGACTGAGATTGCTTGAAAATAAAATGATGTTGCACTTGATGCAAAAAAAATGGGCAAGTGCGAGTCCGACCTGCGTACTGAGGGTTCCGTACTAACTTTTTTTTCAGAATCGAACTTTTTTTTTGTGACGTAACAATAAATTTTCAGTTTTCAGATTTATTCCCATATCTGTGCTATAAGACCTTGTTCCATGCCAAATTTCAGGGTTCTAGGTCAAAGAGAAGTACCATTTAAGTTTGCATTTTGATTCCCTTGAGAATGTCGAAAAATACGTATTTACGACATAAACGACCGTATCTTTTTTTTTCGTTAAGTTTGAAGTTTCATTTTTTCACAGCTTCAAGGGACCGCAGACTTGAGTATAAGATTTTAATTTCAACTCGGTACCTCCACGTATTTCCGATATAAAGGGTCTTGACAGACAGACGGTTTGACAACAAAGTGATCCTATAAGGGTTCCGATTTTTCCTTTTTAAGTACGGAACCCTAAAAAAGTTGAAAAGTAAAAGTTAAACTTACGTTGAAAGCTGTTCATAGCAAACATGTTCTTACTAGATGGCGCTTAACTCAATATTTTTAGTTGTTTTTTTGTTTTTAGTGTATGGGCGCATTGGAAACGGTATTTGCTAAAATTGGAGACGTTCCAGTTTCAACTGAGTTACATCTGAGGTCAAATTATAGCCTCAACTTCCTCCTAATTTTAACTGTTCAAGACAAAATATAGGGCTTAAGAGCGCCCAAGTCAAGGTTACTTTTTCATACAACCGCTTTTACTTGATTATGATGTTATTACACACCTTTCTTCAAATATTTTGGATACACAGATATCTTGTGGATATTATCTAGGCTTCTATAGAAATCAAAACATAAATTTGTTTAAAACTAATCCAGTAAAGGCCTCTGAAAACCTGCTATTTTACGTGAACTTTGGCCTTCTATAATAATTTACTCATATATTAAAAATATAAAAAAATACTTCTATAATAAGCCTTGCACATTTAATCGAGATTTTCAATGATGAAAATGTTAATTTAAAAACTTTTGAGGGTTTTAAAAACACGTATTTCCTGGAACAAGCTTTGTGAAATATTCGAGTAAATTGAGTAAATCACGGTATTACCGAATGCCAACAGAGTTTTCAGGCGTTATCTTTCTTTTTCTCTCCATCTCTCCATCAAACATCGCGTGGATTGCTTTAGATGACGGAACAAGCTTTTAAGCCATGCTTGACGTTGATGATATGCAAGTGGGGAAGGACCACCCTGTACAAGATTCGTGCGGAGACGACACGACGCCATTGTGCGGGCCACCCGCATGACACAGTGGACACGGTGGAGGTGTGCCCCGCTTGGGAAGAGCATCGCCTTGTCCTCGCGGGGACGATCGGTGGCGATGATCTCTCTCGAGGCTTTGGTTCAGGCCATGGTCCAGAGCGAGGAGTGGCAGGCGGTCGCCTCCTTCTGCGAAGTAGTAATGCTAGTAAAGGAGGAAGCCGACCGTATCAGACAACGGCGCTCACGCCGCAGCCACCGCCGTAATTCTGATCCCAATTTCCGGCCTCCGTAGGTGCGGGCTTGCGGAGGGCGGGCAATGGGTAGCTCGCTGTCCGTCCGTCCGGTAACAGACCGGACCGAGTCCAAGTCGTTTACGGCGCGCACTGTACCCGGTAGGAGTCGTCAGCACACTGTAGGGGCCCAGTAGGGTCGAAGCCTAATCTGGGGCTCTGGGGAGGTATGAAAATGCATACTAGGGCCCTGGAACCAACGCAAAGGAGGAACGGGGTAGGTTTTTAGTCAGTAAGAGTCTGACACTATCTCCCGTTCCGCCCAAGGGCGGGGAATGTCATTGCATGATTTTATCTACTTAAAAAAAAAACCTTAAGTATAGCTACATAGGTATTCCTACACTATACTACACTAGGTATTCTTAGTATATGTATGTAGTACTTATTCAGTACATATGTCGATGGTAGTACTACATGAACAGTACACGAAATCGAACAGTAATTGAATTTCGTTCGAATTAGACCATTGTGTACCACTAGTTTGAAATAGATGTCAGCAATTTTTATAACAATTCATAAAACTTTCGTACAGCTCTGAAATCATTTCTAAATAGCAGATTATGTTTGAACTTAAACTTTTAAATGTCACAAAAATGTCAGGTCCAGAATTCAAGGAATTTTATTCACTGAGTCAAGTACGAACTTTAAGTTTCATTTCTAATGAAAACATGAACCGTGTTCCTTGAAACGAGCCGAAAGCAAATTGTTTAAGTAAATTGTAAAGTAGACCATTGTTGAAACTAAAACCACCACTCACTAGAAACTTCGAAATAAATTACGGTATTGTACTCTATTAAAATTCATCAAAACTTAGGTAGAAATGGTAAGTATTTTATTTGGATATTTTGGCGGTATGTTCTGCAAATCTGAAGTAAGTAAGTACAAAATGTTAAATAAAATAATGCTAAACTATGATAACGAATGGTAAGTCGTCATGTCAAGCCCTTAGCAATTGACTATACCAGCATAAATGTATCCATTATACTACATCCTTACTAATCCTAACATACGAGTAGGTATTCACTACGTAGTATAAAACAAAGTCGCTTCCCGCTGTCGGTTGGTCCCTATGTATACATAAATCTTTAAAACTACGCAACGGATTTTGATGCGGTTTTTTTTTACAATAAATGCATAATATATTTAATATCACCATTGCACCCGTGCGAAATTGGGACGTTTCGCTAGTCTATTATAAAACTAAGTCCCTTACCACGTTGATTTGTCTATCTTTTTCCGATAAACTCTAAAAGTACTGAACAGATGTCCTTGCAGTTTTTACCACTAGACAGAATGATTCATTTAGGTATGTAATTTCTGAATATTATAGTAGAGAAAAGCCAAAATTTTTAAAGTATGCGTTTTTAAAAGTAGAAGACCTCGCGGTGGCGCCAACTAGTGGATATTCCCTGAAAACCGTCATTTCTTTTTGGCACTGATTAATTCATTATTCCCCGAGAGGACGCCGGCGTCCGCACACCTATTGTCTTTCTATTGTGTCTCTAATTACGGTATTCAACAGGTTTTGTTACAAATGGTACTTAAAGGAGAATAAACATTTATAAAAAGTAAAATCTAAAATTGTAACAAAGATAAGGTTTAAATTAACTACATATTTAATTCTTCAATTCTACCTGTTGACGATGAAATATTGATTTTTATAATTCAGTACCCATAGGCTCGAAAGATGGGGTTAACGTCGTTTTATAAGTCGATATGGTTTCGTTACCTGGATGTTACTCGAATAAAAATGCTACTTAGATCAGGACACAATTGAGGTTTTATTTTCAAAAGTGCAACATTACCATTTCGGTAATAAATAATACCAGTTAAAAACCATCGCCTAACTTATGTTTGTATCAAGTCAACCTTATATTAATATACCTACAAGGTTTTGGTAAAAGCATCACGTTCCGTTGATCGACGTCGGACTCATATTGCGCCAGTCACGTCGGCCCAATAGGCCGTGATAGAGTTTCGAGACTCCTTCAATCTTCGGCCCCGGGCCAAGTTATGGCCTGGCGATATGAAAATAGCCTGACGCCATATTTTTCTTATTTTTTGACGTACTACACGTTGTGTGTTTGACTTTTACGGAAAATTGGTAGGTGTAATATTAAAAAAATATTTTGTAAATTAAATATAATTTTCCCACTGCTGGGACTTAGGCCTCCTCTCTAGGTGAGGGAATGGGCCGTAATCCGCCACGCGGGTCTAGTGCGTATTGATTGAAATGTTTTCGAATTGTTTGTTCTAGGACATGCCGGTTTCCTCAATACGTTTTCCCTCACCGTTTTACACAAAGTTATGCGTCTGGCTGGGTTTGAACCCGTGACGTACAACTCGTAAGTCGGTGTAGTAACCACTGGGCTACCACTACTCTTAAAATGAAGCCTTAATTCTACCATCAAACTGTCAGTTCTATCAAACTCGAAAAAAACTCTGAAGAAAAATTAAGCGACTAGTGAGCCACCCGACAAATCTTGGCTTTTCTCTACTATGATAATAAATATTTTTTTACAAGATTTGGCTAGTATAATGAATCTGAGTAGTAAAAGAGGGTAACTTGTACGGTATATTTGTTGGGGTCGACCAACTTCTGGGAAGTGATTAGTTGGATGACCAAATTAAACGGTGGACTAATGACAAAAAAAGGAGAAAAAAAAAGAAAAAATGCAGATAAAAAAACAAAGAAAAGAATTCATGAACAAAAGCAAACAGAAAGAAATATGGTAACATCTTCACTCAAAATGAGATTCATACCAATGGACATATAACTAACTTTGCTAACAAAAAACTAGTTTGAGAGAAGCTACTAATATTACTAACAACATTTAAAATGTAAAAATAAAATATGAAAATAAAATGGCTTTAATATTATTATTATTACATATCTAAACCTTCTTATGAATCGTTTTATCTATTGGTGACAATCGCACTAAATTCAATTCAGGATCTTTTTTTTTAGTTTATTGCAAAAAAAACGGACAGACACGATGGGAACTTTATTTTATTTTGACTGGCCTGTTTGTCTAGTGGTTAGTAGCCATTACTGCTATGCCGGAGGTCGTGGGTTCAATTCCTATCCAGGACAATTTTTTTTTGGTAGGTAAAATCATCCAATGACAAATCTCGCCCTTGGGCGGAGCGGGAAGTAGTGTCAGACTCTTACTGACTAAAAACCTACCCCGTTCCTTCGTAGCCTATCGTGCCGGGGCCGGGTATTCCTTTCGGAAATTAACCCATGACCCCAGTAGGCTTCGACCCTGCCTGCCTGCAGTTAGCAGGCTGGGCCTCTTCGGTGTGCTGACAGCTCCTTGAGGCGCGCGGGAACAGAACGCGCCGTCGACGACTTGGGCTCGGTCCGGTCGGTTACCGGACGATCGGACAGCGTGCTACCCATTGCACGCCGTCCGCAAGCCCGCGCCTACGGTGGCCGGAAATCGGGATCGGAATCCCGGCGGCGGCTGGGGCGAGCGCCCCGTTGCCTCTGCCTGATGCGGTCGGCCTCCTCCTTTGCTAGCATTACTGCTTCGCAGAAGGAGGCGACCGCCTGCCATCCCTCCTCACTACGGACCATGGCCTGAACCAGTTTGGGTGATGACCACGATCATTTGTTCTGTGTCTGGGTGTAATTTAGGTATCTATAATATGTATGTATTTAAAAATATATAAGTATGTTTATCAGTTGTCTAGTAAACATAACACAAGCTCTGCTTAGCGTGGGACTAGACGGCGTTGTGTGATAGTTGAGGAATATAATTTTATAATATTAATGAAAGCATATTTTTACTAAATAAACACAAACTGTCATTAATCAAATCCAAAGTTAAACAAGATCTAAACCTGTAAAAGATCAATAGATCTCCGAACGCCAAATTTCAAACCACGGTTTAAATGAAGCACAAACTTCGACACCCCTTCCCGCTACCCCGACACACAATTAACTGAAGAGGGAGATGATAATTTATAGATTTGCCTCCAATTCAAATACTCAAGTCGAAAGTTTGACCAACTTTAAATTGGTTTTAATTTAAACGTTCGCGCTGCCCATTTTATAAGGGAAACATGGCGGACGCCTCGAGCGCGTGTTTAGGCTTATGTTTTCATAATATGTTTTTTGGAAAAACAATGTTTCTACTAATTACATTTGGTTCTAAAATAAAGAAGGCTACACAAACCCTCGATCCGAAAACTCTTTTTTAAACGTGAAATTAACTTTAGTTAATTTTGGGAAACTTTAAGGCGTTGTTCAGACCAAACGTATTGTCAGCGGCTGACTGAGAGTGCGCATTACGCAGTTTATCGCTTTTCCTTATATATTATCGTTCACACCAAACCGACTATACACTGTTAAATTTTAGTCGTTTTAATCTCGTGGAGGGTCGATTTGGTACATGAAACACTATCGATTTGTAAAGAGAAAATTAAAAAATAAAGTACTGTTTTAAAAACTCGAATTAATTTACGCATGTACGGAATTAATTTCTTCAAGTAAACGTCAGCTGAGCGAGGCCAATAAACTGTAGGTAGTTAGTATGCAACGACCGACAACTACCTACAAGGTCATTGACTCATTTACTTAAATAAATGAATTTCTTAATATGCGTATATTGAGTTCTGGAAAAAAGGCACTTTATCTTTACAAAACGATAGTGTGTCATGTACCGCATCGAGTCTCTGCGGGATTAAAACGACCAAAATTTAACGGTGTATGCTTATATGCGTAGTATGTTGTCGCTGACTCTCGGTGGCTCATTATTGAGCTACGCGTAGCAAGCCTGCTCTTTGGTACACACAAGTAACGCATTCTGTACGCTATAGCGCATTGTTGGTTTGGTGAGAATGCATACTGCAGACAGGGACCACGTTTACACTGGGGCTGACAGTGAGCATACTCGCAGTCAGCAGCAAAGAATCCGCTCGGTTTCAACGATGCCTTAGGATTATCACGTCCATCCGGGAATTCTTAAACTAAATATTTCAGAAGAAAATTTTGATCGGATGAAAATTTTAAACTTAGTTTAAAAGTTTAGAGCTCAAGTTTGATTCCCTTCTGAATTAGCTGGCTAAGAAAGTTCGTGAGGATCAGCAACGATTAAAATATATTTCAATATGTCATAGAATTTTACCATGATGGCCTCAGTCGGCTCTTACCTTGCCGCTGTGAGCGGCAGCGGCGCGCGGTAGCGGCGAGCGGTAAAATCGCCACGAGTCGCCGCGCCGCGCGTTGCGGCTTTATGAGCGGCGACTCCTGGCGTGATTAAAACATTTTCATAAATTTGCGTTGCCGCTCACAGCGGCAAGGTCGTGAATGCGCCGTTATGCATGTGGATGCGGGTTTGAAACAGGGCAGGCACCAATGTGAATTTTTCAATTGGTATGTCATGTTCAAAAGAAGAAAATGATTGACTGACATATCAATCAACACACAGCCAAAAATACTGCAACTAACAGTATGAAATGCACAAAGTTTTCTTTAATGCCGTAGGCGAGCACTAGGAGAAGATTTTTCAAAATTCTCTCCCTATGGAAATGAAACAGGGATCCAAAGTTTGTATGAAGAAACCTATTTTAACGCGAGCGAAGCCCCTGGCAGAAGTTAGTCCCTGGATAAACTTAGAAAAATAGGTACCAGGGTATCCTAACTGTAAATTTAATTAGATGCATCACAAAACCCAACCCTCGAAGACCATTACTGATTAGGTATCGCTTTGACCTATTTACCTCATTCCCGTTAAACCACATTACCGCAGGTTTCAGGTAGCGGTTCTTTATGTGTTACTAGCCGACCCGGCGAGCTTCGTACCGCCCAAAGACATTTCCGCTTAACTGTCAATGAATGTATTGAACGAATGATCGAATGATTAAGACCAATGTTTTTGACAGTTGCTGTCATTTTGAATTATGAATTTGGATATTTTTTATTGTGTTTAACGTGAGTTTTTCCGACATTTTAATAGTTATTCTGCTATGAAGGCTACATATGTAACCAGCAAAGATCATTAAAATCGGTCCCGAGTCGTTCTTGAGTTAAAATGGTGTAACTAATATGACTTTGTTTTATCGTCTGAATTTTGTTTTATGTGTTTAATTAAGGCGTACACAAGCAATGGGTTTTGCCGCGATTTCCTGACTTGACCTGTATGGTATTATAAAATTGTATGTTTATCAGTTGTCTAGTACTCATAGCACAAGCTCTGTTTAGTTTAGAACTAGATGGTGTTGTTTTGTATTGTATGACGGACCACCCGACGCGCCACGCAACGCGCCGCTTCTCCGTAATCAAGCAGTTAGAAAACACTATCGGCTCTCTTTTTCAACCACGAAACATGAATGTTACAATATTTCTGGCGACTGTGATAAAGTCACTTTGTTAGTCGATAAAGTTTCTAAATTCTAGACACAAAAAAAAACATAATGAAATTCGACAAACTGTCTAGCCACATTAAAATTCAGTCTAACATTTTAAACTACCCAAACAAAAAGTATTAATCCAAACTAAAATTAGTTGGCCATATTTTTTGTAAGCCAATTAGAAAAGCCTAGTCTAAAGTTATTTAACTGGATCAAACAAAATTCGGTAAAAAATATAAATTGGTGAACAATGAAATTCAGGTAAATGAGAGCGGATTTCGTAGAGTCGTAGGCGTGTTTTGTTTAGGCAAGCAAACTATAATTAAATACCTACCTACCCATTTATGTAAACCGGGTTTTTGATTGACTACCAAAAAGAAAGAGGAGGCTCTTAATACGCCTGAATTTTGTTTTCGATTCTTGTCCGGCGATATCTTCATTGAATGTTAACTGATTTTAATGATTAGTTTTCTTATTTTACTTGCAGATGGTCCTATTACATGAAAGACCATGGAATACTTCGGTGATGATAGTATAAAATGGTAACTTCAGTGATGATAGCAAATCTGATTTGCTATCAATTGAAAACATTTGCTATGATCACTGAAGTGTTAACAGTAATGTTAGCACCATTTTATACTATAACGTCACGCCATTACACTCTGAGGTCGTGTTTACGGAGAGGCGGCGCGTTGCGCGGCGCGTTGGGCGTTTCGTCGTACATTGCAGCAGCGGGCCGCGTAATCGCTCGCGCAAACACAAACCTAATGCATTGTATGACGGACCACCCGACGCGCCGCGCAACGCGCCGCGTCTACGTAATCGAGCACTGAAGGAGTATAGAACTTTACACATATAAGTTCATATTGATTTACCCTCAGGTCACATATTCGTGTATGACTTTTTGGTTTATGAACCAATTGTGATGTTTGTTTTAGTTATAAAACATGTTCTCCGTGTTACGGCCTGTCTGCAGCATGCAGTGCTGTTCACATTGAACCACAGCAAATCACCCATGGCAGTCTGGTTGGGTAAGTTAAAACTCTAGGCTTGCAAAATGCTGAAATTACTTTCATTTATTTTTCTTGCCTTTCAGGAAAAAAAACTACATTGTACACCAAAAAGTAACACAACTTATAAATAAGTTTTCAATGAAAATATTTTTTTCATAACAAGCTTTTATAGCGCAGTATATATTTATATAAATAATACTCCTCAAAAAGTTCAAATACGATGTAGTTATCTTATTGTTTCAACTGTGTGGTGTGGGATTATGCCTATCCCAGAATGACCTTTAAGTCTAAACTTCAGCACTGAAAAACAATTTTATTACTGTAAGAAATAACTAGACTAGTTTAGAGGTAGGTACTTACCGGGAAATTATTCAGTGACGTTCACAAACATTGAATAACAGTCTATAGGAATCCTTTCACCACAGATAACGAATTATTTCGCTTATTACCGAGTTTTTATGGCCATCTTCCAGTTCCATCATAGACTCTGGTTACCATCTAGCACCTAAATACTCGTCAACACAAATCAAACGAGCCCAGACTCGAAGGGGTTGTGTCGTTTACGACCGAATTCATATGGCCACCTTCTAGCTCCATCGTCAGATCATCTTCTTGTTATCATAGCATTGTCACGCGATTTACACATACATGCAAAATTTCAGCTCAAACAAAAGAGGTTGGTTTTAAGTCTAATCAGACGCGGTTGAATACCCGTCTTTTATATGGAGTGACAGCCTATCAGACTTTCAAACCCCAGTTACTGGGCAACACGACACCTACTTCTTGTATAAACTATAATGGCCAGACTTTCTCTCCAGTGACTGGGCAACACGACACCTACTTCTTGTATAAACTATAATGGCCAGACTTTCTTACCAGTGACTGGACAACACGACACCTACTTCTTGTATAAACTATAATGGCCAGACTTTCTGGTGTCTGTCTACCTGTAACGATTGCAGTCAAAAATCTACGGATGACAATAGGGACCAACGACTTTACTTACTTTAGTCACATTTTACGGCTCGTCAATCGCTCAATTGTTTAATCGCTGTGTTGACCACAGTGATTGACTGCTGCACTGCGTGTCGTGGATCCGATTGAGGCTAGTATCAATATATGTACCGGATTTTACTTGTGTATGTGAGTTTATGTGCTTGTAATCGCATTCACGAAAAAAAAAAACATCAATGGTTCTTTTTATGCCCTAAAACAATACTCTGAATTTAAAAAACAACCCCAAAATGGCCTCCTGAAATCTCTTATAATTTCAGACCATAAAAAGCAAAGTCACTTCAAAGCAATCAATCATTATGGCCGCGTCAATTTTCAATTAAGCAAAAACAAAAAAAGTAAGGTGGGACCGCCTTCACTTTAATAGATTTAAACGAACATTACACGAGGAGCTACTGAAGACCCTCGTTTATTCGGTCCCAGAATAATAGTGATAATATAATGTCACGTTGATATGAAAATATGTAATGGGCTGTCTGACCGGAACGTACGTCATTGTACGGACGGCGAAAGAAATATGTGTGCAGGTGAATATTAACATAAGGCAGCATCATCGATCAACCATCGTTTTGTGAGTTTGTTAAACGATCAGGACACGTTGTCATTATTATCCTGCCGTGTGTACGAGGTCTGTCAGATATATAGTTGACATTGATTCATAGATACATATTTATTTATTTTTCACTACAAACGATCTCCTTACTAAGCCAGGGCTTGTATTTAAAATAGTAGCGACCCAACTTGTGGTAGGGGCTCTACTTTGTGTATTTTACTTCATCACCACTTCTTTCAAGACGGGAAAGGAAAACATCGTGAGGAAACTAGTATGACACAGAAACAACATTTCTAATACAAGCGTGGTCGATTCATAGGTTGTCCGAATGAGAAACCAGAATGTAAAATAAAGAATAAACATAGGAGTCAGTTTTAATCAGTAAAAGTCTAACACGCCGTCCCGCTCTGCCCTAGAGCAGTAAAAGTCATAGGATGATTTGCCTATTCCTTCTCCTATACCCCATTATAGGGCTGATTATATTGTGCTTATGCCACAAATGTGAAGCAATATAAATGTTTTGATGGTTACAATAACTGAATGTTATGTTGTAATTTGCTGATTTAAAAGAGTGTCCATGGAGTTTCTTGCACGTTCTTCTCCATAGAGATCTACGCTTTGGAACATGCAATTTAGCTTCACTTTTTTTGGACTGACCGACATTTTGACAATTCAAAAGTGCCTGTAATTGGTCTATTTGAAATAAACTATTCTGATTCTGATTCTGCAGAAAGACACTGCTTACAGATTTTACCATGCCCGCATAGAACCAAGTGTTAAATATGAGCATAGAACACGATTCACTTTATATTTAAATGCTTAGATATAATAGACAAACACACGTCAGTCACCTGAACAGTAAACTATTCTGCCATGTGTACCTAGAGGTGCTTACTTATGATATAATAGGTGAAAGACGTGCAGGTATCTAGAATTAATGTGGGTTCCGTGGACTGTGACTTAGCAATAATATGTCCCTTTCATAGAACATTTTATTATTATGAGATACTGATAGATAAATTTTGTACCTGGTCGCTTTTTCTAAGGTGTGTTTGGCTTTGAAATATGGCGTGCAAAGTTGTCCCTAGATTGGCATCCAAATCGTCCATACTCAAGGTTTGCTAAAATTTTTGGAGCGCAGTACACTTTTCTTTTAGGAGTCTTTCTTTCTTTTACTTTTGGAAGTCCAATGGATGCGAGACGCACAAGCCCAGTCATTACGGCAACACGGTCCTACAGTGGACATTTTTGTGCTGGAATGATGATGGTTTTTTTTTATGTTAGGTAAAATCATCCGATGACAAATCCCGCCCTTGGTCGGAGCGGGAAGTAGTGTCAGACTCTTACTGACTTAAAACCTACCCCGTTCCTTCGTAGCCTATCGTGCCGGGGCCGGGCATTCCTTTCGGAAGTTAACCCATGACCCCAGTAGGCTTCGACTCTGCCTGCCTGCAGTTAGCAGGCTGGGCCTCTCCGGTGTGCTGACAGCTCCTTGAGGCGCGCGGAACAGAACGCGCCGTCGACGACTTGGGCTCGGTCCGGTCGGTTACCGGACGATCGGACAGCGTGCTACTCATTTCACGCCGTCCGCAAGCCCGCGCCTACGGTGAAATGATGATGGTGAGGAAATCAAATAACTTCTCCTGGTCTGGGTGGAACGAAAGCGCATGTCAGACTTTTACTGACTAAAACCTAACTGCATTTCTTCAGTTGCCTTTTACATTCCAGGGTAACGCTTTCGAACATTACAGAAAGGCTCTGGAATGGGCTTCCTCTTCAAAAAGGCTGAAAGTAAATTTTCCTTCAAGCGCAAAATTCGGAACTACTACTTGAAGTCCTCTCAACTTTAATTCTGTCTTCGTCCTAATTGTCATATTTTAGGTTCTCTTAATTATAATGATTTGATATTTATCATAGTATACGTATTTTATTATTATAACTTATACATTCTATTTAAAATCATGTGTTATTTATTTACTGTGCACACCTACCACAGTGTTGTCTTTCTTAGCCCAAAGGTTGACTGGTAGAGAATGCCTTGTTGCATTAAGTACGCCTATGTACCACTACTGTACATAAAGTTTAAATAAATAAATAAACGCTTTGGGATAGCAGCCCTGTATCACGCACCGCGTCCCGCGTGCGTATTCCACCCATTACAATAAATACACGCGTGCGGAGCAATCCCGCATGCGTAATGAAATCCTCACGATGTTTAAAAAACATACACAATACAATTTTTATACCGGCTTATTTTCTTTACTTGAAAGTAACACCAATCATATTAAAACCTTATCACACGGTTCAATAGAACAATTGAGATCTGAAGCATCTCCCAAAAGTTTTGAACTTGAAAGTAATAGGAGTGCGTGATGGAAACGGAGCCACCTTGATTGTATGAGGC
Organism: Leucania comma; assembly: GCA_958295575.1. Classification (NCBI taxonomy): domain Eukaryota; kingdom Metazoa; phylum Arthropoda; class Insecta; order Lepidoptera; family Noctuidae; genus Leucania; species Leucania comma. The sequence continues at coordinate 19,721,036 of OY282470.1, read as the reverse complement.
ATTGAACTTGTAACTTTTCGACTTACCGTACCTACTGCCAGTGATAAGGTATAAGATGGTACGTGGGCGAGAGGCTTATCTTAAATCAGATTATAAGGCATTGTTATAGTAGGAGGGTTGAATTTGACAAGATCGCGTGTAGAAACCAAGCGAAAATTTGGCTTTGGTTTCGGCCAGTTTCAGATAAAATTACAGGTGGAAACCTGTGGTCCTGGAACGCTAGGCAAAGAAGGAATATAGGTATGTAATAAATAAATAGTCAGCGAAAGTTTGACACGCCTTCCCACCGAAGTAATTGAATAATTTCTCATCTTATAAAAATTGTTAATGCAGATATTAATATTAATGTTACCGGCAATCTATATAATTCGGTATAAAATTCCGAATGCGCAGCCGGTAATGTGTGTAAAAGACGAGAGGAGGGAGGAGGCGATGTAATTTTAGGGCACCCCGACACGGACAGGTTAGGTTAGGGTTATTTTTTTATCGCCACCTGAAAATAAAAGCCTTACTTTAAACCGTACCACCATATTGCCTAGATGTTTTAATAAATTTTATTTAACTATAATAATCAAAACTTATTAAACCAATTAAACATAATAATATGTACAAGCGGGTAGAAAAAGAATTTATTGGACATCAAAAAAATCATCCACATCGATATTAATGTTAAAAGTGCCCAGAACGCTAGCAGCATTGCCACGTTGGATGGCAATGCTGATTCGTTGACCGAAGAAAAGCCCAGCCCTCTGGTCACGTGAAGAGTCGACCAGCTGTTTGCTGATGTCACGAACAATCCATGGCTCTAATGTTTCAACCCCAAACGGCTCAAACATATAACTTCCTAGGTCTTGTATAGATTACCGGATTATACTTTTTTTTTTTTGTAGTTAAAATCATCCAATGACAAATCCCCCCCCTTTGTCCCGGGGCCCGTGGTGACACTCTCGCATAACCTTTGGCCCCAGTAGGCTTCGGCCCTGCTGGACCCCTACAGTTTGCTGACAACTCCTTGAGGCGCGCGGGAACAGTGCGCGCCGTAGACGACCTGAGCTCGGACCGGTCTGTTACCGGACGGACGGACAGCGAGCTACCCATAGCCCACCGTCCGCGAGCCCGCGCCTACGGTGGCCGGAAATCGGGATCGGAAACCCGGCGGCGGCGGCGGCGTGTGCGCCTTTGCCTAATGCGGTCGGCCTCCTCTTTTGCTAGCAGTACTGCTTCGCAAAAGGAGGCGACCGCCTGCCACTCCTCCTCGCTCCGGAGCATGGCTTGAACCAAGCCCCGGCGCGAGAGATCGCCGCCGATCGCCCCCACGAGGACACGGCGATACTCTTCCCAACCGGATTATACATAGATTGCCGGTAACATTAATAATATCAAAAGGAAGTAACACAAGTTAATGGTATAGAATGCATAAATATTTTACTATCACTTCACCTAAAAAACTTGTTCACCAAAGTGATAATTTCTCAAATTCATGTTCAACTAAAACTAAAAAAAATACTTTTATATTTCTTTGTCATAAAATCGAAACGGGAATATGATCAGTAATCGAAATTTTATTCACCTCTTGTTGGATTTTACTATCAAAAATACCCGTGTAGAGTTGCCAAGGCCAAAAAACAAATGAGGAGGGGTTCCGTAGCAATAAAATTATACTAACATAATCAAAACTTTCGTCAGTTGATGGGAGACATTAAAAGAGAAAAGTTTCAGTTTCAAAATAATAGCTCGTAACGATTTGACGATCTCACTGGGAGAAGCCCGTTTGTATTTTGTAGGTATGTAATTTTTTGGAGAGCTTTTATTGTATGTGACAAAAGCACATTTGTGTATTTTTGTGATATGTATGATCTTTCATTGGTCATCACAAAAATTGTGGCCCTATCAGACTAATGTTATAAAGGCAAAAATTTGTGTGTGTATGATGCCCGAGTGAAAGTAGAATAGTACATTTTGATACAAGTGCAAACAGTTTGTCATTGCGACCGAGGCGGAATACCCACGAGTCGTAGGCTAGTATGCTATGGAGCCGAGGGCTGCAGTGACAAATTTTCACGTGTATTAAACAACGTTTTTCCATACACTTACGACTCGGGGTAGATGACGCTTGCCTCGTGGGCATCAACGCGCACCCAGCCTGATACGATAAAATTGTGGCGGGGGCGAGTACGCGCACTTTTCTGCACTAGTGCGGGAAACAATCCATTGAATGTGAGTCCTAAAAGCGGTGGGATAAGAGTGGGTTTTCGAGTAAGTGTATTGAAATATAATTTTCTCGAGGAAATGTTCTTCCGGAGGTTTTTTTTTTTATGGTAGGTAAAATCATCCAATGACAAATCCCACCCCGGGGTAGACAGTATATTATGTGCTATTGGATATGGTCTACCTGTCTGCAAAATTGCATTCAAATTCGTTCAGTTGGTTGAGAGTGAAGAAATAACGAACATATTAGGGTATGTATTAGTATGTTTCGCCTTTGTAAAATTTCATTATTTGATGAATCTTGTCTATGTACCCTTAATAAGTAATCTGTTTATGCTCACATCCCAATTTCAGGTCTGAAACTACTTACTTCGTTACTTTTTCTTCTTAGTTAGTTTTTAGGTTCCGTTCAATAAAGGTTCTGTTGTTAGTCAGCAAAAAAACGGAACCCATATATGATTAATTTGTTGTCCGTCAAGAACCTTTTTCTCAGGAGAGTCATACCTGAAACTGAAATATATAATATCAAATACTCAAGTCTGCCAGCCTAAGCAGTAATGAAAAAATCAAACCTCTACGAAAATACAATGTAAAGGTAAGGCTATTTAATTGTATGCTTCATTTCTTCTTTTACAAGGAAATTAAAATCTATAAGGTACTTGCTAATGACCTTCAATCCTAATCTCATAGCACGAAAAAAATACAACCGACTTCAAATAACTTTAATTTTGGAAGTTGGTGTTTCTATAATAGTTTAGTCTCTTTGTTATTAAACACCGACTTCCGAAATTAAACTTATTTTGCACTTTTTTTTGTGTTTTTTTTTACATTGAAGTCGGTTCTATTTTTAACCGACTTCGAAAAGAGGAAGTTCAATATTCGGCTGTATGTACTCTCAACTGAACTGTCGTAACAAGTAGTATGGCTTTGTTTATGCATATAGTCGGTAAGTGACCGAAGGAAGAAGGGGAGGGATAGATAGATCTGTTCTGATGACGAAGCCGGAAGGTAGGTAAGAACCGGAATTCCGTAAGGAACCAGTGTATCCTAGCCGTGTTTGGTATTATTAGAATTGTCATGATGTTTTGATGATGGAACCGAATGGCGGAAGGTATCTATTTAAGTTTGACTGAGGGGTACTACAACTAAAAAGTGTGAAAAAAACCGACTTCAAAAACACCAAAAAGCGCAAAATAACTTCAATTTCGGAAGTTGGTGTTGAATAACGAAGAAACCAAACTATTATAGAAACACCGACTTCCGAAATTGAAGTTATTTTGCGCTTTTTGGAGTTTTTTGAAGTCGGTTGTATTCTTTTTTTGTAAAAAGTGTTTTATTTTATATATTTCACACTTTTTAGTTGTAAGTACTCCACAGTGAAACTTAAATAGATACCTTCCGCCATTCGGTTCCATCATCAAATCATCATGACAATTCTTAAAATACTAAACACGGCAAGGATACACTGATTTATTCCAGAACCTCCTCCTTTTCGAAGTCGGTTAAAAAATACTATTCCGCGATTCAAAAAAATCGTCCAAATCGATTCGGGAATTGAACTATTTAAATAGGTTAGCTTGTTCGGAACCATCTGTGCTCGAATCCGACTAAGTGTGTATGGGACCGAATTTGTCTTGCACTTGTTCGGTTTTTTTTTGAAGCTGTACATCCTCTAAGTTGTAATAAATAAACAATTATATATTTTCAAAGTAAACCATGTGTCAGAACCTGTCCAAGAAAATGCTGAAAAACAGAAAAAAAGTGCTGAAAATCACTATTTACTACTGAGGCTTAGGACACAGTTTCAGTTTTTTTCTAATTTCGCTCGAGGATCTTTACTTTTTTTTAGGTAAAACGTGCTCTATTTCAATCTAGACATGAAAATCTCGTTATGAGCCACGTTTTCATTCGGCGGCAAGATTTGAAATATAGAGTTTTTCTGCTTCAATATATAAGATCATAGAAATTGATTTCTTCATGATATGGCCAACTAAAATTAGCCAGACCCTTTAAACGCTAAGATCCCTTCCAGATCCTTTAGCTATTCATGCGATACTGCAGTATCACGTGAATAGCTTTAAGTTTTTCTAACTTTATTTATAAAGTTTAAAATTATTTCACACTAACAGTGCGCGCCGCGTCGCTGCCGTCCGCTGCTATTCCGGTGTGACTCGGCCCTTAGTCAGCTAAGTTGAACACACCACGCTCGCTCTAATGTAGAGCGGGAAAAATCTGATCAGATCGATGTCTGCGAACACTTCTTATCCCAATTGTGCTTCTATAAAGTAACATCTAGCTCCATTATTATTCGGGTTAGAGGTACTTATATATAAAGTTACCTTTCATACTGAAAATTCAACGACTATTACTACCCGCTGGCCTATATTAATACGAGTATAATATTAAACGCACTAAAATAGTACTAAGGCCATTGTTAACACGCCCTTTAAAATAAAATATCTGCCGCTTTAAACGTGAGCTTGGTTATAAAATTATACAGACCATTACACTGCCACCTTAACATATTCAATTTAATTTAAATATACCATACCGTTTTAAGGCTGGCCTCATATATCCAAAATGGATCTCTGGATTCATAATTTAAAATTCATAATTTAAATTTGGAAACTTGCCTCACACATATCATAAACAATTTAGATTGATCGGTAGTCTCTTAATTCCCAGCATATACGAACGTCTTTGGTACTAATCAAAATAATTCATAATCTGATGATCTAATTCCAGTATGTGTTTGCCGCTCTATTAAAATGTATGGGAATACGCGTGTTATGAAATCATGTTAATCTTAACATTCCTATGTGGCACGGCGTAAATGGGTAGCACGCTATCCGATCGTCCGGTATCTGACCGGACCGAGCCCAAGTCGTCGACGGCGCTTACTGTTCCCGCGCGCCTCAAGGAGCTGTCAGCAAACCGTAGAGGCCCAGCCTGCTAGCTGCAGGCAGGCAGGGTCGAAGCCTGCTTGGGTCATGGGTCAACTTCCGAAAGGAATACCCGGCCCCGGCATGATAGGCAACGAAGGAACGTGGTAGGTTTTTAGTCAGAGTCTGACACTACTTCCCGCTCCGCCCAAGGGCTGGATTTGTCATTGGATGATTTTACCTACCATAAAAAAAATCCTATGTGGAATTTGGAACGCTCGTCAGTCATTGCTGAGAAATTCATCATCATCAGCCTTTTTTAATGTTCCCACTGCTGGGACACAGGCCTCCTCTCTAAGAGAGGGAAAGGGCCGTATTGACCACGCGGGCCCAGTGCGGGTTGGTGAATGTTACATGTTTTCGAATTTGTTTTCCTTCACCGTTTTGAGAGCAGTGGTGATGAAACAAATTACACAAAGTAATGCGCCTGGCCGGGTTTGAACCCGTGACCCTCATAAGTCAGGGCCATTACCACTCGGCCACCACTGCTCTTGAGAGAAATTCATAATCGGAAAAAATCAGAACGTGTGTGGAGCATACTGATATTGTATGGTATAATGTTCTTACTGAATTAATAATATGAATAGATTTTTTTTAGGTAGGAAATCATCCGATTACTTTTCTCGCTCTTGGGCAGAGCGGGACCCACACCTGTTCCTTCTTTTCCCGTCCCAGGGCCCCGGAGTTCTATAATATGAATTGATATTCATCAGAGAACCGTTCCGAATGGATGAGGCCAGCCTAAACCTCCAATCATTTAAAAATGGGTAGGTATAATATTCATGGAACTCAAACAAGACATAATGTCCGCCGAAGGCTAAAAGGATCGCAATAATTTCAGTAATTAAGTATTTGACTGTTCTTGCGAAATGCTACAATAACCCTTATGTAGGTACTGTAGACGGCTATCGAGTGAAATAAATTCCGTAGTACTATCTACGTAATTAACAGGGCTAGGACCCTTAATATGGCTCGACCTTTTTGCCTTTTAAGTGCGTTACCCTTCGCCCAACGATTGTACACTTACTGCCAAATATGTATATGGTACTGTTAAAAACGCATTTTTGCTTATCTGAACACTATTATAAAACTAACTATCCAAACCGATAGGTTTGTCTGTTCGCAATTAAATCAAAAACTACTAAACGAATTTTAAAGCCATTCATGAGGAACATTTAGGTATATAGGGTGACTGGTAATTAGTGAACAATACTTAAACACGTGATTGTAGTCATGATAACAAACAACTTCTACTGTGGGGCCAAACCTGAAATAGCGAAAAAAAATTGCTAAGTTCAGGGATGTTCAGTTCATTTTGACCAGTTAGGCGCACATAAATGTACTGACCAGCCGATTTTTTTTTCACGATTTCAGGTTTTATCCTATAGTAAAAGTTGTTTGTTATCATGACTACAATCACGTGTTTAAGTATAGTTCACTAATTACCAGTCACCCTATATAATTCATGCATATTATTTTAATAGAGAAAAGACATCCGCGCAAAGTTGAGGCTGGTAGCTAGTAAAATAATAATGTTATATGTTTGAGCCGTTTGAGGTTGAGACACTAGGGATAGGTCACGATTTCACAACGGTCTACGATACACACATTCAGCGGATAACACTATTTCGCTCGCACGACAGCGCTGACTCTTATCTCTGTCCTTGTTTATCAGTGACTACAGGTAGTGTAGATGTCCGAGTTTCGAGTCCAGGTTTTCTGATTGCGATGTTAGTGCTTAACGTATCTTCCTTCTTATAAGACCGCCCATTGTGACACCCTATTAATTTTAAGTTCTTAATGAAATTTTACTTTTTGGTGTACAATAAAGAATATATCTATCTATCTATCTATCTATCATGTTAAGCTATAATATTTATTAGTTTAGATGTATATTACCACGTATCATATAAATTTGGTCTAGACTGAGGTTGTGTCGTAAATATCTAATCCTTTCAGTTCTCTTCTTCGTCTAATCAAATTTGTCATTTGTGTGGCTTTCTTTATTGTTCAGGGTCAAATATCTGAGCAGTAGCCCTACTAGGAGTTCTTAAAGCGAACCATTTGACGACCTAAAATGAACTGAGAGGGAGCTATTACGGCCCGTTCACAGTTTCGGTCTTAGCGGCGAGAGCCGCGGCGAGTGGGGCGGCATAAGGCACTGAATTCACGAAACGGTTTCCTCCCGCGGCCGCTGCAGCAGAGGAAACGGTTATTTTATTTCAAAACTCACGAGGCGGTTGATTCGCCACCGCCCGCCACCGCCGCCGCGACGGCTGCGATTTTCGACTGCAAGCCGCTGGGCCGATAGGGCGTGGTCACCGCCAACCAACCGCAGAATGTGCGGGCGCAACCGCCGAGGCAGCGACGGGCGGTCATGGCGCCGGTGAGCTGCAGCAACCGCGCTTTGCTTTAATTTTTAACATTTATTACATTCTACAGCAGCTGCGGGCTCGTAGCCGTGGCGGCTGTGTGATAAATCCGCTTCGTGAGTTCTCTTCCTTAGAAAGCTATGAACGGCGCGCGGCGTCTCGTGGCGGGCTTCAAACTTTTTCATACTTTTGATCTTACCGCCTGCCGCCCCGATCTTAGCTGCTGCTCACAGTGGTAAGGTCGTGAACGGGCCGTTAGCGGGATGGAGCTACACACCCAGCTCCATCCCGGTTTTTCCCTCACACGCCTGACATTTCAACACGTCATGGGAAGGCTCCTGAAGGTCAAGGTCAAGCTGGCTGCTTGACTACAGCAGAATAATAATCTTCTTATTATTAACCTCTGCACCCCACAAGACTCAGGGTCCTGTCCTTCCATTACTTACCTACTAACCTATTTTTTCGTACCAAATTATTTGGGATGACAAGCAAATTTTTTACAGGTCAGTGTATTTTTATACAACGTTCGTTGGCTCGAAAATATTTTCCATTTACATAAAATTGGCTGAAAAGAATAGCAACCAATTCTATTGGGTGAGTGAGTGAATGTTCACAGCTTCTGTCATGTGTAAATGAGCTGTTTAGAGGGTAGCTGCAAAGCTATTTTCTTATTTTTGTAAAAGTTCCGCATTGTGCTGACGGATCACCTGTAAACTTCAATTTAAAATCTGTATTTACTACTCAAGTTACAGAAATGGTAAAGCATAGCATCAGCCGTATAATGTTCCCACTGCTGGAACTCAGGCCTACTCTCTAGGAGAGGGAATGGGCCGTAATCTACTACGCGGGTCCAGTTGGTGGATGTCACATGTTATCGAATTTTTGGTTCTAGGAAATGCCGGTTTTCTTACGATGTACTCCATATTACAAGCTCAACATCTAGTTAAGCTCAGCTCAACTCAAGTCACCAATCACCATCACCAGCCACCAGCCAGCTACTAGGTCAACTTCATGCGAGTTTTATCGATAAAACTCGCAGGAGTGGGATTCCCTGCCGGAGTCTGTGTTTCCTGATGGCTACAACCCGGGAATCTTTAAGTCAAGAGTGAATAGGTTTCTTCTAGGTAGGCGCGCTCCATCGTCGACCGTATCGAACCGTATACCGCGCGAACCTATCAATAATAAAAAAAATACAAAGATAGAAAAACAGTATACCTGACCACATGACAGAATTAAAAACTTCATTAATGCGAGGTTAATAATACAAAATCATATTCCATCGATTAAGTCGACCGACGCGAGCCGATTTTACCCGAACGAGCGTTTCAAAGCCGAGCGTGATAGCTCAGTGACATTCAATAGTCGCAAGCGAGCAAGAAAAAAGCATGGAGTTATACACGTACACCCTCTAGAGCACCATCCCTTCAACAGTTCGGTTTAGGACGTAAAATAGATAGCGTTGGGACCTCGTGGTAGGGTCTCAGGGCGCCTAAAGAAGTTTTCTCTTATGATGGCCCTTTTCCACTCGCTTGCCGTCAATGTCGAGCATGGTTTAAAAGCTTGTTGCTTGATCTAATGCAATCCATTACAATGTTTGATGAAAATGCAACGCGATAAATGAGAGTTTTTTTTTTGTGGTGGGTAAAATCATCTAATGACATCTCCCGCCCTTGGGCGGAGCGGGAGATAGTGTCAGACTCTTACTGACTAAAAACCCACCCCTTTCCTTCGTTGCCTTAGATACCAGGGCGGAGCCTTCCTTTCAGAAGCAAACCCTAGGCCCCAGTATGCTTCGACCCTGCCTGCCTGCAGCTAGCAGGCTGGGTCTCTACGGTTTGCTGACAACTCTTTGAGGCGCGCGGAAACAGTGCGCGCCGTCGACGACCTGGGCTTGGTCGGGATGGTTACCGGACGGTCGGACTGCGAGCTACCCGCGGCGGCTGGGGCGTGAGGGCCGTTGCCTCTCGCGTGCGGCCTCCTCCTTTGATAAATGAGAGATAACGCCTGAAAATTCTGTTGGCATTCGGTAATTTCATGATTTACTCGAATATTTCACAAAACTTGTAATACAAAATACGTGTTTTTTTAAAACCCTTAAAAGTTTTTGAGGAAAATTTTACTCATTCAGAAGCTCGATTAAACGTGCAAGGCTTTTACAGACTCTTTTTTTTTAAATATATGAGTACATTATGGAGGGCCAAACTTCACGTAAAATAGCAGATTTTCAGAAGTCTTTACTGAATTAGTTCTACACAATTTTATGTATTGATTTCTATAGAAGTTTAGATAATATCCACAAGATAACTCTATACCCAAAATATCTGGAGAAAAATGTGTAATAACATCATAATCACGTAAGAGCGGTTGTATGAAAATATACCTCGGGCGGCCCCTCTTACAAACCATCTTTAAATAAGGAGGCAATGTTTCTCGGCCGCAAGTGTATAACTTAAAATAATAGTCGGGGCCAAATTAAATACCCAGTATAGACATTTACTTGTGTGAAGATTCTTGTTAATGCTTAATGTTAATAAAGTAGCCCATAGTTTTATTATTACGTGCAATAAACGTCAGCAAAATTGAAAATTTTATCAAAAGTAATGGCGTAGCGTGAAATACGAGTACGTCTGGGTATTCGTTGTTTTAGATTTAGACCTGAGAAATGGTTCGCGAAAGCTTTTAGGTGATACATAAATCTGTTGATTTAACTAGGCCGTTTTGCTTAGGTGCTTAGCATTATTAGTTAAGATAAGTAAATGATGTAATAATCTATATCTATATATATATAAAAGAAAGTCGTCGTAGTTACAGTATTTATAACTTCAGAACGGCTGAACCGATTTGGCTGACAATTGGTTGGAAGGTAGCTTAAAACTAGGAGAAGGACTTTTTATCCCATTAAGTAAAAAAAAAAAAAACAAAACCTGCTCATTTATTGGTATAAGGTAGAGTAGGGTAGAGCGGGAGCTAAGCCGCGGGCAAAAGCTAGTTGGTAATAATTTAAAATATAATACAGATCCTGAAAATTTTTCGCCAGTCTGGCCATGGGTCTCAATGCCTCACGTTACTCGTACCCAGCAACCCGCTTCATTTGGTATGATTGGAAGTTTGTCCCAGAGAGGTTATTTTTTTGGTGGGAAAATTATCCAATGACTTCTCCGCACCCTGGATGGTGAGGGGAGATAGTGTCAGACTTTTACTGACTAAAAATCCACTCCTGTTCCTTCGTTGCTTTTCATACCGGACCCTTCCTTTCAGAAAATAAACTTTAGTCCCAGTAGGCTTCGACCCTGCTGGGGCCTTACGGTTTGCTGACAAGTCCTTGAGGCGCGTGGAACAATTCCCGCGACGGCTGTATTGAAAAAATTGTATCTCATTTCTAACAAAACAGCTAGTGGTATAGCCAGAAGATGCAGTGATGGTATTCCATCACTGCATCTTCTGGCTATACCACACCTCCCACAAGGTGGATCGAAGACCTGGTGTGGGTCACGGGTATTCAATAGATGCGGGACATACAAGGCCAGTCGTTCTGCAGACACTTCAGGACACGTGTGTTAAAAAGTGAACTGCTTTAACATCGACCATATCATAGCTTACCATCAGGTGACACTGACATAGATTTAGAACTGACTGAAGTACAGTCAACGCCCATTTCCTCTGCCAAGACCATTACACAATAATTACTAGCCACCGTACTTTGATCAACTTTACTGACATGCTCGGAAGCCTTATCTTGTCCTAATAATTTGATACTGAGGGTCAGTTCCGGCAGGAAACCCTTACATGGAAGATTATCATATATTTCAGCTACATAATGACCGGAGGACATCTTAATTAAATGCATAGGGGCAAGGCTTTTATGTTATGTGCCTCTTATAGAGGAAAATGTGAAGAAGGTTGTGAAAGCCGGCTAAAACGCACTAGTGTTGAACATGAGACATATAACGTTTTAGGTTATTATATCTGATGGCCTAATTGTTAAGGCACCTGCCTCTCATACATCAGGTCGCAGATTCGAAACCGGGCTAGTAACAATTGTTGTAATCTGTAATAAATATTACAATCTTGTTTTTCATGTGGCAACATTAGCACTGTTCCATAATTTAAAAAAAAAAAGAATATAGTCTGTCATGGCGTCACTGTCCTTTTTTTCTTACAAAATGTGAAACTGTAATTCTGTCTGTGTTCTAAACGGAAATAAACGTACTATCATTTATCAATAACCACTGGTCTAATTAATTTTGATCCACCACTCCAACAACAATGTTATTTTTAGGGTTCCGTACCTCAAAAGGAAAAACGGATTAATTATAAGATCACTTTTTGTCCGTCTCTCTGTCTGTCAAGACCCCTTATCTCGGAACGCGGAAACGTGTTGAGTTGAAATTAAAATCATATACTCAAGTCTGCGGTCTCTTGAAGCTGTGTAAAAATTAAGCTTCTAAATTAACGAAAAAATAAGATACGGCCATTTATGTCGCAAAAAATGTTTTTTCGACACTCACAGGAATCAAAATTCATAGGGTACTTCCCGTTGACCCAAAATCTTGAAATTTGGCATAAAACAAGGTTTTATAGCTTAGGTGTAGGAATAAATCTGAAAACAGTAAATTGTTGTTCCATCATGAATTTTTCTTTGATTCGAAAAAATCTTCGAACTCAATCCAGGAATTGAACTGTTTTTATAAGTATGTTTGTACGGAACCCACAGTGCGCGAGTCCGACTCTCACTTGTGTTCATTTTGTATGTACTTTTCTGAGTTTATTTAGGGCATTGCTGAAATCAGGCATGTAAAGGCTCTTCTAGTTGTCATTCGTAGAGGAGGTAATATAAACTTCCACGAACTTTAGGTAAATATAATATAAGGTAATATTCTACAACTATCACATAACGCCGTCTAGTCTCTAACTAAGCAGAGCTTGTGTTATGAGTATTAGACTACTGATAAACATACTTATATATTTCGAAATACATATATATTATGGATAAATTACACCCACACACAGAACAAATGATCGTACTCATCACAAAAACATTTGTCTTCAGTGGGAATCGGACCCACGATTTGCGGCATAGCAATCAGGGTCACTAACAACTAAACCCACAGGCCAGTCAAAAATATAAGTACTCTACCTATTTCGACCTTCCGGAGGACACGGTGGAGCACACAGTCGAGGTGTGCCCCGCTTGGGAAGAGCATCGCCGTGTCCTTGTGGGGGCGATCGGCGGCAGCGATCTCTCGCGCCGGGGTTTGGTTCAAGCCATGCTCCGGAGCGAGGAGGAGTGGCAGGCGGTCGCCTCCTTCTGCGAAGCAGTAATGCTAGCAAAGGAGGAGGCCGACCGCATCAGGCAACGGCGTACACGCCGCCGCCGCCGCCGGGTTTCCGATCCCGATTTCCGGCCACCGTAGGCGCGGGCTCGCGGACGGCGGGCAATGGGTAGCTCGCTGTCCGTCCGGTAACAGACCGGTCCGAGCTCAAGTCGTTTACGGCGCGCACTGTTCCCGCGCGCCTCAAGAAGTTGTCAGCAAACTGTAGGGGCCCGACAGGGCCGAAGCCTACTGGGGTCAAAGGGTATGTGAAAATGGCACCCGGGGCCCTGGGAACAAGGCGAAGAATGAAACGGGGTAGGTTTTTAGTCAGTAAGAGTCTGACACTACTTCCTGCTCCACCCAAGGGCGGGATTTGTCATTGGATGATTTTACGTATTGTCCTTTCTTAAGTATTGTTCGTCAAGTCATTGAGCTCCTTGGTAGTCCTGAGTTGAGCTACACGAATACTGTGGGCACTGACTGGACAGATCCATTCAAATCTGTATGGTTATTTCCTCAAAAGACCTGCTTAGACACCAATCTGCATGGTTCTCATATGATATGCCCCAGTCACAGTTGCCCTATTTAAAATTGTGTGCTTATTTGAGCCGATCCGGTTAGTTTATAAGTTGATGATGCAAATTATACAACACAAGTTCAACTTGCAGTTTATCGTAAGAATAGAATAAACTTTATTGTAAAACTTTTTATACTTTATATATTTTTTTGTTTTTTTTTTTAACTTTTTTTTTTAAATTATAAATGCGTGTCTTACACCCCTGTTTAGAAACAAGTAAAACTAATTACTTGAGAAAAGTAACAATTTTTGTTCTATAGTAAATAAAATATTGAAATTTTCAATGAATATTTCTAAATCCAAGTAATGATTTAATAAAAAATTACTTCGCAACAAGTAATTATTTCTTTATGAATACTGATGTTACTTTTGTAAAAGGGGCATGTTCCGGCAAAGGCACGTATGCCTAGTTTGCCCCATATGTTTGCTGTATGGATTTAAAAAAAGACTATGATGCTTTGAAAGTGTTTGTTTTGGTTTTTCTTCTCAGAATAGTTAGCTAAGAAACACTGGCCTTATCTAATAATTTAAATTGACGAAAAATTTGACGCGTAAAAGTGCTTTTAAAAGCCTATTTGCAAAATTAATATCACTTATTTTATCATCGTACAAAACGTTTTGGGAACACATTCATTATGCGTACAGCTAAGGAGTGGAATTTCTTGCCGAAGTCTGTGATCCTGATAGCTACAACTAATAGAATAGGTTACTTCTAGGCAACCGTGCTTCATCGTTGGCCACATCATCGCTTACCATCAGGTGGTATAGTGGTCAAACGCGAGCTTATCTATAACAATAAAAAAAAAAACATAATCTGTTCAGTCGTAGAATGAAAGAGTTACAAAAATACACGAAGCATACATACGAATTTTCGCTTTTATAATATTAGTATGATATCCGTGTAAAAACATTGATCATGATTATGAAGTTACATAAAACAACATTACACGGAGCATTAGGGACGCACATGAGGAAAACTTTTTGTTCTTGTCTACTTTCGAGGAAAATTGCTATTGAATTTCCTTTTATGTATATTAAAACACGTGTACTTTGAACGTTTATTAGAAATGAGTTTGTACGTTTATTAGTTCATGCTGTAACTTTTACCAGTGACTTCATAATCCAATGAAGTGTCCACTATTGGACATAGGCGTCCCCCAACTGTCACTACAATGGTCGGTCCTGTGCGCCTTCCCCCGTGACCCTCACCAGGTCATGGGCCCACCTTGTGGTAGGTCTTCCAAAGCTGCATCTACAGGTTTGTGGTTATCACTTCAGAAGCCTTATTGACCATAATTATGTCTTTAAGTTCAGCGAAGTAGATAATTAGTCCAAAAGAGAGTACAAGCTCACAAGACAAGAATCCGTTAGGACGGTTTGATGATGGTCTATTGTCTAAATTTCACCTAAATTCGATTGAGAGGGAAGGAGTAACAAACATACATACATTTCATTTCATTTTGACCATTACATGTTTGCTGTATGGACTTTAAAAGAGACTTTGACCCCTGAGTTTGTTTCGGTGTTTCTTCTCAGGGTAGTCAGCTAGGAAACACCGGCCTCATCTAGTTAAAAGTGTATAATAATTATGTAGTTCAGACAATAGACTGCTAAGGCTGATTTAGATGATGATGAAAATGATAAACATACTTTGTGCAGGCGTTTTCCGAATTCCAAATTTTGTACAGGTTTTCAGAATATCTCGCAACGTAAAGTTTTTTGTTTGAGAGCAGTTGTGGCCGAGTGGCAACGGCCCCGACTTATGAGTTGTAGGACGCGGGTTCAAACCCAGCCAGGCGCAATATTTTGTGTAATTTATTTCATCACCGCTGCTCTCAAAAACGGTTAAGGAAAACATCATGAGGAAACCGGCATGTCCTAGATATAAAGATTCGAAAACATGTGACATCCACCAATCCGCACTGGGCCCGCGTGATGGATTACGGCCCATTCCCTCTCCTAGAGAGGAGGCCTGAGTCCCAGCAATGGGAACATTATAAGGTTGATGCTATGCAATGCAATGCGTAAAGTTTCTATGAATTTTAATAGACAATATTATAATTTATTTCGAAGTTGCTAGTGAGTGGTGGGTTTTATTTTTAACAACGGTCTACTTTAAAATTTACTTAAACAAAGGAAACTTAAAGTTAGAAATGAAACTTATAGTTCGTACTTGACTCAGTGAATAAAATTCCTTGAATTCTGGACCTGACATTTAGCGGGACTTTGAAAGTTTTAAGGACACAACTGTCCCCACCTACCAACAGATTTGAAACAGGTACCATTCGAAACGTCTAGTTAGATAGAGTTTTTATTTATTATGCGACATACCTCAAAAGTATAAGGCTTAGGTTTTATAAAACATTATATTTTAACCTAATTCATGTTTAAGACTTTAAATAATATTCCAACAACTATCACACAACGCCGTCTAGTCCCAAGCTACGCAGAGCTTGTGTTATGGGTACTAGACAACTGATAAACATACTTATATATTTCTAAATACATACATATAATAGATAAATTACACCCAGACACAGAACAAATGATCATGCTCATCACACAAACATTTCTTCTGGGCGGGAATCGAACCCACGACCTTCGGCATAGCAGTCAGGTTCACTAACCACTAGACCAACAGGCCAGTCAAATAAAAAAAAAAAAATATACTCATATTACATATTACTTACTGTCAAACATTTTTGAATGCAGCTCAACGAGCACTGTATGATTTTCCAAAAATATTTTAACAAATGGCATTGCGGAAAACTGTCTCCAAAGATGACACCTGTTTGAAATCTGTTGGTGGGCCCTAATGGTTTATTTTATTATGGGGACGTACCTCAAAAGTATGGGGTTTAGATTTTATAAAACATTACATTTTAACCTAACCTACCCCAATTAGACCTGAAATATACAGTTATTTAAAAGTGGTTCCAGAATTGATGCGTTATTTTGCTTTTTTTTTGTTAAAATATCGCAGCATAGGCTGAGATAGGAGCCTTTTTGGCCTCGCCTCGCATAGATTTTTTTAATCTTTTAATATTCTTTTCTTTTATTTTTGTGCGAGTTTCAAATAAATGTATTTTCTTTCTTCTTTCTTTCATAAATGTTCAATGAGTCGTCATAAAGATTGCGTATATCTATTTCATACAATGGTTAGCCGGATAAAAGCATAAAGTGCAATTGACCTTTCTTTTATACCTCTTTGTAGGTACCCTGAACAATAATAGTAAATCGATTTTCATTATTAGAAAATATAAAGGATCATACTAAATGTCGATTACGGACAGCTTTACGTCTTTAATTCTTTACTTTTTATGTTGGGACCCTTTTTAGGGTTCCGTATCCAAAAGTTGAAATGGGACTCCATTACTAAGACTTCGCTGTCCGTCCTTCTGTCATCAGTCTGTATCTCATGAACCGTGAAAGTTAGACAGTTGAAACTTTGACAGACAATGTATTTCTGTAGCCACTGTAACAACAAATACTAAAAAACAGAATAAAATAAATATTTAAGGGGCTCACATTCAACAAATGTGTTTTTTTTTGCTCATCTTTGCTCGATATTGATAACGGAAACTGGTCGACGTTTTAAATATTTACAGAATATTTAGCTATATAATTCACTTTATAAATAAGTAATTAAATTAAAATAAAACAAATATATAAGTGGTTACAATAAAACAAATACTTAGGTAATTTAATAGACATGATTTTTTTTGCCATCTTTATAATCGTAGATAATGGTACAGAACCCGTAGTGCGCGAGTCCGACTCGCACTTGACTAGTATTTTACTTTCATGTGAGCAAAGCTGCTGGTTAATGCGGTCATAATTTCAAAGGGACAACTAACATAAGAGCACACAAGAGTACCTACATATTATTAGCTAATATATCTTCTTCTTCTCATTATGTAAAAAGAAAGAAAAAGAATTTACTTGGTACAGCATAAGGCAAGAACGCAACAATTAGGTACCTAACACAAAAAATAATAAATTAACAAATACAAAAAATAAATTGTGTGCCTCATGGCTGCACCAAAATAGGTCTAGTTCAGCATGAATGCCAGACAACTAGTGCCTGACGCTGGTTTTCAACTGACCTGTTATTGCGCATAGCTGAATATAAAAACAAATAGCTGTTCGTTAGTCTTGCTAAAACTCGAGAATAGCTGGACCGATTTGGCCAATTTTGGTCTTGAAATGTTTGTGGAAAAAATAAGGAAAAATTAACGAAAAAAAATCTGACTGTTAGCAGTACGAAATTTGCCGGGCTAGCTAGTGCTTAATAATGTAAAATATATAGTTAACACGGAACAATAACTGCTGTTTAAACTCAGGAGTGTGCAATCAACGAAGTTGTGTAAATGTTGATAGTTAGTTAGCAAGGTGGTAACGTTACTACAATGTGTTGCACATTGTAGTAACGTTACCACCTTGCTAACTAGTTCTAGTTAGTAGCTAATTAACTATGTAAGTGTGCGATTTGGAATATTCTACTGTAGGTATAGTACGCGGCAAATAAGTCGAGCCATTTGCTATGGTTACGGTTACGTGCATCCCCCACTTCGACTGAGACCCAAAGGTCGGTTATATCGGCTCGTCACACAAGTTGGACCATCATGACGGTCGACCTTGTATGCGCAGTAACCGATATTTGGGTCTCAATCGAAGTGACGGCTGCGTGTAACCATAGCAAATGGTTCAACTTATATGCCTCGCACTATAGGTATAATAAATTGCGGCAGGGTAAGAACGTGTACTTTAGCGCACTAGTGCGGAAAACAGTAAATTGCGTGCCTAAAGACGGTAGGGATAACCGAATTTTCGAGTAAGTGAATTAAAAAATAAATTTAGTACCTAGCCAATATTATAAACCTAATAATACTTACTCGCAATATTTTGCTCAAACAACTCAATAATGAAATCTAATTGGGTAGCTACAAGCTTACCAAGATTTAAGGTTTTGTTCGGTGGTTCACCACGTGAACAATTTATTGTCTAATTATACAACGTACCCTCGCTCTTGCTCATCGCTAATTTTCAATGCTTTGCCCGCGGCAGTACTGTTTAGACAACCCACAACCACACTTGCGGTTTGCACACTAATTGCTTTCGAATATTGTGTAGTGAAAATAGAAATGAGTATACGAATCTAGATAATCAATATTATTATGTATAAGTAGGTAAATTAAAAAAAAATGTGCCTCACACACTGAACCAAAAAACACGTATGAAATAACACCTGTAATGTATTTTGCGAATGCATCTATCCATATGTTTGTGTGTCGGGACCCATTCTAGAAAGTCAGCCGTCTAGTCAATAGATTGGAGTAATCTGCAATGTAATATAGGTATGAGCTCTCAATTCTAGAATGGGTGCCGACTGCCAGTATTTTAAATATTATATAGATAATTGCAATCGGGTACAACGACTTTCTTGTTTTTGGGCCTTCTCATGAATGCTCAGAAAAGCAGTCGGGTTTTTTAGTTTTTAAATTACCGTTTTTTTTTGTATAAAAATTTCTCAAAGAAAAAAAAAACCTTTTTTAGTTTTTTTTCGGAAAAATTGAAGATGCATAAAAAAAAAACAAATTTTTCGGCTGAAGTATTTTGTACACCCGTATGTACAATATGACTTTTAAGCGTTTTTCAACGTATGTACAATCGCGCTTGTAAAGTGTTTATGTGTACATAAATAAGTAAAATACTTATAAATAGGAATCAGTAACCTCTGTAGCGAACAGAGGGGAATTATGAATGTATGTGTAATGAAGTATGAACTATATTTAGTAAATGTGGTGTTTAATTAATAGACAAGCAACGTTATTGAAGTAGGTAGGTAGGGTAAACTAATAATATTATTATTTTCCCATCTCTATTTACATCTAATGAAACTACAGTATTGGTTGGCTACATATATAGATTTATAGTAGGCTAGCTGCCATCCATATAAACTTTAAACCCCATTTTACCCCTTTAGGGGGTTTTTTTTTTTTTTTTTTTTCGGTATTTAAAATCATCCAATGACAAATCCCGCCCTTGGGTGGAGCGGGAAGTAGTGTCAGACTCTTACTGACTAAAAACCTACCCGTTCCATTCTTCGCCTTGGTCCCAGGGGGGCCCTGGTGCCATTTTCACATACCCTTTGACCCCAGTAGGCTTCGGCCCTGTCGGGCCCCTACAGTTTGCTGACAACTCCTTGAGGCGCACGGGAACAGTGCGCGCCGTAAACGACTTGGGCTTGGTCCGGTCTGTTACCGGACAAACGGACAGCGAGCTACCCATTGCCCGCCGTCCGCAAGCCCGCGTCTACGGTGGCCGGAAATTTGGATCGGAATTACGGCGGCGGCTGCGGCGAGAGCGCCGTTGCCTGATACGGTCAGCCTCCTCCTTTGCTAGCATTACTGCTTCGCAGAAGGAGGCGACCGCCTGCCACTCCTCCTCGCTCCGGAGCATGGCTTGAACCAAGCGCCGGCGCGAGAGATCGCCGCCGATCGCCCCCACGAGGACACGGCGATGCTCTTCCCAAGCGGGGCACACCTCTACCGTGTGCTCCACCGTTTCCACCGGGCGTTCCGCACAGTGACGACACCCGGGCGTCACCTCCGCACGGATCTTGTACAGGTACGGCCCGAACTTGCCATGTTCGGTTAGTACCTGCGCCATGCGGAAGGTTACGACGCCGTGAGGCCTTTCCAGCCACGCCTCAAAGAGGGGCCTTACCGCCTCAATCGTGGCGTGCCCAGCACAGGGTTGCGACAGTCGTTCTCGCCATTTCACCATGAGATCTCGCCGGAACTCTGTCCGCGACTTGTCGCGGCAGCGGGGATTCGCCCCGGCGTTGCATCTCCACGCGCAGATCGTGCATGTGTGCAAGGACTGTTGCCTCCAGATCCCATGGTGGCAGGCCAGCAAGGAGGCTCGCCGCTTCGCGGGATACCGTGCGGTATCCCCGAATCATCCGTATGGCCATGACTCTCTGGCAGGCGTTCAGCAGGGCCGCCGGTCGCCTTCGCAACGTCGGCGCCCACACCGGCGCCCCGTAAAGGGCCATGGACCGAACGATGCCAGCGTAGAGCCTCCGGCAGGAGGCGTCTGGACCCCCCAGATTCGGCAGGAGCCGCTTGAGTGCAGCCGAAGTCCGATTATGTTGGGGAGCCAAACGTCGGAAGTGCACCCCCCCCCTTAGGGGTTGAGGTGGAGTCGGGAGGCGACACCGGAAGAAACGCAAGTTTCTTCCGGAAACGCTCCTTGTCGAGGGACAAGTCGTCCTCCGACGGTGAAAAGGGCTCGGCCCGAAAAATCCCTACCAGTGGGCGGGGAGCGGGCCGAGCACCGGGAAGAGGACGGGGAGTCACCTCCCAGGAGGCGGCCGAGCGAGCCGAGAGGCTCGCCGCGGAAGGGCGCCACCCCGCTGCGATGGACCCCTCGGGGCCATCTGGCAGCGAGAAGGAAGACTCCGCCGAGGAGTCGCGTCGGTCCTTCGGCGAGCTCGTCGTCGCCGCGCTGCGCGATATGGGCCGCAAGCGAGAGAGGACGTCAAAGGAGAGGACGGTCCTCCGCCATGCCGCCTCCATGCAGGAGGCCTTTGACGTCGCTCTCAGGAAGAGCGTGGCCAAGCTCCGGACCGAGCTCCGAGCCGGGCTCCGGGCCGAGCTTCAGGCCGAGCTCGCTGCGGCCCATGGAGCCAGCAGCCAGAAGCCCGTGGAGGGGGGGTGCAAGCAAGGGCAGGGGCAAAGTCGGCCCCAGCCCCAGCCTCGGCCCCAGGCCCAGCCCCAGGCCGAGTCAGGAAGTCAGCTGCTGACGCTGGTGCAGCGGGAGCTGGCTGCTTTCCAGCAGCAGCTGCAAAAGCAGCTGCAGGAGCAGCAGCAGCAGTTCCAGCTGCGGATCCAGCAGCAGCTGTCCCTGCTGGAGGGCATAGTGTTGCGCCCTCCACTAGCGGCCTCCGGCCAGCGAAAGGCGGCGTCTTACGCCGCTGCCGCGGCCTCGGCGGCTGGACCCACGGTGGGCCCGTCAGGGCAGACTGGGCGTGGGGCCGTGGTGTCGAACCCCGCTGTGTCGGCCCCGCAGGGCAAAAAACAGCAGCAGGGGAAGCCAACCCCTGCGGCTCCCCCCAAGAAGGGCAAGGCGGCACCGGCCCCTAAGGCGGCGGGAGCCCCTGCTGTGGCGGCAAGCAGGCGGCCGAGGCCGCCTCCCCAACCTGCAGATCCTCCGGCCGAAGCCGGATGGCAAGTGGCCGGAGCCAAAAAACAGGCTGGCAAGGCGGCTCGGGCTGCCAGGAGGCGTGAGCGGCAAAAGCTGCGAAAGCGGACGGCCCTCGCGGCCAGGATTCGCACCCCGCGCTCTACGGCTGTAGTAATTACGCTGCAGCCGGAAGCGTTGAAAAAGGGTGCGACCTATGGCGAGGTCCTCCGCAAGGCGAAGCAGGAGGTGAACCTCACCGACCTTGGGATCACCGGGGGCTTCCAGATGCGGCATACCGCAACTGGTGCCCTGATGTTGGAGGTCCCCGGAGCCAACAGCGGCCCCACCGCAGACGCCCTGGCTGACAAGATCAGGGCGATCTTGGACGCGGAGGAGGCCCGGGTGTCCAGGCCCACAAGATGCGTCGACATGCGCATCATGGGCCTGGACGATTCCGTCGAGGTCGAGGAGGTCGTGGCCGCTGTCGCCAGGACGGGTGGGTGCCCTGCCGATCAGGTCCGGGCAGGCACCATCCGTGCTGACGGCACTGGCATGGGGGCGGTTACAGTGAACTGCCCCCTGTCAGCGGCCAGGAGCATCACCGGGGAGGGTAAGCGACTCCTGGTGGGCTGGGTCTCCGCGCGGGTTAAGCTGCTGGAGCCCAGACCGCTGCGCTGCTATCGCTGCCACGTGGGCCACCACGTGGGGGTCTGTTGCGCAGCGGAGGAAGATCGCAGCGACCGCTGCTTCCAGTGCGGTCAGCCCGGCCACAAGGCCGATACCTGCAGTGCAGCGCCGCACTGCTACGCATGTGCGGCGGCAGGCAAGTCGGCCGACCACCGGGCTGGGAGCAGGACCTGCGATCCCCCCGCCAAGGCCAAGGGCAAGGTCCCAAGGCCCATCCCCGCGAAGGTGCTCACCGCCGCGGCTGCCCCGTTGGCTGCCGCCGCCATCGCCTCCGCAGACGCCGCCGCCGCTAACACCGCGGCAGGACCCTCACGGAGGGCCCGGGAGGAGACTGTAATGGACTGCCAATAACGGCTCCATTACGTCTCCTCCAGGCGAATATCAACCACTGCGCCCCCGCTCAGGATCTGTTGCTCCAGAGCATGGCGCAGTGGTCGATCAACATCGCCGTTGTCACCGAGCCGCACTTTGTCCTGCCCAGAGCCGACTGGGTTCAGGACCTGACCGGCTCGGTGACACTTATTTCGTCGGCCGCCGCCGGTACCCCGGCGCTCGAGGCCGTCAAGAAAGGTCGGGGTTGCGTGGCAGCACGGTTCGGGGACATAGTGGTGGTAGGCGTCTACCTGTCCCCGAACAGATCTCTCGCCGAATTGGATAGCTCCCTTCTGGAGCTGGATGCCGTCGTTGCTGGGTTTGACTCCAGCCTCCCCGTGGTCGTTTGCGGGGACTTCAATGCCTGGAACGAGGCTTGGGGTTCCCGGTTCACGAACCAGCGAGGTCGAAGGGTGGAGGAATGGGCCCTAGGGCAGGGCCTAGTCGTACAAAACCGGGGTTCTGTCCCCACGTGTGTGCGGATGCAGGGCGAGTCGGTGGTGGACATTACGTTCGCCAGCCCTGCACTGGCACCGCGCGTCGTCGACTGGCGCGTCATAGAGGAGGTGGAGACGTTCTCCGACCACCGGTACATCCGGTTTGACGTCTCCGCCCAGACCTCGACCGTGCCGGTCCGACAGACCCCGTGTGGTCCGCGTTGGGCGCTGAGGCAGCTGGACAGGGACCTGCTCCAGGAAGCCGCGATAGTCCAGGCCTGGGTGCAAGCACCGGACAGGCCTGTCGACATCGACGTCGAGGCGGACTGGTTCCAGGTGGCCATGTCGCAAATATGCGACGCGGCCATGCCCCGAGTCCGGCCAGGACGTGCCCGGCGCCAAGTACACTGGTGGTCGCCAGAGATTGCGGCACTGCGCGATGCGTGCAATGCTGCGCGACGCCGGTATACTAGACACCGCAGGCGCCGCACCCGTCCACCGGGTGCGGAGGCCATAGAGGCGGAGCTGTATGAGGGATACAGAGCTGCAAAGCGCACCCTCCGAGCGGAGATAAAGCGGGCCAAACTCGAGGCCCGCAACGTGTGGCTGGAGTCTCTGAACGTCGATCCGTGGGGACGCCCATACAAAATGGTGATGGAGAAACTCCGCCCATGGGCTCCCCCGCTGACTCAGAGTCTCCGGCCCCAGCTCGTGGAGGGTGTGGTGAGCGCTCTGTTCCCTACGCGAGGGGAGCATACTCCCCCGCCTATGGCTCCGCCACCAGCAGCGGTGTCCGATGCGGACCACGACGGCAACGACGGCAACAATGCTCCAGAGGTGACCGAGGTGGAGATGAGAGTGGCGGTGCGAAGGCTGAGTGCCAAGAACACCGCCCCAGGACCCGATGGCTTGCCTGGAAAAGCCTGGGTCCTGGTCATGGAGGAACTCGGGTCTCGATTGAGAGGGCTCTTCAGCGCATGCATGGAGAGGGGCCAGTTCCCGCTTCGCTGGAAGACTGGGAAACTGGTCCTTATCGCGAAGCCGGGGCGCCCCGCGGACTCTCCGTCCGCGTATCGGCCCATTGTGCTGCTCGACGAGGTGGGCAAGCTCTTTGAAAGAGTAATTGCAGACCGCCTCGTCGTGCATCTGGCACGGAAGGGGCCGGATCTTGCGGACGGCCAGTTCGGATTTCGCAGGAGGCGCTCCACTGTGGACGCCATCATGCGCGTGCGAGCCCTCACGACGGGGGATGCGGTGTCCCGGGGCAGGTGTGTCTTGGCGGTGTCTCTGGACATCGCCAACGCCTTCAACTCCCTGCCCTGGAGTTGCATTGGTAGGGCACTCCGGTACCACCGGGTGCCCGACTACCTCTGTCGGGTGATCGAGGCCTACCTGTCGGACAGGTTCATCATCTACCCCGGTCATCAGGGGGAGTTGAAACGGCGAGAGATGTCGTGCGGTGTTCCGCAGGGATCGGTACTAGGACCGCCCTTGTGGAACATCGGGTACGACTACGTGCTGCGCGCCGACCTCCCCGACGGGGTCAGCGTGGTCTGTTACGCAGACGACACGCTGGTCCTGGCGCGGGGACGGTCGTACCAGGCGGCGGTCGAACTAGCGACGCGCGGGGTTGCGACAGTCGTGGAGAGGATACAGCAGTTGGGACTCGAGGTGGCATTGCACAAGTCCGAGGCCATGTGTTTTCACGGCCCTCGGAGCGCGCCACCTCCGGGCTCCCAATTAACGGTAGGAGGAGTTCACATCGGCGTCGGGTCGACGATGAAGTACCTGGGACTCGTCCTCGACAGCCGGTGGAACTTCAAGGAGCACTTCCGACGTCTGGCTCCCAGGTTGAATGCGACTGGGGCTGCGCTCAAGCGGCTCCTGCCGAACCTAGGGGGTCCAGACGCCTCCTGCCGGAGGCTCTACGCAGGCATCGTTCGGTCCATGGCCCTTTACGGTGCGCCGGTGTGGGCGCCATCGCTACGAAAGCGAGTGGCGGCCCGGCTAACCGCCTGCCAGAGGGTCATGGCCATCCGGATGATCCGCGGATACCGTACGGTGTCCTGCGAAGCGGCGAGCCTCCTTGCTGGCCTACCACCGTGGGATTTGGAGGCAACAGTCCTTGCACACATGCATGACTTACGCGTGGAGATGCAACGTCGGGGCGAAACTCCGCTGCCGCGACAAGTCGCGGCATGGCGGACAGAGCTCCGGCGGGATCTCATGGTGAAATGGCGAGAGCGATTGTCGCAACCTCGTGCTGGGCACGCCACGATCGAGGCGGTAAGGCCCCTCTTTGAGGCGTGGCTGGAAAGGCCCCACGGCGTCGTCACCTTCCGTTTGGCGCAGGTGCTGACCGAACACGGCAAGTTCGGTCCGTACCTGTACAAGATTCGTGCGGAGACGACGCCCGGGTGTCGCCACTGTGCGGACCGCCCGGTGGACACGGTGGAGCACACAGTCGAGGTGTGCCCCGCTTGGGAAGAGCAGCGCCGTGTCCTCGTGGGGGCGATCGGCGGCGATCTCTCGCGCCGGGGCTTGGTTCAAGCCATGCTCCGGAGCGAGGAGGAGTGGCAGGCGGTCGCCTCCTTCTGCGAAGCAGTAATGCTAGTAAAGGAGGAGGCCGACCGCCTTAGGCAAAGGCGGACACGCCGCCGCCGCCGCCGGGTTTCCGATCCCAATTTCCGGCCACCGTAGGCGCGGGCTCGCGGACGGTGGGCAATGGGTAGCTCGCTGTCCGTCCGTCCGGTAACAGACCGGTCCGAGCTCAGGTCGTCTACGGCGCGCACCGTTCCCGCGCGCCTCAAGGAGTTGTCAGCATACTGTAGGGGTCCAGCAGGGCCGAAGCCTACTGGGGCCAAAGGTTATGTGAGACTGTCACCAAAGGCCCCAGGATAAAGGCAAGGAATGGAAAGGTAGGTTTTTTAGTCAGTAAAAGTCTGACACTGTTTCCCGCCCCACCCAAGGGCGGGATTCGTCATTGGATGATTTTCACCTACCACTAAAAAAAAAAAAAAAAAAAAAAACCCCCTTAGGGGTGGAGTTTCATAAAATCTGTTCTTAGCGGATTTCTACATCCTATAGGGAACCTACCTCAAGGTATTATGGGTTCTAAGATTTCGTGATTAATCAGGGAGTGGTATTTCGCTTTTAAATATATAGAATATTATGTGACTAGGGGGACACTCACAACAAGCACTGGCCATAGACTGTTGTCTTGAGACACTGAGGTCACTGTCGCATATGGTCAAGCAAATCTGGCACCCTTCAAAGTCTAATGTAGTTCTAACTTTCATGAAAACTTGCCGCAACATTTCAGCTGAATTGTAATGTGGCTGAACGTGTGGTGGCCGTATTACGTTACAGCAACGTTTTTCAATCCGGCGCGCCTACTTATAATTCGATGTGCTATACAGTACGGCTGCGACATATACATCAGTCCATGGTTGGTACAGAAAAAATGTAACAAAACGAGACTTTGAAGTGATTGAAAGCAAACAGCATTTTTTTGGGAAATCAAGCGAGAGAAAGAAAACCACCCCTTTTGTGTTCCAGGGTTACTCTTTTAAACAACCCCAGCAGTAGGAATAGCATATCTACTATTTTTTTCTAAAACGATAAAGAAGTAGTACGTAAATTACTTACTGATGTACTTTTGTTACTACTTTGATAGACTTCAAGTGCTTTTAAGTAACTAGATACTTTACATGGACAAGAGTCCGTATAAACTACCATGTTGCCACAGTCTTCAATGTATTACATTGTTAATAAATAGATACTTACTTTGCTACCGTAACCCTCTGAGAGAAATTAAAAACTTTTACCGCTGGTTTTAAAGGCAGAGCTTAAAAACTAACAAAATGATTTGTTTTTAGAACAAACTTGTAGAGGTAAAATATTTGTCTATCACTTAAATCCTAAATGAGGAAAAAATATATCAAAGAGGTTTTTCTCTGATCAACTTACTTTCATTACTGGCTGGTTCACATGAAAAATAAATCCACAGCCATTTATGTCAAGAAAACTAAATGAAAAAAGAAAACATTAATGGCGTCAGAAAATATTTTGAGTTAATACGGCCTGAACTGTACTGTAAATATTCATTCATATTTATCCTTTTTTGTATTAATACATTTTCAAATAAAATGTGGTTTTTTTACCTTCACAAATATTTATCAAATATTATTTTGTAGATATTTCCAATGGATCAAATAAAAAAAAAAAAACTAATTTTTCTAATAAGTACGTTTTTATTAGTTGTTTTTTTTTTGTCTTCTTGCAATATTTAATTTTAGATAAAAAGTTTGTATTTCGAAGCTACAAAAAATAAATTCTACCACAAATGTTTCAGAACAAAATCCACACAAAAAAAAAACATATTGGCAAAAACTTCGAATGCTCCATGGTTAATTCATCGATACGTTTTTAAATTCGCTCTTGTAAGGGAACTCGACTCTGCTCCGATTTTATGGCCCGTTTACCGATACAGTGAGGTGTTTTAGGGGTGCACACCACTTGGTAATCCAATCTTTTATTTATTTATAACTTACGGGGAGCAGACAGGCGATGCCAACCCAGACGATGATGGGCTGACTGTCACACCGAAGTTTGCAGTGAATGTTTTTATCGCATCGTAATGTTACAGTTAATTTTTAAGTAATATTTGAGTATTTATTTAAACTTAGTGTGTAAATCAGTTTTTTTTTTCAATTTTTTTCTCAGTATTCCTTCCAAAAACATGATCAGAATTTTCATGAGGCTGTAGCCTAATCACGAAAGTATATAATGTAATGTAGTATATTATTGTTTCAGAAACTTTTAAGCAAGTTTTTATTTGCAAAGAAAAGTAGTTACGTTGTACGTGTATGTGTTTTTGATGCAGGACACGTTCCCCTGTACTGCAATAGTATGCAAATAATCAAAAAAATTAAACAGAGTATAATTAAGCACTGTCAGTTATGATATTGAACACACGTCATAATTATTTACACAATCAAATCAATGATACCTAAAAAACAATATCATCATTCCTTTTTTCCATTTTCATAAAATGACCGAGGCTGTCAGACTTTTACTGAATAAAAGCCGCCTGTATTGCTTTCCAAGAGGTTGTTTACTTCCGAAAGGGAAACCCGTGGTCCTGGAATGTAAAGAGCAAAGAGAGAACATAGGTGTGGTAGTAGTTAGTAAGGGTCCGATATACCCTTCCACTCCACCCTAGAGCGAGTGAAGACATTGGATAATTTCCAGCTTTAAAAAAAACTGTATTCCTTTCAACCAACGTTATCAAAGATCATCATTCTAAGCATAATTTTTTTCTTAACCTATTTTGTATCGCATTGCTGGGTAAAGGGTTTTCTTCTTTCAAACCTCTCTGTCTTGCACGATTCTTGACCAATCTTGACCCACAAATGCCATCATCATCACGCCACGCTCGACGGCGATGCACTCCCTAAAGCATCCAATGAGTGAATAACTACAGAACTTCTCCGTTACTGTTCGGGCGAATATAACCAAGCTTGTTCAAGGTCGCGTCGGTGTAACAGGCAGTCACATATAAGTACAATAACCAACGTTCTTTCCAATTGGTAGCTGATGTAAAATACATCGCCAATAGATGCCCGTTACCGACATTGCTTCGGAACGGCTTCTGAAAGGTGGTCCCATACTAGCTTGAGTACGTATGGTATAAATACTCGTAGATGCTTTCAGCAGCAAAGTCTTAACAAAAAATCCTTTCAAGCGTTCTTTAACTTTCTGTAACGTGATTTATAAGCATAATCAACTTTTTGATGGGATCTCCTTTCTAAGTGTGGGAATGGGCCGTCATCAACCACGCGGGCCCAGTGCAGGTTGGTGGATGTCACCTATCTTTGAATAAGATATTATATCTAGGACATGCCGGTTTCCTCATGGACATGCGGTTTTCCTTAACTGTTTTTGAGAACTGGTGGTGATAAAATAAATTACGCAGTAATTATGAGCTTGGTTGGGTTTGAACCGATTTATACACCGTTAAATTTTGGTCGTTTTAATCCCGCGGAGAGTCGATTCGGTACATGAATCCCTATCGATTTGTAAAGATAAAAATGAAAAATAAAGTACTTTTTTTTAAAAATTGAATTAATTTACGCATGCACGAAATTGATTTCTTTAAGTAAACGTCAGCTGATCGAGGTCAATGAACTGTAGGTAGTTAGTATGCAATGACCGACCACTCCCTATAAGGTCACTGACTCGTTAATACAAACTAGATGGTTAACCTATCACAAATAAAAATTTAGTTTTCAATGTTAGTTATTGGAAAATTAATAAAAAATCGTTTTTGAGGTCCAATTGTTTCAAAACTTTGTATATTAATTAGGGGGAAGGTTTTTGAATCAATTTAAAGTTTGATACTTTCTCGGTCATTTGCTATAATTTTCTATGAAAATACTTAAATACTCATAAATTAAACATATTGAAACACATGCTTTTTATTTTTTGTGTTAATATATTGAATCTAAAAAAAAATGGGAAAATTAAAATTCTTGAGTATATATTTGAACACACAGTTTTCTTCAGAAAGGACGACGATGTGTTAATGTATTTTTAATATCATGCGGATTTCAGCACGCATGCGGATTTGCTCGACATGCAGAAAATTTCAAAAGGCAAAACTTCGTGACCCGCGTGCGTACTGCACGCAAAAAAAAAAATACTTGTATGAAAAGGACATTTGCGGAAACCTTGCGGAGCAAATTCGCATGCGTGATAAAATTAAACGATATTAAAAAAAACACCCTCAAATAGCGAATTTCAAAAATCTAGTCATCATATTATACGCGCTTTTAATTTTCGGTAATATCTATGCTAATTACGTTGTGGTAAACATTTGCAGAATTTCACGTAATATCTAAATTTATGATTCTCGCTCCTAAATTATGGCTGAAACATAATTAACAACCCATTAGATAGTGTAATTGTAAATGGAATCGAAGTCCGGCAGCAGCCGCCTACCATGAGCGACCGCGATTCATTTTACGACCTCAACTGAACTGTCAAATTTATTTAGCTATATGGAGCAAGGCTGAAGTATCACCAAAAAATATTTTATAATTCGGTGTTATATTTCGGTATAAAAACAACTTCCAACCCCCGTTTTACCCCCTTAGGAGTAAAGTTTCGTAAAATCCGTTCTTAGCGGATGTCTACACCCTAAAAGAAACTTGACTGCCAAATTTTAAGTTAGAAGGTGTTATAGTTTCTGAGATTTCGTGATTAATCAGTGAGTGGTATTTCGCTTTTATTTAGATAAATTAGCAAAAACCGAGTACCTACGCAAAAAAGAAAGAGATTTTTAGAACATTTTTATAATAGTCGTGTGTACCTTACATAACATTTTCAGTTACCGAAATAGCCAAAAACATACACAAACAATTGTGCAAAGTAAACAGTCACTGGTCAGTTGCCGCAACCAATACTCTAACACAAAATATTAACATTGGCCAAACGTGACAAACATTTGATCGACTGACCAACAGTTTGGACAAATATTGCCAACTAAGCATCAATAAAATATTACACATGTACTGCGCAATAAAGGTTTTACGTTAATATACTCGTACGTAATGTGTTGGTAGTAGTTTTCACCTTCGTCTTACACTTTGTAATAGTCTGTTTATACATTTGATTCATAATACTTCTGGTTTTTTATAAGTTTAGCGACTGGACACATTACCACCGTACGATTAACTTTTCTTGCCGTCAAATAGGATAGATGTTCGGAAGATGTGTTTTTTAAGGTCCCGTACCTCACAAGGAAAAACAGAACCTTATAGGATCACTTTGTTTTCCGTCTGTCTGTCTGTCCTTGAGAATGTCGAAATGTATTTTTTTTTGTGACATAAACGGCCGTATCTTTTTTCCCCTTAATTTAGTAGTTTGATTTTTCACATTTTTCACAGCTTCAAGGGACTGTAGACCTGAGTATATATTTTTAATATGCACTGGATACCTCAACGCATTCCTGCGTTATAGGGTCTTGACAGACAGTAAGATGGACAACAAAGTTATCCTATAAGGGTTCCATCTTTACCTTTTGAGGTATACTGGGGTCATGGGTTAACTTCCGAAAGGAATGCTCGGCCCCGGCACGATAGGCTACGAAGGAACGGGCTAGTTTTTTAGTCAGTAAGAGTCTGACACTACTTCCCGCTCCGCCCAAGGGCGGGATTTGTCATTGGATGATTTTGCCTACAAACAAAAAAACCTTTTGAGGTATGGAAGCCTAAATAACACTACCAAAGTTTTTAAGTAAAATTACACATTGTACTATTTTCAGTATACTGGTATTAATCCGCATCCAGTTAGACTGGATGCCGAACTCTACACAGTCTGTTGAAGTTATGTTTTTTTTTGTTTAATCGTCATTGCAAACGTTAGATTTGCAAAGATCAATATTATAATAATATGATAATAATATAATATTTCACAACTATCACACAACGCTGTCTAGTCTCAGGCTAAGCAGAGCTTGTGTTATGAGTACTAGACAACTGATAAACATATTTATATATATCTAAATACATACATATTATAGATAAATTAAACCCAGACACAGAACAAATGATCGTGCTCATCACACAAACATTTGTCCTGGGTGGGAATCGAAACCACGACCTCCGGCATAGCAGTCAGGACCACTAACCACTAGACCAACAGGCCAGTCAGATATTTATTTTATCTTTACTCGCTTTTCGGATGCTTATTTTATCTTTATTTTTTTTACCTCCAACTACCCAACATAACAAGATGAGACATAATATCCTCACCGGCTTCCTACCGGAACTCCGGACAGATGGACCTCGGCCTTCCTTATTAATATTAACGGGGCTGTCCTATATAACGCGTTATAGGATGTACGGAACGTGCGTCGCAAATTATGGGACCCTATAAGTGGAACTTTATCCTCTCCCGAATTAGTGCTATACGGGAAAAAGAAAATGTAATTTCAACATGAGTTTCCTTCCATTTATTTACAGGATTTCAAATAGTCATGATATCTCGCCTATCTTCAACTTCGAACATGGTTTAAAAGCTTGTTGTTTCATCCAACACAAACCAACGCGATGTTAGATGAAAAGGCAACGCCAAAAAAGAGAGATAACGCCTGAAATCTCTATTGGTATTCGGTAATTCCGCGATTTACTCTAATATTTCACGAAACTTGTTCCAGGATATACGTGATTTTTAAACCAATATGTAAGCCATTACAATATAAATCTAATAATCTCAACATATTTTTTAAAGTAAATACGAACATTTGAAGATTTTATTAGTACGCCATTTGACTAGTAATCATAATTTGGTTCAATAAATTGTTGATAGTTTGATTAATTATTATCATTTTTTTTTGTAGCCCTTATTGTCTCACTGCTGGGCAATCATATGTTTTTAAAATTAAAATTAGCTCAAACATTTAAAAGATATTCATAATTTCAATCAGATGCAATTTATAAATTAGTCTATCCATTGACTTATTGCGCGCGCCTTTCCCCCACTTTTATGACGTTGACACGGAGCTGTTGACTAGAATGTGGTCGTTCTGACAGTCTATCGTTGCCGGTCGTACTGTAAGGAGAGTCTACATGTACAAGTTTGAAATAAAAGTATTTACAAAAATTTATAGTGTTTTTGCTTTCACTTAGAAGTTTTTGAGAAAAATTACCGGTATTTGAAATCTCGATAAAATTTGCAAGGCTTTCATAGATGTACTTTTTATATTTTTAATATAATAATAACATTATGGAGGGCCAAAGTTCACGTAAAATAATAAATTTCGGAGGTATTGATTGGATTAGTTTTAAACAAATTTTTGTTTTGATTTGTATAGAAGCATAGATAATATCCACAAGATCCAAAATATCTGGAGAAAGATGTGTAATAACATCATAATTACGTAAGAGCGGTTGTATGAAAATGTACCTCACGTTGGCTGCTCTTATATAGGGTGACTTAAACACGCTATTGTAGTCATGATAACAAACAACTTTTACTAAAGGACCAAACCTGAAATCGCGAAAAAAAATCAGCCAAGTTCAGTACATTTTGACCAGTTAGGCGAACACAAATGTACGGACCAGCAGATTTCTTTCGCAATTTCAGATTTGGTCCCATAGTAAAAGTTGTTTGTTATCATGGCCACAATCACGTGTTTAAGTATCATTCACTAATAACTAGTCACCCTATATAGTAGATTAACTAAAACTAATTAATTATACATTATAGATGGTTAGACGACATCGTTGCCATTGCCGGTAGAATCAGGATGTGGCTGGCTCAGGAGCGTGGAGGAGTTAAAAAATAGTAGCTCAGCTCAGCAGATAGATGTGTGACGACCTGCTCGATATTACCATTTTATATAATATTCTAAAGGGCATTATCGCGCAGGTGGTGTAAAAAAGCCAATTTACTTTAATGTAAATAAGTAACTAGCGTACATTGCTAAAAGCGATCTCCCTTAATAGTTCAAATAAAGATCAATTAAGTTAGAGATACAATGTAATGATATCTTTTCTTAAATTAGTTAGCTTATAGGTATCATTATACAGATAATGATGATAGAATTTTAAATTTAATGTTGTTATAAAGAAAAACACATTTGAAATTTAAAACTAAATAAATTTTAAACCTTTCATCTAAGTTTTTAGGTTATTTACTTTATACAAAGACAACCTGTGTTACGCTAACATATAATATTAATAAATTGTTTGTAGTACCAATTTTTTTTACTATTGATAGGCTTGCGTTTCACCACTATCTCACCTGATGGTAAGCGATGATATGGCCGATAATGGAGCACGTTTGTCTAAAAGTAACCTATTCACTCTTGACTTAAAGACCCCTAGGTTATAAGTAGTTATCAGAAAACACAGACTCCAGGCAGGGAATTGCACTCCTTATCTGTACGCATAATGAATGTGTTCCCAAAACGTTATCTAAATACGTATGGGTTTTTTTTGTTTTTTTTTTATGGTAGGTAAAATCATCCAATGACAAATCTCGGCCTTGGGTGGGGCGGGAAATAGTTTCAGACTCTTACTGACTAAAAACCTACCCTGTTCCATTCATTGCCTTTGTCCCAGGGCCCCGGGTAACATTTTCACATAACCTTTGGCCCCAGTAGGCTTCGGCCCTGCTGGGCCCCTACAGTTTGCTGACAACTCCTTGAGGCGCGCGGGAACAGTGTGCGCCGTAGACGACTTGAGTTCGGACCGGTCTGTTACCGGAAACTACGTATGGGTGGCATGTCCACCATGTACCGATGGCGCAACGCCGTACGTCCGATGTGTCCGAGTGGTCCGATGATGGAACGGAGTTGGTGGAATTAAATTGTGCAATCGTTCAAACTACTTTTTACATATCCTGAAAATTAAAACTACCTTTGTTTCTTTGGATGCCTTACGCATTTTAGGACTACAGAAACTTTTTTCCCGCAATACTGGCAAAGTTAGTACTCAAGAGAAGAGTCCATAAGAAACAGCCAAAAGGCACTAACAGTTTCTAAAAATAGGTACACACAAGAAAAAATAATAAAGAACCTAAATACATGTGCCAATAGTCTCACCGCGAGATATTTGCAAATCTATTCTTAATTTCGAAAAAATAAAAAAAAATCAGTTTAGAATTTAGTAAATCCTGGAAATAGAAAAGATTTTTTTTTTCTAAATTAAGGATAGGTTTGCAAATATCTTGCGGTGAGAATGTTGGCACATCTATTTAGGTTAAGCTTAGGGCCATGGTTTCACTTTTGAAAGGAAAGACCGGCCCTGGTGTGAAAGGCAAAGAAGGAACAGGAGTAGGTTTTAGTCAGTAAAAGTCTGACACTATCCCGCTCCGCCCAAGGGCGGGAAAAAAAATATTTAGGTTCTTAATTTTTTTTGTGTAATTCAGTGCAGTGTATTTTTTTTAATTTTGAAAACCGTGAGAGAAGGACTCTCCCCTTATAAGAATAGGTACAGGGGGTAACATTAGGTACAAAACACATCACAGTTGTAAGGTTTCAAGCAATTACACAAGTTACCTTAGAAATGTCGAGGAAAATTCTTACTTGCACGAACACGAATTTCTTATGTCACATGTCCCTAGTCGCAAGTCTACAGTTTAAGCCGCCATTTTTCTAATATCTGTCTTTTACATGTGGCGTCACTGCAGTTTGAGGAATCATTTCAATGTTTCTGTTTTTGTAATCGAAGGTTTAGCTGTACGAAGAAACTTTCTGTTAGCAATAATGGCTGCGGTTTTCAGGGTTCAATACCTCAAAAGAAAAAAACACGGAGCCCTTATAGGATCACTTTATAATCCGTTTGTCTGTCTGTTTATCAAGACCCTTTATCTTGAGAATGCGTGGAGGTATCGAGTTGAAATTTAAACCATATAGTTAAGACCGCCGTCTCTAGAACCTGTCAAAAAATCAAACTTCTAATTTAATGGAAAAAAAGTGTACCGGGCCATCCGAGTGATTCAGGGGTTATTTTGCTCCCGTACCCAGCTGTGCACTGGCGTCTAATGTCCTTATGACCTGCCGTAACCTGAGTTATACTTAATGTCGGTAGTGTCCAACTTGTCACCTTTTAAAAATATTTTTGGGAATAAATATAACATGGTGTAAAACGGGCCTTGGTTCAGGCCATGGTCCGGAGTGAGGAGAGATGGCAGGCGGTCACCTCCTTCTGCAAAGCAGTAATGCTAGCAAAGGAGGAGGCCGATCGCATCAGGCAAAGGCAACGGGGCGCTCGCCCCAGCCGCCGACGGGATTCCGATCTCGATTTCCAGCCACCGTAGGCGCGGGCTTGCGGACGGCGTGCAATGGGTAGCACGCTGTCCGATCGTCCGGTAACCGACCTGACCGAGCCCAAGTCGTCGACGGCGCGTACTGTTCCCGCGCGCCTCAAGGAGCTTTCAGCGAACCGTAGAGGCCTAGCCTGCTAGCTGCAGGCAGGTAGGGCCAAGCCTGCTGGGGTCAAGGGCCGTTTTTGAGAGGAAGGCTCAGGCCCGGCATGATAGGCAATGAAGGAACGGGGAAGGTTTTTATTCAGTAAGAGTCTGACACTATTTCCCGCTGCGCCCAAGGGCAGGATCTCTCATTGGATGATTTAACCTACCATAAAAAAACATGGTGTAAAAACGATTGGAATCGATTTAGTTACAGATTCTAAGTAAATTATATTTAGGGTGTACAAGGCACATACTAAAAATAAAGTTGTATAATCAGCCTCCTAGCCAAGTTACAGTCGTTTCGTTTAGCGTGAACGCATGGAGTGTGGCACGCTCCCAATTCCTTTGTTCTGACGTCATCTCAACGCTCAGTCACGTGGTCAAAATAAAGGAATTGGGGCCGTGTCTAACTTTAAGCGTTCACGCTAAACGAAACGATTGTAACTTGGCTAGGGGGCAGTAATCAATTACACTGGGGCATGGGTTTTGGAATAGCAGACAGGATTTTTATCCCAGAAAAATGTTCCTATGGGACCATTTTCTATATTTACGCGGGCGAAGCCAGAGTCTAGTATGGGGAGAAGTACTAAAACCAAACGGGTGAACCCGCAGGCGTAAGCTAGTCACCTTTAAAGCTGCCTACAAGGCGGCTTTGAGAGCCTTTTTATGTTCAATCAAACATTTCTAAAGATCTTTGTGTTGTCTTTACGCATTCTTTACGACATCGAAATGTATGTCTAATATAATATGTATTTTAAGTATATATACGTACGTACATATATGTATGTAAGGAAGGTGTTACTTTTATCATGAAATCAAACACTTCAGCTTCATTTATATAAATATTTTATTCACTTTGATCAACACAGTTCCATATTTATCATTCTATTTAACAATCAGTTACAAATACATCGTTTGGTAAGACATGTTCACTGTTCAACAACGCAAAGCAGACTGCCTCTGTGTAAAATGACAGTTACAAACTCAATGTTTCCCCACCACAAACTTTCACAAACACTCGGTCATCTAACCGACCAATCAGGGCAAAGTAAATAGTACGTAACATAAATTGACTTTGACTAACTAATATACATTAAGGTTTATCTATAAAAACTGCAAGTCAATATTTAATTTAAATAATTATGATATATTTATAGTTAACAAATACATAAATTCTAATACTAAAATATTATTACTAAATGTCTATAGTTCGTGTAAGAACTAGCGCCATCTATCGATTTTAGACAGAAGTCAAACGATTTATGAACATTTTATTTTAAAATCATTACACTTGTTATGTTATATGTTTTTGAGTGAAAAAGGTTTTTGATTGCAGATTTGTTAAAAAAACGGATTTTAAGTTTTTCGTTTTTACTTCACAAAGGCCTGTTTTATTTATTATTGATAGGCTCGCGCTTGACGATTATCTCATTTGATGGTAAGCAATGATGTTGTCAATGGAACACTCTTACCTAGAAGTAGTTTATTTATTTTTGACTCTTGAGTTGGTTTCGGTGCTTATTAGGGCTAGGAAACACCGGCCTCATCTAGTTTAAACTGAGGAAAAAATTAATGTTTCTTAAAACTTCATCATCATCGTCATCATCAGCCTTTTAATCTTCCTACTGCTGGGACACAGGCCTCCTCTCTAGGAGAGGGAATGGGCCGCAATCCACTACGCGGGCCCAGTGCGGGTTGGTGGATGTCACATGTCTTCGAATTTTTTTTTCCTGTACATGCCGGTTTCCTCACGATGTCTTCCTTCACCTTTTTGAGAGTAGTGGTAATGAAATAAATTACATAAAGTAAAGTGCGCCTGGCTGGGTTTGAACTCGCGACTAACAACTCGTAAGTCGGGGCCACCACTGCTTTCAAAACCTATAGCAAAATAAATATCATTATTTATTAGATTAAAAAGCACCTATTTAACTATTTAGTTAGAAAATAACAGGTATTTCCTCATGAAATCTCTCTAAACTTCAACGTTGTTTGTTTAGAAGCAACCTGAAACACAAATGTATCTGTGCACCGTCCAAGATTTATGTTCCTCTTTGCACTGAGTGAACTCAGAGTGAAGGAAAGGGGGGAGGGAGAACAGACTGGCACTTACTCGCACAATTCAAAAATGAGGATGGAAACACTCGAGTTGGTATTACAGAAATGGCGACAGTAATCGGTGTGAGCTATGTTTTATGTGAATACGTCTTGCGTGCGTGAAAGGTTTGCAATGTAATGGGCATGTAAAATAACAGTAATAAACGAGGTTTTATTAAACGGTGTACGATTATTTGCCCAGGTGAACCGATGATCTAGTGAGGGCCCTGACCCACAGGGTCCAAGTGGTTGATTACAGCCCGTTCCCTCTCATAGAAAGGATGCCTAAGTTCTGTCTTTGTCTGTAATGTCTTTTCAAACAAAAACTGTGGAGCTGCGATACTCCAAAAGCTAGGGCAGAAATGTACATACGTTGTTAGACAATGTAGTGAATCACATGTAGCGTTTAAAGCAATATCTCAGAGGAACGTGTATCGTCCATTACGGCATACTATAGAAATTAGATTTGATTGATCGACCGTTTAATAGCGATCGATGTTGGCCGCTGGACGTTTACAATTCATTGATATTGATTACAGGGCCGAATGTTCCTTTGACATACTTAGGCTTGACCTACAGAGCACAATAAGGCTCGGTGGCCAAAACTAGAGGCTAAAAATTTTATACCGATATGGCGACAGTCACAAATACGAATTTCAAAATACCGATTTTCTTAATTTTGGGTGGTCCTAAATCCCTATTACGAAAATAACGATTAATTTGTACTGTTTTTATAATCCCAAAATTTCAATATTCCTAACGTTTATAATTACTATTCTCAAGATGGTGAAGTTGATAGAAGAATGATGAAGTTTCAATAGACAAAGGGACAAAAAGTCCAACTTAATATTCGAAACATCAAAAATACGAATTTAATTTCTTTCTATTTAATTATTAAACATGTAGCGACATCTATGTCGTCACAAAGGAATTATCCTGCATCGCGCAATTAAAGTTCTCCGCGCGATTTGTATAGATACAACCGCCCGAAATCATCCATCGGGCAGTAGCCCACCAGACAAAACACCCGTCTGGTCGGAGGATCCTCCTTTTCAACAGAGGTATGTGGGACTTTACTCTCTGTTCCGCATACCTCTAAAAACACGAAGAAATAATATGAAAACCTAGACAAGGTATAAGTAGACCTAAGTTAACAAATGTAGTCGAATAATGACCACACTCAGAGATGCCACTCACGAACTGATCACATAACATATTAGTGTGTGTGTGTTATGTTAAGTTACATGATATCCTAAACCAACGTATGCTAAAGTAAACTTAAAGTTTGGCAACATGAGTACTTAATCAGAGAATCTGTCAAGCCCCACGAGAAATGCTCGCGAGTCGGAATCTTCGTTCACAATTTGACGTGAGCTTTAGCTTGATATATGAATATGTCCCTGCGTTTTGTTCGGTGGTTTCTTCAGTTTTACATATTATGTAAAAGGCAGGGTAGCACGAAAATAACGGTAGAGGTTTTCATTAAAACTCTGCAGTCCGGTATGTTTATGATCTTTGTCAGAACAGAAACCAGAACGTTTTTCACTAGATATCCAGTCTCTGGATTTTGGAGCTCAGACAAACATTCGCTCCGTATCATCAGCTGAAAAACGTGAAAATGTGTGGCTATAATGACCGGGTTTGTGCGCCTGGCAACGACTATCTGTTCTCCGAGCGATGTGTTTTGTCCACTGACACTTCCGTATATAAGGTGACTGGTAATTAGTGACCGATACTCAAACACGTGATTGTAGTCATTATAACAAAAAATCTTTTACTATGAGATCAAACCTGAAATCGCGAAAAAAATCTACTGGTCAGTACATTTATGATCGCCTAACTGGTCGGTCGAAGTGTACTGAACTTGCTGATATTTTTTGCGATTTCAGGTTTGGTCCCATAGAAAAGTTGTTTGTTATCATGACTACAATCACGTGATGAAGTATCGGTCACTAATTATCAGTCATTCTGTATGTATATAAAAAATATAATTTTTCTGTATTTTTTATTCTGCAGTGAGTCAGCCGAAGAAGCCATGTGAGATTGTTAGAAAGCGTTACCGTGAACCTGAAATGCAATGCACACTGCGCACACATGTGCCATACACGCCGAT
Source organism: Leucania comma (assembly GCA_958295575.1). NCBI lineage: Eukaryota > Metazoa > Arthropoda > Insecta > Lepidoptera > Noctuidae > Leucania > Leucania comma. Next base: position 19,680,748 of record OY282470.1, on the reverse strand, counting down.
CTGAGCGCGTCGGTCTCCATACATTTTATATTCAAACTAGACTTGAAGAACTACACTCAATCCACGCCACGCGACGTCATTCTACGTACAAATCAGGCGTGTTACACGTGTGCGTCGGTCTAATGTAGTTCAAGCTTGATACTTCCTGAAGCTCCATCAAGAGCGGAATGAGTTATTAGGTGATATCCTACTTCAGGCCAGCCAAGACTGTAGGATTGTTCGAAAGAGTCAACTGAAAGAACACGCGTGGGTTTTAGTCAGTAAAAGTCTGACAATCTCTCAGGCTTTACCTAGGAAGGACGAAGTTATTAAATGTTTCTCACCCAAAGAATCAGAAAAACAGTAATGGAGAACTTGTTTTTCTTCCCATGGCATTGCCATTCAAATTAGCATTTCAAGATCAAACGATACAAATAAGCAAGTACCTACCCAAATAATCACGTTGATGAGGTTATCACTTCGTTCGCAAACCATTTCACTATTGCCATTAAAATAAACAAGGACATTGGCCCAAAGAATAAACAATACGCAGAAGGAATCCTTAAAATATCCAGACAATATATACACAAATAAATTAAGCCACTGAACCCGGCACAGACGAATAAAGATATTGTTAACGATAATAGGTTTCTTTTGTTCCTAAATAATGACCTGTACCACAGAATAGACAGGTACAGAAATCAATCTCATGTGTGTACTTCATTTATCATACGCACGCCCGGTGGCCGCACTAGGGTCGGCGCAGCCGCACCGCTGCAGCGGTCTAGGTGCGCCCGGGCGCAACTAGACCAGTGGCTTTGACAATGGTAAAAAGTGAAAGAAAATAGTAGTAGCCGGAAATCGGGATAAACCGTTTTTTATTTACCCTTTTTGTTATATTCTCATCCTTTTCCAATGGGTTTCATCCTATAATTACTTTTTTTGGGTTTCAAAAATTTTTTTGCACTAGTTTAAACGATAAAACGGCAAGGGGCTAATGGACCTACCTACCTAAATGTTCTGCTTTACGTTAAAACAAACCATCAAAATACAAGCAAATACATACTTATCTCTGAAAAAACTGGAAGCTTAAAAAACGATAATTTATCATGAATAACCGACCACTGAACAGTTATGATAATTTTTCCTTTGTTGTTCTATAATTGCAAAAAAAAAGACGCATGTCTCAAGCACTCGCGCTCGCACTGGTCCAAACCGGTCTCAGATAATATTATAGTGTCTGTGAGCGGTATCTACGTGTGCGTTACTCGAGCGCGCTTTGTATGTAGATTGATTTCTGTACTTATCTATTCTGTGCCCGTTCGCTGTATAATAAGTCTATCAAATCCAGTATATTCTTCTTGCCTAGGTAACAATGTAGACAGCATCATTCACCCTGGCTAAGTACTGAACATAAACAAACAAAGGAACTGTATTTTTATGATATTATTAGCGAGAGATGTCTGCAAAAATCTGGGTTGGTATTCAGGGTCGGCACTCGTTTGTCCTACCTATGTGTGCGTGGCTTTTGTGAGGTACGGTACAATATAGATAGATAGATGTATTCTATAATGTACACCAAAAATAAAATTACATTAAGAACTTAAAATTAATAGGGTGTCACAATAGCGGTCTTATCGCTAAAAGCGATCTCTTACAGACAACCTTTGGATGGATTTGACAGAGGAGAAAAAGATACGCACTATGTATTATGCAAATCAAATGCGATATCAATAATTAAATAGAATAAAGAAGAAAGACAAAAAGTGGTGCCAAAAAACCTCACGTTTCAAGATAAAAGTTTTATAGTATTATTTTAATTTTGTTCCGTACCTCAAAAGGAAAAAACGGTACCCTTATAGGATCACTTTGTTGTCCGTCAGTCTGTCTGTTTATTTGTCTGTCAAGACCCTGTTATCTGGGGAAAGCGTGGAGGTATCCAACCTTATACTCAGGTCTGCGGTCCCTTGAAGCGGTGAAAAAATCTAAGGTAACGGAAACAAAGATACGGTCGCTGTGTCACAAAAAAGTATATCTTGACACTCAAGGGAATCATAATTCACAGGGTCCTTCCCGTTGACCAAGAACCCTAAAATTAAGCATGAAGCACAAGTATGAAAATAAATCAGAAAACTGTAAAGTAGTTAGCTCACAAAAAAAAAACTTTTTTCGATTCGGTAAAAGCTTCGAGTCTCGATTCGGGGTTGAACTATTTACGTAAGTTAATTTGTACGGAATCCTCAATGTCCGAGTACGACTCGCATATGCTCAGTTACTTTTTTTCTATGGGCTTAATTCTGTCGGATTATTCTCCGGAAGGTTAATTTTGTTAAAGAAATTTCTGTGAACTGGCTTAAAATTACTTTTTCACAGTTAGATTTGTAAGTGTGATGTAATTTATCCGAAATTTATACGAAAAAGAACAATATTTTTGCTTGAAGAGATTTATATGCAAACTATTTTTATTCAGGAAAGCTAGCACATACTGCTATCTTTTGCTTGTATCCTGAAATAACCAAATTAGTGGATAACTGCGACTCCTTTAAACTGCATGCATTAAATTTGTCTTTTTTCTTATCCTGTACGGGTTTAGTGCGACAGCCAGCGTGCAGTGCCAGCAATAATTCCGCTGGCAGAAATTCTTAATAATAAGACAAAGCCCCTTTGCTTTGACCGTTTTTGCAAAAAGGTTTGCACAAACGTGTTTTAGGAGTTCGTTTTTATTTTTTGTTTTTTATTTTTTTTTATTTTACGGTAATTATGACAATTTACTGATAATAAGACACTCAATTGATTCCTTACTGCAAAAATACTCAGAAAAACTAAATTACCACCCAAACTTTCTGGCTAGAGAGCTGATGAGCATAGAGCCAAACTCTACCTTTAAAAGGCTGAAAAGACGTGCTCCTCAAGACCTGATTGCATGAGGAGCTAGCACCAATTTGGACATATCATTGGATACTGTGCCATTCACGCCCCAAATTACAAATATTTAAAACCCAGCTCAATGTCGAAGAGACAGATTGCAGGACAAAAGACAAAAAAAAAAAAATTGATTCCTTAGTATCGATATGGGGGAAACTCTATGATGTTGTAAACGTCACGTGAGCGGAATCGTTTGGGGTGGCGATGTTTAAGGATGGCAGTCTTGGGTACTAAGTCGAGTAGTTTTGACGCTCCTAACAAATTGTCTGTTCTCGCGGATAACAACCTAAGATACACTGTCTGTAATTACTTAATTATTCCTATTGTAAAATAAAAGTGATTGTGAAGCGAATTGTTATTTAAATTCTACACTATGAACCCTCTAGCATAAAACTTCACCGATGACGGCTGTACTTCAAATTTATCGTTATTTATCTTTTGAAAAGTGCCTGTAAATGGTCTATTTGAAATAAATGAGTTTGAATTTCTTTTTTGAGTGAGGAAACTCTGGACAATGGTCCAGATGTATTGCCTTCTGAATAAGGCCCATGATCCAACTACCTAACGAGAGCCTCCTCAGCTGTTGGTCGAGGCTCTTGGCTATAAAGCCATTATTATTATTATGTGTATGTAGAATCGTACCTATACACGGGTAGATCTTGTCTTGGAATAAAAGGACATAAGATAATTTTTATTACAAGATTATGTCCTTTTGTGATCACTTTCTATTTTCTCTAAGCAAAGCAGCTGGCAAAAGGTCAATAAAATTAACTGCGACTGTTAACCTTCGCATGAAGTTTATAAAGATAAGAACAAAATCCCTTGAAGTCTAAGCTATTCAAAATTTAGACTCGCCACAAGTTAGACTGAACACGGTATTGCTCCCTCTTGGAGCAATATAAGTACTTTCTCACCGAACCTACTCTGGGGCGCAGTTTTCTCGTAAGCTACTAACTTTAATTCCGTAAATTCCAGTGGCGTAGCTAGATCATAAATGTTTGATACAGGGCCCCCCATAAAAATAAATAAATAATAAACATCTTTATTTTCCAAATATACATGTTGGTGGAGTCAATAGTACTGAAGTTTGAGAACGAATGAACGAGCTAAGTAAAAAGTGACACATGTCACATTGACAAAATCTAGGCTGACGTTTGCACGAACCGAGCAGATAAAAGTGCCGACCGCGGAGGTGCAGGGCTCCTTTAGTTGTATACCTAAAGTTTGCATGATAATAAATCGGTTGTGTGATCTGGAATAGGTAGTTTTTTTAGTCATACAATCATAAAACAGAGTCCCTGGACAGAACTTCGATGGTGATCGGCATTCTGAGCCGACATACAGATAATTATGACTATAAAATGGGCCCCCAGTTTATATTACGTAAAATACTTTACTGGATTCTAAACCAGAATAAATTATATTTATGGTGATCTGGTGTAGAGAATGCTAAAACGAGTAGAGTGAGTTATTATTTATATTTGTATTTCGGATTGATGTCTGCAACTCCACGACTAAAGCGCGTATTTTGCGTACGGTAGAGTGAGCTATACAATTGATACACTATCAAATAGTTATTATTCATACATTAGGGGCCTCTTGTCAATAAGACAATTTAAGGTTATGAAGGTATGCACAAATATTCTTACATGTTAATGCTAATAATTTTTGCACACAGGGTGGCCTCTGTAGTCCGGGTCCCCCTTCTTATACATATGGCTAATACGGCGGTAGCTACGCTCCTGGTAAAGTGTTTCAAAGTGGTAAGTCTAGATATGGGTATTTGAGAAAGTTGCCCCCAGTCAGTGTAGCATTTTGGAGGCGACAGCCACGAAAATGGTGATTTCGAAATGAGTCTGTGAACGCTGGGAAAGTATTGGTATTAGTCTCGTAACTTGGTTTTGTTGGAACCCTTTTAAATACAATGGGCCGCAGAAATTTAGGTTTACAAGTAAAAAGCTAGGCCACAGAAATTTCACTTTTTTTATTTGATATACCTAAACTAGTGCTTGACTGCGATCCGTCCTGATGGTAAGCAGTGATGCAATCGTTGATGGTGAAGCGCACTAGTTTTGAGCCTATTCACTCTAGCCTTCATCGTTTCAGCCGAAGGACGTCCACGGTTGGACATAGGCCTCCCCTAAGTGCCGCCACAACTCTGCCACTTTAGTTAGGCGATTCTTCTCACACTCCAGCTTTGAAGACACCCAAATTATAATCACACATTATCATACTAGTAAAAGTATGATGGCGAAAAGTATATTTTAAAACAGCAAAAAGTTCCAGAGTTCGGTACAAAGCGTTTATAAAGTAGGGCAAAAAGGCGAAAACCAATTAATGTCACACCATCCGCCTTCAAAATTATACCGAAATCATGAAATGAGGCGCCGCACACAATAGAAAATTGTTTCTTTCTTGAAGATAGGACAATTTCATAAAACTTTTTACATAAAGTAGATTGGAATTGACGCTGGCTAGACGGAGTAAGGTACATACTTCGATATTTTTTCTTAAACTAAACTGGTCACTAATAAAGTTAATATAAATAAAATAAAAAAATTTAGAATATCCCCGATAGTTCTTGTCATCGACATGAAATGTATAGAACTGGTTACGACGAATCTAATGAGCCCAAGGCTTTTCAAAGTTCCATCAGCCATTTCCCAGTTCCAGCGTCAGGTCCTTTTCATCATGAGAAATGTATAGCACTGGTTAAGGTGAATGTAATGAGTCCAAATTCGATAGGTTTAATATGTTAATAAGTAATTCAGGGTTCTTACTTACGAGCTCTATGACAACAGATTGTACACGAGTATTTCAAATATTAGGTCACACATATGTTTCAAATAAAGTAAATATCCATTAAGTGTTAACATCAAACACCATAGTTAACAAACGAGCTGAAGACCTTAAACACCAGCACAGATCTTCATAAATTGTAGCTAAGAACCATCTTGATTACGTCAGTTTTCAAACAAAAAAAAACCGCATCAAAATCGGTCCATTCGTGTGGGAGCTACGGTGCCACGGACAGAAACACAGACAGACTGACAGACACGTCAAACTTATAAGAAAGGTCTTATAAGTTTGACGTGTCTGCCTGTCTTTTCTGTTTGAGTTAAAAATAGTAGTAGTAGTTATAAACATTCAACATTCACTCGACGCGACGTCCACTGATCGTTGTCGCTACAACGAACGGTCCAGTGGTGCTATTCTCTAAGAAAACGCAGCACTGCTTCAACGATGAACACCCAAATAGGATGCATTGGATTGTCAACCTAATATACCTATACATTGGATTGTTAATTCAACGTATCCGATTTGGGTGTTCTTAGTTGCGGCAGCGCTGCGTTTTCTTAGAGAATAGCACCACTGTGCGTCTCGCATCGATCGAATTCCCGCAACTTTCACCAGGTCACCGGTCCTCCTTGTGGGAGATCTTTCAACGTTGCGTCTTCCGATACGCAGTCGCCACTCCAGAACCTTTCGGCTTCATCGACCATCTGTTTTGTGAGCAATGTGCCCTGCTCACTGACATTAAAGTTTGTTTTATAAAAATTCAATATATAAAAATCTCGTGTCATAGTGTTTGGGTGTTAATAAAAAAAAAAAAAACTTTTATTCTCTTATAATGGTGTTAGTAACAAAACAACTTAAAAACTATGTTAGTATGTAATACATTAAGCACACATAAATACGAGTACAACACAAAAAAACAAAACATAGCATGCAATGAGGAATGTTCATCAAGCTGCCTGTCTGACATGCAGCTTGATAAACCTATCCATTGTAGTTAATATCGTGCGGATTTTATCACGCATACGGAATTATAATATGATATAATATCAATGCGTTATTCCGTATGCGTGATAACACTGAAGAAATCTAACGCTAAAAACTTAGCCTACCTAAGGGTAGGCTTTGTAGATTGATATGATATACAAAACAATATACTTACCTACATTTGAAACTAGTGTTTTCTTTTTGTTATCTAAATAACTTCTTTAAATTGGGCACTCCTCTTTTCTGTCGGGGTTATTAAAGAAAGACATGAACAGAATCGGGTCAAAATGAAGATATTCTCATTTTATTGACATTTAGGTCACCTGAGAATTTCTCGCTTTAAAGAGACTTAAAATATGAATAAAAACTAGGTAAGTGTGAGTCGGACTCGCACACAGGGGGTCCGTACAAACTAACTCATGTTAATAGTTTTTTTTTATGGTAGGTCAAATCATCAAGTGACAAATCTCGCCCTTGGGTAGGGCGGGAGATAGTGTCAGACTCTCGCTGACTAAAAACCTACCCTGCTCCTTTCATTGCCTTTGTCCCAGGGCTCCAGGGTTCATTTTCACATATTCCTGTTAATAGTAAAATTCCTAAATTAAGTCTCGAAGAGTTTTCCGCATCAAAAAGGATTGTATTTTTTTTTATGACGTAACTACAAATTTACAGTTTTCAGATTTATTCCTATACTCGTGCCATAAGACCTTGCTTTATGCCCAATTTCAGGGTTTTTGGTAAACGAGAAGTACTTTATGAATTTTGATTCCTTTGAGAGTGTCGAAATATATGTTTTTTTGTAACATAAACTGCTGTATCTTTTTTTGTGTAAACTTAGAAGATTTTTTCACAGCTTTAAGGGATCGCAGGCTTGAGTTGCGTCGCTTGACTTGGTTTTAATTTCAACTCGTTACCTCCACGCATTCTCGAGATAACGGGTCTTGACAGACAGACAGACAGACGGACAACAAAGTGATCCTATAAGGGTTCCGTTTTTATCCTTTTGAGGTACGGAACCCTAAAAATCAACATGTAAGCTGCTTCCCTCACTTTTGTCACCAATAAAAAAGTTGATATATCGACAAAGATAATTCCACGGGAAAAAGAAAATTTATGCTGTGCTGATTCGCGACTTTATTCGCTGCATTTAAAGATGATATTACAATGATAAATTACTTTTGGCTTGGCGTTTTGTTGGTAAAACAATAAGTCACAGACCAATGATGTTACAGTAGACTAAGTTCATATGGTCCTTGGTTTAGGCTGGAACTTCTTCTTAACTGGTGTGGCATGCTCCAACCTATTCCGTGGTTTTACGGCCCATGCACTCACTGTCTGTGAGACCTGTGTGGCCTCTGTGACAGTGTACCCTGTTTGACAGTGTAGGCCAGTCAACTTTGTACCCAGAAGCAGAATAAAAATATTTATCTATCAATCCACATAATCTTCAGTGTTAAAACAGTGCTTGTCACTCTCTTCAGTCGCGCGCGCATTCGTATACGCTCCTGACAACGCACAATAGAATTGCTTTGCAAAGGTTATGCGTTCTCAGGATAATAATATATATATTAAATATTTTATATTAAAAAATAATATAATGCGGCCTTAGACAAGGCAGTTTTATGTAAAAAATTGTCGTTTTCAGTCACTCATAATTTATCTTTACGACAGTGTTTAACCTAGACTCGATGTATCATGTTTACCCCCGGGACTATATAACATAGTTCTAGAGTTTACATTAGATTTTATATTTTGTTCACAAGCCTTTGTGGCTGTTTCAGCTTAAATTAAATTCGTAGAAACATGGCTCAGGGGCCTAATACCAAATGAGATGTAGGTTGGTAGTTCGCAAAATAGACTAATTGGATTAGTTCTGATTGGCAAATTCTACTATGCTAGGTTATTAGGCGGGACATCAAGCCACCATTAGATCATTCGGCGCTCACGCCGCAGTCGCCGCCGTAATTCCGATCCAAATTTCCGGCCACCGTAGGCGCGGGCTTGAGGACAGCGGGCAATGGGTAGCTCGCTGTCCGTTTGTCCGGTAACCGACCGGACCGAGCCGAAGTCGTTTACGGCGCGCACTGTTTCCGTGCGCCTCAAGGAGTTGTCAGCAAACCGTAGGGGCCCAGTAGGGTCGAGGCCTAGTCTGGGGCTCTGGGAAGGTATGAAAATGCATACCAGGGCCCTGGAACCACGGCAGGGAAGGAATAGGGTAGGTTTTTAGTCAGTAAGAGTCTGACACTATTTCCCGCTCCGCCCAAGGGCGGGATTTGTCATTGGATGATTTTACCTACCAGAAAAAAAAAAACCATTTGATCATTAAATATTGGTTGAACTGGAATTTGACTGGCCTGTTGGTCTACTGGTTAGTGACTCTAACTGGTTATGCCGGAGGTCGTGGGTTCGATTCCCACCCAGGACCAAATTTAATGTTTGTGTAATGAGCATGATCATTAAAGTTAGTTCTATGTCTGGGTGTAATTTATCTATAATTATAGTATGTATTTAGAAATCTATAAGTATGTTTATCAGTTGTCTAGTACTCGTAACACAAGCTCTGCTTAGCTTGGGACTAGATGGCGTTGTCTGATAGTTGTGATATTTACCAAATGCTCTCAAAATGTTCAGAAAATAACTAGTGTAGACCTACCATGTTTAAGGTCTCCTACATCCGAAATTTCTCTCTGGATTTATAATCTAAAACTTATGATTAAAATTCGGCACCTTGACTGACACATATCTTAAAAATTAAGATTGGACAGTAGTCTCGTGATTCCCGGTACATGCGAACGTCTTTATTGAAGAGGAATAAGTACCAACCGCATTGTTTTTGGCAGTATTTACAAAATAATTCATAATCTGATTCCAGTATGTGTGTTCCGCTCTATTAAAATGTATGGGAATACGCGCGTTATGAAATAATAATCGTAAATATTCCAACCCAGGATTCAAAACGCTCGTCGGAATAATTCTTACAGATCGATCTGAGAAATTCATAATCTAAAAAAATCAGAATATGTGTTGAGTATACTGATATTGTATCAGTATACAATATATATAGATATATCCACCAATCCGCATTGGGTCCGTGTGGTGGATTACGGGCCATTCTCTCTCCTAGAGAGGAGGCCTGAGTTCCAGCAGTGGGAACATTATAGGGCTGATGCAATGCAATACTGATATTGTAAGGTATTGGGGTCTTCCTTCCAAAGAGCCCATCTAGATATATGAGGCCAGCCTAATTCTGTCCTCGTATTCCGTGAGCGCAATGGCCCTGACTTACAAGTCCATACATTATGGGTTCAACTTAGGCAGGCGCTTTAATTTGTGTAATAATAAAAATTATAAAAAATTTACCCAAAATTGTAAGACTTGTCACATCCAGACAAACGGCGTAGTGCATTATGTTCCATTCCCTATCCTACAGAGCAGACCTACGTCCCAGCAGTGAGAACATTATAAAACTGATTTATACTGTACTAATTATTATTATTCGTGATAGTTAGATAGCGGTTGTCAAAACACTGGTTAAAAGTATGATCTCAATATAATTTGTGAAACATTTTGCATTTCAACAGATAATTATGTTAAAAAGTAAATATTATCACCTTCATAATACGAGTATTAGTGTGATTAGCAAAATTTTGAAAAAATGCTTCAGAATACTTTAAGAAATAATGAATAATGGTTCGTGTAAGAAATATTTTTAGGTGTGTGGTGGAACAGGAATCAGTATAGTATATTAGCATCAGCCTTATAATGTTACCACTGCTGGAACTCAGGCCTTCTCTCTAGAAGGGGGGAAAGGGAATGGGCCGTAATCTACCACGCGGGCCTAGGGCGGGTCAGTGGATGTGGATGTAACATGTTGTCACATATTTTCGAATTTTTGGTTCTAGGACATGCCGGTTTCCTTCACTGTTTTGAGAGTAGTGATGATGAAATAAATTACACAAAGTAATACACCTGGCTGGGTTTGACCCCGCGATCTAGAACTCGTAAGTCGGGGCCGTTACCACTCGGCCACCACTGCTCTCGAATCTACTGGAACGGGATAAAACTCGATTATGTAGTCTTTGGCTAACCTTTAGGCGATCTCTGACCAGGATTACCCAATAGCTCGCTGTCCAAGCCCAGGTCATCGACGTCGCGCACTGTTCCCGCGCACCTCAAGGAGTTGTCAGCAAACTGTAGAGAACCAGCCTGCTAGAGGCAGGCAGGCAGGAATTCTCGGCCCTGGTATGAAAGGCAACGAAGGAACGGGGTGGGATTTAAATCAGTTAGAGTTTAAAACTATCTCCTGCTCCACCTAAGGGTGGGAGATGTCATTGGGTGATTTACCAACCACCAAAAAAAAAACGAGGATTACCCAATACCCAGTAGACACAATCATATCGTCGCACCACTCCCGCCGCGGACGACCACGATACTTTCTGAGGGAGGGGGCTCTCTCAGAAAGTTTGGTCTAACTGTTTTTGCCATCAATATTTTATTTAGTAAGAAAGATTTATAGCTGAAGCATATATCATAAAAAAAAGTAGAAATGCAGTTGATTTACTGTCGACATAGTTGCACTACGAAAATGTACAGTCGAACTCAATATTAAAATGCACGAGATATAAAAAGTACTCGGCAAGCGGTGCTCGGGTGATGAAATGTGAATTTTTGCTTTTTCTGCACATCGTACTGTACTGACCTGACCGCTGCCGTTTGTTTCATTACAAAAAAGACAATAGTAACCATATATACGTATTTATTGGTTTAATGTTTCAAGCTAGTGTTATAGTTAGGTTTTACAACCTCATATTTAGTATAAGCGAAACCTGAAACACCTGTCTAGTATTTTTATGTAAAGAATCTCAATATTTTATATGCCAAATATCATGGAGACTTTTAAAACTATCACCAAAATTACGCTGGCGGGCTTATTACTGAAATTAATCATGGCAGGGCCCGGTGGATTCTTTGAATATTAGCACCGATTTAAGTGTGTTTGTCCCACACACAATTTTCAAGTACATTTAAAAAAAAGGCTAGAAGACTAATACTAAAAGATTTTTTTGGCTCTTCAGCTTTATAATATTTATATATATTATACAATCAACTAGACTATGATAAAACTCTTTGGAGATTAGTCTTACAAAAAAATGTACCATGGGGTACCGAATTCATAAACTGTAACGCCAAATCACTGCCGCTGCCACTGCCACTGCGCCAGTTCAGTCGAAGAATTCTTCACCGGAAACGTCATCATAAAATGATACCCATTTGACAATCCTATCGTCAATCGCTACCCGTAGTTAGTGATGACGATACCGCTATTGCTACCCCGCATCCCTATTTGAATGCAAATGAATGATGCACCTGCGCCAAACGATAATAAAGTACTATTACTGTATTTTAATATTTCCGTTTGTATAAATATTGATGGGGGTAAAACCAAGTGCATTTTTATTTCTCGTCTTTTTTTGAATTCATTGTTAAGTTTGCCTTTTTGTAAAAGGTACCTTTAGGAGTGAATAGAGGGGGTGATTGCTCGAACATTATGTTTAATTTATATTAACATTCCTTTTGTGACATCGCAGTAGTATTTTTATTGTAATTTAGCCTAAGTGCTCGATTACGGAGAAGCGGCGCGTTGCGCGGCGCGTCGGGCGGTCCGTCGTACATTGCCATAATTATGTTTGTGTTTACGATGACGCGGCCCGCTGCTGCAATGTACGATGAAACGCCCAACGCTCCGCGCAACGCGCCACTTCTCCGTAAACACGGCCTAAGATTATATAAAAACAGCGGAAGATAGGTGACTTGCCTCTAGCGCGTGGACCGCTGAAATTGAGCCTATATGGCACGATTTCACATCGGTCGCGACGATCACACACCAATCGCGGTGGGGAACTTCGTGTAACCACAGGAACGGGTTCAACTTATATACCGCTGCACTCATTACGAGGAACAAAGCTATGATTTACCTGATTAACTTAGATACTCGTTCTAGTCAGGGTAACAGTTTAGTTTTAGCTTTACAGATTCTGAATAACATTTATTTATCATTTGTGAGATTTCATCGTATGTACGCCGCGGCGCCGGTCTGATTGAAGCGAGAGTAAAGCTAAAAGCACATTAGACCGACGCACACGTGGACCATGCCTGATGCCGTCGCATAACTTGCATCTAATGTAGCTCTTATCTTTGTTCTTGTCTATTGTGACTGTTTTAGTCAGAATAGTCAGACACCCACTTTCGCTCTACCCAAAACGGAAGAACACATTTATGATTTCTATCAAAAAAAGGGCCATCTCACACAAGATATTCATGCACTTTTTCAGATAAGTGATGCAATAATCGACTTTATTTACCTACATTAATTTTGAACTATAAACCTATGGGGTGTAATCGAATTCTCTCATTGAAAATTGTACCTTAACGTGTCTAATTGTCTATACAGATTTAATATTATAAAGATTTGTATTTTTGTGATTATATTCACAAACTACTAAACCAATTTGAACAATTATTTTACAGAAAGCTACTTTATCTCTGAATGACATAGGTTATATATTTTCTATTGTCACGCGGTTGAAGCAGCTGGCAGAAGCTAGTACTATATAACTGATTGGTTGATTTGTTTTTCACAATAACATTGCTTATTTATATGTATGTATCTAATTATGCATTTATTATTGTATTTTTTTCCTTTACTGTTTGTCTATTTATTAGTTGCGCCTACCATGTTAAGTTTCTGCGCCACCTTAAGGTCGACTGGCAGAAAATGCCTAAGGCATTAAGTCCACCTTTGCATAAAGTTTGTATAAATAAAACAGATCCGATGTCGATTGAACCTGAGGAAAATCGCGACAAAATAGAGATGAGACCTACAGTTGGCGTAGATCGATGGACTAAACGAATGCGAAGAAGCCGTGACTTTGATCGAGAATTGTCGATTTGAAACTTGAGTAACAGTACCGAGTCTGGGTTAAATGTACTTAGCACGTAATAGATCTTGGGAATACGGAAACGTATCTTTAAACTGTATCTAACTATGTCTGGATACATTGTTAGAGTTTTCGAATTGAATTTCGAACAGTGGTTTAGTTCTTCTTGTTTCTTGAATAGGATCTGTCGCTAAGAGCGCTCGAATCTTGAAATGAAATAAAACAACCAGTATAAGTGATATTGCCACAATTTATATAATATTTTAAAGGATATTCGATGACATGGAAAATAATTTCAGCCAAATGGTCGCCGCAGCTCCGCTGTAGATATTGAATTCTAGTGGACCAATTTCACGAAGAACGCGAGTTATGTTGCAAAAGCAACAATTGACTGTGGTTGATCTGTATAGACTAGAGATTTCACGTAGCCCCACAGAAAGTGGGCGGTGTTTGGTCACACGATCTCGGTGGTCAGTTGATGTCGCTACCACGCGGAGTTCGAGGTTAGGCGAATAGAGTACTGATTTAGTCAGTTAAAGCCTACTCTCGCTTCACCCTTGAGCAGGAGAAGTTAGTTGCATAAACGTAATCAGTCTTATAAGGTTCACTGCGGTAGTCCCAGCTAGGTGTTATGTATTTGTTTCCCAATGTGTTTTTGGTTCTAGGATTCAGGAACCGTTTTCTTATGCCGTTTGGAGACCGGTGGAGATAAAATAAATTACAATAAGTAATTTCGCCTGACTGTGTTTGTATCCGCGTCCTACAACTCGTAAGTAGGGGCGGTTACCGCTGGGTCAACATTACCCCGAGAACTAATTTGATGATATCTCCATTAACAAAAAACTTTTTACTTACTTCAGTTGCACTGCGTTCCAGGCTACAGTTGTGTTTCGAACAGCCTACTTTCTTTTTGTTAGTAAACAATCCAATGACTTCTCGCGCTCTTGGATGGCGTGTCAGACTTTTACTGACTAAAACCCACTCCTATATTTCTTCTATAACTTGCGTTCCAGGGCCCCGGGGTTCATTTGCACTGAATAATAATCATTATTTGTGCAATCGTTTGTAGAAAATATTATTAAATACAAAATTAGGTACATCAGTTGACTTATACTAAATACTAAAATTACTGAAATAAACAATATATCTCTGGCCCCCACACTAAGATACCATAATGGTGAGGTGAGGTACTTTCCGTAAATATAAAAATTAATAATTAAATACAGTTTTTGTGTATATTTTTACTATACTTTTACTTAACCAATCATGCAGCCAATGTGTTGTCTATCTAGCGGTCTGTGTAAAGCTCGTCTTTGATTAAAAATTCAAATTTCATTAGCGGCAGATGTTAAAGCATAATTAAATTTTATACTTATTGTATATATTTATTATTAAAACCCACGCATAATGAATTGTCTAGGGGGACTGCGGTTAGGTCTTAAATATTATTTAAATTAAATCGGCGATATTAAAATATTGGAAGCCAGCCAACATATTGTGTTAAAATATTAATTTCAAGTTGAAAATTGATTAAGATCATGTGTTGGTTTTAACTGATTTTAATTTGGCATTCAAATATTGAAAAACTAATATTGAATATTATGGTAATAAATTCCTGTGGTTATTATTGTTTCATTATTTTATTACAGGAAGCCCCCTTCCCTTTCTTCTTCTTCTTACTTTGTTTTTGAGGCCTCATGTTATAAATTCTAGATTTATAAATCAATTAAGTACGTTACAGTGTTCCTTACCCATTGCCATATTAAATATATTAAACTTTAATTAAACTGTTTTAGTAATAACCACAAATATAATATTCGCCTTCAGGGCCAGGACAGGCTTTATGAGCCCATAAGTTGCATCGACCCTGCTGGGCCTCTACGGTTTTGCTGACATCTCCTTGATTGGCACGAAGAGAAGACTACGCGCCGTCAGTGACTTGTGCTTGATCCGGACGGTTACCGGACGGCTAGACGGCGACCTACCCATTGCTCGCTGTCCGCAAGCCCACGCCTACGGTGGCTGGAAATCAAGGTAGCCATATAAACAACTGCTATTTTTGTATGATAAAAAATGAGGAATATAAATAAAATAAAATATATAAACAAATTATCAACTAGTGCATTTCTCTCTCATTTATATAAGGTTTGCTGTAAGAAAAGCCAATTGTGGGTTAAGCTCGCCTGTTTACACCAGTTGTTTGATTTTTATTGTTTGATAAAAGTTGTGTGTACAGTAAAGAATATGAATATTAAATGGAAGAATCTTATTAGGTTGTAGAGTTGTTAACTAAAACAGTTATATTAAAAAACAAAGCTATTTTATTCAAGATAAATGTTTGTATGAGTATGTGTGTGTATGTTTGTTACTCTTTTGCACACAAACGGCTGAAAGGAAAGCCGTTCTGAAACGAACAGTAACATAAAAAATTTAATACGGCCATCCTAATAGAAAATATAGCAGCAATTGCGAAAAAAAGTCATTGTTTAGAAATATCTAGATTTCTAATTTTTTTTAAAACTGCGTTTTGTGCATTCACTAGGTTTTTGTGTCTTCATTGACTGGAGTACCTCTACCTACCCTACTTAATAAGATTCTTCAATATAATCATTTAAGATTTCGGCAGATTGATTAGAGCAGTGATGGCCGAGTGGAAACAGCCCCGACTTACGAATTGTAGGTCGCGGGTTCAAATCCAACCAGGCGCATTAATTTCTGTAATTTATTCATCACCACTTTCAGTTCTCATCGGTGGCGATCTCTCGCGCTGGGGCCTGGTTCAAGCCATGCTCCGGAGCGAGGAGGAGTGGCAGGCGGTCGCCTCCTTTTGCGAAGCAGTAATGCTAGCAAAAGAGGAGGCCGACCGCATTAGGCAAAGGCGCACACGCCGCCGCCGCCGCCGGGATTCCGATCCCGATTTCCGGCCACCGTAGGCGCGGGCTCGCGGACGGTGGGCAATGGGTAGCTCGCTGTCCGTCCGTCCGGTAACAGACCGGTCCGAGCTCAAGTCGTCTACGGCGCGCATTGTTCCCGCGCGCCTCAAGGAGTTGTCCTCAACTGTAGGGGTCCAGCAGGGCCGAAGCCTACTGGGGCCAAGGTTATGTGAGAATGTCACAACGGGCCCCGGGACAAAGGCAAGGAATGGAAGGGT
The DNA here is from genome assembly GCA_958295575.1 of Leucania comma. Taxonomy (NCBI): domain Eukaryota; kingdom Metazoa; phylum Arthropoda; class Insecta; order Lepidoptera; family Noctuidae; genus Leucania; species Leucania comma. The sequence goes on along the minus strand of OY282470.1, from coordinate 19,663,972 downwards.
AGGTTTTTGGTCAGTAAGAGTCTGACACTATTTCCCGCCCCACCCAAGGGCGGGATTTGTCATTGGATGATTTTACCTACCAAACAAAAAAAACTCTCAGTTCTCAAAAAGGTGAAGGAAAACATCATGAGGAAACCGGCATGTCCTCGAACCAAAAATTCGAAAATTTGTGACATCCACCAAACCGCACTGGGCCCGCGTGGTGCATTACCGCCTATTCCTTCTCCTAGAGAGGAGGCCTGAGTCCAGCAGTGGGAACATTATAAGGCTGATGCTATGCTATGCTACGACTGAAAGGATTTGAATATTTGGCACACAGTTAGACCAAGTTTGATTGCTAGGACTTTTTATACCTGGAGTTTGTTCCTTTGTGATAAATTCCGATTTACAGGCAGGCAAAGCTTCTAGCAAAAGCAAGTGAATTGATGTGCCCCAAATGCCCCAATTTCTAATTCTGTCACGAAGCTTGTTATGTTCCACTTGTTTGGCAGCTAAATTACAAGCACATGACTTTTCAACTTTGTGTTTGGGTGACAACATAATGTAATGTTAAAGAACCATCTTTGTGACTTTCTTTAAACATACGAGAAATGCGGAAGTGACGTTTAGTAATGAATGATGTGTATTCAGTTTTTGTTCACACGAAGTACAACAAAACAGATTTTCTATAGAAAGAGAAAGCGCAAATCCACAAAAGATGAAGGTTTGAAAGCAGGCCTTTACCCAGGAGTGAGATAGAACACGCCAGCATTAATAGTACTTACTTGACCTATATACTAATACATTATAAAGTACGTATCCCACCACATCTATCTGTATGTTTACAATAAACTCATAAAATACTAAGCGGATTTTCACCTATAGATAGAGTTTTTTTTTTTTTTTTTTTTTTTTTTTTAACGTAGGTAAAATCATCCAATGACGAATCCCGCCCTTGGGTGGGGCGGGAAACAGTGTCAGACTTTTACTGACTAAAAACCTACCTTTCCATTCCTTGCCTTTATCCTGGGGCCTTTGGTGACAGTCTCACATAACCTTTGGCCCCAGTAGGCTTCGGCCCTGCTGGACCCCTACAGTTTGCTGACAACTCCTTGAGGCGCGCGGGAACGGTGCGCGCCGTAGACGACCTGAGCTCGGACCGGTCTGTTACCGGACGGACGGACAGCGAGCTACCCATTGCCCACCGTCCGCGAGCCCACCTATAGATAGAGTGATTAATGAGGAAGATTTAAGTGTTTAATATATACATAATATAGCATAGAAAAACCAAGAATTTGAAAGATTTTTAAAACCGGAGCAAAGCTATGGTGATTCACTACATTCATGCACCGTTAATTTTTTTTCATGAAACACTATCGATTTGTAAAGATAAAATAAAAAAATAAAGTACTTTTTTCTAAAAATCGAATTAATATACGCATGTACGAAATTAATTTCTTTAAGTAAATGAGTGAATGACCTTGTAGGTAGTTATCGGTCATTGCGTACTAAATACCTACAGGTCATTGAACTCGCCCAGCTGACGTTTACTCGTACCGGTTCGGCCCTCCACGGGGTTAAAACGATCATAATTTAACGGTGTATATTTTAATAATTGCCCACCCGGACCTGGAACTATACGAGTATGTAGGCCACACAAAATATTATTTTTTTGTGTACGGCAGTCGAACAATCAGCGCAGCAGCTAATAGCTCAACCACTGCGGCAACGGTGCCGGCAAGTATATTGATCTCGATATTCGTAAAATATCCCACTTGATATTCTCGACAGGCTCAACGATGTTTTCATGGAAATTATTCCTAAATTCCTCATAGACAATTACAGCCATGAGAATTTCTACGTTTGCAACCTTCAGAGATTAGCAACATTTAAACAGCAATTTTTTTTTTATCAAGGGTAGGCTCGCGTTTGACCATTTTCTCACCTGATGGTAAAGGACTATGTGGTCGACCATGCAGCACGCTTGACTAAAAGTAGCCTATTCACTCTTGACTTGAAGACCTCCAAATTGTAGCCTATTAAGTATTTTGTTTACACAATGTAACAAAATTTACCAAAATACTTTTCTAATTTATAAATAATAAACAGTCAAAAAAAAAATCACCACCTTCACACAATAGAGTTGTGAACGAAATATTTCAAGCATTTCATTTTTTCAAACAACAAAGGTAATATTTCAAACAACTAAAGCCAGAACAGACGAAAATCGGTTTACACACAATTTATTTCAAGAGTCGTATTACGACAAAGCAGGAAACATTCGAAAATGAAATTATTTTAGAGCTTTTTCATTGAAATAACGTGAATTTTATTACTGGCAGTTGATGACGTTAACATTCTAAATTCAAGTGAAAAGCTGTTTGTGATCACATAATACATGGCTATACAATAAAATAAAGTCATGTTTTGTATTTCCCTGTGGAGGCACGTTGTACTTTTATAACTGTGCGTACTAACCTTTTTTGACCCTGGACCCTTTTTGGGGTTCTGTGCCCAATTTGGAAAAACGGAACCTTATACCTTATACGATCACTTTTTTGTCTGTATGTCAAAACCTATTTTTCTCAAGAACTCGTGAAAGCTGAAATTAATATCGAATACTAAGTCTGCAACCCTAGAAAAAAATAAACTTCAAAATAAAAGCAAAGTATAGATAAGGTCATTTATGTTCCGTTTAAGCGCATATTTTGAAACCCGCTAGGAATTCAAAACCTATAGGCACAGAATAAGTAATAGCTATAGGTTACTTCTCATTGAACTGAAATCTTTAAATTTGGCGCTGAGCAAGGTCTTTAAGTCCGAGATTCGATTTGGGAATTGAACTTAAAGCTAAGTTTGTACAGAGCCCTGGGTGCACGAGTCCGACTTGCATTTAAACAGTTTTTATGATGAGAAATTTATTTATTTCTTTAAACTTCATGTACCGTAGTGGTACTTAAGCATTCTCTACAAACCAGTAAACCTTTCTCTCAAGTCAACATTTAGGTTAAAAAAGAACGTCAGATAATTTTTCCCGCTCTGGGTGGAGCAAAAGCGAGTATACGACATTTATTGATTAAAAATCACCCGTATTTCTTCAATAAAGGGAAAGCAAAGAGTTCCCATGGAACGCCGTAGGGACTCTTTGCAACAAACACGCCACACGGGTAGGCTTCGACACTTGTGGCCTTCGTCAATTCGTCTAACTGGCCCGGGACCACTTTGTTTGCTTTGATGTTGGCAGAACCAAACGCTTAAAAAAAAATTGAGGTTTTCACCATAATAGAAAAACATTTCTGAAGGTTTTCTCTTTGATCTCTGAGCCTGTTTCGATATTTATCAAAAAAATTTAAGGCCAACAAAAGAATAAATAAAAAACCCATTAATTTCTGCTCTTTAATTGTTTCTTTTAAACAGAAGGATAACTTATAAAATGTCGCATAATTTCCCGGGATAAAATACAAAGTGAACACATTTTAAATTTCTCTTATTCCCAGATCACTGCATTTTAATAACTTAGTTGAACTAGTTACGTAGAAGTGAGTTAAAATAACTTACTAACTTCTCCACTGACTGGAAAGTCCTTTAAAGTTTACAACTGTATACAAATGTTGCAGCTCGAAGTCGCACTTTGGTTCTGAAGATATACTTTACTTTGTGTCAAAGGAATGGTCAATCAGGTAAATTATTAATGAGAAATTATGAGTCAAACCTAACATTTCTGTATTGTTGATGTGATCAAACAATTCATTTTATGACTAAGCAACGAGAAAATTAGATAACCTATAATAAATTTTAATTAATTCGTCTTTTTTACAACGCTAACTAAATATTTTTAGTCCAAGAGTGATCAAAGTGAGCTTGAAATTGTAGGATACTCCGGCACGGAGAGGTTGGAGGGCTAGAGCAGAAGTGAAGTAGAGCGGAGCTCCCACCTTAGCCTTCGTGGTTATTTTTTTTGGTCCTCTTGAAGTGAGCTCGGTATTTCAGGACACTCCAACACAGACAGGTTAGGTTATAAGGCTAAAATGGGTGTGGAGTGTAGCGGAGCCACTTTTTGGATGGTCATAAAAAAATGCTAAGTAGCCTTTTTTTATGACAATCCAAAAAGTGGCTCGGCCGAAAGCCAGTAAGGGAAGCCTTTTTTTATGACCATCCAAAAAGTGGCTTACGTAGAAGGTAATAAGTGGCTAAAATAGTATTATTCAGATGCTCTTTGATTGTGGTTTACTTAGTAATTTAGAAGGCAATATAGATTAATCCTTATTTTCTTAATATTTTTTTTTACGCACCTGCCATCCTTTCTCTTCACCACCATTGGTTGATTGGTAGATAATGCTTTGTAATTTAATAAAAACTTATTGTTAAAATAAAGTATTTATTAAAAAAAAAATGGTAATTTAAAAAACTAAAAAACCCGACTGCTTTTCTGAGTATTCATGAAAAAGCCCTAAAACAAGAAAGTCGTTGTAGCAGTCGGGACCCATTACATCATAGATCTACTGACTAGACGGCTGACTTTCTAGAATGGGTCCCGACTGCTACAACGACTTTCTTGTTTTAGGGCTTTTTCATGAATACTCAGAAAAGCAGTCGGGTTTTTTAGTTTTTTAAATTACCATTTTTTATTTTTTACTTTTTTAGTTTAATTTTTTTACGATATCACTTTCACAGTAATTACAAATCTAACGACACCTCGCAAACTAAAATCCATCGAGCCGTTCAGGCCACAGAGCGTGCCAAATATTTGAATTTGGCGCCAAAAATTCGCCATTTTGTTTTTTTTTATTTTGATATACCCAGTGTCACTCTCACAGTAAATACGAATCTAACGCCACCTCTCAAGCTAAAATCCATCGAGCCGTTCAGGCTGCAGAGCGTGCCAAACAATTATACATACATACATACATACATACATAAATACATACATACATACATACATACTCTCGAAAAACATAACCCTCCTTCTGGCGCAGTCGGGTAATAAAGTTTTAATAAATACTCGTAAATAAATTAATTGATGCTTTTAAAAAGAAATCTGTTTAATAAGCACCCATTAATTAATTTTACATTTTCTGTACAATTCATGATGACATCACCTGGGAGGTGTCATCACGTCATGTAATGGACGAAAGTTTTGTAGGAAAATGGTCTTTTCTTTTACAGAAAAGAAGTGGTAATTAATGAATGGCGTAAGATTCCGTTTCCTCTAGTTTAGTGGTAAAGGGAAATACAAGGAAATGGCTTCTTAGCATTTCCTCACATTTTACTGACCATTAATCAGTTTATTCCAAACAACCAACATGTATATAGACAAGTGTTCTTCTTATTCCTTGCCTTATCCCTTCTTTCGGGGTCGGCTCTCCTCACCTTTAGGCGCCAGAATAGTCTATCCTGGGTTGTCTGAGTGTCCAGGTGAGCTCATTCCAGGTCTTTGGATACCACGTAGCTAGACAACATGTAGGTACATATATAGACAAGTATAATATAGTACGCGTCAAATAAGTTGAACCAAAATGTCCATCGTTGCTATGGTTACGAGCAGCCCCCCGATTCGATTGAGACCCGAAAATCTGTTACGGCGCGTTGAAGGTTAATCGCCATTTTGGCTCAACTTATACTAAAATTAGAAAAGGTGCTGGTTTGTATGTTTTGAAGTAGTTAGTATGTTTTGTGTATCTTCTTTACTCTGAAATTACTGAAAGAATTTGGTTGAAATTCTGCTTACGATAGACCATGTCCTAAAATAGCACATAGGATACTTTTTATCCTGGAAGTATGTAAAACCCCAACAGGACACCGGTGTCCGCACCTATTGTCTTTCTATTGTGTCTCTAATTACAGTATTCAAGGATAATCCTGAGACATCTCCTGACCCATTTTAAAATTTCTTCTTAGAAATTCACCTACTCTTAAATAATTGATAATGCACTACAGAAAACTGCAATCCCTGCCAAGTTTAAGAGGCACCTTAAAGTCACTTGAATTTAAAAGAGAGTGCTCACAGGTCGCACGCCTTATGCTAGATTGTTCTTTATCTTAAAACGGTACGGAAAAAACACATTTGTTCAAAAATAAAAATCATTCTAAATGAGGATACGAATCTAGTTCTAATGGCCGGTTTTTTAATTAGTAATTTGGAGTTGAAAATACGTCAAACTCTAAGCAAAAAGTAGATTTTGACCACTACTCAACATTCAGTTTTTATTCAGTAACTGGCCATAAAAGTAAAATATAATAATGAGATTTAAACACTGATAAAAATTCATTATATGGTTAGAATTTTATCATATACTTCTGCTTAGCTACAACCTGTGGGATATTCCAGAAAATGATCTACCCATGTAAGAAGTTCCACCGAAATCCGTTCAGTCGTTTGAGTGAGAAGAAGTAACAAACATTAACGATTACATTACTGCTTACCATCAGGTGGGATTGCAGTCAAGCATTAGTTTATAACAAATAAAAAATAAAACAGAAACACGCAAACTTTCGCTTGTGATAATAGTTTCATAAGCCTGAAGATATTTATTCTATTTTTTTTTTTTAATATAAAAGTTCGTTCTAAGTTCAAAAGCTGCCAGCCAATCATATTTTATCGATCACTCGACCAAGCGTGTTCCGACTAAGTTTTCAACACTAACCCCAATTAGTCTTTGCCGATAGATCGAAGCCGGGACCTGTCGGGACTTCAAAAGGTTGCCCCGTCAACGACAACGAGGCAAAAGACGAAAACTTTCTTTTTCTTTTTAAAAGAATATTTTGCACTTCAAGAAGTTTGCCGCAGTCTCGGTAACCGCGGTCCTTACATTACGAAGGTTTTAATTAATATTTTCCGCCTCTGTTTTTCTTTGAGAATAACTTAATGAGTTCCCGCTTTTCAGGTTTTATGCTACCTGTTTGTTTGTTCTTCTATTTTTACTAGGTTGACTGTAAAGTGAAAATTTTAAACTGATTTTAGGGTTCCCTACCTTTTAAGGAAAAAATGGAACCCTTTGTTGTCCTTCTGTCTATTAAGACCATTTATATCGAGAACGTGTGAAGGTATCGAGTTGAAATTAAAACCATAATAAACTCAGGTCTATGGTCCCTTGAAGCTGTAAAAAAAGTTAAGTATATTTATGTTAAATAAGTTAACGAAAAAAAAGACAGCCATTTTTGTCGTAAAACATGGAACCTCCTCCTTTTCGAAGTTAGTTAAATACACATATTTTGACACTCATAAGGGAATCAAAATTCATAGGGTACTTCTTGTTGACCTGGAACCCTGAAATTTCGCATGAAGCGAGGTCTTACGTCACAAAAAAAAAACTTACTAGACTAGATTCGGAAATTGAACTATTTAAATAAGTTTGTATGGAACCCGGGTGTGCGAGTCCGATTTGCTTTTGCCTAATTTATTTTTATTTTAAATAGGTGACTTATTTCTAAGAAAATCACACTCGTAATTCAAAATATTGTTTAACAAAACAAACTATTTAATACAAAAAAATATTAATCAACATGCCCCACAATAAATATCACGATTCACTTACTTCATAACCGGTAAGTTACACCACTAAGATTAAAACTAAACGTAATTAATCGTTAAACTTTCGTTAACAAAGATAAACGTACTTCGGTTAGGTGGGTTCGTGTTTTATGTACTTTATTGTAATGAGTGCTGCAAACTCCGAATTTGGTAACTGCAATAAATTTAAGGTACAACTGGCTTTGGCTTGGTAAAAAACAGGTGGGACTTTGAGCAGCGACCAGTATTAAAATTAATAGGTGTTTTTTTTTTCAAGTGAGATATCCCTAAATAAGGTCTTTTTTTGGTGGTAGGTAAAATCATCCAATGACTTCTCCCACCCTTGGGCGGAGCGGGAGATAGTGTCAGACTCTTACTGACTAAAAACCCACCCCGTTCCATCGTTGCCTTTCATACCAGGGCCGAGCCTTCCTTTCAGAAGCAGACCAGCCCAAACTGCCTGCCTGCAGCTGGCAGGCTGGGCTTTTACGGTTTGCTGTCAACTCTTTGAGGCGCGCGGGAACAGTGCGCGCCGTCGACGACTTCATCGCTAAATAAGGTCTCCTCCTGGGCAAAGCCAGAGGGAGTATTATACTTTTATTGACTAAAATCTACCATTTCAATCAATTATCGAATGACTTCTCCAATTCTAGGGTAGAACAGGACGGCGTGTCAGATTTTAACTGACTAAAACCACACCTATGTTTCTATAGTTGTCTTGTGAGTTCCAGGACTAAGGACCCCTGTTTCAGAAGTTGACTAAAACCTACCCAGGCTTCTTCAATTCCAGGGTCATGGTATCTCTTTCGAAAAAACCTGCAGTCAAAAATTTGTAGATCAGATGAGGTTTAATTTTCTTGCGTTAAACAGAATTATAACGAGTCTTTGTGAATAAGCACTCTCACTGTGTAACATATTTTCTACACCTGTCTAAAAGATTTAAAAAATTCATTGATTGACTTGTTCCAAAAAATCATCAGGTTTCCTTTTTTCATTTCGTTTTTTTTTTCGTTTACGTTAAAAAATTCGTTTTGTTTAAATTTTAAAATTAAATACATTGAAACAAAGAAAAATGTTCATTTGTGACTCGTACAGGACAAATCACAAAATAATAAAAATAATAATATTAATCAATAATTAATATAAACTAACTAAAATGAAATATAGTAAAACCATTATTAAAAAGACATGTGCGCGGCCAAATAGGCTTCCATCACAGTACAATACTTAAAAAACAAAACGTGCCTCGGTATTCTGATAGGGCTTGCGATACAATATATTTAAATTAAAAAAAACGGTAATTTAAAAAATTAAAAAACCCGACTGCTTTTCTGAGCGTTCATGAAAAAGCCCTAAAACAAGAAAGTCGTTGTACCAGATTGCACTTATCTATATAATATTTTAAATACTGGCAGTCGGGACCCATTCTAGAATTGAGAGCACATACCTATATTACATTGCAGATTACTCCAATCTATTGACTAGACGGCTGACTTTCTAGAATGGGTCCCGACTGCCAGTATTTAAAATATTATAGGGATAAGTGCAATCGGGTACAACGACTTTCTTGTTTTAGGGCTTTTTCATGAATACTCAGAAAAGCAGTCGGGTATTTTAATTTTTTAAATTACCGTTTTTTATTTTTTTAGTTTTATTTTATTACGATATCACTTTCAAAGTAATTACGAATCTAAAGACACCTCTCATACTAAAATCCATCGAGCCGTTCAGGTCGCAGAGCGTGCCAAACATTTGAATTTGGCGCAAAAAATCCGCCATTTTGTTTTATTTTTATTTTGATATATCCAGTGTCACTATCACAGTAAATACGAATCTAACGACACTTCTCAAGCTAAAATCCATGGAGCCGTTCAGGCTGCAGAGCGTGCCAAACAATTATACATACATACATACATACATACTCTCGAAAAACATAACCCTCCTTCTGGCGCAGTCGGGTAATAATGCACACCCTTATACGCTCCAATCAGAAAACTAAGTTCAATCAAAACTCAAATACTGGCATTTTACGAGTACTTAAATGTACTTACTTAGGTAGTGTATTTCGACGTCCCCGGGCAATAGGTCGGTAATCGCAAACATTTTTTTTTTTTTTGATTTACCGACTTAGGTATTGTCCGGTAATAAAGTTGATAGTCGAAAAAAAATAATTCGAGACTTATTGCTCGGAGACGTCGATTGCTGCTTCAGTTGCTGATTCTGAACATATTAGTATATTTTTTCTTATAAAGCTCAACTATAGAATAGCTGACCCAATACTTAAATATGTAAATATTTGAAGACACTGGCCCCTATGATGCAGTTTACATTACTACATTAACATCATCATCATTAGCTTTTTTATATTCCCACTGCTGGGACACAGGCCTTTCAGGACTACATTAACATTTATATCTAGGTCATACCGGTTAGCTCACGATGTTTTCCTGCACCGTATTGAAAGCAGTGTTTTTTTTTATGGTAGGTAAAATCATCCAATGACAAATCCCACCCTTGGGCGGAGCGGGAAATAGTGTCAGACTCTTACTGACTAAAAACCTAGAAAGCAGTGTTAATAAAATGAATTACGCAAAGTAATGTGTCTTACTGGATTCGAATTCGTGACCCAAACCACGTAAGGCGGAGCTTTTACCATTGGCTTTTACCAACATCGTAGAACTTATAATTATTCACTGTTACGACTTGGCCACCAAAGCTTACCTCCTATTGAATAAATAATTAGATAATTGTAGCCTATTAAAAACAAAAGTTATTTTTGTTTATTACGTTTTTCAGCGACACACAAAGAGAATAATGAAGGGGAGGTTACATTTTAATTTAACAGAGTCAACGCCAGCTTATCTTTCTTTGGAAGAAACTCGCAAAAGATACCAACAGGGGTGCCTGACTCGTAATAATTCAAGCGGTTACCGCAGTCATTAGAGATGTTGCTGTTATAATTATAGAGGTGGGGTGCATTTTAGAGGTGAGGGATAAAGGAAAAAGAGGTTTAAACAAGGACAGGGGGTGTAAGTCGGGATTACTTTAAACTCTCGTTTCAAGTCAACGACACCTGTGCAACCTGCCGCTGAGCGACGAGGTTTTGAGTAGCGCTGAATTCTTTATGATATTTTGTTTTTTGGGAAATAATTTGATATTGCATAATGTGTGGGTAACGTATAACATATTTGTTTGTTTATTAAAACTTTATCCAATACAAAGGCACAAAAGCGAACTTAGTGCTGTAGGCATTGTCTACCAGTCACTAAAGCAAGGGTGATGAATTGAAAATATGACGGGTGAATAAAAAATAAAGAATATAAAGAAAATACGAGTACAAAATTAAAGTAAAATAGGAGTAATAAGTGTGTGTGTGCGAAAGAAAGTAAGAGAAAGAAAACACGTTTATTTGGCTTGCAATGAAGCACAATGCAAGTTTTAAAACTTAAACATAAATAAAATAAAATAATAAAAAAAAAAACAACAGCAACAAGAATATGCCTCACGGCTGCGCCAAATAGGTTCAGTTCAGCATGATGCCAGACAACTTCGTAGCTTCGTATTAATTCTACAGTACGAACAAAATCAGAAGTATAAGAAGAACAAAGCAATAGAAGAGTGTTAGAAGAATGCCGATTGTCAGCTTGGAAAGAACATATTATAATTATATAGAAAGTGTGTTTAAGATAGAAAGAAGGGGTGGTAGGGTTCAGCAGATAAAAAAAGTGTAGTCACTGCGAGCGCACTCTTTCTTTAGTCATCCTTTTGAGCTCAGATCTGTAGTTTGAGATATGGTCATTGTAGGGTCTTTACACCTTTTAATGACGATAGTTTGAATGATAGGCAAAAAAGTACGTAATAATAACGTTTATTGACTGATAATAATATTAACTAAGTAATGAGTGCACGCGATTTGAATGATATTTGTGTACTAAAGTATAAACCACGCGTAGCAATTAAAGTGCTGATACAATGATGTCAAATTTGTACGTGCTTGCACTGTACAGTCATGTTTAAAATAACAAAGGCTTTGATTATAGACAACGCATGGTGAGGTCAGTTCTTGGATGGGTGGCCATCTTAATATAACCGAGACTCTTTCGTGACTTGAAATGCACGTTAAGCCGTTGGTCTCGACTGTCATTTGTAGACGTTTAACGTTACAGAATACATTAAAAGATAAATTTTTGGGGTTCCGTATTTCAGTCAGCAAAAACTAAACCCCAAAGTGATCATAGAAGATCACTTTGCTGTCTGTCTGTCAACCTGTTAAGACTGTTTTTCTAAGGACAGCATATTATTAAAGGTATTAAGCTGAGTACTTAAAGTTCCTACTCCCTAGAGCAGTGAAAAAATCAAACTAATAAGTCGACGCATTGCCTTTTATGTTCCGTTTATGACATATTTTGACTGTACTGAAAAAAAAAAAATCAATCAAGTCCAAGTCGGATATTGGTTAGATTTTAGCCTTTTGTTTATTTGAAATAAAGGACACGGTGATAATTTTTAAATTAATGGCATATTTCTTCAAACTGTTTTACTGTTGTGGATCAATCCTCAAACCATCAAATTTTGCTTACGCTATATTAAATTATATTGATTGCACTGACGATATTTTATTTTATTAACTTTCTCGAAAATCAAAGTGTATTTTCTTAACTTCCTCACGCTCCAACCTTGGCACAATAGTACATAGATTCCTGTTTATTCCGGGAATATGTTCCTTTGCGATAATTTGCTACTATTACAAGAGCGAAACCACTGGCAGGGCTAGTCTTAAAAATACCAAAACAGATCTAGAATAAAAACGATTCAAAATACTCATGACAACTACAAAGCTAGGGACGGTTCCACAGAATAGTACCGCAGCTGACACTATCCAAATTCGGGGAAAACAAAACTAAAAACTAGTCTTTCTGGCAACCCTAATTCCCAGCTGTCAGTCGCACAATTTTTCACTTCGCCAATTTGTCGCAACACTACAAAATTGCCGGCACTCCCCTCCACAATATATCCAGCAGTCTTGTAGTTGAACAAAAGTGTACGTAACACTTTTTGCCGCCCGTTCGTACCAAAAACGTTTGGTCGTTAAGGTAAGGTAGTTTTTCGACAAATTGCCGGCAAGCGGCCCGTGAGGCTTTCAGATGTATGACATAAATAGAAAAATGTTTAAGTGTATAGTACTATAGTCTGTTTATTTTGTGATGGACGATATGGAGGACAGAACATGAAAATGTTGCCTATTTCTACTTTAGTAAAATAATTCTTCAAAATATTTTTTTTTGACGTTAGGCTTAGCAATCACTGCAATTAAACGCAAGCGGTTTAGGAATAGCTGAAAACGCAAAATCGCGTTAGTACTATAGTCTGTTTATTTTGTGATGGACGATATGGAGGACAGAACATGAAAATGTTGCCTATTTCTACTTTAGTAAAATAATTCTTCAAAATATTTTTTTTTGACGTTAGGCTTAGCAATCACTGCAATTAAACGCAAGCGGTTTAGGAATAGCTGAAAACGCAAAATCGCGTGTCGCTTCGTAAAATCAATCACTGAAAAAATCGCTAATGCGTGCGCTTGTATAGAAAATCAAGTGTTATAGTTTTTTTGTGGTTTCAGACCTGCGGGAAAACGTGGGCGTTTAATCGCAGTGCGTGCTAAGCCTTGCTCCTTCTCCTTCGTGGGTGCGTCCATAAACATGCCAACACAATACATCCAGATCCGAAATAATCTGTAGCTACTTCAAAACCTTTCGTCGCCGTTGACCATCTGTTCTGCGAGCGATGTGCCCTGCCTACTGCCACTTAATTTCGGCGATTCTTCGGGCTATGTCGGTAGCGATGATTTTCCTGCGGATATCTTCATTTCTGATGTGATCTTGCGCCAACTATATTGTTTTATACCAAAGTTTTTTAAGTGTGATGATATGTAGTGATGATAATGAAGCAACGATTTGATGGTGAGGCACACTAGATTATTAAGAGCCCATTCACTCTAGCCTTGAAGACACTTAAATTATAATCGGACAGGAAGACTGCAGCAGACAAACTGTTCGAGACCTTCGATGTACGCGTTTAGTTTTATGTTATACCCCTGGGGATAATATATAATACAGTAAGCTAAAAGAATTTAAAACTAGAGTCTTATGGTCAATCACAAAATGAATACCATTACGGACTCGTCAACATTATAACTTTGGCTTGAATAGTTTCACAAAAACATAATAACATAATAGTTGAACAGTTTGTCTATTATGTGCATGATCATGTTATGTCTAGACGATAATTATACAATAGACATACAATACAGGGTTCGGTACCTCAAAATGAAAAAAAATTAACCTTTGTAGGATCACTTTGTTGTCCGTTTGTCTGTCTGTCTATCAAGATATCCTTTATCTCAGGAATACGATAAGATACTTCCATATCGGGATGAAATTAAAACCATATATTTAGGTCGTTTGGACTTAACGGACGGAAAAACTTATGATTCGACACTGTCAAGAGAATTAAAATTCATGTGGTACTTTCTGTTACCTTAGAACTCTGAAATTTGGCATGAAGGAAGTTCTAATAGCCCAAATATAGGAATAAATCTGAAACCCGTTTTGTACTTACGACCCAAAAAAAAAAAAAAAAATTTTCGACTTTTTAATCTTCTGAGAAACGATCTGGGAATTTAACTAAGTATTTACATAAGTCTTCTCTTGCCCAGTTTTTTTTTATGATTGATAGGCTTGCGCTTGACTATTATCTTACCTGATGATAAGCATGGCTATTACCCATACCTCTATTCGACAAAATTTCTACTGGGTTGTGTCGGATATAACTCGCTAGAGGTAAGACGAGCACCTGATCAGCTCACTATAGCCTGCAAGACGCTCCGTGGGGCTATTGATGCGCCTAACCTACTTGCTGCGCTGGCACGTTTCTTTGTCCCAGACAATTACTGCCGCGGTAAAAAGCACAGGATGTTTGCTGTGCCTCAGTGTCGCACTGTTGCCCGTGCTCAGTCACCAATACCTCGCACTTTGGCTGCACTAAATAGTGTCTTGGACTCCAATCCAACTAGCGATCTGTTTGCGGATGAATGGAAGACGATTTTATTGGCATGTCAAAAGTACTGTGAGAGGGATTGACGTATGAGTATACTCATATCTCGTTACATTTTTGTATTTTGTTATATTTTTCCTTTTTTTTTCTTTTTGTTTAGTTACTGTAATTGGTTGTAAGACCGTTGTAATTAAAAATAAAATAAATAAGTAAGTGGCGTGGTCGAAGATAGAGCACGCTTAACTGGTCGATCTATTTACTCTTGACTTAAGACCCCCAAGATATAGGCATAAAGAAACACAGACTCCGGTAGGGAATTGCGCTTCTCAGCTGGGTTTCAATTCAATTATTTTTTTTTAGATTTGACCAATGTGTCTGTATACCGAGTTAAAAGATAGATGGATTGTGTGAGAAGTGATTTGAAAGAAAGAGGGTGGAGAGTGGTAGCGTGACAGGTGACAGGACAGAATGGAAGGAAAAAACGTGCTGCGCCGATCTCAAATAAAACGGGACAAAAGCAGGAAGACGATGTCTCCATATAACGGGTCCCCAGCTATCCCATCAATTTACGGCATTAGTCGCCTTTTGCGTTGTAATAATAATAATAAATATTTATTTCAGGTCCCATAAAGAACCCATAGGTTAACACTGACAAAAATACAAGAACACACACAAACAAAAACATAATAATAACATAATTCCACATACTACATGATAAATTCATTCTTTACGATTTTCTGGTTGACATCAAATTAAATTACATAATTCATAGAAGAAATTAAATAAGTAAATAAAATACTATAAAATGTCCGATTGTTTAATTAAATTACATTAAATTCAATAACAGATAAATTAAATAATAAAATGAAATACTATATTATTAGTCAAAATGTGCTATGATTTCATTTAATTAATTAGGTTTAACTTATATTAAAATACACACAGTTTTAGTTTTAGGGACACTGCCACTTTTTCGAACATACCTGCAGCGTAAGCTTATTTTTACCCGAGTTCTGTAAATCCAAAGGAGGGTAATGGTTTTGACAAGCTACGTATAATGCATGTATGTTCATCCCTTCCATCCTAGCTTTTGAACTACTTATCCCGACAAATGATTGGTACCTACATAACGTGTGACTACGGTTTTTCTATTCTTGTTTCTCCAGTAACCTTGTTTATTTCAGCATCCTAAAAATCTTGTTTCATACCTTTTCAACGTTGTTTTTTTTTGTGGTAGTCGGGTTTTACTAATACAAGTAACTAAAATTGTCTTAGTTCAAATGAAATAGATCTTAAGTAGGCGCCCTCTCTAATAACGATAAGGCATAATATCTCTCTTAAATCATTGTGATTTATTAATACAAGCCTAAATCCTTGAATAATAATCGTAGGAAGAGCAAATAACGGGGACTTTTACCAAACAACAAACACTACTTGTCTCGCGTAGGGTCCTTGACCGAGTTTGTAGATCAGGCTCATAAACAAAACATTGAACAAAAGATTTGAGTGCCTCTGAAGTTTTGTTACGACGTAGACCTTATTTTTATTCATTCTTACGATATGATAATATATGGTTCGTCTGTGTGTGACGCTTTCGATTGGTCCGTTTTTAAAACTCACTTTTGTTTCTGCTTTGCTTTCGTTCCAGGGCTCCGGGGTTCTCTTCCGCACAAGAGTAGGTGTCGGCCTTGCTGGGCACCTAAGGTTTTTTTCTTCTTGAGGCGCCGCGACTTGGGCTCGGTCCTGACGTTTACCCGACGGCCGCAAGCCCATTAACACTTCAGCTGAATTGACGGCTTTATGAAAGTCTAATTATTATTATTATTCAGAAAATCTTCTGAAAAAGAACACTGAAAAAAAAAACGAATTCCGAATGAAACCGTGTGCAAAAGCTAGCAAGTCATAACTCAAGTAACGGTTCACCTGTAACTTACTATTTTATAGAGTGCTCAACATTTTTGATACGCTGAAAGTATCAAATAGTGTCGCGACCACTATAAACCGCTAATCGGCACTTAGTTCTCCATTTGTTAGATTGACCCTCTATGTTGGAATGATTATTACTGTGTTATCTCTATTTCCACTATATTGTTTTTCTGTTAAGTTGTACGTTTGTTTGTTGGTTGAAAATGTAGAATTCACAATCATAGCATACTCAGTGCGATAGGAGATCTAGAGGACGTGAGTTTGGATCCAATGAGGCATTTTAAAGAATTATTTCATCTCTTAACATGTCCTAGAATCAATAATTGATTAATATATGTTGATATGATATGTGTTACCTACCAATAAGTACCAGGCTAGTACGGTGAATAACAGACCATTTCCTCTTTTAGAGAATGAGAGGCCTAATTTTCACTAGTAGGAACATTGTAAAAGAGATTATGTACATATGTATGAATGAAATTGGTTTAATATGTTCCATATTTTCGGGATTTTTCTCCACGACATTATCCGTTTGCAAGTTTCATTCAAATGCGTTCAGAGGTAATAAAGTGAAGACAAAACAATGTGAAGTAGAATTACTTTTGAATTTGAATATAAATTCTTCTTCTTCTTCTTTTGTGTCGATTTAACTCAAATTTAGTTCGATCATTATGTTGGCACCTAGATAGCTCTGTTGTCGGCCTCATTTACGTCGATAAAGCTGCAGTCTCCCTAGCAAAGTTATAATCATTTCGTTAACGTCGAACGCTTGGAATTAGCCACGGCTCCAATTCCTTTGTTTTGACCACGCGACTGAGCGTTGAGATGACGTCAGAACAAAGGAATTGGAGGCGTGACCATTAGAGTTGGTCATGCCTCCAATTCTTCCTTCGCACGTGGAATTGGACACGTGATTTGGACAAATTTCACGTTCCAAATTCGCGTTCGACGGTAACGAAACGATCGTAACTTGGCTAGGGGGGCTGATGGTTGTGCATTTTGAGCAGGAACCAAATGATGATGCGAATTTGTTACGCATGCGTAACCTCCGCAAATGTCCATTTCGCACAAGTATTTATTGTAACGCGTGCAATACGCATGCGGGACTTGCTTTGTTGCTTTCTGAAATTTTCTGCATGCAGAGCAAATCCGCATGCGTGATGAAACCCGCATGATATTAAAAACACTCTTATAATACTGGTATCTAAGAATATAAACGCGACAAAGATACGCAGACAAAGTCGCGGTCTAAAGCTTCCTTTTCATCGACGTAATAGTTACGAGAAAATAAAAATTATGGAGCAAATATTATGTTTTATGCGTCATCTGTTTCCCTTGTAAGACTTAGGAGATCAATTTCGTAACTATTGCCGACTAACCGAATTATATTACAGTAGTTTGTCATGGGAAAGTCGTCTGAGGCTGGTTTTATTTGGAAAACTACTTTTAGGTCATTTATACGTAATTCTTTTCAGTGATATAAACTTTAGGCTTAAGGCTTAAGGGTATTACATTGCTCAATGACCTTGAAAAATTTACCTCAACACTAGTAGAGAAGAATTGACCTCTACACAGGCAATGCAGGGGTGCTGCGCGCGGGGTGTTAGTACTGATTCGAGTTTTTTCTTGATTACTTATCGATATTCAATGAAATTAGGAAAAAAAACAATACAAGTTATTCAATTTATCGTAACATATATTTTGGTATAAATTCTATGTATAAATATAGAGCCGTTTTCGAGAAAATATGGAATTAATGTTCAAAAAAGGCCTATTTACCAGATTTTTTTTTCTAGAGTTATGATATTTTTTTGAGAAACGTAATCAATACAATTTATTAGTAATGTCCTTAAGTATCCCCTTCATTTTTTATATGGTAATCGTACATAAGGAATAATCTATAAACTTCAATTTGAACTTGGATTTGAGCGATGTAATCCCCTTAAGAGGATCATATTATTCTATTGTCATCATTGTCTTTTTATTACCTAGTATTAAGCTGATGTTAACGACTTTGCCCTTGTGAATGTAGGGCTAAGGATACATATCCTAGGTTAAAAGGATTCTATGTCCTATATAGGCGAATATCAACCCTTACGTTGTTGAAACTTCCACGGTCCGGACTAAGCGTTTTGCCTCGTCGTTTATCGAGGACTGGAACAATTTCCCTGCTGCGGTTCTCCCGTCCAATTATAATTTAGGCGTCTTCAAGGCTAGAGTGAATAGGCTCTTAATAAATTAGTGCGCTTTACCATCAACGATTGCATCACTGCTGACCATCAGGTAGGATTGCAGTCTAGTGCTAGTTTATAAAAATTAAAAAAAAATACGGATAAACCTGTCCTGCAGATAAGGCCTACCTTTGTGCCAAATCTGTATTCATATATACCTATAAAAGCAATGTCTTGATTCAGTTACTGACTGGACGCCGCAACGTCCAGCCTTAACGCTTAGCTCTAGATCACTGAAATTTTACACTCTTTTTACGATGTGTACAAAAAATAAGGAACGTTTTCCGGAAATTGACCCTTAAGGGAATGAAATGTGTGTTTTTATGCACCTGCCATGTTTTCTCTTCACCACCCTTGGTTGACTGGTAGAGAATGCCTAAGGTATTAAGTCCGCCTGTGTACCTTTGTGTTGCATAAAGTTGAAATAAATAAATAAATACATAAAAACTTTTATCATTATTTACATGTTACAACGAAGCTATTAAAACCTGTCAAAAAGAGTTAGTAAGAATATTTTATTAAAGTTAGCAAGGCCTAGACAAAGCGAAATTAGGAATTTTTTAAGGTGGGAAGTCATCGAATGACTTCTACCGCTCTAGGGTGGTTTGGGAGAACGTGTTAGACTTTTACTAGGTATAAAATTACTTGTTCCTTCAGACCACGTGATACAAAAGTATACACGTGGTCTCTCTACTGGGCCCCTACGATTTGCTGATATCTCTTTTGAGCCGTCAGCGACTCGGGCTCAGTAAAATTAGGATAATAGTAATTGCTGCCTAATATATTGGGCCTAGTAGGTGACTACGTTAATTGCAGCATCGGTGGCACTAATTAAATACGACACAAAAAACTCAAAAACGACTAGACTGATTTTAATATTTTTTAAGTGGTTTAAAAATTAGGAAAAAGTAGTTGATAAATTTAAAAAATGTTTGAAGGAAAGCATAAAATCATTAGCCATTAAAATGCATTTTTGTCTTGAACTCAAGATTATATTTTATTCCAAAGAACCGTCAAAGGCACATAGTTCAAATTGGAAGTCTTCAACACACATACACTTTTCACGACCCTCATCTCCGATTGTAGCTCGTTCACTTTCTAGCCGGAGCTCACAGGTATTACCACCTTTGTTTTCAACTTACAAAAGTCGTCAGCTTTGTGCAGTGAAACCTACGCTTCGGCTTTCATTGATTGAAAGTCGCTTTTGTTATGCGTCGGATTTGTTTGTCAAAGTCAAAGGATTGGTATTGTGTTTGATTTAATGTTGACAGAACACCAGTACACCGTATACACCGTTAAATTTTGTTCGTTTTAATCCTGCGGAGGGTCGATTCAATACATGAAATACTATAGATTTGTAAATAGAAGATCAAAAAATAAAGTACTTTTTTTAAACTCGAATTAATTTACGCATGTACGAATTTAATCTCTTTAAGTAAACGTCAGCTGAGCGAGGCCAATGAACTGTAGGTAGTTAGTACGCAACGACGGACGACTACCTACAAGGTAATTGACTCGTTTACTTAAAGGAATTCATTTCGTACATGCGTATATTAATTCGAGTTTTTGAAAAAAAATACTTTACTTTTTTTTTTACAAATCGATAGTATTTCATGTACCTATGTAATCGACCCTCTGCGGGATTAAAAAGACTAAAATTTAACGGTATGTAAATATCAATATTTAGTTCAATTATAAATTTTGTTTACCCGTTTCCGTGCGTCACTGCCGGGTGCCAACCGAAAACCAGCGGTGGATGTCTGACACTCAGCAGATGCTGAGGTGGTCACCCTTTCGCTTTTGGCAAAAATATTTGGGTATTATATTTGGGTATTTGAAAAACTGAAGCATCTTTTTCATAGGTAATAATAATAACACGTTCATGAAACCTAAAACTAAGTCGTGTTATATATTTCTCTGTAGGTAAATATGAAACGATCCTTGCAAACGAAAACTGGCATAAAATAACCAACAGAATTACACACATTAACTACCCAAAAAAAAGAACAAACATCACCAAACAAATGTGTTTCCCCACAACAATATTACTCAAATAAATTACCCTGGCACATAAAATTACCTGAACAGCAAAAATTACCTTGTACGACTTAGTATTCAATAGCCTCTTTCATAAGATGAAGAATGGCTGCAGAAACAAATAAAGGAAACATTTTTGGTGATTTAGGACCCCTATCAGGGCCCTAGATCGTGGGTCAGTCAGACCTCCAGATAAATTATATGTTCTATTTTTGCCAGAGGCATTTCAGTTGGATATGATTTTTGAGATTTTTCTCGGGACTAACATTTAAGGTGTTGAAACTGACGACGATATTTTTGGAGATAATCTCTTATTTTTTAATGTTTTGAAAAGATATAATTTTTCTTCTCCTTTCTCTTTTGTATATTTTAATATTTATTAGTTTAGTATTTGATAATTTATTTATGTATTATATTATTATTATTTTTTCTATTGTATTATTTATATAAATATTTCCATTATTTATATTGTTGTACACTGAAAACCCCAAATCTTTTCCTTTTTTCTAGTTCATCCAAAGGTTGTCTGGTATAAATTGCCCTGTGCAATAAGGCCGTCTATTCTACACATATTTTTTTATAAATGTTTGTCCTATAATAAGTTAAGGTGTGCAATAAAGAAATAAATAAATAATAATCTAAACATAATGTTGTCAACATGAAGAGTAAGCTAAGTAAGAGTACCATTACAAAGGCGACACTTTTTCTCCACGTGTGGATATTTGTCACTTCTTTCTGCTCAAATGGCTGAACAGATTTCCATGCAATTTGACGTTCAGGTAGACCATGACTTGAAAAAGTACACAAAATACCTTTATACATTATATTTCGGGAGTATGTTTAATTTGGGATATTTTTATTTATTTATTGTACACTTTATTGTTGGCACTTACAAGAAATATAACGACGAAAACTTATGCCTAAAATACAAACAATTGGCGCCCTTATCGCATTCCGCGATCTCTTCCAGGTAACCAGGAAAGGCACGGCAGGAAATTTTTTCTACTTTTACATTTTCTACTTTTACTTTTGAAATTAGTATTCTGTACGTCTTTATTCTCTGTGTCATTGGTAAATGTGAATGGTCAAGGTCATTTTGTTATTACTAATAACTAACGTTACTAATCCAACTAAGGTTATTAACAGAAAAAAAAAACTGGAAAGAAGACAGAAATATCGAAAAATTCGTGAAAAACGAAAAGTATTTTTTTAGTGAATTTTTTTTATAAATTTTAACAAGACTTTTTTTCGTGAATCACGTGCTATTTTTAATTTCTCTGAACCTTCTGCCAAGCCAACTCTTGGAACCTACATTATATTATAACCATACTATTATATTCCGTTTTAGTACAAAACAGACCCACGTACGATACGCCAGGTGGCTCAAAAATGGACAAAAAATAAAACAAGGGTCCTAACTAAGCAGCATATTAAAAAGTAATTTAGAAACAAAGTATTATTATACTGCAGAAAAAATATGTCCCATGGTGTCTTCACCTGAGGGAAACAAAACATGTGTTATGTGATCACCGTGTTTCATCATCATCATCATGATCATTTCAGCCCAAAGACGTCCACTGTTGGACATAGAGCTCCCCCAAATGTCACCATCACCACAATGAACGGTCCTGTGCGTCTGGCTTCCGTCGGATTCCCGCAACCTTTATCAGGTCATCGGGCCACTTTGTATGAGGGCTTCCAACGCTGCGTCTTTCTGTACGTGGCCTCCACTCCAGAACCTTTTGGCTCCAAAGGCCTCCTGTTTTGCTGTGCTATGTTAAATTAAGGTGTGCAATAAAATATAATACAATAATAATAGAACTTGAAGTGAACTGCAATTATAAATCTAACTCGAAGACCACCTTCTACCATGATGTTAGATATTGATAGCTCGCTTCATTTCGTTTTAAATTTTCTTGATGATCTTTTTAAAGAACAACTCATTCCAGATAAAATTACTTCAAAAGAAGAGGAGGTTCTCAATCTTTATAAAAGCGAAATATCACTCACTGATTAATCACGAAATCTCAGAAACTATAACACCTACAAACTTAAGGAGCGGTCAGCAAACCGTAGAGGCCCAGCCTGCTAGCTGCAGGTAGGCAGGGTCGAAACCTGCTTGGGTCATGGGTCAGCTTCTGAAAGTAAAGCCCGGCCCCGGCACGATAGGCAACGAAGGAACGGGGTAGGCTTTTAGTCAGTAAGAGTCTGACACTATTTTCCGCTCCGCCCAAGAGCGGGATTTGTCATTGGATGATTTTACTTACCATAAAAAAAAACACCTACAAACTTAAAATTTGGCAGGCAGGTTCCTTATAGGGTGTAGACGTCCGCTAAGGACGGGTTTTACGATACTCAACCCGTAAGGGGGTAAACCGACTTCCACGCGGGTTTTTTTTATGGTAGGTAAAATCATGTGGTCATGTCAGTGGTGGCCGAGTGGTAACGGCCCCGACTTACGAGTTGTAGGTCGCGGGTTCAAACCCAGCCAGGCGCATTACTTTGTGTAATTTATTTCATCACCACTGCTCTCAAAACGGTGAAGGAAAACATCGTGAGGAAACCGGCATGTCCTAGAACTAAAAATTCGAAGACATGTGACATTCACCAACCCGCACTGGGCCCGCGTGGTGGATTACGGCCCATTCCCTCTCCTAGAGAGGAGGCCTGTGTCCCAGCAGTGGGAACATTAAAAGGCTGATGATGAGGTAAAATCATCCATTTCAGGCGGATATAACCGCTGGCAGAAGCTAGTTCGTTTATATTTCTGTTTGTTATCTCAGATCCTTTTGAACGTAAGAAAATTATTTGAAACGACTTGGAAAATATTTTTTTAGTTTCCAGGTTAGGTACTGTAATGAGAATTCAGTTTTTATGATTTTTTTTTAAGTCTGGAAATCATCAAATGACTTCTCCCGCTCTGGGCGCAGCGGGAGGTGTCAGACTTTTACTAACTCAAACCATACCTGTGTCCTTCAGATGCCCTTTGCGTGCTAGGACTACATAATTGATGTTGAGATGAAGTTTTGATGATGGGATGCAAAAGGAATTGAGTTCCTCAAATATTATATAAACATTAATTATACATATAGTAATTTTGGCTTTACATTAACAATTAAACACTATACTAGAATTCAATAACTATTACTTACTGACGTAAAATTGATGATGAAGAAAACAAATACACACATAGCTCTGTAAAGATACCTGATATTTTAGCTAGGAGTTATTCTCTTCAGTTTATATATAGTTTTAGTTAGTGAATATGATATAACAACAACAGATTAAAACATTACTTTGTATTTTTTAGTTGGTTGACTATATTTTTTTGTAAAAAGATTTTTTAGATCAAATCTCGATTTAAAATAATAATTCATCACAATACTTTTCATGGCAGTTTTCCAGTGCTCCCATGACTATACGCTTGGACAGTCCACTAGAATACCCCATAAAGCCAGAATGGGACATTTACGCAGATGAATGGGCCGATTTAAATGAATGAATGAGCCAAAAAAGACACAATACACTACTTTCAGATTTTCAACTAACGACCAAAAACCGAATATGGAAAATTCTTTCGAACACGGAAAATGTGTAACTTTATGAAAATCGTCCCTTTAGGAACTGTTAAAGGGATCGTTTTGCCAAACGACGTGGCTTTGACGGCGAACGGAACTTTGCAAAACGTGTTTTCGATGTCACGGCGCTTTAGCGTAGGCAAGTGCTACGAGTGCTACGCTCGTAGCCTCGTAGCGCTTGCGTAGCGGCTTACGAACTCTTCGTGATTTTTTTCCTTATTTTTGTTTTGTGTGAAGCGGTTTTTATTATTTTTCATGAAAACTAACTTAGATAAAATAGACTGCGGAATAAAACGACATATTATGTTGTACATCACAATTATGTGAGTCTATAAACACCGTTAAATTTTAGTCGTTTTAATCCCGCGGAGGGTCGATTCGGTACATGAAATACTATCGATTTGTAAGGAAAAATTAAAAAATAAAGTCCTTTTTTTTCAAAAACTCGAATTAATATACGCATATACGAAATTACTTTCTTTAAGTAAAGGAGTCAATGACCTAGTAGGTAGTTGTTGGTCGTTGCGTACTATATCTACAGTTCATTGGCCTCGCTCAGCGTAAATGAAATCAACTTAAAAAAAAAAAAAAAATCTCTTTACAAATCGATAGGGTTAATACGACCAAAATTTTACGATCTATATTTAGACTTTGTTAGTCAATCACGCTTTAATTGCTTAGCGAATATTGAATAAAATATAATGACTGCAACAATTTGCCTGCAGCGGTCTTTCAGTTCGATTATAATTTAGGTAACTTCAAGGCTAGAGTGAATAAACTCAGAATAAACTAGTGTGTTTCAACCATCAACAATGTTTGTGTGAGGCGATTTTTATTATTTTGCATGAAAACTAAATTAAATAAAATAGACTGTAGAAATAAACGAAATATTATATGGTACTAATTACGTTACTAATTAATGTAAGTCTCTATGTTGTTTTTTATGGTTGGTAAAATCATCCAATGACAAATCCCGCCCTTGGGTGGAGCGGGAAGTAGTGTCAGACTCTTACTGACTAAAAACCTAAACCGGTTCGCTGACAGGTCCTTGAGGCGCGGGGGAACATGTTTAGGCTTTGTTAGTCCATCACGTTTCAATAGGTTAACGAATATTGGATAAAATATTTAATTACTGCAACAATTTGCTTGCAAGGTTTTTTTTTTTATTTAATTTATTTACACGTATTTATAAGGATATTTAAGTTGTTTTTTTTTATATTAAGTATGTAAAACTGTACTATGTGTATTACAATTTCAAAAATTGAGCAAGACTGAGTCGGAGTCGCACACTGAGTCTTTCATACAAACTAACTTATGTAAATAGTCCAATTTCCAAATCAAGTTTCTTAAGATTTTTGCGAATCGAAAAATATATTTTTTTTGTGACGCAAGCACACATTTCCTACAATTTTCCTTTTCCTATACTTGTGCTATAAAACCAAAGTCAACGGGAAGTACACTGGTATTATGAATTTCGATTCCCTTGAGAGTGTCGAAATATAAGTATCTTACAACTTTTTTTTTCGTTAATTAAGTGGTTTGAATTTTTCACAGTTTATGGAACCGTAGATCTATATATATGATTTTAATTTAACTCGATACCTCCACGCGTTCCCGAGATAAAAGGTCTTAATAGACAGACAGACAGACGGACTACAAAGTGATCCTATAAGGGGTCTGCTCTTTCCTATTAAGGTACGGAACCATAAAAAGGATACACTGCTGATAAGATGACTGGTGAACTGACAGACAATTATTTAGATCAAAGCAAAGAATTCTTTCTCAAAACCTCTCTGCTCTCAAAACGGTGAAGGAAAACATCGTGAGGAAACCGGCATGTCCTAGAACCAAAAATTCGAAGACGTGTAACATTCACCAACCCGCACTGGTCCCGCGTGGTGGATTAAAGACCATTCCCTCTCTTAGAGAGAAGGCCTGAGTCCCAGCAGTGGGAACATTAAAAGGTTGATGATGATGATGAAATACTTCTTTAGACCATAGTAGTAGTTAGCCTCCCTCTAGAAAAAGGGAGTCCATAAAAAAATGACTTTCAAAAATGTCTCTACAAACTTTAGTTTCGTAAAAAATACTGAAAGTCAAACTAGTTTTTGACTTCGGATCTCTATAAGAATAATAAAGTAATTGCGGTCCAAGATGATGGCGATAGACTGCTCATTAAAAATGTGTATCACGTATAGACTCTATTTGTTGCTATCTGATTGGGTGAAAGCCTTCAATTAGTCTATGTAAAGACGTATAATTAATTCCAATAATTAGAGAATCGATATAGCTACGTGACCTAGATAACATTTGTTAATTACAAGTTACTTGTAATTTATAATAATTAATATATAGCAACACATTAATTGAAATAACTTTTGTATCAATATACTGCCTCCCAATAAAATGTATTTATGTTTTCTTACCATCCAAAGCTATGAAGGAGCGGAGTCTCTTAATACAGGTATAATTATACTTAAAAGGAGACTCCGATCATAGACTAATCTAAACTACTTGTTATAGAAATAAAACTTTTTGTTTGTATTGCTTTCGTAAGCTCAAAATTGATATGTCAGAATTTTCGGAAATTTTAATGAACTAACTCAGAAAGTACTGGCCCGATTTTAATTTTTTTTTATGCCAGGAGAATTTTACTTTATCACTAAGCGCAATATTGGCAAATATTATATTTATAATTTATATTTGCAAATGTAAGTAATAATAATAATATTCCACAACTATCACACAACGCAACAGAGTCGAAGCCTAATGGGGCCAAGGATCGTTTTCTGAAAGGAAGGTTCGGCCCCGGTATAAAAGGCAAAGAAGGAACAGGAGTGGGTTTTTAGTCAGTAAAAGTCTGACACTATCTCCTGCCCCACCCAAGAGCGCGGAGAGGTCATTGGATGATTTTCCCGCCTAAAAAAAGCCAGCGGAAATATTACAGGCTAATAAAGCCAGTAATATTTCCTGTTTATTCAATATGAATTTATTTCGACATTTACTTTTTTTTATCTAAAATGTTATTGATATTTTTATTGAAATTGATTTGTATATTCGATTTATTTGATTTTTTTATTATCTAATCCTTACTTTGTTCCTTTAGTTTGTAATAATTTTACCTGCTTAACTTTATGAAATTGTTGTGCCCGATAGCGTTCATGTGCACTTGTGTAACTATTTTCAAAACCCTACTAAACACATGTGACATAGCAATAAGAATTGAATTGAATATTTTTCCGCTGTTGAAACCCCTGGTAGAAGTTACAAATACACTTTTCAAATTATTCTTATTTCATTCTGTACACAAGTCCAAACAAAAATAAGGATTTACTTTTTATATAACCTAATTATATTTCATTTAATATGTATGCGTCGGTTTCCAAAAAAACTTATACTTCATTTGACGACCCTAGTTACTTAATTCCTTTGTTGATAGTAAATACATAATATATTACTTTTTACACTGCCAGTTTTCCAGTTACCTAGCTTAACAAACCCGGCAGCAAATGTACTAGTAAATCAACTGAAAAATTCATGTGAAAGCTATCATCATCATCGTATTGGGATTCCGATCCCGATTTCCGGCTACCGCAGGCGCGGGCTCGCGGACGGCGGGCAATGGGTAGCTTGCTGTCCGTCCGTCCGGTAACAGACCGGTCCGAGCTCAAGTCGTTTACGGCGCGCACTGTTCCCGCGCGCCTCAAGGAGTTGTCAACTAACTGTAGGGGCCCAGAAGGGCCGAAGCCTACTGGGGCCAAAGGTTATGTGAAAATGAAACCCGGGGCCCTGGCACGAAGGTAATGAAAGCAGCAGGGTAGGTTTTTAGTCAGTTAGAGTCTGACACTATCTGCCGCCCCACTCAAGGGAGGAATTTGTCATTCGATGATTTAAACTACCATAAAAAAAAACATACTTGTATTTATTCGTATACTATACTGCTTAAACGGCTCTTAAACCAGCCATGCATGGTTTGTTGCTTGCCTCATCGTTAAATGCACGAAGATCCTTTGTACTATGACACTTTTTTTATCCCCGTAGTGCATATGTTCAAAGCAAAGCTTATCCCAGCCTCAACTTTCACACGAGCGAGGTCAATGGTAAATGTAAAAAAGAGCATTTTATTTATTAAGGTAAGAAGGTGTTCCAAGATTTATATAATTACATTTAAAAAAAAAAAAACACTTAATCGGTTGTGCAAATTTTATAAGCCGCGTCCTACCGTAGAAGCCGCTGCTAACCCAACTTGTCAAAATAGGTTATTGTAGACCCGTCGGATATTCAATATGAGTAGCAATAATATAATAACTACAAATACTTGAGACTAATAAAATACAAATACTTGAGACTAATAAAATACAAATACTTGAGACTAATAAAATACAAATATTTGAAAGTATTTGTGTCCTATTCTAGGACGTTGTCTATTTTGGGCTCTGGGGAGGTATGAGAATGCATATCAGGGCCCTGGAACCAAGGTAAAGCAGGAACAGGGTAGGTTTTTAATCAGTAAGAGTTTGACACTATCTCCGGCTCTGCCCAAGGGCGGGATTTGTCATTGGATGGTTTTACCTACCATAAAAAAAAAACAATATGCCAAATTTCAGTCATTTGAGCATGACAGAGTAACAAATATGCACCACACGTATGCAGACGTACATATAAACTATATATAATATTTCGCCGTTACAATATTAGTAAGATAGAATTTTGCAAAACAGAAAGAATGAAAACATCATTTATAAACACTAACACTTTTTCGTTTTGGTCAAATACTACAAAATCCAGTTCCAGAGAGAAACAAAAATAGAAACAAACACAATAATGATATAAGTTCATAACTTCACACATGTCAATTTAAATCTTAAAACCAAACAGAAAAGGTTTAAAATTGAGGTTGATATAAGTAAAAATTATAACAATAAACACGTATTTGGAATAGCGCCATGTATATCGGTGACTGTACATGACATCGCCTACCTCACGGTAACTTCAGCGTTGTGGATCAGTAGGTCAACTGTATAAAAATAAAATAGTTAAAGTTTAAAATTGAGTGTAAAAATGGTAAAGATAGTCTGGATTTCTTGCTAAAATCTAGATGGAGAAGTGATTTTGAAATTAAAAGGCCACCAAATCTAAGAAATACTGTTTGAATACTGTAAAAGCTCGTTATTGGTATATCATAGACTTTGCTAGCGTGTGTAGGTTAATGTCAGAATTGTATTAAAAGAGATAATCTTTCAGGCGTTTCAGTTCCATCGCAACCTAATCGACATTGTAAATCATGATCTATTTATTGACCTATTTACTCTAGAAGATTTCATCTAAATAAAAATCACATTAATATTATAACAGAAAAAGTTTTTGAGTGTGTGTCTGTCTTTGTTACAGCCTTTTGCACACGGGAAGACTATGCCCTGGAATAGCATATTAGGTACACTTTTTATTCTTGGAGTATGATCCCTTGCGACGATTTAAAGTATTGATTAAATACGGGATGCAAGAAGCACAGGGTTGTTCTATATAGTGAAGCTTGGTTACAGAGACCTACATCTGGCATTGCACATCTTCCTGGGTTCTATTGGAGTTTGGTTTTTGCAGTTGTTCGTTTTTTTTTAGGTGGCAAAATCATCTAATGACATCTCCCGCCCGTTTCTTCTTTGCCTTCGTTCTAGAGCCCCGGGGTTTACTTTTCACAACCTGTGGCCCCAGTAGGCTTCGATCCTGCTGGGCCCCTACGGTTTGCTGACATCTCCTTGAGGCGGGCGTGGAACAGTACGCGCCGTCGACGACTTGGGTTCGGTATGGAAGGTTACCGGATGGTCCATCATTGTGCGTGGGCCATGACGGCCATCATTCAGAGAGTTTTATTCCAGCCGGTCTATCATTTTCTAAAAGCTGATTAGGCTTACTGGCTTGTTTAAAAAAATAAATACTGTGTTTTAAATAATGAGGAAACTATTGTACACTGTACAATTGTTTCCTCATTCTTCATGCATGAATAGAATTGATTAGAATAGAAAAACGCTTTTAATCGGGACGTATACAGCACAGCGATTACAATCACAAAATATAAAAGAGAGAGAGAAAAAAAAGACAGCGTTCTCTTAACTTAAAAAAAAAACCTGTAGGTAAGTTAAGAGTGTCCTTCTCTTCTCAGCTATCGTCGACGTCAAGCATGGTTTAAAAGCTTATTGCTTGTTCATCTAACGCGAAAAAAAAGAGAACGTCTGAAAACTCTTTTGTCATTCGGTAATTCCGTGATTAACTCGAATATTTCACAAAACTGTTCCAGGAATACGTGTTTTTTTTTAAACCCGTAAACAGTTTTTGAGAAAAACTGTAGTCATTCAGAATTTTAATTAAATGTGAAAGGCTTCTATAGATGTACTATTTTGTATTTTTAATATATTATAGAGGGCCAAAGTTCACGTAAAATAGCAGATTTTCAGAGGTCTATACTGATTAGTATTACATAAATTTATGCTTTGATTTCTATAGAAGCCTACATAATTTCCACAAAATATCTGTGTATCCAAAATATCTGGAGAAAGATGTGTAAAAACATCATAACCACGTCAGAGCACTTGTATGAAAATTTACCTTGGGTTGGCCGCTCTAAAAGAATTTACTGAAAAACAAGAATGAACAGTCAAAGAATTGTAGCTCTAAATCCTGCAAAGTTAATCTACGAATAAATAAATACGGTTCAATTCCTTTCTACCAGGTCTTCTGTCTTTCCTCTACCATACCCCTACTCGAGCACCCATTAACCAGTGTCGGACCATGGGCGAGGCATTCAATATTAACGGCCTTAAATCCTCCCAATTATCCACGACACTACACCAGTCAGGCCATTTGACCTCGGAATTAATGTGACGTCATAGGGCCTCCCAATGGGTCACAGACTGTGGATACAGTGATGAATTGGTAGACAGTAGGACGATTTATGTTTGGGGTACTGTTTAGATGGTAATTGACGAATTTGGTATGTGGTTTTCAGGACTTTTCATAGGTTGTTTGTATTAAGAGAGATTACATGTGATTGGCGATAGTCGTCATATATATACATATATTTTTGCCTATAATATTGGTATGTATATTTATTTATTTCTTTATTTATTAAATACTTTATGCAGGCAAAGGTACAGAGGTCGACTTAATGCTTTAGGTAATTTCTACCAGTCAACGTTCAGGTTATACTGGCATGTTGGTCTAGTGGTTAGTTGCCCTGACTGCTACGCCGGAGGTCGTGGGTTCGATTCTCACCCAGGACAAATGTTTGTGTGATGAGCACGATTTTTTCTGTGTCTGGGTGTAATTTATCTATAATATGTATGTATTTAGATATATATAAGTATGTTTATCAGTTGTCTAGTACTCATAATACAAGCTCTGCTTAGCTTGAGACTGGACGACGTTGTGTGATAGTTGTGGAATATTATATTATTATTATTATACAGAGAACAATAGTGGTAGGTGCAATAAAAGCGAGAGGAAAGACGAATATAGGAATAGATATAGTAATAAACTTTAAATATGATACAAATATAAAATATAATTTGAATTAATGAACAACATTTCTACACTATTACTACTATGAATGTATCTATATAAAATATAAACCTAAATGAAATGTTGCGCACTCATGAACTAGAAGATTAAATTACAAACATAATTGAATCACTGTGTACTTGGTTATAGTTTTATTTAAAAAATAGTTATATATTGTTATTATTGCAATGCATGAATATATATTATATTACCTATAAGGGCGCCTTCAAATTATTATTAACTAGCGACTCGCTCGAGCTTCGCATGGGTGGGTCGAAGCCTGCTGAGGTCATGGGTCAGCTTCCGAAAGGAATACCCGGCTCTGGCACGATAGGCTACGAAGGAACGGGGTAGGTTTTTAGTCAGTAAGAGTCTGATACTACTTCCCGCTTCGCCCAAGGGCGGGATTTGTCATTGGATGATTTTACCTACCATAAAAACACCTCTTTTACAGGAGGTCTTTGTCGTACTAATAAGAATGTAGTAGGCTGGTTTTGCATAAACATTTTTGATATATCTATGTTAATAAAGCCTGAAACTTGTTCCTACAAAGAATTATCATAATTTTAGAAATTTCTATAATAATGATCAAGCAACTTGCTATTCTTTTTTTTATTGTTGATAGATTCGCGCTTGACTGCTATCTCACCTGATGGAAAGCGACGATGTGGTCAACGAAGGATCGCTCTTACCTAGAAGTAATCTATTCACTCTTGACTTAAACATTCCCGGGTTGTAGCCATCAGGAAACACAGACTCCGGCAGGGAATTCCACTCCTTAGCTGTACGCACAATGAATGTGTTCCCAAAACGCTTTGGTTGCGCGAATAAGCTTAATGGACTGTATGTTTTGAAAAAGCGATCTAAGGTTTGTTAACAATATGCAGGTACTGTGCCTGGCCTTTATTGATGGATGGATGGATTGATTTAGGGAGGAACACTGACCTTTTGACCTCGAAGGTTCCACGTGGCGCCGGCCGGCGAACCCTGACTTCGCACCTTTAATCACTGCCAGGTCCTGTATTGCACTACACTGCACTATTGTTGAGTCTTTAAATAATTGGATCTCCGAAATAGTCAATTTTCTTGTAATTTCGAGCGGGCGATGTTAGCGGAGCAGTCACATTCACAATCGATGCACAAGCACGTCATGTCATCCATTTTTTGAGGTCGTGCGGGGAAGGGAAACGGAAGGGATAGGATTGCTAGGCCAAAAAATAAATTACAAAAAAACAAAATCGCGGATCATAGCAAATTGGCGCAACCACGCTTTGTGCGTATAGATGGGATGTCTGATGAATGATAACGCAATGCCGTACGTCTGGCAGTTCGATGATTTAGTTTTATTTTACTTTCTTACTATTCCAGACCCGATTCAATCAAATAATCAACTACAATCTACCCAGTATACATTAACAGGGACGCTTTTATTTAAACCCTAGATTATCTAGACCTGTTTAAATAAATAAGGCCTCCAATAGACCTGCTCTTGATTCAATTGGTCTAACGAAATGGAATTTAGTATGCAGGGAACGTGATCAATGTGGTTTGACCTCAAGTGGTGAAGATACGTCATTTTAGGATTTCGCTTTAGCCCTGTTGGAGGACAAGAGAATATAGAATGACATTTTAGGAAAAAGGTTTTCAATTCAATTCAGATGTAGCGACATCTATGTCGTCACAAATGAACTAATCCTGCATCGCGCAAGTAAGATTCGCGGCGCGATCAGAACATATAGAACAAACCCGAAATCATCTATCGGGCAGTAGCCCACCAGATATAACAACTGTCTGGTCGGAGGATCCTCCCTTTTCAACGGAGGTATGTGAAACTTTACTCTCTGTCCCACTACCTCCAAACATATTTATTGTGGATCATAGGTAATTGTTCATGTTTCAATTAAATATTTTACGAACAGCCATGTCCTACCCTTAGGGCGTACAATAAAATTTTGGAACCTATAGTGAGTTTA
Organism: Leucania comma; assembly: GCA_958295575.1. Lineage (NCBI taxonomy): Eukaryota > Metazoa > Arthropoda > Insecta > Lepidoptera > Noctuidae > Leucania > Leucania comma. Next base: position 19,630,131 of record OY282470.1, on the reverse strand, counting down.
CATGCATGTCTAAAATAATATAATTTGTTGCAAATTATTAGATCCTTCACATATTGTTGGTGTAACAAATTTCAATAGACAAACAGTTTGTAAATAAAAGAAAAGAGTCTCTTCTTGTCATGTTTTTCATAGGTGTATATAAAACGCACCATGACTCAGGCAGATTGTATTTTAATAGTGATTTGTCGTCAAAGTCTTTCATAGAGTACTAAAATTTGTTCACTAACAGTTCATAGAGTTTCTTTTTAAATGATTTTATTTCAGTAATTGCTCTTATAGGCCTTGGAATGTTAATGAATATAGACATATATAGTTTTTATTTCGGTTGCTTTTTAAAATTTGTTTCTAAAGGATTTTTTCAAGAATAGTCATATTTGTATCAAAATATAATTCTCATGAAAGGATTTATCTGAAATTAATAGAAATTTTGAAATATTAGAGGATATGTGTTATAGAGTCTTTAATATTTTCATCAATAAGACGAGCATTTGCATTTTAGACATACATAATTATATAAATTAGACTTTATTGATACGTTCCAGTGAGCATAATCAACCGAGCGGTTTACAATCCTACGCTTTGTACGTTGCTCGCACGGTCATACGATGTCATTATCATCTTCCTGCCCTTGTCTCGTTGTTGTTGTTGTTGTTGTCTCGTTTTATTTGTGGTCGGCTGAAAGCATTTTCCTCTTCCACTCTATCTTGTTACCCGTGCTTCTATCGCTAACTCCCTTTTTTTCCATATCACTTCATACTCCCTCTCCCATACCTATGATACAGTGTACACGTACGTAATATTGTAAATTAAAAATAAATATTAGAATTGTGTAGTTTATTAATATTGATTTGTTGTATGTTTAGTGTTGTTGTCCCATCAAGTCCGACACCCTTCATGAAGAATATTTTAGTGACCACCATTTACTAGTAGAATTATTGTGAACATATCTGTAGCGATGTTTTGATTTTGTTCCTTGTTCTGTTTGACTATTTAAAAAACGACAAAGGCTCGATGTTCTATAAAACATGAAAGCTTAAGAGTATCACTGCCTTAAACCGCTCGCCCATGAGATTTCCTGTCGGCAAAAATGATGAACAAGTATACAAACTTTTGTGTCCTGTTTAACCCCATGGGGATCAAGTTTGTAAGATCCTTGGTTAGCTCCCTTAGCTCACTTTCATCTCACGAATATTATAAAGATGTAAGTTTGTAAATGTGAATACAAAATTTATGTTGGTTAACTGGAATAATGTACACCCATTATTTATATACTAAGTATATACTTTTACATATACAACATTATTTTTAGTATATATGAAACTGAATATAGTTTGTTCAGAATCAGTAACAGAATAGATTCGAATAATTTTTACACCATGTTATAAAAAATATAAAAAAAATGTCACAAGGTGGACGCCACCGGCAGTAAGTACAATACAAGGTCCTGCAGGTCATAGCGGGCTTTGGACGCCAGTGCAAAACTGGGTGCAGGAACAAAACTACCCCTCAGGGCCCGGATGAATCGGTGACCATGTGTTTGTGTGGACGACTATGTGTTTGTCAAACATGACCTCCGGCATAGCAGTCAGGGCCACTAACTACTAGACCACCAGGCCAGCCAAATTAATGTATCAATTATGTTGTATAAGATTTGTGTTTACATTGTGTGTATTAATTTTGTATGCACAATTAATATGTTATCTTTCTTTTTCTTCTTAAAGTTATTGCGTGTTTTGGTCATATATCAGAAACAGGGCAACCAAATGAAGGCAATGGATTTTTGGTACAATAAAGTCAACTCCTTCTATCTTCTGTTTTTTTTTTTTCTAAATTTCATTTCGGGGAGTGTGCGTCAAAATAATTCCGCTAAACCCGTTCCATCATTGAACTACCAGATGTACGGTGATTTTGAAATGAAATCTATACGCACAAAACTTTTATAAACACATTTTTTATGCCTATTGTTCCTCTTTTCGTACTACAAAAAAAAAACGTATTGTATATATAACCTTATTTTTAGTATATGTGAAACCTGAAACACGGGTCTACTATTTTTATGCAAAGAATTTATGTACAAAATTTCATAACTGTATTATGAAAATCACAAAGTTCTAAGCTTGTTATGTTACCTTGTTGTCCATACAAATATATGGCCACTGGGCCATCCTGGAGATACTATACGCTCGTGTATAATAATACCTACTATGACCTGCCTTGACTTGTATTTATTCTCTGTGGTGTCCAACTTGTGACCTTTTTTAAATATTTTTTGGTAAAAAATATAACATGGTGTAAAAATTATTGCAGTCGATTCAGTTACTGATTCTGAACAAACTATATTCAGGTTTCGCATTTACTAAAAATAATGTGTATTTTAAGTTATAAACTAAGAGTGGTAAATATCTATGGATCATTTTGTCGGTCTAGTCAAGTCTAGTGGAAGCGCGAGCGGGCGCCTGCGGATATTAAGATCTGAACTCGATTTCCAGACAGGATAAAAACTGTGGCTTTGTGGTCCTCAATTTCCATCGGTTCACTACGCTGTTCCAGACAAATAGATGTGATAAAAACAATAGCAACACGTTGATAATGGCCAATTTGGCTGTTTTTAGGGGGTGAAACTTAGTATTACTTATACACCATTAAAATTTGATCGTTTTAATCCGATGGAGGGTCGATTCGGTACATGAAACACTATCGATTTGTAAAGATGAAATCAAAAAATGAAGTCCTTTTTTAACTCGAATTAATTTACGCATGTACGAAATTAATTTCTTTAAGTAAACGTCAGCTGGGCGAGCGCAATGACCTGTAGGTATTTAGTACCCAACGTCTGACGACAACTTACAAGGTAATTGACTCGTTTACTTAAAGAAATTAATTTCGTACATGCATATATTATTTCGAGTTTTAGAAAAAAAGTACTTTACTTTTTTATTTTATCTTTACCAATCGATAGTGTTTCATGTACTGGATCGACCCTCCACGGTATTAAAACGATCAAAATTTAACGGTGTATAATGGACCAGAATTAATAAATGGCACATTCGAGTATTTTTGTGGAAATTAATTCGGAAAGTAAAATTTTTCACCATCATGATCATTTCATTCGAAAGTCGTCCACTGTTAGGCCTTCCCTAAGCATCGCCATAACGACTGGTCTCATTTTCCAGTTCATCAATCCACCTTGTTGGAGGCTTTCCTACGCTACGTCTTCCGGTTTGTGCTATTACATTATTATAAAAAGAACAAGTTCAACTTTCGAAATCTCATCTGACTTTGTCTAAAAAGGTTCTAAGAAAAAGTTTCTAAATTACTAACTTATGGCATAGTATAGTATCAGCCTTATAATGTTCTCACTGCTGGGACTCAGGCCTTCTTTATAGGAGAGGGAATGGGCCGTAATCCACCACGCAGGCCCTATGCGGGTTGGTGGATGTCACATGTCTTCGAATTTTTGGCTCTAGGACATGTCGGTTTCCTCACGATGTTTTCCTTCACCGTTTTGAGAGCAGTGGTGGCTGAGTGGTAACGGCCCCGACTTATGAGTTTTAGGTCGCGGGTTCAAAACCAGCCAGGCGCATTACTTTGTGGAATTTATTTCATCATCATTGCTAATTTATAAAATTTAACTTTATAACTTCCTGAAAGATTGCTCGAGAATTAAAACTCAGCCTGTATTTATCAGATTAAATATTCAGCCAATGATACGTCTTCGAAAATACCTTAAAATATCTTATCAACATAAAATATACGTGTCTATCAACATAAAAAAAAATATGCGCATGTGAATCTAAGCATCCATAAAACCACGCACACAAAAATAATATTCTTACACAGCGTTCCAAATTACAAGCCCAACCCAGTATTAGGTATACTGGGAACCTATCACATGAGATAGCACAATAAAATCCAAGCGAACAGTAAAATTAATCAAGAAATCACAGTAAAATAAAATAATAAATCAGCTGAAACTGGCAAACAAGACAAAGCCATAAAAAATGACATGGAGAAAAAACGGTGAAATAACATGAATGCTTTCGATTTTCGTTTACATGTATTGAGAAACTGGTATTTACATGAGCATCTATTTTATGTGCCTAGTAAAACCATGTGGTAGAAAAGTTGAGAAGTACCTTATTAAGTTCTACAGGTTTGTATCACTTATCGCTACCCAGGGAGAGTAGGGTGAGTCTCTTGTCCACTGCCACTACATCTTGTTGTATACTGACATCGGTAGAGCCAGGAATCGCTACTGTGCTTCGAGCATTGGGAGTTGGGAGGCGCGGGTTTGCGGTCGACGGCGGGTTTTCCGATTAGCATTCTGGTAAGTACGACCCCGAGTTCTCAACGGCGCGTAGTGTTTCACGCGATCGTCTGCTGATAGATTGATTATATTATGAATATATTTATTCTTCTTTGTAAAATGCTAACAGCTTTCATTATTGCTCAGCGAAAACGGTCGCTATTACCATACTATGTCTCTATTATTACGAAGAATATCGCTAATCATACAATGTTTCCATTCTCAGCTTCCTTTCTTAGTGGAAAAGTCATAAAATCTGTAAACTGGAACGAGTATAGAACTACGTCACGTTATCCGCGAGCCCAATAACTTATCTGATAGACATTTTTATGTAAGGACCGAAAAGTATGGCCGTATGGCCCCATATAACTTGGCCAATGGAGCTATGAAAAATGTGTGAGAGAAATATGTATTGTATTCTAACACTATGGGTAGGCTTTGAATTATACATATGGGCTGGATTTCTTTCTTTTTCTTTTAGGGAAGATATCATCAAATACTCGAATCTTTACGCTCTGGGTAAATCGAGAGGGAGTAGCATAATCAGCCTTATAATGTTCCTACAACTGGGACTCAGAGGTCCTCTATCACGAACGAACGGATCATAATACAATACGGGGCCCAGTGCAGATTGGTGAATCGAATTTTTAGTTTTAGAACATGTCTGTTTCTTAACAATGTTTTCCTTTACCGTTTTGAAAGCAGAGGTGATGAGATAAATTACACAAAGTAATACATGTCTGGCTCGCTTCAAGCCCGCGACTTGCCCGCGACAGTTGGCCATTAAGCTACCATTGCTCTCTCGAGAGGTAGTGCCAGAGTTTTACTTCAAGGGCCCGACCAGAAGATGCGTTGCGGCGCGCTGCACCGCAAATGTTTCGAGGAAACGGCGGGCCGTACGAGCGGGCCAGCGTTACCTCTGTTTCTTCAGTCCGCTGCTTCGTATCCCTGCAGCCTCTAAATACTGCTGCAGGACCTTACCGTTTGCTGTACGTTTACGCCCTCACAACCCTTAGCGGCTGCTAGGAGGAGCTCTCCGTATCCTCAGACCTCCCACCCATCTCTCTCGAATATTGTTTTTGTAATTACAACGTATAGAGAACTTTTATCTCACGCTCTACCTCATTTATTACTTTACATTCTTCCTTAATTAATGAGATATTGATAATCTTAGAGATACTAAAACGTATCTCTAAGATTGTCGTAAGTATCCTCGGAATTTACTGGCCCGAGACCATCTCTAACGTAGAGCTGTTGGAGAAATGCCACGAAAGCCCGATCGACCACCAGATCGAATGTCGTAAGTGGGGTTGGTCACAAGCTCAGGAGGGATTACGATCATATAACTAAACAGGCATTGGACTGGAATCCTCAAGGGAAAAGGAAGCGCGGCCGTGTACGGCAAACCTGGTGACGCACCGTGTTGGCAGAAGCGACGGCCATCGGACTGACATGGAGCTCTACGCTTCACGCGTAGAGCTCAAGATCGGTCGCAATGGGTGACTACTGTCGACGCCCTATGCCCCAAGTAAGGGTCATAGAATCTTAAGTCAAGTCAAGAGATACTAAAAATATATGGTGCGACAGTAAAAGTCTGATACTCCGTCATTTGCATTCTAACGCTGCGGTGATTCTACTCCTTAGTGTGTGCACAATTCATGTTTCCAAAACATTCTGTGCATAATGAACTATGAGAGAAACGTCTGTAATTTGCACAAAAATAACTCTCGAACTAGTTCCCTAAATTATTTTGCCTTACATAACCAAAAACATCTTCTTACTCATCTCATATCGAAATATCATTATCTATCCGTCTATGAATACATAATGAGTGCTATTATATCCAAGGACGGATGAAGGCCATGTAAAATACACATAAGTCCAATTTACATAAATACAGCAATCAATCATGATATTATTATTTCATCCATCAAAACATACGAAATGTTTTGATTTATAAAAAAAAAACAAAATGGTTTGTATAGGCCTCCCTTTTTATTTTTATACTAAGTGGAATTTTATACTTAGGGTAACCAATTTTAGGACAATAAGATCGATTTGACAGATTCTAAATTAAATAACAATTAAGGCACACAAAAATATACATAAAATTTATAGCAGATTATATTCTACAAATATTTGCCTCATCAATTTGAATTTTCTGTGATACTTAGGCACCGAACTCACGAGGCGGTTTTCTCCCGTGGCCGCCGCGGCAGAGGAACCAGCTATTTTATATCAAAACTCACGAGACAGTAGATTCACCGCCGCCGCGACAGCTGTGAATTTCGATCGCTAGTCTGATAGGGCGCGGCCGCCGCCAACTGACCGCAGAGCGTGCGGGCGCAAATCGCCGAGGCGGCGGCGAGCGACCACGGCGCCGATGAGCGGCAGCCACAAACAAACGCGCATACCGCGGGCGTAAGCCGCGTCGTGAAATACACTTTAATTTTTACATATTTGAATTCTACAGAATCTGCGGGCCCGCAGTGAGTTCTCTCCTTTACTGTACCCCGTGGTTTCGCTCGCGTCTTTTGTTACTGCTCCGCTCCCGAAGGTTGTAATGTGATGTTAGTAGCTTATACCTACTTTTCCTCAATGAATAGAATAGAAAAGAATAAACTATATTGTACACCAACAAAGTAACACAATTTATACCAACAACAACAGCCCCCCTAGCCAAGTTACAATCGTTTTATTTAGCGTAAACGTTTGGAGTTGGCCACGCCACCAATTCCATTGTTCTGACGTCATGTCAACAAAGGAATTGGGGGCGTGGCCAATTCCAAACGTTCACGCTAAACGAAACGATTGTAACTTGGTTCGGGGGGGCAGTACTATGGCCAACAGTGGACGTCTTGCGGCTGATCCAAATTCACACGACAAGCACACACACAGACATACATGAAGTCACAAACTTTCACCTTTACAGTATAAAGCTACTAAATAATTCAAATTGGAAAAAATATTATTAACAAATTACAGAATATTTAATTTCTAATAGCATCAATTTGTAACCCACAGCATCAGCACCACTGAAACGCAAAATGGTATTAAAATTGCAGATTATTATTGTTAACATTAATGCGGTCATTATCTCGATCATTATGATAGTTTTGATATAAATTGCATGGTTTCCACTTTCCAGTGTATTTGATATATGTAGCATAGCATAGCTTATTCAGCCTTATAATGTTCCCATTGCTGGGACTCAGGCCTCCTGTCTAGAAGAGGGCAGTGCCGTAATCCACTACGCGGGCTCAGTGCCGGTTGGTGGATGTCACGTGTATTCTAATTGTTGGTTCGAGGACATGCCGGTTTCATCACGATGATTTCCTTAACTATTTCTAGAGCAGTGGTGATGAAATGAATTACACAAAGTAATGCGTCTGGCTGGGTTTCTAACTGCGATCGGCCGTTACCACTGAGCCAGCACTGCTCTACATGCTTGCGGACGGCAGGCAATGGGTAGCTCGCTGTCTTTCCGGTAACAGTCCGGACTGAGCCCAAGTCGTCGACGGTGCTCACTGTTCCCGCGCCTCAAGGGTTGTCAGCAAACTGTAGGGGCCCAGCAGGGTCGAAGTCTACTCTGGGGTTCTAGGAAGATATGAAAGTGCATACCAGGGTCCTGGAACAAAGGCAAAGAAGGAACAGGGTAGGGTTTTTAGTCAGTAAAAGTCTGACACTATCTCACGCTCCGCCCAAGGGTGGGGGATGTCATTGAATGATTTAATCTACCATAAAAAAACAGTGCTCTACAAATTTGATATAAATGTATATATATCAGGATGCTGTTGGGATTACCATATTATTTTAGTACGTCGATGACTTTTACGCGATAATTGGAAAAAAGACCTATTCGATACTGACAATGGCGCGGTCCAGTTCGAACAGCATCCTGAAGATATTATTGGACAAGTTCGATGCACCGTGGTTCTCTCACGCCATACCAGTGCTGGTGAAAACACCCTAATTTATTTATTTTTCTCAGTATGTGTCAAATTTTTTGTTACTAACATAGTTTTTAAGAATTCTATCACTAAAATTTTTTGGACCCAGTTGCCATTAATAAACCAAAATTATTATTATTTGCTTTATTTTTTTCCATAAATATTTTTGATATTTTTAAATATTTATTAATACAAATATATATAAAAAAAAAAACATTTAAAAATATAAAAACAGTAGTCCGCCGGTGTCGGGAGCAGGGTCCAAGCTACCGGTGGTTAGGGCTCTAGAGAAAAGAACCTCCTCACAATGCGAGCCGTATCGAGGAGTACTGCCTTCTGTATCAGGCCCTTGATCCAACCGCGCAACGAAAGCTTCGACAGATGGTCGTCGAAGTCGTCGTTATTTTTATTATTATTAAAAGTATATTTGATACATTTTAAATTAAAACTTTCATTAAATGTTAAAGGATCAAGTTTTAGGATAATGAATTATCATCCTTTTTTATGGTCTCCACTTTACGACTTTTAAGAGGATTAAATCAATGAGGAACTCGTGATTAAACTTTTAACCATCTACGGCGAATATATCTGTGTATATATTTTTTTATTTTTTGACAGATCTGTTGTCTTAGTGGTTAGTGGCCCTGACTGCTATGCCGAAGATCTTGCCTTCGTTTCGCATCCAAGACAAATGGCACGGTTCTGTATGTAATTTATTTATATTATCTATTTAAGCCTAGTATTTATTATCTATTTTTTTTTTGTGTAATTTAATTTATCACCACTGCTCTCAAAATGGTGAAGGAAAACATCGTGAGGAAACTGGCATGTCCTAGAACCAAAAATTCGAAGACATCTGACATTCACCAATCCGCACTGGGCCCGCGTGGTGGATTACGGCCCATTCCCTCTCCTAGAGAGGAGGCCTGAGTACCAGCAGTGGGAACATTAAAAGGCTGATGATGATGATGATGATGATGATCTATTTAAATCGGAATATTTAAATATGTTTATCAGTTATCATACTACAAGCTAGCTGCTTAGTTTGGGACAAGATGGCGATATGTGATAGTTGTGAGATATTAATATTTGTAGATATTTAAGTTAGCTGTATCGGATGGTTTAGCTGGGAAATCTACCACTCTTGCTAAAGAGTATTGTGTTTACCATTACTGGATGGTTAAATCAGATAGGAAGTCGGTTGGGCACGCCAAAACATGGCATTATGTCCACTCTTTGAGAACTGGTTAAAGACGAGTGGAGTGAAGAAGCGCCACGGCATCCTCACTATACCGGACAAGGATGCAACTAAGGGTCTTTAAGTCAAGAGTGAATAGGTTATTTTTAGACAAGCATGCTCCATTGTCGGCCACATCATCGCTTACTATAAGCTGAGACAGTAGTCAAACGTGAGTCTATCCATAATCAGATAGGCAGGGTCGAAGCCAACTGGGGCCAAGGTTCGGCTTCGAAAAGAAGGTTCGGACCCGGTATGAAAGGTAACGAAAGAACGGGGTAGGTTTTTAGTCAGAGTCTAACACTATTTTCCGCTCCGCCCAAGGGCGGGGGATTTCACTGGATGATTTTACTAACCATAAAAAAAACCCTATCCCTAATAAAATAAACATTTCAGGCAGATTCAGGCAGAAGAAAACCTCCCGAGAGTCACCATTGTGCAAATAATTCAACGATCTCGTCTAAATCGTAGTTACACATTCTCTGTGAACGGTCATTACAAACACAATCAAGTGCACAAACAGTTCAACTGGTATATATGTTCGCCGATATGTATGTACTTATATAGGGTAACATGAAATTGAGGATGACCAGAAAAAAATATTACGTTTAGTTTTACTTCTAAGATGAACCAAATAACCTAAACGATATTGTTGTCAATTTGTCTTAGAAACATATCGTCAGAAAAGTTCTAAGAGTGTTTAGTTAGGTCAATAGTCAAGTAAAAGCTATTTTTGTTGTGGTTAGCATAGCATAGCATCAATTTTATATTGTTCTCACTGCTGGGAATCAGGCCAGGGAATGGACGGTAATCCGACACGCGGGCCCATTGCGGGTTGGTGGATGTCACATGTCTTCAAATTTTTGGTTCCAGGACATGCCGGTTTCCTCACGATATTTTCCTTTACCGTTTAGAGAGTAGTGGTGATGAAATAAATTACACAAAGTAACTGTTGTGGTTGCTTTTAACTAAACCTAAATAGTGTGGAGTGCAGGTGTATGGTGGTCCACTATACCATCACCTGATCCTGACCTTGTTACCATTGAAGTACCTGAAATGTTTCAAAATGTTTGAAACCTTAAAAAAAAAGAAATTTTCTAAATCTGTCTATGCGTGTAAGTACGAGTAATTGGAGAATATACATAATAATAATAATATTCTATCCTCCAGGATTAGTATGTCAGCCTGAGGTCAAGTATATCTGCAGAAAATATCCGAACAAAATTTGCAGAAAATTCCCAACAGCTAATTATTATTGTTCACCAACTAAAACAATCGCAAAACATCGTATATTATCAGAAAACAGCAAAACAATAGCAAATCATATTCTAAACACGGAATCAACAAATCATTCACTAAATATCATAACGGAAAGAAATTCACAAAGAAACTTTTGTATAAATAATAAGTTACTGTTTTATTTCTTTTTCTCGTGAACTTGAGCTGCTACCACTAACTGAATATAAAAATACTGGTTACTGCCATCGGCTTCGCTCGAAAATTGTAAATAATTATATTCTTTATTTGCAATAATATTCTTACAATTTTAATGAAATCCTGGCTCCAAAACTAGATATATAATACCTGTATTTCAGGTGTTTATTCTCTACATATTATATGGTGCTTATTATTTTCAAAATTTAACAAAATCAGCTGCAAAAATAAACAGAAATATAAAAATAGATTAACAACTTTTCAGAATAAAATAAAAATAAATAAGTCGATTACGGGTTTGTAATTATGTTAATTTTAAAATACTTTGAAATAAATTTTATATAATGCATTATCTCACGAAAGCGTATAGAATATTTATAGTTCACATTTGAACACTGTATCACCTGATTGTAAGCAATTATGTGGTCAGCAATGGAACATGCTTACCTAAAATTAATTAATTATTGACTTATAGACTCCAGCTTATAGCTATCAAGTAACACAACGCGATGTTCTGGTTCAAGTCAAAATCTGCTAATAGTCAATTCAATTAATCCATTTATGTTCTCATTCTCAAAACCGTTAGTGTTTAGTGATAGTGAATAGTGTAATGTAGCATAATTGCTCCTATAATAAATACAAGAACAAAGTGTATTCACCTTAATAGAGACCATAAGGTTGCTTGTCCACCGGAGCGGAGGAGAATACGTAGTGGAGAGACAAAATATCCGCTCCTCTTCAATGGATTGGGAGTACGAACTAGTTTAAAAATTCGTACAAAACTGGGAAGCAGTGCGGGGCAACGGAGCAGGGTAGCGGAGCGAGGAAGCAGAGAGGAGAAACAAACTCTCGAGCTCGAAATGACTACGACTGACTCGCTCCGCTCTGGTGGATAGACACAGTCCGCAACTCCGCTCCGCTTTACTCTTTTTCTCCGCTCCGGTGGACAGGCAGTCTAAGAAAAGTAATATCTGACGCATTCTTAGTAAAGACAATTTACTAGTTAACGTTATATCTAATTAGTCTATTTAGAGGTTAGATTGTAATAACAACTAGGGTCCATACTTTGAAAGTCTATCATCAGGTAAAAAAAAAAAGCATTTACCAAACAAACAGACGATTTTATTTATAATGTTAGTAGGATTTTTGAAGTTTCCCCAAAGACCGATCAATTGAGGAAGTTGTAGGAACTTGTCTCAATCACACTCCGGCTTTTTATTTACGGCCCTTATATTCAAATGTTTCGATAAACATAAACAAAATGTTGATGACATTTTGATGGCTTTTCGAACGTTTACACGATCTCCTTTTTATGTTGTTTTACTGGTTGAGGCGTTCAACAAATCTTTCCTTATGTCGTGCTGGTTATAAAAATGTGACAGTTTGGTAGTTTCAATGTTGTTAATTTTCGGCTTAAGGCCCGGTTCTACTCATTTTGACCATTTTTAAACCCATGGAAATCTACAAATATAAAAGAAAACACCATGAAAATTGATTTTCATTAAAATTGACTATATGGCCAAGGGCTTGCCAAAAATGAAAACACGATATAAATTAGTTGGCTCGATAAAAAAAATCGCGAATCTGACCCAAATTTACGATTTCAAACGTATTTATCTACAAGATTACGTTACGGAACTATTTGAAAGTTTAAAAAAAAATAAAGCTTGTTATTTAAAAGCGCTTCGCTAGAACAAAAATCTTAAATAATTGTTGTTTTTTTTTTATATAAAAATAAGACCGCTGTTTTGGGGCCGCGAAGACGACATAATCCCGAGCGAAGTTCATACAAAAAAGAAAACAGTGACTAGAACCGGCCCTTAAATAAAAACGAGATTGTTAATTTTTGATATGCAATTTTTTCACTTCTTCTTCTTCTTCTTTTCGAGTCGATGGTAAATTGGCTAAACTGTTCGACCCAGTAGGTGGCTACGTTAACTGCAGCATCGGTGGCACTCATTAACTCCTCCGTAGTGCAGGTGTATGGGCACTGTCTGTCCACTGTTTGTGTGCTGTGTGCCTGTTCTCTGTCTTATAGCCTAACTTCTGCCGAAGCCTACTGGGGCCATGATTGGTCCGAAAGCGAAACCCGGAGTCCTAGAACGCAGGGTAAAAAAAAAGACTAATAGGAGTGGGTTTTAGTCAGTAAAAGTCTAACGCCCTCTCACTCCTTTCTGCAGCGAGAAAAGTCGTTGGACAACTTTCTACCCAAAAATGATGGTAGGTGATGTTTTGTTCGTAGTTCTTTAATTCAAGACGACGAAGGGATGAGAAGTTTTTTTTTAGTGAATTACTTCAAATAATTAAGATTAACATATAGAAAGACAAAGAGGCAACTCTCACAGCAGGAGACGCTTAAGGTGTGACAGGGCAAAGCGAGCAATGAGTAGCTCGCCGTCCGATAAGGACCAGGTTTGGTTTGGCGGGTCATTGTGTTCCACATGCGCCTCAATGAGATACTAGCAAGATCGACAGGGCCTGTTAAAAATGACCGATGCCTACCAGGATCACGGGATTGCTCGAAAGAGTTACCATGGCCCTGCACTGCGACGGGCAGCTAAAAGAATACGAGTGGGTTTTAATCAGTACATGTCCGACATACCCTCTCGGAAGGAGTATGCTCTTGGAGGATTGTCAGGCAACTAAAGCCCTTAGATAAAATACATAGAATTACAATGTTACAAACACGTAATAATTAATACAATATTAAAAATATGACCAGAAAGAAAATTAAAAATAAGTCCGACTCACACTTGCCCGGTGCAAGTGTGAGTCGGACTCGGGCACTAAGGGTTTTCCGTACAAACCAACCTATGTAAAAAGTTCAATTTATAGTTTTCAGATTTTTTCTATACCTACTTGTGCTATAAAACTGCTTCATGCCAAATTTCAGGATTCTTGGTCAACGGGAAGTACCCTATAAATTTTGATTTCCTTGAGTGTGTCGAAATATACGTTTTTTTTTGCGACGTAAACGGCTATTTTTTTTTAATTAACTTAGAAGTTTGGTTTTTTTCGCAGCTTCAAGGGACCGCAGACTTAAGTTAATTTTAATTTAAACACGATACTTCCACGCATTCTCGAGATAAAGGGTCTTGACAGACAGATAGATGAATAACAAAGTGATTCTATAAGGGTTCCATTTATTTATTTGAGGTACGGAACCTTAAAAATTAACTATAATTATACACGTGACGTCGGCGTCGTGTTCTGCTGTAAGTAGTATATTATTGGGCATTCTATACCACTATCGGCAAGTGCTCGGGCGAGTGCGCCTCGCTGCCGATAGTGGTATAGAACGCCCAATAATGAACGATCGACTCGACTGTGTAGTATATTACTGTACTCGCCTGAAGATTATATGAGTTGTACCACTGGCCGCCAGTAGCTAGGCGAGTTCTCCGTGCTGCGGACGATGGGATGGATCATATTGGCATGCGTTTCGTTTTTAGAAACTACTTGATGATTTTGATATGCGCTTCATATGGTGGAAACGACTTGTTGGGTTTTGTAATGCGCTTCAGCATGGAAACGACTTGATGAATTTGGTACTTATTTCAGTATTAGAATCGATTGGTATCATTCTACTCATACAAAGATCGTGCGAGTTATACGACTGGCTGCCAGTAGCTAGGCGAGTTTGCTTCGCTTCGGACAGTAGTGACAAATATCGACATGATCAATGATTAAAATTTAACTTATTCATTTTGACATGCGTTTCGTGGTTAGAAACGACTTGTTGGTTTTTAGAATGCGCTTCAAAGGTGGAAACGACTAGTGATTTGGTCATGCATTTCAGTATTAGAAACGACTTGTTGGTTTTTGTAATGCGTTTCGTGGGTCGAAACGACTTGGTGTTTGTGAAATGCGCTTCAATATTAGAAACGACTTGTTGGTTTTTGTAATGCGTTTCGTGGGTCGAAACGACTTAGTGTTTGTGAAATGCGCTTCAATATTAGAAACGACTTGTTGGTTTTTGTAATGCGTTTCGTGGGGTCGAAACGACTTGGTGTTTGTGAAATGCGCTTCAATATTAGAAACGACTTGTTGGTTTTTGTAATGCGTTTCGTGGGTCGAAACGACTTGGTCTTTGTGAAATGCGTTTCAATATTAGAAACGACTTGTTAACGCACTGCTTTCTGGATCTGAATAATAAACAAGGTACAAATTATATATTAGGTTTATTTTTCGTAAAACATTGGTTTTTCTCGGAAAATTGTATCTACCGAACGCACGAACTCTTGTAGTTTCTGCCACTGAGATGAATTCGCGTCGGTCTGGAACTTGAGTCGCACAAGCGCCTTCTTCCACAGCTCCTGGGAGTCGGTGTGGCGCGCGTCGTCAGCCTTGTACACCTTGCAGTCGACGTAGTACTCTCCGTTGATGCTCGCTGCTCGCCGCTCGCAGCCTTTGGCGACTCGGTTAACGAAGAATGATGATAGACATGTACTCGATGAATCGTCTTTTGGCACGGTGTCAGTCCCGTAGTTGTTACTGATACCGAATACATCATTATCTGTATTGGTTTTTTTACTGAAACAACGACGAAAGTTTTATTAGTTTATCATACACTTACAGGGTACATTTAACGTTTAGATACACGCAGAAAAAAAAATACACACTTAGTTTTTAATTGGTATGGTGAACTAAATTATTGAATAGTTTGTTTACCTCTTACGAATTAAATTCGTTGATGATGGGTGCGACTTGCGTTTCCTATTATCTGCAGACAGCTTGCGGCTGGGAGTCGTTCTCTGGTCTGGGATCGGAGCTTGTTGAAGGTACTCGCACTCAGAGTCAGACCTGAAATAAAGATAAAACAAAATAATAATCAAACACAAATCAAATTATTACAATCACCTACAATGGGTCAGATCTCTAAGCTATGACCTGATCGGAAATATTTTATACTTACATTTTCCACTTATGTCCGTTTGATATACCAGACTGATGATAGCAGGCGTAGTGACTGTTGGCAGCAGGCAGCGGTTAGATATCAACATTGATAGGATAACTCAGCAAGATCGCAGAGCACTTCTTGAAGATTACTTCCACACTTGTAGACTTCAGTTGGTTTGTACCGAGTACTTCGAAAACATGTAGCTTATAAATCGGAAAACGAACGATAATTCGCTATATTAAAAATGACTGCAACTGTTCATTATAATGTTGCGTAAAACAACATTTTTCCTTAGACGTATTATACTTGTTCAAAAAGTGAACACTAAGGTTCTTTTAGCTAGCACCGAATGACAAGACAGCGAAACGGCTTAGGGCTGCCAAAACGTTTACCAGTAGATAGAATAGCAACAACGGTATTAAGGAATATTCTAGCAAGTAATTTAATTATTTAGCAATCTAGAGACAATCATAAGATTAGTATTTATCATGTTATATATCCAAGTTTTACTTGTGATACTTTTATGCTTGAGTAAAGTAAGTACAGGAAATAAGTTGACTTGTAACAGTAACAAATTTTAAATGAATTTTCTCTTCGGTTAGAAACCTATAGGTTTCTGACCTGGTATTCGACATTTTATTCTACTTGTATTTTGTGATAGTGTTCCTATGTAGTTTCTGATACTTATCCATACTTTAATATGTATGCGTGCCAACCTTGACTAAAACAGCTTACTGTTGCGAATGCAACTAAGCTGACGAAAAGAAAGAAACAAGGTTACACGTGTAATGTTTTACGCAATAACAATTATTTCAATCAAATATTTTATAAATTTACTAATTAAAGGAGTATTCGTTATTGACTAGGTAATCAGTAACGAATACTCCGTTAATTAGTAATGTCGAAAAATAATTTGACATTATATCAAAGCTACGACGCGTGACGGAGTGTAAATCGTTTAATCATTTAAAAAATATATAGATTTACAGCGAATGTCGAAATAACTAGTTTTATAATCTCGCGAAGCTGTACCTGACGTTTAATATTGCGATCTGAAAACACACACACGTACATAAAATTGGAACATTTATGTACAACATTAAATAATTTTCAAAAAAGGTAATTATTGAATACGTTTCGTATTTTTATTTAAAATTGTGTTATTTTTTACTAAAAATAGGCACTAACCGATCTTTCTTTTTTTCAGAAATACGTTGATACCTAATCAGATGCACTGCCTGAAGAATAAGTGATCATCAAACCAATAGGCGTATGCAGACTTGCTCCAGATTAAAAAAATCAATAAAGTAATGCAAAAAGGTAATTAAAGAATATGTTTCGTATTTTTGTTTAAAATGTTGTTATTTTTTACTAAAAATAGGTACTAACGGATCTTTATTTTTTTCAGAAATACCTTGATACCTAATCAGATGCAATGCTTGAAGAACAATTAGTGATCATCAAACCAAAAGGCGTATGCAGACTTGCTCCAGATTCAAAAATTTAATAATTCTGTCACACTACACTAACTTCGATTGTTTATTAGTCGTTATACGTGGGTAAGATCGTTTCGAGTTTAAATGGGATAATAGTTAATATCAAATAGTATAATAATGCCCCACTGTTTGGTTTGCAATTTATTTGTAGTTAATCGTCGATGGTCTGGTCATTTACGTAGTAATATTCATAAAAGTAATGGTGCGACCACTGTTTTTGACAATGTCGCAATTATTAATTCTGCGTTTAAAAAACGAATCGTTAGTTACAAGATCATCGCAACTGGCGAACAAATAAATAATTTTCCTGAAATTTTTCTTAATAATATTAGTGAACAAGTTAAAACTCTAATAAACCGATCATTATTGAAACATACAGCTCTGAAAATAAATTTTGAACTTTTTTCTTTTTTTCTTATGTTTAAAAATGATCAAAAGGAAATGAAATCGTTCGCCACAAAAAACATTATTATTAATTTTAATTACGATTTTGATTCAATTTATAAAGCAACGGTTGATTTACTGTTAAAGAAAATTGAAGAGTTTCAGGAGAGAGATAGTGGTTGGTCATTTTTGAGCAATTCCCATGTAGAATTAAATATTAATAAATATCAGCCTCTCGGTGGATCTAAATTTATAATTTTACCAAAATGTATAAAAAATAAAAAAGCTTGTTTGAATATTCGTAACAATGATGAGTTTTGCTTTTTATGGTGCGTAGTGGCAGCTCTGTACCCCGCTAACAAACATCCCGACAGAGTTTCATCTTATCCCTACTTCCGGGATGTTTTGAATGTTGATGGTTTAACATTTCCGATAACATTTTCGGATATAGCTGTATTTGAGAAAAATAATCCGTTTTTGAATATTTACGTGTATGGTTTAAAAAATAATAAGACTATCGTTGGACCTTTGTATTCAACATCTAATCAAAAATATAAGAGCATCCATCTATTGTTTTTAGAAAATAATACTAATACTCATTATTGTCTTATCAATGATTTATCTCGTCTAGTCAGAAATCAGATAACTAAACATCATGGTAAACTGTACTTCTGCGAAACGTGCTTATTGTTTTTTCCGACACGCATCCAAATTGAATCACACCTGTGTGGAGGAATTGCTACGGTATTACCAGAAAAAGGAACATTTTTAAAATTCAAAAATTATGATAGAAAACAAAACATTCCTTTCGTCATATATGCTGATTTCGAAACGATACTCGAACCGATTTCCGGCGATGATTTCAACACCGCTAAAACGTCATACTCACATCGACACATTCCGGCCGCATTCGCGTATAATGTAGTGTCATCATTTAACGATAGGGTTGGCGGCTATAGAAGTTATCGTGGAAAAGATTGTGTTTCAAAATTTATACATTTACTGACTGAAGATGCTAAAGCAATACACAGAATTCTAACTAAAAGCGAGCCTATGATATTCACAGAAATAGATGCTCTAGATTTCAAACGCGCTGTTAAGTGCTACCTTTGTGATAATTTACTGTTGACAGATAGAGTAAGGGATCACTGTCATATTACAGGCCGGTACCGAGGTGCAGCACACCGACACTGCAACCTACAAAATAAAGTACCAAAATTCATCCCAATATTTTTTCATAACCTGTCCGGGTACGATTGTCATTTATTTATTAAAAAGTTAGGTGAAATTCCAGGACAAATTAAAATAATACCCAAGACTAAGGAAAAATATATATCGTTTACAAAGTTTATTCCTCTTGCTGATAATGAGTTTATACAAATAAGGTTTTTAGATTCCTTCAACTTTCTAGGAACTAGTTTAGACAAACTTGCTAAAACTTTGCAAGTTGACGATTTTGTTAACCTTAAATCAATTTTTCCCGATGAAGCGCAATTTAGTTTGCTGATTCGTAAAGGTGTGTACCCGTATGACTATATGAAAGACTGGAAATGTTACGAACAAAAGTCATTACCATCTAAATATTATTTCCATAATTATTTGACTAACGAAGGTATTAGCGATGAAGATTATAATCATGCTCAGAATGTTTGGGCTGTTTTCAATATTTCTGACCTAGGCGAGTATACAGATCTATACTTAAAAACAGATGTGCTTTTGTTGACAGACATATTTCAAAATTTTCGGAAAACATGTAAACAATATTACAAACTCGATCCTGCCTTTTACATAACTGCACCCAGTTTATCTTTCGATGCAATGTTACTAAAAACAGGTGTTCAGTTAGAACTGATTTCGGATTTAGCTATCGTCAGAATGATTCAAAGCGGTATACGAGGGGGCTTGTGCATGTGTTCCCATCGGTATGCAAAAGCAAATCACAAATACATGCCAGAACATGATGCATCACAGCCTCAGAGTTTTATAGTATATCTAGACTGTAATAACCTATACGGCTTTAGCATGTGTCAGTATTTACCGTATTCTAGTTTTAGATTTCTTGATGAAAACGAATTAACTAATTTTCGGGTAGAAAATATCGAGAATAACTCTGAGTGGGGCTTTATATTAGAAGTCGATCTTTTTTATCCTGAACATTTACACAAACACCACAATGATTTACCATTTTGCCCTGAGAAATGTATACCTCCAGGAGGTAAAACGAAGAAATTAGTTGCAAATTTGCATAATAAATACAACTACGTAATACATTATGTTCATTTAAAAAAGTGTTTAGAACATGGTTTAATATTACGTAAAGTTCATAAAGCTATTACTTTTAGACAAAGTTCTTATTTAAAACAGTACATAGAATTAAACACTCGATTAAGACAAAAGGCAAAAAGTTCTTTTGAACAAGACTTTTTTAAGTTGTTAAACAATAGTGTTTTTGGCAAAACATTAGAAAATACTGAAAATAGAGTAACCGTTCATTTAGTTAATCAATGGTGCGATCAATCTAATCGAACTAAGAAATTTATATCCTCCGAGAGACTTGTAGCCAATCCCTACTTCCATAGCGCTTCTATTCTAACTGAAAACTTAGTTGCAATACAAATGAAACCTGACCAAATTATTTTAGATAAACCTATTTATATTGGGTTCACTGTATTAGAACTTTCTAAGACACATATGTATGACTTTCATTATAATATTGTAAAACCTTTTTATGAAGATCGAGTGCAGTTGTGTTACACAGATACCGATTCGTTTGTTTATAAAATATTCACGTTTGACTTTTATCAGGACTTGAAGTATAATTTTTTGCAATATTTCGACACCAGTAACTATAATGATAAAAATGATTTTGACATACCAATTATAAACAAAAAAGTTCCAGGTTTGTTCAAAGACGAAATGGGAGGAAAATATATCTCAGATTTTGTTGGTTTGAGATCGAAGCTTTACTCAATAAAAACAGTCGATAAAGTCATTAAAAAAGCAAAAGGAGTAAAATCAAGTGTAATAAGAGACTTAACTATAACAGATTATGAAAATATTTTATTAAATGGTGGAATTATTCGTAGAAAAAATATTATGTTTAAATCTATAAAGCACGAAATATTTACTAAGAGTGTCAACAAAATTGCCTTATCTCGAAATGATGATAAACGCTCAATATCTGTAGATGGAATATCAACGCGAGCCTGGGGTCACTCACTTATTTTAAAGAGCGAAAATGTATTTCAAGATTAAGCTAATTAGTAATAGAGTTCGAATTTGATTTATGTAACCAGTGTAATATAATCTTAATATTAGTTCTTAAAAATATAGCTAGGTAACTGTTTAATGTATGA
Organism: Leucania comma; assembly: GCA_958295575.1. Lineage (NCBI taxonomy): Eukaryota > Metazoa > Arthropoda > Insecta > Lepidoptera > Noctuidae > Leucania > Leucania comma. Next base: position 19,609,068 of record OY282470.1, on the reverse strand, counting down.
TAAATAATAATTCTTAGTTGTAAAAACCTAAGTTAATATGAATATATAAATAAAATGTGATTTATTATGACTACTTGTTTAATTTATGTTTTGAAACATCATCTTCCTTTTTTGTAGTTGGTTAAATAAAATGAAACCTGACTAAGATTCAATTTGCAAACATGAAGTGCATGTCGAAACTTGAATCGTTCATTTTTCAGATGTAAAATGAATTTTGTACGTATTACAATAAGACTGATTATACAAATTTCGAAGAGCCATGTTTGCGTCAATTCAATCATAACGCTGATCATACAATACGTAACAGTGCATTACCCTCATAAATGCTAAGTTAACACTTTAATCTCAATTAGGAATTGTTTCGATAGTATTTTTTTCTTTTTTTGACCATTTGCGAAATAAAACTCGTCTTTAGTACTTGTACTAAGCAGCGCTGTGCTTACCTCGAACATGTCATCGGTAAGTTTCTCAATTTATTTTTATATTGTTTAGTAACTAGTGGATCTGCTATGAATGTTGTAACCCGCTGACAGTTCGTTTATGCATCGCTATATCAACGTCTACGTTTTAGTTTAAACTTAATGAATGTCTATTTTTATTCCAGAATACAGAATCAGAAATTATGTTTAGCCAGTATGCTCAAAATCCGTATGAAGTATTCTCCGAAACGCTTCACAACGAACCCGAGTACAGCAAAAAAGTGATGAAAGAAAAGAAATCAAAACAACGTTGCAGGGACAAGTCGAAGAAGCACAATTCAACTAAATCTTTTGTAATGAGTCGACTACAGCGACGAGGCATCAAACTAATTAAAATATCAGTCATAGATTTAAGCAATAACAATCCGCAAACCAGTGACAGTGACAGTGACAGTGAGAACGTCATTATAAGTGCGCAATACATTGTTAAAGACGCTATCGACAATGTTATGGACGAAACTGAATCTCTAGTTAAAAAAATTTCTAAATCTTTAATAGATAGTGATTTTTAGTACTTATCTGTTTGCGTATTAAGTTGATTAGGCAAATATTTAGTCCTTATAAATTTGTTTTATTTAATTTTAAAGTACTCGTAGATTATTTTATATAAAGAAGTGTTGGGTGTTTATCAAAATAAAAGAAGTTTTACAATACAAATGGTTTTTTATTTAAGAAAACAATAACCTAAGTAGGTACACATTTATAACTCTAACCACTTTCTTATACATAACACATTTTTAAGAGCACAATGCTTTAAATGTTTTACACAATTTAAATTAGTTCTTCCTTCACAGTATTTTTTATGTAAAATAAAGAAATTAGGACATCCTTCAGTACCAAGGTCTGATACTTTACAGTTCTCACAAAGTTCCTTAACCCACTTAACTTTCTCCAAACCATTAACAACGATTTCCTTATTTTCTAGATAGGGAACGATTATACGACGAAATTCTTTATAGTCGATATACCCTTCGTTCCAATAAATACCTCTGTTTCTTTCTAGCCACTTAACTTGCCGTTTTTCGTCACTTGTTAAGTATTTAAACAAATATGGTGGTTTTATTAAAAATGTTTGGGTATAATCACGGGTAGCAAAAGCTAACTCTTTTATTATAAAATTATTGTACAGGTCTTTAAACCCTTGAACATCTAATATGACAGTATTCGGATTCATGATATTTTCCTGACTGTATTACTTAAAGGTTTATATTCAATAATACAGTCGTTCAATATAAGACAATACGCTGAAGTCTGATCTGGTATTTCCGAATCACTCTCAATTTCCACTCTTACGTCTACAACAGGACCTGACTTTATATTATCAGCTTGTCTAGAGCAATCGATGACAAATAGTGGCGCCAAATCTTTAAATTGTTTTTCACTTAGTAAAGGCTCCGGTCGACGCCCATAATAAGACTGCTGAAATCTGACGTATTGCTCGTATAATAAAGCGATTCTGTTATTTGCGAAACTCACATTTAGGTTTTCATATGGAAAGTAAGTAGAATTAAGGTACACTTTTACATCACGAACGTGACAATGATCGAACTGAGACATATCAGAACTGCTATTGTTTTTTCTATTTGTCTGTAGTCCCATAATAATGTATCTTGGTTTCTCTATTTGCGAGGATGTTTTGATTGACCAGGTATGTTTAGTAGTTTTAGGTAAAGCCGGATATTCGTACAGATCCCAATTTCTGAATATCATCTGGAGTGGTCGATCTTTTTCTAATAGTTTCAGCAAACTTATTTTTTCTTTGTCAGACACTTTAACGTGCGGTACGCGCCAAATGATTTTATTTATCTGAACGTCTTCTACAATTTCACCGGTGTTAAGTTTTACAGCATTCAAGTTAGTGTTGCTTCGTAGCAATATCAGTTCGTGCCTACAATTGATCACGACTTTCTTGAAATCCTCTGCGAAACCGATGATGTTACAGAGTGGTATAGAAGCAGAAAAATTACCACCATTAATGTTTTTTGTACCATCAATATTCCAGCCCCATGAATTAGATGTCTTTGATTCGTTCTCATTCATTGATATCAACGATTTCATGGTGGTAGTTACGCCAGCATTTTTTATTCTATCAATTTCTACTCCATTCAGCTCGTACCTTATATCTTGAAACAAGTAGAGTAGAGCATTATTCGTGAAATGAACACTAGTGACTTTATCTTTCATATCCTTTTTGCTTACGATAATGGTTCCTTCTAAATACAAGGTACTCGCTGATGGAAGAATGTACAAGTCCTGTTGGTTAATAGGTATACGAATTTCGTCATTTCTATTAAAACTAGTTACATAGGGCTTGTAAGAATGAAATTCAATTCCTTCAACCGTATTATCAGAAGTCGGAGCGGATAAAACGTCTAAGATATTCATTTTAGCAAACCAATCACTTTGAGAAATGCTTTGTTGTCTTTAGTTAATTTTATTTTCTTACAGCGAGCTCTTATTTGGGTGGATGCTTGAGGGGGACTGATATTTTGAATTTGTTGATGCGCATATTTATTGTAGTCAATCATTTTTTGCTTCTCAGGTGCAAATACAGTTGCACTTCTTCACCCCGTAAATTTATTAAGCGGTTATTTATATCAATCAATCGGATATGTATGCAGCTTATGTTGTTTTGGTTGACTGGAAAGTATATTGCGTTTTTTGGAATTTCTATAATTCTATAACCAGGAGGTACGTTAAGTGCAAATTCGTGAATTATGTGACTCGGTTTTCCGTTTGTGTACGAGCCGCTTACAATATCACATTCGATCCTGATCACTGTCGTAGGTAAAATGTTGACTGGAAACTGTGACACGTGCCATTTATTTGGTTCCAAGATCTGCTTATCAAAACCTAATAAATTTCTGATAGTATTCTCTTTATTAAAATTTATGTTTTTTGTACAGAATACAGTAGTTTTTAACGTATTGTTATTGCACTGCAGTTTGATTGATGCATCTTTAATTTTAGATTTTAAGTAATCATTAATATCTTGCAATTCGTAGGTGCCTTCTGGTATTTCAATAACTTTGTTAGAGTCATAATAAAACTTATTATTCGTTTTGTCGATGTTTGGAATAGAATTAAATGTTGAGAAATGCAATAAGGCACACTCATACTGTTCATTTAGTTGCAATGTGTTAGGATAGTACGTAGATAAAGTTGACGAGTTTCCAGTTATTGACAATGTGAATGACATCTTGCAAATGATTGAAATAAAAGAAAATTATAATTTTTATACGTTTTTATTCCAAAAAGTCCTTAGATATTCTAAACATAAGTGCCCACAGTTTTCTGTGTTAAATTTCTGATATCTAGTATAGTTATAAAAAACATTACATTTCTTAAAATATCGCATTAGTTCCAATGGAGGTTTCAAATCCCCAAAGCTATCAAAATATTCACAATAGTGGTTAATTTTAACATAAGCTACCCAATGTGTCCCAACATTCTTATAATTATCCAAGTTAACGACACCGCATTCAATCCGTTTTGGCACCCTTGGTAATTGATCCTTCATGTAAACTCCTCGAAAGTAGGGGATGTCACGTGCATACTTTTGTATATCTACATTAGTTAGAGGACGATTAGGTAGCTTATTTCTTAGTTTTTTGAACATTTTATAAATAAACCTTTACCATTTTTATGTGACTTAATGTATAAACCCTTGCCTAACTTTAAAGACTCCATAGCCTTATTGTGTCTTACTGTTTCTTGCAAATTTTGCTGACTAGCTTTGTAATCGTTAACAGTTTTTGCAATACCCGCCGCACCACCAGCTAAAGTACCTAAAGCCGATAAACCAGCAAAAATTGGAATCAAAGGTAGAATTCCTCCAGTTTTTGGTAACGGTATCACTCGCGGTATTCGAATCTTTGAGATTTTTGGAAATATTTTTTTTGCCGCTGCGTAAGCAACGTTGATTAATGTTTTGCTATCCTTTGGATTCAGTTTCTTGATCGTTGATTTTATTTTTGACACGAAGTTCTTAAACGTTTTAACGCCGGCACCAGATTTCAATTTGGCTTTCATAACTTTGCTTACTATCCATGAACTCAGTTTTTCTCCTTTTCCAGCATCTTTGGACTTAAGTCTTTGTTTAGCCATATTTAATAGTTGTAAATCGGCTTTGTGGCGATTGGTTAAGTCTGTATGGTTTGCATAAGCAATGTCGTGATGCATACAAGCTTCGTCTAGCTTATTTACACCTCGATCACCTCGTTGTAATCGTTTCTGGAGTTTGGTTCCTGGTCCGCAATAATTGTAACCAGGCAAATGAAGTTCAAACGGTAAATTATTAATTAATGTATTAACTAGTTCACCTCCTTGCATTGTCCGAATTGTAATGATGAAAATAGTGCAAAAATAATGTTTATATTAATATTATTTTATCCTACGATTGCAGTTTTGTCAATCCAACTGTTTTCTTCATTGTTTAGACCCAACCATTTTACGAAAATTTTTGATCCTTTTCTTTTTAAAACTCTTTCTATCAAATAAACACCAGGAAAGTTGGATTTTTGAAGTTCTTGCTCGTAAAAAGTTCCCAATATAGCTTGCTTTCGCTGATCTTCTAAATGATATGTAACAGGTATGGTAAAATTAATCTTTTTTATGGTAAATATTTCAGTTGACCAATTAGGTGTATAACCTTTCTCAAACTGGTGTTTGTATTTACTGATCCGAACAAAATCACCCACTTTGAACTTAGGTTTTCTACAAATAGAGGAATGTTTGAATGATTTTCTTATATTTTCTGCTATAATGGACATATTAGCTTTATTCACTTCGATTGGCTTAACTCTAATTGTTCGATGTTTTGTATTGTTATATGTCTTTAATATATCTTGTAACGGTAAATCTAACCATTTATAGTTTCCGTTCAGACTAAAATATTTATATAATTTATTTTTAATAGTTTTAATTAGTCGCTCAACAATAGAAGCTTTTTTGGTAGAAAATGATGAGTAATGGTTAATATTGTATGACTTCATAAGCATCTGAAATGAGTTGTTATAAAACTCTGTTCCCATATCTGTTTGTAAATTATCAGGTTTGCGTTTGCTATTAATTAATATTTTTTTGAATGCATGAGTAACATCAAGTTTATTTTTTGTTTTTAATGGCTCCGTCCAAGCATACTTTGAGAAGCAGTCAATCACTACTAAAATGTAATTGTAACCTTTATTATATTTCTTTAGGTTTTGCATGTCCATCAGATCAGCTTGCCATAAGTCATCGACTCCCTTTAGAATGACAGGACGCCTAAGAAAATTTCTTCGTGCTGCTTTGTGTATTTCATTTACAATTTGCTGCTTTGCCATTACGAAGGTTTTTGAAGTAATTTATCTACCTCTGCCTTAGTATAAAACTTATCTTGCAAATGAGTTAAAATCTCAGGTATCTTTGCTTTTAAAGTAGCCTGAACTGTACCCTTAGCGTCTTTCATGATTTGAGAACGCAATAAACCAATCATATTATTAAATTCTTTTAACATGTTAGCATTTAAATGATCCACATAATCCTTGTTCACAGCATCGTCTGATTCTACCGGATACCGAATTCCTCTCAGTCTTGATGTTTTTAAATCAAAATCTCCGTTTTCTAATTTTAACAATGCATTCTCATTAAACTCAAATAACTCCGAAAAACGCATTCTTTTGTGAATGTAGTGTCCGAATTTGTCTACGTTCATGTCTAGGTGTATTGTATCGAGAAGCTGGTAATAAAATAAACACATTTTAAAATATTTATTTATTTATAACTTTACTTTCACGCAATTCTTCAATGATAGATATAATTTCATTATCTAATCCTGTGTTACCAGCATCTCGAGATGCAATCAATAATTTTAATCTATCCACCAGTTCATTGGGATCGTCCCAATATACAAAATCTACGTTTTTCTTCCACATTTTTGTTAAGGGTAGTCCTTTTCCCTGCGATTGGTGCTCTTGAATTGTACTTCGTAGTTGGAATAGAGGCTTAATAATTTGCAAATATTTTTGTCCTTTATTACTTTTTATTGGTTTACCAGGCTCATAGTCTCGTCGATGTGCATTTGTGTCTAGTAGCATCGACTTATAATGTTTCATATCACTCTCTGTAACCAAGCTTAAATCTACGTTCTTTTTCAACAGCAACTGTTTTAAACCAGGCGTATTTCGGTATTTGCGTCCAGCCACGATGATATACTCATCGCTGATCGTTATACGAGCAGAACCTAACATCAATTTGCCGCCTTCTACTCTAACACCAAACGGAATATCTGACAGTGCTTCTGAGGACACTGACCAGGACGACGTATCACATCCCTGCTTGTTTTCAACTAATGATTTATACGAAGAGTCACTTTCGATATCAGATTCAAAATTGTCTTCATTGTTTCCTTTACTAATTGGAACTTCTTTATGTAAAGTTTTATTGATAAATGGAACTTCGGTTTCTTCATTTTCTATATTATGCAGGAGAGGAGCCTGCTTACTGACATTAGCAATTAGGTTGAGTGGTTCTGTTACCGGCTTGAAAACTGATTCCAGCACTTGCTGATTGTTAATCTCAACATCTCTCATCTTTCGTACTTTCTTCTTAACAGCTTCTGCAGCCTCAACTATTTGTCTTTTCAGTGATTTTTCCATAATAACAAAAAAAGTTCGTGATTGATTATGCGTTGTCTGAAGAAGAATAATAATATAGCGAGGGTACAGGTCTTAAATATTAATATTTTTAATCAAAGACAACAAAAGTGTCAAATTTATTTCTGTAACATCCTTTATTTTTGGAGCAATCCTTATTAATTACTACATAATTGAAGGGTTCACTCCATATTTTTGAACACATTTCACGAAATTCAATCCATGACATATCAGTGTTGACATGTTCTTCATAAATATGTCGTAAATTAATTTCATCTTGTTTAAAAAGTATGATTAAGTTCGCATTGTCTCTTACTAACTGCTTAGGGATTTTACTGTATGTTTGGTTTAGATAAAAACAATCAATGCATTTGTGTCTTCCCATCGCAAAATAATCACGCATGTTACTTTGATTTTCACAAGCAACATCATCAAAAATAATCACGGAGTTGGGTTTTGCGTCCTGAACGCTTAGTACCTCCTCATTTCCCTGATATTTCTGGAGGGAAATACCAGGCACCCGTTGCAAAACTCTTTCTAAAAAAATGTACTTGGGTTGGTGCAGAGTTTTTGAATAAACATAAACATTTTCAAATCTTAATCCGTTTTCGTGTATAAGAAGACCAATTAATAAATTGGTTTTTCCGCAGTTGGACGGACCGCAAATGATACATCGTACTGTGTTAGGCAATAATTCTCCATGACGAAAACTAGTCTTACAAATATCATCGCAGACTGTATTAACATGCAGCGATTGCGGTTGTTTTACAAATTTCATGATTACTGTCGGAAATGAACCGATTGAAAATGAATGAATGTATATAGAACGTTAACATTTATAAACTTACCTCTTTTGGGTTCCTGGTCATTGATCGAGTCGATTGTTCATTATTGAGCATTCTGTACCACCCTTCAGAGCGATAGCGAGCTCGCAAGATCATTGGTCGTGTACAGTAATGCACTAGAGAGTAAGTAAACGGAGAATCGAGTTGATGGTTGATTTTTCATCGTGCTCCTAAACGCGGCATACTAGCCAGCCGTACGGAAGATAGTGTTAAGAAGCAGGTAACTAGTTATTGGTCGAGTTAATCGTTCCTAATACACGGTCTATCAAACTGTCTCGTTCGAGTGGAGAGTCGAGTCGATTATCGATTATTGGGCATTCTATACCACTATCGGCAGCGAGGCGCACTCGCCCGAGCACTTGCCGATAGTGGAATAGAATGCCCAATAATATACTACTGCTGTAAGGTATCGCGTAACCGTCCTGGAAAATGGCGATATACGACACCTTTCAGCCAAAAGTACGACATAAATTATGACGATAATATGTAACGATTTTTTACAGTAGAAAAAGATGTAAGTCGCTATAGTTAAATATTGTAATTGTCTATACCACTAGCACACAAGATTCCGTATTGAGAGACAGTCAGTATTATACCCATACACATTCCAACTCACACGTCTGACAATATCTGCTCACCCAAATTTTAAAATGAAGTGAAAAATATATGTATGTATGTTACGTTACCTTTGTTTTTAATTTAAAATGTTTTATAATTGTGGTTATGGTTTAAATCCAAAATTAGTTTTATTACTTTGATTTGTATTTTCTAATTTAATTATATTTTTAATGTTAATTTTGATTTTTCATTTTTTTATGGTTTTTATTTTGAATTTCGATTTTAATTTTAGACTTTAATATTAATTTTGATTTTGAATTTAATTTATTATAATTGTGACTTAATTTTGCATACTAATTTTATTTTTGATTTTGTTTTTTTAATTTTATCCTTCCATTTTTTTTTGTATCTTTTGATGCCAGAGATTAATTAATTATAATCTAGTAATAAAGGGAAGGCACTAGCTCCAGTAATACAGTTTACACTAGCGCAGGAGCTAGGAAATTCATAAAATGCATGTATAATTTATGCCAATAAAGATTGTTATTTATATTATATCACATAGAGTGATGAATGACAATAACAGCCTACTTCAGATTAAGGCGATTAAGACACTGCCACGCACCAGGCAGCGTAGCGCGTGTTTTAACATTGCTTGTAAATATCTCTGTTTGTATAGAAAACACGCACAGTTCAACACACAGAAATTGCATCCACGTGTGTTCATACCGAGAAACACGCGCACACGCGCATGGTTGCGGAGTGAGACGCAAGATATGGCACACAGAGTCTCGAAGTGCCGTGCGTGATTTTGGACGGGCTTGTCGTGTGTTTGAAAATGGAATAACGCAATAAGTCAGAGCCACAGTGAATCCACAAAACGCAACCCACACGATGATGCAGATCTGTACTCCCGCAAGTACCTACGCGCGTAGGTGCATTGACACGCAATATGCAGCGTGATGCGGGGCAGTGTGATAATCACATAACTCAGTTTAATATAATTGGTTTACTCAGCTGGCATTAAGTAAATAAATATACCTACAATATAGCGATCCTAGCAATCCCAGTGTTTTATCAAAACATTGTAATTACGATGATACCATAGATTATATCGACAAACGCTAGCTTAGAGGGATTAGCAGTAAGTCACGTACGAAATGTCTATGCCTAGACACGCTTTGTGCATACAATAGAGCAAATACCAAAGACAATACGTTCTCTATGATTCTATGCATTGATTGTCGGGGGATTAATATCTCCTATCTGTTCCTGTGACAATTTCAGTTTGGCAATAATTGGGGTTGATATTGAAATTGGTGATGGAATGTCTTGTGGAAAGCTTTGAATATGAATTAAATTGAATATGAATGAAAATTAAATGTTTTTACTATATTTTGTTTTATTGTTCCTAATAAACGATTATTATTATAAACGATTGTTATTATTTTGTACGAATATGCATTTAATAATACACCGTTAAATTTTGATGGTTTTAATCCCGTGGAGGGTCGATTCGGTACATGAAACACAATCGATTTGTAAAAATAAAATTATATACTTTTAATTTTATCTCGAATTAATTTACGCATGTACGAAATTAATTTCTTTAAGTAAACGTCAGCTAGGCGAGTAGGTAGACCTGTAGGTGGTTAGTACGCAACGACCGACAACTACCTATAAGGACATTGACTCTTTACGGGAACCGGGACGGGACTTTTACTAGTACTAATACATACTATTGTTATAAAGAGTAAGAGCAGTTTCGCATTACGTCCGATCTGAATCCGAACCGACTAAAACCCGTTCTTATCCCATCACTAACACGCAATTGATAGTTTTCCGTTCCGTTTCTGCACTAGTGCAGAAAAGTGCGCGTGACGTAGTGCGAAACCGCTCTTACTCAAGCAACTTTTATTTTAAAACTAGGATTAGTAAGTGGTTACAGGAGTTGACATATAAAACGACTGAAGACCTTCTTGCTGTTGTCAAGTAGCTTCACCGTTGTATTATGGTTTTAAAGAAAATCTATTGAAAAGCATTAGTTCAAAGTTTAAGAACCAAAATGTTAAACTATGTATATAATGTTGAAACTAGTATGAGTAAGACATTGTGATTTAGGAGGAATCAATGGAATCCCAAAATACAGGCATTTCTTGCCTAGTTTGGGGTCCAAATGGTCTCAACTAAATATATGTACTGACTACAAAACACATAATAACAATTTTGTACACAAGATTTTGTTCACAGTCTATATTTACTATGTAACTACCATGATTGTTTAGCTCTTGTGTGTAATTGGATGTTATTGGATCAAATAAATTATTTATTTATTTAAAAAAAAATAAAAATAAAAAAAGGCAAATTAGGATAACGGGCAAAAATAAATGTTATAGTAGTGTTGTCTTAAGAGTTTGCTGTAGATAAAGTCAAAGGATAAGAAACCACAAAATAAATCCAACATTTCTACCAGACAAAAAACATTACCTTTCTAAACAGGCCTTTTAATATGACAGTGTCCCTCTTACCCACAATAGGGCAACTTAAATAAGTCGAGACTAATGACTTGAAAGTTTTTTTGGAAGAAAAAAAGACGAACTGGGAACAGGCGGGGCTCATTCCAAGTAATTCGGTGAATGGCATAGATACAGAGGAAGGCAAAAAGTTCGGGGATTTGGCTGATCTGAATAATAATAGTGCTGCTGCCTTTTGAATAGAATTTTCTAAGGTTTCTGAAGGATTTTTGGTCGAGTGATTATTTGATCGATAGTTGATATTAGTAGGTAAAGAATAAAATTAATTTAATAGAAATAATTCGGTTTTACGCCTGGTCAGCTGTGCGGAAAATTTGAAGATAAACCTAGAATTTTTTAATGTATTTTTACAAATTTTAATAAATTCAAATCTAGGTTTTATAAAAACTTAAGACGTCTGGGATGCTTTTTCAGCGAGATATCGGTGATAACGGTGATTTTTATATTACAAATTCAATCTTATTTATTTAATCGTTATTACCTAAACAGGGCTCTGTAACGCTTCAAAGATTTCCATAGTCACGCAGTTCTCAGCGTTTTAATGGCGCCGCCACGTTCACGTTCCTTAAAACTTTTTTTACCATAATTTTGTCAATTTTTTTACTGAATAACTGTATTTTTCAGGAGTTAGTTTCTTCTCCCCATATTGAATCTTTTAGGAAGAATAACGTAAGTGGTAAAGATAAAAGATATTTATTTTGAAAATAGTTTAAAAAATAAATCTCTTACACTACCACATATCACTCACACTATATTCTTTTACACGAGCATATACCACGACATTTTTTCATCACATTATACTGGATATGGCCAGTGTTTCCTAGCTGACTACCCTAAAAAGAAACGAGAAAAAACACCGAAACAAACTGAAGGGTCAAAGTATCTTTTAAACTCCATACAGCAAACATGTAATGGCCAAATCATATGAAAACCATGCAGATTAGTGTCTGGGTTGTTATATTGAGAAAATAATGGCACACGGAGCTGTCTATTTAGTGCAAGGATTTATCAATATTCGTATCATTCTTCTCAGGACTACTAGAGCTCAACAACAATTTGTGTTAATTGAAGAAATGGGTTTTTTAGTCCCTAATTAAAAACTATTAATGAAAATACTTTTCCGAAAATAAACATGACTTATATTCACGGAACTACTGATTCATTATAATATTTTTTTATATCGTATTTTTAAAATGAATACTTTTGAGTTACGAAAGGAAAAACTCCTTCCTGCAAAAAGCGCAAAAAGTCGCTTACGAAAGTTTTCCTGACAATGTTCCCTATTCACTGCAAATTCAAAGTTCTCATCAAACGAGTCCCAAATACCGGACAAGGACATCGAATGCGGTAGAACAATCACTTACCCGCTAACATCCCGGAGGAATCCCGGAGTCCGTGACATGGTCCCGGATTAACCGCTATGACCAACCTGTTGTGACCGGCCAGTGTTAACATTAGCCACTTACAGCATTACACGGCGAGGAGATGCTGGAAAGTGGTTTAGAGATAGATGCGGGTATGGGGACCAACTTATATGAATTGTTTGTGCTTGTATCTACGAGTAATGGTGTATACAAAGTTATGTTATCACAATAATGTTAGTTTGTATTCAGTTTTTCTTTTAGGTGGGAATATCATTTAATGACTTCTCGTTTCTATTCACTTGTATTTTTTCTTTCTCTCGTTTGTATAACCTTTTACTGGCTAAAAATCAACTCCTGTTCCTTCGTTGCCTTTCATACCAGGGCCGAGCCTTCCTTTCAGAAGTAGACCCTTGGCTCCAGTAGGCTTCGACCCTGCTGGGCCCCTACGGTTTGCTGATATCTCCCTGAGGCGCGCGTTGGACAATATGTTCCGTCAACGACTTGGGCTCGGCCCGGAAGGTTACCGGTTTTTTTTTATGGTTGGTAAAATCATCCAATGACAAGTCCCGCCCTTGGGTGGAGCGGGAATTAGTGTCAGACTCTTACTGACTAAAAACCTACCCTGTTCCATTCATTGCCTTCATCCCAGGGCCCCGGGTGACACATAACCATTGCCCCGGCGAAGGTTACCGGATAGTCCTTTTCGGTTCCTTTCGTGTGCCATGTTATAAAATGAAATCTGACCCTTCCTGTCAGATTTTTCCTGATTTAAAGTAGAATTAAGAAAGAAAAATATTTGGTCCGCAACACCTTGATAGACCATGTCTTAGAAAAGCATAAAAGATACTTTATTGTATACCATACCGGGGTATGTTTTTTTGGATAGTTTTCTACATTTTCGCGAATTATTTCAATGACAAAAGTTATTAATTACTGCAATGATTTGAATTGATATTTGATTGTTTTAACTGAACTGTGGGTTTGTGAAATTGTTTATTTAATTTAACAAACTGGTAGATTATATTGTTATAGTATAAAATGTACATAAAATCAACAATGTTGCGGCCAGTTTCCATTCTAACCAATTACAGCTAAATATTTTATATGGAACACAGAATATTGAAATATTTGATGCAAATACTGGGAAATGTTTTGTTCAAGTTCCCGAGTAACATTGTATGGTAGTTCAATCGAAAATTCTGATGCGAAATTCAGCATTGTTCAAATGAGGTATGGTAGCTAAGAGTTAAGGTTTGCTACAGGCAAACCTGTCAGGTACAGTTGTGTTTTACAGGTAAAGGTCATCGCACACGTATCAACTCGAGCCGTTCAGTATTATTTGTATGAAACTCCTTTCTGCAACGCACACTAATCGGAATCGAAATCTTAACGTAATCGTCTCGCAACAAGCTCTGAACTGCGGAGCAGTGCGATGTCGACGTGCAGTTCCCACGCTTACGGCTCTCCACACCCTAGCTTACGTCTCTTCGTCCACGCCCCTCCCACGGTCTGCGTTGACGAACGTGCTTTCATTGGCTGTCATTCACAAGGCAGCTTCCAGTCGTGTTGCGTTCCTTTCTTTTTATTTTCCTTTTCCTCTTTATCAAGTGCTATAGCAATGATAGCCAACTCACGTATTGTCAACCGAGACATAACCGTGTGCTACACTTAACGTTCGGATTCAAAATGATCGAACTAGTGCCGGCTAGCCGTCAACCAGCCGTCGGCGAGCCGTAAGCGCGGCGTCGTCTTGCTGTAGCCGAGTCGAAGTGCCGAGAATTCTGATCCACTTACGTTACGTTGCCGTCTCTTTGATGCCAAGGGGAAAGGCGAGGTGGTGACGATCTACTCCTGAATTGATATGTGTGCTCTGACCCTAAACCGGAGCATGTCTATTGCACAACTGTGCAGGTTTCCACACCAGCTTACCTGACAGGTATAACTGTGCAGGCAAACCTGTCAAGTACACCCTAATGCACCGTAACCTTTACGAATACCATGGACCCTACAATGGGTGCTAAAGGAACACAGGTGAATTTTAATCAGTAAAAATGTTACACTTTCTTTCGTTTCACTCAGAGTGAGATAAGTTATTTGATGATTTCCCAGGTAAAAAAAAAGTATAGCATAGCATCAGCCTTACAATGTTTCCACTGCTGGGACTCAGGCCTCCTCTCTAGGAGAGGGAATGGGCCGTAATCAACCACACGGGCCCGGTGCGGGTTGGTAGATGTCACATGTCTTCGAATTTTTGGTTCTAGGCTATGCCGGTTTCCTCACGATGTTTTCCTTCACCATTTTGAGAGCAATGGTGATGAAATAAGTTACACAAAGTAATGCGCCTAGTTGGGTTAGAACCTGCGGCCTACAACTCGTAAGTCGGAACCATTACCACTCCGCCACCACTACTATCAGAAAAAAGTATACTTAATTAGAAATATCCCTAATCATGATTAGAAGATAGTGCGTTTAGACGACAAGATAAAAAATATTACTCAGCATTAAACAACTCAATCGACGAAAGAATAAAACGTTAAAAACCTTGAAAAGATCCGACTTCAATGAAACTGAGCAAATAGCTCGTCGTCTCGAGAAAACCGAAAAAAGCTTTATTAGAACTTTCTTGAATTTGCTGCAGAAAATGTTCTACTACTAACTTTTTTATTATTAAAACTGGTAGTTTTGCTATCGCAGAAACTAGTCGTGTTTGCGGAAAAGTATAAAATCAGGAAGAAAACCCACAAAACATCGGAAGGAGTGAAAACCTCGCACTTGAAACACTTTCTTAATTAAATTTACTTTAGGAGAGAACTTTGCAATTGGAGTGTGGCCAAAGAATGAGCGGATGATCGTTATTATTAAAAAATAGGTTGTTCTAGTTTCGAGCTCAAAAACTGCGGTTAAAAACTTATGTTGGCGGATGTCCGAGTGGGTGACAAACCGCTAAAACTTTGTAACGCGTGAAATATTGACTGTATATCCAGACTCATATTTAACATGGGTATAAAAAATTGATTTACTACTTTAATCGTTCTGTACCTCAAACAGAAAAAAAAAGCATGTGTGTGTTTAAGGTATACCTATCACACATGTGTTTGTTATACATTCCTAAGAAAAAGAATGTTGTTAAACAGACATCAAAGTCATTCTATAAGGCTTTATTTTTCCAGTTGAGGCACGGAACCCTAAAGTATTAAATTTCTGTACCCATGTTAAATAATGAATCTGGCTATACAATCGATATTTCATTTTTTTTTAATTGATTGAAACTGGTTCTTTATTGCGATCGAAACTAGTCTATATCAAAAAAAAAAAATATAATGTGCCATGACTGCTAAACCATTTAAAGGTCCTGATGAGTATCTACAGTCCTATAGTTACTCGCTAATTTCCGAGCTCCAAAACATTTACTTTCAGCTCAATGTGAAGAACGAACAATTACTGCAGCCACTTCAGTCACCGATGAAATGTAATGGACTTTCGAAATAGAAGAAAACAATATTGCTTCTGAATGTAGCCTTCATGTGCACGTGTCATATCTTTTAATTTAAAGAGAGTGACTAGAAAAGAAAGAACATATGAAATCACACTAATATTTTAGCACACTTTTCTTTTAGCAAAGCATAGCATAATCACCCTTACGATGTTCCCACTGCTGGAACTCAGGGCTCCTTTCTAGGACAGTGAATGAACCGCAATCCACCATGTGGGTCAAGTATGTACTCGTATCGATGAAAGTAGCTTGATTTCAAATTTTTGGTTCTAGGACATACATACCTACAGCCGAACATAGTACCTCCTTTTTGAAGTCCGTTAACAATAGGACTTCTCTCCACTGGCTCCTACCTTGCTTTTCTTTAATGTTCTGAAAGCAGTGGTGATGAAATAAACTACACAGAGTAATACTTCTGGCTGACAGCCTGGCACCTGGTGGACGGCTAGCTACCCATTGCTCGCCGTCCGCAAGTCTGCTCATCCATTGAGGTTGATAGTTTGGAGGTGTATGGAACACAGTATAAAGAATCGCACATCTCCATCGAAAAGGGTGGATACTCCCATCAGATGAGTGTTTTTGTATGGTCCGGGCAACTGCCTGATATTTGATTTTTAGCTGTTGTTAGAAAATTGTATTACTATGATCACAGAACAGTTTCTGTTCTGTGACTGTGATGCACGATTTCGAATTTTAGTTCCTATGTTGCGTCATAGATGTCGCTAAAGCAGGTAAAACCTTTATGCCTTGATCACTCGTACCGAGTAAAGGGCGAGACAGTAAGATGTTGCTCGGCCGAGACAGTGATGTAAGCGTTGTAAAGATAAGCGCTCGGTCGAGCACTCTGCGCTATATTTATACGCACCGAGTATTTCGTCGAAAGCACATTTTTTATGGTGGGTAAAATCATCAAATGACAAATCCCGCCCTTGGGTGGGGCGGGAGATAGTGTCAGACTCTTACTGACTAAAAACCTATCCTGTTCCATTCATTGCCATCGATCCAGGGCCCCTACAGTTTGCTGACAACTGTCTCGTTCATTTGCTCGGTAAGATACTTAACTGATCTATCATTATGTCTACGAAAATATAAAAGTAATCTTGGGTTAATTAAATATTATTTAGGTTATTAATAAAGTTCTTAAGAAATACGTAATAAAATAAAATTCTGAGAAACACTCAGTAAAACTAATAAGATCATAATGCTCTTTACTAACTAAATAATTTACCAGCAAGTTTTTTGAAACGAACACCACAATTTGTTATAAGTGAGACAAATTGAATTGAATATTATATAACAGTTGTGTTAGTGGTCCATTTGGGGACTATGTAGATTACTTTTCCCTTTTATTTAATTTTAATTAATTTCTGAGAGTTATGAGTACATTTTTCCAGCCTACCAAATGTCCTTTCTTTGGTATTGTTCGTAAAATTGAGCTCCTTAATACTCGTGAGTTGAGCTATACAAATACTGACAAATGCTTGCACTGACTGGACAGGTCCACTCAGAACTGTATGGTTCTTTCTTCAAAAGACCATCTCAGACTCCAATCCGTATGGTTCTCTTATATTTTTGACCATTACATGTTTGCTGTATGGACTTTAAATGACTTTGACCCCTGCTGCTAGGAAACACCGGTCTCATCTAGTTAAAACTGAGGAAAAAAATTGACGTGTAAAAGTGTTTTTACCCGACTGCGCCAGAAGGAGGGTTATTAAAAACCTATTTGCAAAATAAATATCATTTATCACAGGTTAGCGCAGTGGTTGAGTAATTAAAAAAAAAAAATATTTGAGACTAAAAACAACAAGTCGTAAAAATTTTGAACGTTTTTGAAAAAATCTGATTTACACGCGCAAAGCTCATCTATATCCACTACATCACCGTGAGTGTTAACCGTAGGCGCGGGCTTGCGGACGGTGAGAAATGGGCAGCTTGCCGTCCGACCGTCAAGTAACAGTCCGGACCGAGCTCAAGTCATAGACGGCACGTGGTGTTGTTCCACGCGCACCTCAAGGAGGTGTCAGCAAACCGTAGGGCACAGCATGGACGAAGCCTGCTGGGGCCATGGGTTGTACGAAAGAAAACTCCGGGGCTCTGGAACAAGGGCAAAGAAAGAACGGAGTGGATTTTAGTCAGTAAAGTCTGACACGCCCTCTCGCTCCGCCTAAGTGCGGAAGATTTCACTTTTTAAAACCTAAAAATGAAAACTGTAAGTTTCTAAAAGAAGACCAACTTTACAAACCTTTAATGGTGGCATGTTTAAATAATTTTTTGACGGTGAGAATTCTTCAAACAATTCCTCTCGCTTTGGTTGGGGCGAGAAGAAGTATCAGACAGAGACTATTACTGACTAAAATCCACATGTAGTCCTTTGTGCCAGCAGCAAGGTTGTTCGAAAGACAAAGCTTTGGAATGCAAAGAGCAATTTAGGGTACACAGGCAGTGGAACGAAGGTGAAATCCGATTCCGATCCCAATTTCCGACCACCGTCCGGACTGGGCCCAAGTCGTCGACGGAGAAAGAAAGAAAGAAAGAAGAAAGAAAGAAAGAAAAACAGTTTATTTACGCAAATTGACGCAAACTTAAAACTAAATAACAAATAAACATTATAATCTAAAGAATATGTGCGTCATATACGCGCAAAACGGCCGAACGCTCAGCATAAAGCTGTGACCTCATGCATAAAGCGATAAGCTCACAGCGCTGGTTTTCAGCGAGGGCCGGTGGCGGTGTCGACATATAGACGCCGAACGGTGCAGAGTGCCAAAGGATTTAAACAGAATAAGTAAAAAATGACATAAAAAGTACAAATGCGTGTTCTACACGCGCGCCTTAAGGAGATGTCAGCAAACCGTAGGGGCCAAGCAAGGAGGAAGCATACTGGGGCCAAGATAAAGAAGAAACAGGAGTAGGTTTTTAGTCAGTAAAAGTTTGACACTATCCCCCGCTCCGCCCAAGGTGAGGATCATTAAGTGGTTATCATTAGGGTATCATTAGGTGATTTTTCCACCTGAGCTCTACCTCAAACGTAGGTTTCAGAAAGTCTGATACTCTCTTTCACTCTACCTAGAGCGGGAGAAGTATATACTGGTTTTCACACCTGGAAAAAAGGGGTTGCGGTAGGTAACTTTTTCCAATTATCCCGTAAACCTTCAAAAGGTAAGCCAGACATATAATAACTTCCACAAAATAATTGAACAAGTCATAAAAAAACTTTGTAAATCTCATTTATATTCATAGACTTGTACCTACACACGAGCTCATTCATGAAAAGTACTTAATTCATATTATGTGAACTGACGGAAAAGGTCGAGATTTATGTATGACCAAAAGTTTTTTACCTACTTATGAAAAAACTAGTTGCGTACTGAGCTTGTTAAATAACTTTGAATTTTGATGAGCTGTCACCGCGTCGTACGTAACTAGAATGTAAAAAAATACGTAGACCATCAATCTTGATGCTAGCGAAGGAGATTGCAGCAACTGTGAGGGAACTGACATCCACACGTCCCAGCAGCCGCGACAGAAGTCACCCTAGCCAAGTTAAAAAAAGGAATCAGAGGCGTGGCTGACTTGAGGCGTTCGACGCAAGAGAATAGAAACGAAACGGTCGTAACTTGGCTATGCCTGCCCCACTAAGCCTCCAATTCCTTTGTTCTGACCACGTGACCGAGCTTTGAGATAAATTCAGAAAAAAGGAATTGGAGGCCTGGCCAAAAAATATTCTATAACAACTACTAGTCTTGTCCCAAGCTAAGCAGAGCTTGTGTTATGGGTACTAGACAACTGATAAACATACTTATACTTATATTTACTTAAACTTACATAAAATACGCCCAGACACAGAAAAATTTTTCGGCTCATCACACAAACATTTGTCCTGGGTGGGAATCGAAACCACAAACTCCGGTATAGCAGTCAGGGCCGCTAACCACTAGACCAACAGGCCAGTCAAAGCACGTAGGATATTTTTTATTTCAAGAATATAATTATTCCCTTGGGATAATTTTCTACTATTACCCGGGCAAAACCACTGGCTGCAGCTAGTGAACAATAATTGTATGTTATTAGCTTCTACACACACATAAAAACATACAAACCCGCCTTTATAATGTTCTATTTATTGCAATTACTAGCGACCCGCCCAATCTTCGCACGGGTGCAATCGTGATATTATAGTACATTGTGATGAA
Source organism: Leucania comma (assembly GCA_958295575.1). NCBI lineage: Eukaryota > Metazoa > Arthropoda > Insecta > Lepidoptera > Noctuidae > Leucania > Leucania comma. The sequence goes on along the minus strand of OY282470.1, from coordinate 19,588,964 downwards.
ATATTTTGTATGGCAAATTTTGGTTCTGCAAGTGACCGCTAGAGGCGCTGCAAAATTTGCCATACAAAATATTTACGGCGTCGATATCGAGTAGCGACGAATACTATTGCTTAAAACTCATGGTAGAGGTACTGAAGGCTATGGCTATATTGTCTTTTAATCAAAGTTGTTGTTTTTTTTCTTGCGTAAAAAGTTTCTACGATAATGTCGTTTTTAGTGACAATCGAATACGGATATAAAATATTTTCTAATGTTTTTGTAGTATTTGATTTTATTTAATTAACACAGCCAATGAACTTCACTCGAAAAAATCACATCAAAAACCGCGCGCATCGTGGCCATAGACCACAAAGAAAAAATAAAATTTTATTTGAACGAACTATTTATATTGTATTATATGTTTTGTTATAAAATAAATCGTTTTTACAAGTTAAAATTGAAATTGCATGAATTAAGTACTATAACACTAATTTATACTATTAAACCACATTGAACGAACGCAATAACCTAGTAAATATTTTTTTTTGTATTCAAAATTTGGTTTGCGAACAAAGAGATTGAACAAAAAGGTTATAGCTACATTACAGCACTAGTGCGTAATGGTAATCAAAATGTCACAGTTTGGTAACAGGTGCCATTATATACCTAAGTGTAGTGCAATAAAAGCCACTTTCTGAGCAAGTGTATTGAAAAATATATTATGCATCTATTATACATATAAACCTTCCTCTTAAATCACTCTATGTATTAAAAAAACCGCATCAAAATTTGTTGCGTATTTTTAAAGATCTAATAATAAAATAGGGACATACAGCGGCAAGCGACTTTGTTTTATACTATGTAGTGATTGTCATTAAAGGCCTCAAGATATATTTTGCGTTGTCATGGCAACTATGGAGGAAGGTCCTTTAGAAAGGTCTTGGAATATAGGGGTTTGCTCGTAACTTCAACCAAAGGAAGTTGGTAATATTCTCCTATTTGTTCTTGACCCATGACATTCATCTAAAATAGCTCAATTATGGCCGTAAGCATAGTTAAAGCCTTTGATATGGATGTTACACTAACAAGCGTGACTACACCTAAACCCTTGATCCGATCATATTTCTATGATCCGATGTAATTATGGTCAAAGAGAATTAAGGCCAATTTAGACGGTGTGAGTTTTTCGTCTCGAGCGTACAATAATCGTAAGAATATAGAAAACAGTTTCTCTAAATATTCATACTTAGATGGTTTTTTTTTTATGGCAGTTAAAATCATCATCATCAATCAGCGAGCCCGCGCCTATGGTGGCCGGAAATCGGGAGCGGAATCCCGGCGGTGGCGGCGGTGTGTGCGCCGTTGCCTGATGCGGTCGGCCTTCTCCTTTGCTAGCATTACTGCTTCGCAGAAGGAGGCGACCGCCTGCCACTCCTACTCGCTCCGGAGCATGGCCTGAACAAAGGCCTGGCGCGAGAGATCACCGCCGCCGATTGCCCCCACAAGGACACGACGATGCTCTTCTCAAGCGGGGCACACCGCGACTGTGTGCTAGGGTGTCCTCCGGGCGATACTTAGACGGTGCAAGTTTCTCATCTCGGACATACTATTCTCGCCAGAGTGGACGAGCGAGAGGTATGACTTACCTCTCGCTCGTCCACTCTGGTGAGAATGGTTTCGTTCGAGAAACTCGCACCGTCTGAATGGGCCTTTAACAAAATACCTTTAACCTTAACCTAACCGAAAAGCCTTTACTAATTAACACTAGTTTCTGTCAGTCCACGTCCACGCGTTAGTAGAAAATTATCCCAAGGGAATATACACCTGGGGAAAAAAGTATGCTTTTTGTTTTTCTAGCCTATGGTTTAGCCGTGTGCTGAGTTCCATAAAGTTAGTTTTTTGAGCGTAAAAAAGTAACAAACACATATACACACGCTTGGGCTTGCGGAAATCGAGCAATGGGTAGCTCGCCGTCTGACAATCCGGTAATTAACCAGACCGAGCCCAGTTGTCAACAGCGCGTAGTGATCCGCTCCTCAAAGAGATGTCAGAAAACCGTAGAGCCCCAGTAGGCTGATGCCCACTAGCCAGGACCGTGGGAAATTCCCCAAGGACAAGTCATTAGATGATTTTACCCCTGAAAAAAAATAACACACACGCTTACACACATTAAAACTTTTGCCGTTATTTATATACTAGTGTGATTTTTAATATTCCTTCGTTCTTTTGTCATCCAGAACAAGGTCTACATGTGTAGCAAGTTTCATCGAAATTCGATCAGCCGTTCAAGCGTAAAGAATTAACAAATATACAAGTGTGACGTAACAGTTCATCATAATCATCATTTCAGCCGAAATACGTCCACTGTCAGCAGTGGTGGCCGAGTGGTAACGGCCCCGACTTACGAGTGGTAGGTCACGGGTTCAAACGCAGCCATGCGGATTCTAGTTAATTACACGATTCTGCACAGAGTTACTTGAGTAAGAAGAATGTGCAAGACTCAGTGAATCTCGGTATGTTTAAAAGAAAAAACAAAAACAAAGAAAAACAAAAACGAAATAAACAAACAGCAAGTATATGTTTATATTTTTGAGCCGTTTAGGGTTGAAACTCTTGGGCCGTGGGATCCAAGTGCTCATACGGTTTTTAAAGAAATATCCAAATTCTGAGAGCAGTGGTGGCCTAGTGGTAACGGCTCCGACTTACGGGTGGTAGGTCGCGGGTTCAAACCCAGCCAGGCACATTACTTTGTGTAATTTATTTCATCACCACTGCTCTTAAAACGGTGAAGGAAAACATCGTGAGGAAACCGGCATGTCCCAAAACCAAAAATTCTAAGACATGTGACATTCATCAACCCACACTGGGCCCGCGTGATGGATTACGCCCCATTTCCTCTCTTAGATATGAGGCCTGAGTCCCAGCAGTGGGAACATTAAATGCTGATGACGATGAAGTCCTATGTTAGACATAGACCTTCCCCAATATTATTATTATATTATTATTGCACTGCTGGGCAGTTAGGGCCACTTTGTATACCATTTGGGTTTGCGATGATCGCTAAGCTTGGCAAGCGGGTTGGCGATCGCCAGTGTGGTAAAGAGAATGCTGTTGCCCATTTAGGTGTGTGCCTTGGTCGCGTCTTATGACATCCGTGAAAAGTGACAGGATGGTTCTAGTCATTACGTCACAAATCATAAGGGGGCTGGCTGTCACCATGACCTGGTCTCTATGACTTAGTCGTGTAATTCTGAAAAAGAAAGAAAATAATGTTAGGACTAACTCACAAACTATATATTTTCTGCTGTCCTCATAACCCATTCTATTTCAACAATTCCTAATAACGTATGCAAAGCTCGAGGTTATTTTAATGAATACATAAGTTACTAAAACTATGCCTAGTTTAGGTACGTTTAATATTCCTTTCAGCCGAATTTCAACAGAGATTATAGTATGCGGCAAATAAGTTGAACCCGTTGCTATGACCCACCATAGGCGCGGGCTCGCGGACGGCGTGCAATGGGTAGCACGCTGTCCGATCGTCCGGTAACCGACCGGACCGAGCCCAAGTCGTCGTCGGCGCGTTCTGTTCCCGCGCGCCTCAAGGAGCTGTCAGCACACCAAAGAGGCCCAGGCAGGCAGGGTCGAAGCCTACTGGGGTCATGGGTTAACTTCCGAAAGGAATACCCGGCCCCGGCACGATAGGCTACGAAGGAACGGGGTACGTTTTTAGTCAGTAAGAGTCTGACACTACTTCCCAATCCGCCCAAGGGCGGGATTTGTCATTGGATGATTTTACCTACCATAAAAAAAACCCGTTGCTACATATGATAACGTAGAGTAGATCGCCATTTTGATTGAACTTATATTTCACGTATTATAGCTAAGTTCACACGAGCGTGTGGACAAACAAAATAGTTTATCAATAACGATATTGATGGCATGGTGGGCGCACTGGTTTGGCTACACTGCGTGTCACGGGTTCGACTCCCCGCACGGAAAAAATATAATTGTACGTACTACAGATAGGTTCTACGTTTAAGGGCTACGGTTGGGGTTTCCTTGTGTGATCACATCATAAATGAAGAAACAACCTTTCCCCGAAGTATGACCAAGCCATTGCCCCCAGAACAGATTGCCGTTGGGGCCACAAAATCCTAGAGTGGTAGTAGTGTTTGAAGGCCTCCCACCAATGACCTGGGGGCTGACTCTCGAGTTTAATTCCGATCGGTCGGCATTGGAATTGTGACGTTACTCTTTAATTCTAGGGCCAAATAGCGTGACTTTTAAACCAATTTGGCTCTAGCTTCGAATTCAAGAAGACCTGACGTCACAATTCTAATGTCGATCGATTGGAATTAAATTCGAGAGTAAGCCCCCTGAGTCCGATGGATGCGAGGCCCATAAGATCAATGCAACTGAGGACATCTTTTGACTGGTTTAAGTTTTACTACCCCGTTCCTTCGTTGCCTATCATACCGGGGCTGAGCCTTCCTCTCAGAAAATGAGATGACGTCAGAACAAAGGAATTGGGGGCGTTGCTAACTCCAAGCGTTAAAAGAAACGATTGTACCTTGGCTAGTGGAGTAAGGTTGTCTAGTAGATATCGCTGTTAGCGATAAGACCAGTCATTGTAACGATAGATTAAAGTTTTTATCAATTTTTTTTTTTCTTTTTATTAGTGATAGGTTCGCGCTTGACCGCTATCTCACCTGATGGAAAGCGACGATACGGTCGACGATGGATCGCGCTGACCTAGAAGAAACCTATTCACTCTTGACTTAAAGATTCCCGGGTTGTAGCCATCAGGAAACACATTGTGTTATAGTTCATTCTATTCTGTTCTGCATTTGATGATTTCTCATCAAAGAGAAGGATTTGCCAAACGGGCTTTAGAGAAACCAGATACAAGCCAATTTAAGGCGGACCCTTACCAACTTAATATTATTTAAAGTCAATCTCATTACGAATACTTTATAATTAAAGCTAAGAATCAATTTCTTTTATAATTCAAATTAATATAATTCAATGAATATTCTGTGAAAGTAATTAAAAATTATACAGATGAGTAATATAATTCGTGTTAAGGAATCTTATAGAGGACATCAAAGAAGAAAATACTACTATTTATAGGTAAATTAGAGCGATGTTTGACCCAATTAGATTATTATATCGTATTCAAAAGAGAAAAAGGTTTCTGGGAAATGATTACTACTAAGTTTTTGAACGTAGTCTATTTAGTTATAAGAGCAAAATCCCGGTGCTTCTAGATGTAAGTTACCTATTCAGACTTATTAAAACCACACACTGAACAAATGATCATGCTCATCACACAAACATTTGTCTTAGGTGAGAATCGAACCCACGAACTTCGGCATAAAAGTCAGGGCTACTAGGACTACCACTAGACCAACAAGCCAGTCTGTGTATTTATCTATTTATTTAAACTTCATGTACAATAGTGGTACATAGGCGGACTTAATGCAACAAGGCATTCTCTACCAGTCAACCTTTGGGTTTGGGTGGGTAGTGTGTCCACTAAACTTTCTAATAACATATATTATCCACCCTTACGTTGTTCTATAGGGGTCCTGCAGGGTCGAAGGCGACTCTGGTGCTTTGGGAAAGAATAAAAATTGACGGCACTGTTGGCGCAGTGGCTGAGCGATTGACTGCTGCGCTGCGGGTCACGGGTTCGATTCCCGCACGGAACAAATATTTGTATGGCCTAAAGATAGGTTCCGGGTCTGGGTGTCTTGTGTATGTGAGTTTACATGTTTGTAAACGCACCCACAACACAGGAGTAATTCCTAGTGTGAGGCAATGTTTTTGTTTTTTTTTTTTTAAAAAAGAAAACACAAATTAAAAAAATGCGTACCAGGGCCCTGGAACCAAGGCAATGAAGGAACGGGGTAGGATTTTAGTCAGTAAAGTCTGACACTATCTGCCGCTCCGCCGAAGAGCGGGAGATATCATTGGATGATTTTAACTACCATAAAAAAACCTTACGTTGTTGAAACCTCTACGGTCCGGACTAAGCGTTTCAGCTCCTCGTTTATACCGCGTACATCGAGGAACTGGATGTCTTCAAGGCTAGAGTGAATAGGCTCTTAATAAACTAGTGCGCCTCACTATTAACGATTATGATAAATGATATTTATTTTTGCAAATAGGTTTTCAAAACACTTTTACACGTATTTTTTTTTTTTAAACTAGATGAGGCCGGTGTTTCCTAGCTGACTACCCTGAGAAGAAACATCGAAACAAACTCAGGGGTCACAGTCTCTTTTAAAGTCCATACAGTAAATATGTAATGGTCAAATCACATGAGAACTATGCAGATTTGTCTGAGATGGTTTTTTGAAGAAAGAACCATACAGATTTGAGTGGACCTGTCCAGTCAGTGCAAGCATTTGTCAGTATTCGTGAAGCTCAACTCAGGACTACTAAGGAGCTCAACGACTTGACGAACAATACCAAAGACAGGACATTTAGATAGGCCGCAGAAAATACTCAAATTGCCAGACATACATACATTAAAGTTACTGAAAAGAAAAGAGAAAAAAAAAGCAATCCACATAGTTCTCACATTCACAATAATGAATGGAAAATGTCAAACATTAATGGAAAGTAAAAAAAGGGAAAAACATGTCTAGTTGTAAAATATAAAATTTACAATGCCCAATTGTAAGAAAAATAAATAAATAAATGAACAACTATGTCAATTTGTCAAAAAATAATAATATCAATAATAAAAAAAAGAATCAAAAACAGAAAATAAAAGAAAAAGAAAATATAGATTTTCTTTTTCCATATATATAAAATAACATCAGTTGTAGTGCGTGATTGCATCACGGCTTACCATCAGATGGGATCGCAGTCAAGCACTAGTTTATATTTAAAAAAAAAAACATATTATCACATAGCATACATGCTAGGCTCGCTCACCCCGGCCAGTGGATGCCTGCGAGCTTATTACATTCCCACTTCCTCTATGGTAAAAAGGGAGGGTTGCTTTAATTTGTATAGCTTTGTTACCCTACGCAAAGTCATGTCTCCACGTTTCTGAGAAATGAGGATAATTGTGCGTGTTTGTATGTGGGTAGGTATGCTGTCCTTTTCCTGTTACGTGAATTTCGTGAATAGAACAAGATGTTGGGTATGTTTTTGGCTGACTTCGTAAGTTATGGGACATTCCGGTGCTGGTCATATTGCGTGGTGAGCAGGAAGGGTGCTCAAAGGATAAGTAGAAATTTTATCAACTCAAGTCTGATGTTAAAATAATAATAATAATATACGCCTCAACGTACGCCTTCGAAAGGTCCAGAACTTCAGAGTTCTGAGATAAGTAAATGTATGACAAATAATGATATTATTATTCCACAACTATCACACACTAAAACATTGTACAAAGGCGGACTTAATGCCTTAGGTATTTTCTATCAGTCGGTGCAACTTATTATAAGACAAATAGAAAGGAAATAAGAAAATAATAATTATATAGATACTTATAATAATAATAAATTATTTATTTGTTTGAAATATAGTGGTAGGTACAGACAGGTCTTAAAATATAATAATATGTCTTCATATTCTGCCTCATATTTTTTTTTATTTTTTTTTATTTATGGTAGATAAAATCATGCAATGACAAATCCCGCCCTTGGGCGGAGCGGGAAGTAGTGTATGAATGGGCATGCTGTAAATTATTTACAACGAAAAATTCTATCTAAAATAATGTTCTATTGATGAAAAATTACAATAAATTAAATTAAAAAAAATAACACATTTTTTTATTATTTAAAATTTAAGTAATTAGATTAAAAATGTCTGATAAAAAAATAGTTCAATTAAATTTGTGAGTAAAACTACAAAATGTCAAAAACGAAGAGATTCGGTTGGGAAATTTACATATCGGTATTTTTTTATTACACGAAACCCTTGTTATGCGAGTCCAACTAGCCTTTTGTTTTCAATTATTCCGAAAAGATGTAAGGAGGTCCAGCAAAAGGAAGATTAACATTCTTTAACCTAAATAGGTATATCGTTTTTTGAACCATGAAATACTAATTTCGAACTTGTATTGTCATTAGTAGAATAAGTCTAAATACGAATAAAACTGAAGATTCCAATGTTAGTAAGATTCGAGCGAATTGGGGTCCGAAGGTTTAACGAAAGTTCTGAGCAGAATATTTTCTCAGCTCTCTCATAAACGCTATAGTAAACATTTTTTGCAGATGGTCGGAAAAAGAACTAGGGGAAGAAAAATTCGTGCAGTGATTTCCTTTTTTACTACCGAGTATAAGCGTAGCGAATTTTTACGCCTCAATTTTCTCCACTCTAAAAATACAGATATAAAGTAAACAAGCATTATTAGCGTAATGAAAATTTAATTTCTGTTCCTAACTAAAACCAGTTCTGAGAAATTTTTATTGGATTTTCTAGAAAACTTTGTATGGTCTGCCCACACTCGCGGAGTTTTATGATTATTTTTGGGGTTCCGTACCTTAAAAGGAAAAAACAGAACCCTTACATTTTGTTGTCCGTCTGTCTGTCAAGACCCTTTATAAAAAAAAAAACAATATTTCTTGATTGAAAGTCTGCGGGGCTATATCCTGCTGCAGATATTTATAGGGCTTAGGCGTAGGGACTATTCGCCATAAAGTCGACCTGAGTTCCATCACCAGCCCTTTTTTATGGTAAGTAAAACCATCCAATGACAAATCCCGCCCTTGGGCGGAGCGGGAAATAGTGACAGACTCTTATTGACTAAAAACCTACCCCGTTCCTTCGTTGCCTATCATACCGGAGCTGAGCTTTCCTCTCAGAAAACGGCCCTTGACCCCAGCAGGCTTCGGCCCCGCGTGCCTGCAGCTAGCAGGCTGGGCATCTACGGTTCACTGATAGCTCCTTGAGGCGCGCGGGAACAGTGCGCGCCGTCGACGACTTGGGCTCGGTCAGTTCGGTTGCCGGACGATCGGACAGCGTGCTACCCATAGCACGCCGTCCGCAAGCCCGCGATAACCAGCCCTTTGCGTTTCCAGGTTGTGTTGACTCTTTGAAACAAATTCGGACGCCGACAAGTACATTAATGATTCCATTAGTTCCTGAACTTCTAACTTATTCATAAACAAGATAACCCTTAGCAACAAACTAAGGTGGAAGTAGAACTGTAGCTCCATCAGCTCGATACACAATAAAGCTTGATACAAGTGAAAAGTTCTCTTCAAAGTTCAACTCCCTAAGGGAATAAAAAGTTCTTAGGATGATTGTTCTTAGTTTTTCTCTAAGTACAAAAGTATTTCTGTAAGGCTATTTGACTATTCTGACTTAATCTAGTTCCGCTTTCTTATAGGTAATTTTATTTGGTTTGTGTTTTTAGCCATTATTCCAAGTTTATATATTATTTGTGCAACATTCCCGACTTACAAGTGAAGGTAACAAATTTAAACCTAGCTAGGCACGTTACTTTGTGTAATTTATTACATCACCACTGCTCCAAAAACGAGAAAGAAAACATTGTGAGGAAACCGGTATGTCCTAAAACCAAAAAATCGAAAATATGTTACACCCACTAATTCACACTGAGTGGATACGGCCGATTTCTTCTAGGGAGGTTTATATCGATGGAGACTCGTTCGTCAAAAGTTTAAGAGATGAGATATCCTAGAATGTTTTTAAAATGGAAAATCATCAAATAAGTCCTCCCACGCTACGAGGACCGATAGGGATTGTCAAACTTTTACTGACTAAAACCCACCTATGTTCCTACACTTGCCCTTTCAGTTTTAGGCCCGTAGTGACTCATTCCAACAATCTCGCAGCCCTGATAGACATCAGCTCTTAGGATTGCGCGTGAAACACAATGCGTCGTCGATGCAGACCGTTCTTGTCGGACAGTGAATTGCCCATTGCTTGCCGTCCACAAGCCTGCTCCTACGAAGGCCGGGAACTGCCCTGCGACTACTTAGGTTCAAGTGATGGCACAGAAAAAAACATTTGTGTGGCCTACAGATTCATTGTTTCGGGTTTGGATGTCTTGTATATGTGGGATTACATTGTTTGTGAACACGTTCACGATATAGGAGTAATTCCTGATATGGAACAAAGTTTTCTTCAAAAAAAGGGAAAAAAAGACTAGCTACCAGGCTAGCAGGGTTAGCATAATTAAATGAAATAGAATATTCTAATAATAATAGCCAGGTAATTAAAATTTCGGAAAAGGAAAACATTATTTATCTAGCCCACACGGACCCCTAGGGATAGTCCATTTTCCAGGTTTAATTGTAGCCTATGGCGCTGAGATACCTACAGTACTCGTATAATATAGATGAAAGAATTTTTGAGTTCGGGTTGGTACATCCAGGGTTAAAGTTTCTCATGTAAACAAACCATTTTCTCATAATGTTTATTAGTTTAGAACAATCCGTTTATTCATTTTAATATACATAAAGATGCCATTTGAACATCAGCTGCAGGCTGCGGCTGCACGAAGCCGGCTGCAACTGCACGACTGGTTTTCTATGTAGTAGTATGGATTTTTGTGAAAAGCATTCCGAACGCGGCTGCGGCCGCATGTGCAGCCGATCGCAGACCAGTAATGCTGTGGCCGCAAGTTTATACGCACGTAAATACATCATTCTAACCGGTTTACACAAGTCCCAAAATAATCGCTACTCGGAGCTAATAGCGCTCATTTTGGATTGAATCGTAGATTTGCAACTGGCAGAATTTGCTACACCTCCGAATCACTCCCGGCTGCGGATGCAGGAAAAGGCTGCATATCATGCGTGTGCTACCTGCAACTGCAGCCTGCAGCCGAAGTTCGAATAGCACTTTTAGAAGTATATTTTTAAATATTTTAATCCAAAAAATAAATAAAAGTGTAATAGTATCCTAGCGGTATCAGGAAGGACTTACGGTCGACGAGTTTTTTAAGGATCGAGTTCGAGTCGTCGACGGCACCTAGTGTTCTACATGCACCTCGAAGAGATATCAACAAAACCGTAGAGGCTCAGCAGGGCTTAAGCTCGCTAGGGCAAGTGGGAATGTTTGAATAGGAAATTGTGGTCCTAGAACGCAAAAGGCAACTTAAGGTCACCGGTTGGTTTTAGTCACTAGAAGTCTGACACACTCGCTTGCTGCAACCTACAATCAATCTATAACGTGAAAAGTCATTAGATGACAACCATGAAAAAAAACTTCCCGAATCGACTTTCGAAGATTTTTTTGTTTTATTTTTTATTGTGAATTAACTTATGTATAACCACTATAAAAAAGATGTAACTCAAAACAGATGTTTTTTTTGTGACGTAACTATAAATTTATTTGTGCTATAAGACCTTGCTTCATGCCAAATTTCAGGATTCTAGGTCAACGGGAGGTACCCTATGAATGTTGATTCCCTTGAGTGTCGAAATATATTTTTTGCTACATAAACGCCCGTATCTTTTTATTTCGTTAACTTAGAAGTTTGATTTTTTCAGAGCATCAAGGGACCGCAGATATTTGCAGATTACCTCGACGCGTTGCCCAGATAAAGGGTCTTGACTGAAAGACAGACGGACAATAAAGGGTTTTGTATTTTTCCTTTTGAGGTACAGATCCCTAAAAATCATAGTCACAATTCGAGCCGTGTCTATATCTGTGCTTCTAAATCATGCCCTTCATCCAGCCGCCGAAAAGACTCATGGCTATTAAGCCATTGGCTTACACGTTTATCGGTACAGTGGTGTCTAAGTGGATTACTTTTTATTTTTAGTATATTATGCAATATTTCTTAAAAATGTAAAATATATATATATATATAAAAGTGGTAGACCATCGGTATCAGCAAAAGAATTTAAGCTATGCGGCGATCAGGGCTCCAGAGAAAAGAATCTCCTTCCTGTAGATACGAGCCGTGTCCAAGAGTAGGTACCGCTTTCCGAATCAAACCCTTGATTCAACTACTTAACGAGTAGCTCCTAAGATGTTGGTCGATACTCATGGCTATTAAGACATTGGATGAACAACTACCAGTAAAATGTTATCAAAGGAGTCTGTGTTTCCTGATAGCTACAACTTAGGGGTCTTTAAGTCAAGAGTAAATAGGTTACTTCTGGGCAAGCGTGCTCCATCGTCGGCCCACATCATAGCTTAACATCAAGTGAGATACTGGTCAAACGCGAGCCTATAAATAATTAAAAAACAAAGGGGATTCATTATTATAAAAGTATTACTTTGCCTTATGGTAATGTCTGCGGCGGCGATCTCTCGCGCCGGGGCTTGGTACAGGCCATGGTCCGGTGCCAGGAGGAATGACAGGCGGTCGCTTTCTTCTGCGAAGCAGTAATGCTGGCAAAGGAGGAGTCCGACTGCATCAGGCAACGGCGCTCACGCCGCATCCGCCACCGTAATTCCGATCCCGATTTTCGGCCACCGTAGGCACTTGCGGACGGCGAGCAATGGGTAGCTCGCTGTCCGTCCATCCGATGACTGTCCGGAGCGAGCCCAAGTCGTCGACGGCACCCACTGTTCCTGCGTGCCTCAAGGAGTAATTGTCAGCAAATTGTAGGGACCCAGCAGGGTCGAAGCCTACTCTGGGGCTTTGGGGAAGTATGAAAATGTATACCACGGTCCTGGAACCAAGGCAATGAAGGAACGGGGTAGAATTTTAGTCAGTAAGAGTCTGAAACTATCTCCCGCTCCGCCCAAGGCCGGGAGATGTCACTGGACGATTTTACCTACCATAAAAAAACGGTAATGTCTGTGTAGTAGTATAATGTACATTTCAAATCAAAATCTTCCTCTAAAATATTTTTAATAAAAGCCTCCAAAAAGCTTCTTATATTAAAGAAATAATGATCTTCGTCACGACGTCGCCCTGATCAAAGGTTTATGCAAAATACCTACTTCTTATTGATTCCTTCATTTTGATGAAAGCGAAAAAATATGTACTTTTATTTATTTATTTATTTATTTATTTTATTATTTATGTACACACAAATACAGCAGAGGATACATTAAACAATAAAAATTGTACAAAGGTACTGCTTATTTCTGAAAGAAATTTCTTCCAGCAGACCTGCGAAAGGAGACATTGGAAGAAATGTAGACAATAGTGTGTTGAAATAAGAGAAGAAGAGATTGTGAAAACTTAGGTCAAATTAATAAATACATATATAACTAAATTAATAAATACATATATAACTGAATTAATAAATACATAAAATAATATAAATATAATGTGTATATAGTATATATAAATATAAAAAAATATAAAATCTTAGGCCTCATTTTTACACTGTTATTAAAATTAGTATTCTCTTTGTGTTATGTACTGGCAACCCACACCTGCTTTGCTCGGGTGTTACTAAACTTTGAAATTCTGACCATTTTTAGGGTATCCAATATATCACACTAATATTATAAAGGTGAAAGTTTGTGATTGCATGTATATAAGTTACTTCTTGATTATGGAATTCGTAACTTGGTACTTGCGCGCTAAAATCGCAATCAGAAAACCTGAACTCGTAACTCACATATCTATAATCAATGCCATCATAGTCGCAAACCTATAGTCACTGATAGACAAGGACAGAGATAAGAGCCGGCGTTGTCGCACAAGAGTGTGTGATCGTCGCGACCAATGTGAAATCGTAACAGTTGGCACAATTTCAGCGGTTCATGCGCTCGTGGCGAGTCACCTATCTTCCGCAGTTTTGATTAAAGCTGACAATCCAACAAGTCTGACATTATGTCAAAAAAGTTATAATCCAATTTTTTTTTTCATATTTTTTTTTTAGTTTTTCTGTTTAATAAAACTTTTTAAGCGCCAAGTGACAATTTGTCGTGAAACACTTATCAAATCAGCTTTCTTATATAGGAAATTGTCATGACATATTTGCGTTACCTACTATCGTGATATTATTATTATTAATTTTGATAGTGTAAAGGAGTGTTTGTAAAAAGTTTAATTAAATACTTACATTCAGTAGTGAAAGTTATGTATGAATACTTTAAACTAATATAAACGAAGAAGTCACGACAGTCATTTCTTATATTCGAAAACAGATTTATGCTCTAAAAAAAAAGACAGATTTTTTATTTTTAGTTGACTCTTCGCGTGACCCAAGGGCTGGCGTCTACCTCAGTCAGAAATTAAGCATTGCCATTCAACGTGGCAATGCCGTCTGGTGGCTGCAGTCTTTTGGGCACAATTCCAGTCAACAGTGATATGGATGAATTTTATGATGGCATATTAAGCTAAGAAAAAAAATTTAGTCTTTTTTTATGTTCATAAAACAAAATTATTTGCAAATATGTCACGATAATGTGACAATTGGCACTAATTATTGTCAGGAATTAGTTGTATGTGGTTTTTTGACACTGTCGAATTTTTCTTCTTCTTTGGCAACTGAGCCGGTGTCGACTATTCAGCACTATCGACTTTTATTGAACGAATTAAATAAATGACCTTTTCAAGATTTTATCAGTAATTTTTTGACTTAAGTGACATTTGTATTAAACAGTCTTAGGCTTAGCTCACACTGCAATTAAACGCCCGCGTTTTCCCGCAGGTCTGAAACCGCAAAAAAATGTAGCACAAGCATAGATATCCACGTAAGCACAAGGCTTTCTATACAAGCGCACGCATTAGCGATTTTTTCAGTGGCTGATTTTACGAAGTGACACGCGGTTTTGCGTTTTCAGCTATTCCTAAACCGCTTGCGTTTAATCGCAGTGCGTGCTAAGTCTTAGTTTGACAATTCTACAACTTTGTTTTTTTTTGGCATAATGTCAAATTGACAGTTTTATCTTCCTCTACCTTTATAACCACATGTGATTATCTATTGTTTATTACACACACGCACACACATATTTAAATTGTGAAAAGTGGCTTCCTTCGCCTTAGGCGTACATTTTGTCTAGACAATGTAAGTTTATTGTACAGTTATTTTCTTCCGCACTGACCTTCCTTTGTAAATAAAAATATATAGCTATTGTTTACCATTACTATGTCAAGGATAATCATGTTTATATTTTGGCAAGGGCCAAGTATTATTCTTTTTTAGTAGGCTCATAATGTATGTTATTATGATGGACGCGACGTCTACGAACGCGTAGCTTCTTAAACGCGTACGACACGACGCGTCAATGCGACGTTGCCGCTTCGTCGATAGAATTACTTAGTTTTGTATGTACGCTGTAACCAGGCGTACACCAAGCGTATAACGTCGAGTATGCGTCTCTGAAGCTACGTGTCCGTGGATAGTAGTCAGCGTATAATGACGAATACGCGTCTATGAAGCTACACTTCCGTGTTCTGTAGGCCTATGCTTTTATAAGGTTCATTGATTTACCTAGAACAATAAGCCGAAGATTAATTAAATTTTCGTAAACTTTAAGATATTCATTAACGTAGCAATATTGATGATCCAAGTACTCGTATAAGGCGTCTGATACACGACATACAATTTTCACTAAACAAAACTACAAAACAAAATGGAAGGTTTTTTTTTTTGGAAAATGGAAGGTTGGATTTTTTTGGGGTGGGGGTAACAGGGTAAAAAAATAGCCTACCTATTCCCAGACTTAAAATATACAAGTAAAAAAAAAATCATATAAATCGGTGATTTAGATGCCTTCCTTAATAATTGGCAAGAAGTGGCTCAAAACCGAGAGCATTGGAAGGAATGGAGTGAGGCATTTGCCTAGCAGTTGGGCAGTATAGGCTAGATATATTCTATTTTTAGAAAAATGGCAAATAGAGCCGATGTCGACTATTCTGCCAATATCAAAAGTAACTTGGATAAGCAAGTATGTGAATCATTAACACAGACAAATAATATGCTAGAAACAAAGTAACTATGGAGGTGTAAATCTTCGATTGATACAATTGGACTTCATGTGTTAGGCTAGATATAATAATAATACTAAATCTGTCAAACCCTTTCGGAGAAATTTGAAAAGAAGATTTTTACAATATTAGATATTAATTAATGTACTTATAGTAAATGATAAATAATAAATGGCTGATTTGTGTCAACAAGATGTCACACTTGTGGGTAAAACGTTGCGAAATGCTTAAAAAGTTTAATAATAATTTTAATCAAATTGTATATTTAGTATCTACATAGTATTACTATTATATATATTATTACATACATATTTTTTGACGTGGTTGTTTGATACTTTAGTTGAAGACGTCACATACTGTTTTTTTTTCTCCTGTTCTTACCACTGATATATTATAAGGGAAAATACGTTACGCGCTAACATCGCAATCAGAAAACCTGGACCCGATACTCACACATCTATAATCAGTATCATCACATTCGCAAACCTATAGTAACTGATAGACAAGGACCAGAGATAAGAACCGGCGGTGTCGTGCAAGCGAAATAGCGTTAGCCGCCAAATGTGACTGTCGTGAGCGATGTGAAATCATGCCATATAGGCACAATTTCAGCGGACTACGCGTTAGAGGTGAGTCACATATCTTTCGTTATTTTGATTTAATCTAAGGTTTTTACACACTAGTGTCCTCATTTCATTTTAATATAATATATCCTTTTGCAAGTCTATTAGAAAAAAATCTTTACAAAGCCAAGAATGTAAGATTTATTAAAGAAATACTACTGAAGCAATATTTCAAAGCAATATCCATGCAAATCTGGCCAGTGGTAACACAGTTAATTGTAAATCAAGTGCAAATTGCATTCCCAGAGCAATATGAGATACCAGGTGTTGCAAATACTCAACGTTTGTTCACAAACAAGTGACTGCAATTGTCGACGGATTTGATTATCTCTCTGTTTCATTCTAGTGATTAGAAAGAGACAGGCGATTGCCTGTAGGCAGATTTCCCTACAGATAAGATTATAACTGTTGCTGGTAAATCTTCAAGGACAAAGAATGCTTACCGAAAATATAATAGAATTGAATTTATTATACTCCAAAAAACCGGGCAAGTGCGATTCGGACTCGCACACTGAGGGTTCCATATAAATTGCGGTTTACGATTTATGACGTATTAAAAAAAAAACTACTTACTAGATCTCGTTCAAACCAATTTTCGGTGGAAGTTTGCATGGTAATGTACATCATACATATATTTTTTTTAGTTTTATCATTCTCTTATTTTAGAAGTTACCTACAGGGGGGGGGGGACACATTTTACCACTTTGGAAGTGTGTCTCGAGCAAACTATTCAGTTTAGAAAAAAATGATGATAAAAACCTCAATATCAAAAAAAAAAAAAATGAGTTTCAGTTCTAAGTATGGGGAACCCCAAAATTTATTGGTTTTTTTTTCTATTTTTGTGTGAAAATTTTAATGCGGTTCACAGTATACATCTACTTACCAAGTTTCAACAGTATATTTCTTATAGTTTCGGAATAAAGTGGCTAAGATATACGGACGGACAGACAGACAGACATGACGAATCTATAAGGGTTCCATTTTGCCATTTGGCTACGGAACCTTAAAAAGTAACGTACAAATAAACTTAAATCTACAGGTATAAATGTCGAACTCGGGCATTTTTTTTAGGTGGCAAAGTCATCACAAATCGGAAATACGAATCGTACATTTCAAATAGACCAATAATAATAATTTTATTTTCAGGCATCAGAGGCCCATAGAAAAAAAAAATACATAAAATAATCTTAAACAATAATAAACTAATACATATTATAAAAACAAAACTTATTTAACTATAATTTATACACGTAATGTAGTCGACGTCGTGTTGCGCTGCGTGGTGTCGTGTAACCGTCCGCGGAAACGTCGATATACGACACCTTTCGGCCAGAAGTCCTCTTTTAAGAAGGTCTGTAGCTGTTGGGTTGGAACTCGTACCACGAACGACTTGAAGTTGACGTCGTGGCGCGCCTCCAACCTTACGACCCTCAGAGTCCAGTTGGTCTTCACTTTCAAATACTCCACGACTTCCTCAACCTTCGTGTAGTGATGCAGGCGCGAAATGTATAGCTGCGTCGTAGGCACAGCAGGACGCAGCAGCATGTTCGGACCACTCGGTGCGGTACCGCACTGGTTACGGGAACAGGGTTTCTTCTTCTTCTTCTTTTCCACTCTTGTGAAACCCTCTTCATCCACTTGGCCTGTTTTTGGCAAGGTGCTCTGGACTGCTGACAGGGTAGGTTGAGTACCCGTTTTCAGCTTTTCCCCTATTTTCGTTCGTCGCTTTGGTTGCGACGCACCTGATTACAGGCACTTCCGAATTGTCCAAATGTCGGTCTGTCAAAAAAAAAAGTGAAGATGAATCCAATGACATCTTCCGCCCTTGGGTGGAGCAGGAGATAGTGTCAGACTTTTGCTGACTAAAAACCCACACCTGTTACTCAGTTGCCTTTCATAGCATAGTATCAGCCTTATAATGTTTCCATTGCTGGGACTCACGCCTCATCTCTAGGAGAGGGAATGGGCCGTAATACACCACGCGGGCCCAGTGCGGGTTGATGGATGTCACATGTCTTCGACAGACAGATGGACAACAAAGTGATCCTATGAAGGTTCCGTATTTTCCCTTTGAGGTTTTTTTTGTTAACAAAATTTTTTTGTTAATCTTTTTTAGGGTTCCCTACCCTAAAAAAGGTTAACAAAATAATTTTGTTGATAGGTTCGCGCTTTACCAATATCTCACCAGATGGAAAGCGGCGATGGATCACGCTTGCCTAGAAGTAACCTCTATACTCTTGACTTAGAGACTATCAAATTGTAGCTATCAGGAAACACCGACTCCGGCAGGGAATTCCACTCCTTAGCTGTACACACAATGAATGTGTTCGCAAAAAGCTTTGTACGTATACGTGTGATGTCTATCATGTACTGGTGGCACATCGCTGTACACCTGGTGGTCCGATGATGGAAAGGGTTTGTTGGAATTAGGCTAAGTAATTCCGATGCACACTCCCCGAAATGCAACCGGTAGAAAACCGACAGGATAGCATCAAGATTTTGAAGCCCTTTTTAAAAAATCAGCGTTCACTTACATACGTGTAAACGCAGCATTACTTAGCACGTGTCGGCTTAACCTTTCAAGGTCGTCAGCGTTCAAAATTTGTTATCAAATTGTCACAATCCTCACGATGAGGTGACGCCCCCTTCTAAAACAAATAAACTCTCATTCATCAGGGCTCGTAATTCAATTCGTTCTGATTCAACCGAATTACAAAACGACAGCGCGATTCTAATTTTGAAAGTAAGCCAGGATGTTGAATGTTGGAAAGAGTTACCTACAGTGGTCCTGGAACACTATGGGCAAATAAAGAAATATAGCCCAGGGTAATTTTAGTCAGTAAGTCTTACATATCCTCTCGATCCACCCTAGAGAAGGAGAAGACATTTGATGATTTCTCATCTCAAAAAAGAAGCAAAGCTATATGAGTGAACTTGCTTTTTAGCGGATATCCCAAGGAGACGTTTACAAGAGTGCGGAACAGTGTGCAAAGTCACACATACATACATTGAAAAGGGAGAATCCTCCGACCAAGTGGGCGTTATGTCTGATCTGAGCAACTGCCCAATATATAAATTTCAGCTTTCTACTGCTAACGGTCATTGATATTATCCACGGACGGACAGACAGACAGAGTAGTATAAGGGTTCCTAGTTGACTAAGGAACCCTAACAATAAAACCGTACCGTAGGTATCCAAAAAATAAATGAAATAGTAATAATATAAAATGTAAAGGATCACGAATAATCACGATAGATGTCGTATCAAAACAATTTCGTCTTTATTTTCCATTTTTTTTTTTAATTAAGAATGTCAATAAATGGAAGAGAGTCAATGACCGGTATGGCATATTTATCTGGCTCCAACCATAAGCACTTCATCGTGCCCCAAAGCCATCGAAAAATTACTTTTCTAAATAAATACTCCTGTTTATACCGTTTGTACTAAGGGTGCTATTTCATTAGAAATGTGCGAGATAGCTAGGCGATGCGTTCTGTTGAGAAAGAAGTAGCGGAACTATGTATTTGCGCATATAAATTGAGATGTGCGAATTTTTGCACTTGCATCCGCGAGGTATGCAAGTGCAAAAATTTTGCTTGGAATGTCACAGCTCGCTACATACCTAAGCACTACTCAGTTACTCACCATTTCAAAGCTTTGCTACTCATCTCTCGCACCGCTTGAGACCTTCACACAACTTTGGTTTAATTAATTATACGATTCAGGAAAAAAATGTGGATATCCCACAGGAGAACCAAGATTACGATATAGCCCAAAAAATCGCCAAACTTAAGTTGCCAGTGGCCAGGGCATATTGCTCGCGAATGGATGATCGATGGGGTCTAAACATGAAGTAGTGACCGCAAACCCGAAAACACAGCTTACCATGGCTTGAACTAAGGATTGCGGGAATCCGATGGATGCAACGTTGTAGCGATACTTGGAACAGGCATATGTCCAGCAGTCAACGTCTTTCATCTATCATGATTATGATGATGATTTGACATTTCAAAGCGCCGCTACACATCCTAGCACCGCTTAGCTCGTCACACATCTCTGGTAGAAAAGCACCCAACAGCGTAACTCGAAGTAGGATTTATTTGTATTCAAAGCAATGAAACCCAGTATCTACATAAAATCGTGTAAATATTTCTTTCAAATATTTGAAGCTTTGGTACTGAACAAAGATCAAATAAAGGGCCTTGGTACAGTTAAGGACAAAAGTGTTGTGATTGATTTATACATTTTTGATTAAGAGATGTTAAGCAAATACTATGTTTTCTTTTGTTCTAGGTTGGACCAGGACCAACCAATACCAAACTTTTATCGACAAAACGATATTTAGGGGTAAAAAAAGGGTAGGCTCTTATTTCTTCAGTTGCCCTGTAATCTTGCAGACCTGGAGACTGACATTTTTTTAGCGATACTGTATAAAAAAAAAATATTAGGTCGGAAATTATCCAAAGATTTCTCCCACTCTGGGTTGAAAGCGAAGGAGTGTCAGACTTTTACTGATCAAAACCCACTTGTGTCCCTTCAAGGGCCACCGAAACTTTTTTAGGAAATCCCGCAGCGTAAATAGGTGAGAAAATCATCTAATGACATCTCCCACCCTTGGATGACCGGGAGGGTGTGTCAGACTTTTACTTTACTAAAAACCCCCTCCTGTTTCTTCTTTGCCTTCGTTCCAGGGCCTCGTTGTTTACTTTCGCTCAACCTGTGGCCCCAGCAGGCTTCAACCCTGTTGGGCTCTACGGTTTGCTGACATCTCCTTGAGGCGCGTGTGGAACAGTACGCGCCGTCGACAATTTGGGCTCGTTCCCGGCGGTTACCGGACGGCCGGACGGCGAGTTGACTGTAAGACCCTAAGTTCCTTTTGATGTTTCTTATCAAGGTAGTAACTTAGGAAACACCGGTCTTATCTAGTTTAAATTGACAAAAAGATTAACTTTTTTTTTATTTTTTATTAGTGATAGGTTCGCGCTTGACCGCTATCTCACCTGATGGAAAGCGACGATACGGTCGACGATGAACTTGTAAAAGTGTAATTTATAACCAACTGGCGATCTGTCCCAGCTTCGCACGGGTGAAAAGGTGATATTAAATATATTATGTATGTATTATACATTTCTCACTTTCCTCTTGAATCACTCTATCTATTAAAAAAACCGCCTCAAAATCGGTTGCGTAGTTTTAAAGATCTAAGCATATATAGAGACAGACATTGGGAAGCGACTTTGTTTTATACTACGAGTATGTTATTTGAAAAATAAATACCCCATATTATTTAAAATTAAAGCTCCAAAAACTGCATTTACAGAATGAACTATTTTTGATCAAACGAGAACAAATTACATAATATCTTTTCTATCTCTCCATTGCGTGTTCCAGCATTTTCTATTCATAAATTCATAGCTAACGCCCGTAATGGACGATTTTCCTCCGATAGTCTCTCGGTTTTTTTTAATGGTTGGAATTGAAATGCAAATGTCTGCGCTTCGTTTCTAGAACTCAAATGGGATAACAGTGAATACTTATAGTCGTTCAAATGTGCAGCTGCGTGTGGTATTTTATCGGATTTATTAATAATGAATTGGTTATCTTATGCTCAGAATTATGTCGATGAAAGTACCTATAAAATTTTATGAGTATTTGTATTTTGAAAACAATGTTTCTAAAAGTGGTTTTTATATGACACAAAGCTGTTACGTAAGAAAATCTTGCAATACTATGCATACTTATCTTATACATTTACACCTTTCTCACGAATTACTCTGTCTTTTGGTGAAAACTGCATCAAAATCCGTTGCGTAGTTTTAGAGTTTATTACGTTCATACAAACAAACACGGTGAGAAACTTTTTTCTACAATATGTAAGAAAATACCTGTTACCGATCCAACCCGATTTTAGGGTAAACCAGTTTCGCCTAAGCCAAACTCCCTACACGCAAAGGGCTCCGGTCGGTTCGGCTCCTATTTCTGGATAGCTACAAAAAATAACCATGAAGACTAAGGGAGGAACTCTGTTCCACTTTAGCCTTAGAACCTCACCTGTCCGTGCTCGTTTCGCTCGCTCTAGAATAAGCCTAGGTGAAACTAATTCATCCCAAACTCGGGTTCGCATAATGTAAATAATCTATACTTACATAAGTTATAAATGAAACTAGATGGATTTGAAGGAAACTTGGCACACGAGAGTGTGTGTTCGCGAGAGTGTGTTGGATTACCTTGGGAGAATTTTCGGCTTTCACGTGGACGAATCTTCAGGTGAAAGTTAGTATTTCGATAAAAAAATAATTTACAAACCAATTTAAAAATGTAATGGCTCTATATATTTTGATGTTTATTTTAACTACATTGGTAACGATTTGCGGCCTAATAAAACTCAGCAAAACATAAAAATAAATATTCAATTCATAACAAAGTAAAAAGTATTAAAAACTTGTTAGAATTTCATCATAAAAATATAACTAATTCAAGTAATTTTACACGAATTTCATTAATTCCGAGGTGCTAGGTACCCCGAAAGGCACATTATTCTTCTAAACGTTACTGAAATCTCGTTCTATTGAAGTCTTAACCAAACAATAGATCGTTAAAACTATTTACCATTAAGTAAACGGTCTATCAGTATCTTCATTAAATTGAGAATTGCTTTCAATAACTTTAAACTGTGCTATGATATTGGTATTATTGTGGTTTATTTATTATAATTACTTGCGAACCAACTGACCCTTGTGTTTAATTAAACGGTTAATTACCTATTTTAAGCTTCTTGCGTTATTACGTATTACTATAAATCGCTGCTTTAATTTGATAGTGGCACATCACAAAATGTGTCATTATTTTGATAATGTTACCATTCAATACAGATTAATCTATAATATCATGTGAATAAAACTCACATTCCTATGTATACATTTGACTAGGTGGCATGACTGAATGACGTTATCTGATTGGTCGAAATCGACCGCAATTTTGTCGGTATGTCGACACAATGCCAGTTGCTTAGAATTTTCGCAAGGTGACATACGCATTTTCTCTTGAAAAAAGACATAAAATAAAATAGTTCGTTCTTATTGGTGGAATATTCTTTTTTATAAGGTTTTTTTTTGTATTGTGACAATATACAAAAAAATTGAGTGTCATAGTTGTGTTTCGATTCATTTAAATAACGTGGTATTTGGTGTTGCGACAGTATCAAAACAAATGAGTAGAGAAACTATATAGCGTATTTCAAAATGGGTAAGTATTCAATTATTTGTTTTTGGTAATTAATAGAACTAATACAAAATAAGTCTATTTCATTCTTAAAAGTCCTAATTTTTACGATTATTCTTTGCAAAATATAACGCTTTTTTGTGCTATTGTTGAATGATTTTTAAATATATGCCATTGTTCTAAATAACTGCTATTAAATATTTTTTTAAATGACGTAAGCATGGTGTGGAAGCAAGACATTAAATATTGAAAATAATTTCTTTAATTAAGATTTAATCTAATTATTTTTACCCTTACAGTGTATTATCGAAAAAACATCAATTCAGAAGATTCATTGCAGATTTCTGTAGCCGATGGTCCTAAAAAATACCAAGATAGGAATGGATTATCACCTTTGCTGATTGAAAATAGCATAGAATAGCATAGCATCAGCGTTATAATGTTCTCACTGCTGGGACTCAGGCCTCCTCTTTAGGAGAGGGAATTGGCCGTAACCCATCATGCGGGCCCAGTGCGGGTTGGTGGATGTCACATGTCTTCGAATTTTTGGTTCTAGGATTGGTTTCCTCATGATGTTTTCCTTCACCATTTTGAAAGCAGTGGTGATGAAAAAAATAACACAAAGTAATACGCCTGGCTGGGTTTGAACCCGCGACGTGGCAAACAGCGATCATGCTATAGATCCAGTCATTAAAAAGGGTGTCAGGAAACAGAAAATACCGAAAATTGACACTATTGCCACTATCGTCGAAATGTAAAATTAACAGATAGGTATTGTAATGTTATGCGTAGAAGCAAAAGACTCATAATATTACTCATATTGTTATAAAAAATCATATAATAATAATATCTAAAACATAGGAAAGCCAAGAAATAGAAGCGTTTATAATAAAAATATTTCACTGAAGAAAATTTATAAAACTAAAAAAAAGAAAAAAGGCCTATATACTAAATAAAAAACTTATAATAAATGTACAAGATTTTATGCCCCATTTTTTGAAAATCTATAAAGGATTTTTCGTAGGATAACGAAGATTTGTACACGGCAAACTAAATTGAACCATATACTGTGTTTGTGCGCGACCCTCGCTTCGATTGGGACTTGAAAATCGGTTACTGCACATTCACCTACCATCATGATGGTTCAACTTGTGTGTCAAGGATTATAACCTATTTTCGGGTCTAGGTCGTGCGTGTAGCTCTGGCGGATAGTTCAATTTATTTGCCGCGTACTCTTTGTTATCTTACGAGCAATCCTTGATAGATTTCCAAAAATGGGGCGTAAAATATTAAGTACCAGTAGTAGTTTTTTGCCATTTGAAAAACATTGTAACAACTTTTTTACTACTTTAACATTTTTATGTTTAAATTTGATTTTTGAAACTTTGTGTTGTTTGAATTGATTTTGGTGTATGGTCATGTGAAGAGGAGGGATAAAACGCATATTACTAAAAGAGTTTGGAGTGTACATGTGGATGGATGGAGAGGGAGAGGGAGGCCAAAGAAGAGATGGATGGATTTTGTGAGGAGTGATATGAAAAAAAGAGTTAGTGATAGCGTAACGAGTGACAGGACAGAATGGAAGAAAAAAACGTGTTGCACTGACCCCAAATAAAACGAGTTAAGGGCAGGAAAATGATGATAATGAGTAAAAGAAAATTACTGTTTTTGAAACAGGTAATGCTTTATTTTTGTTAAAGTGGGCTAGTCGAAGTCATAACTATGTGTAAGCTCGTTAATAAATATATTTTTAATAACCTCCTAACAAAAGCAATTTTGTTAGGAGGTTATTTATTGTTTCACTGTTTCTTTAATATAAATACTAGCTATATTTGCAATTTTGAGAGTAGCGCGTGTTTTGTGAAGGTGAGTTTTACATAATTAGTATTATTTTTGATCTCTATAACGATAAAGACTGATAGAAAGTTAGTTAAACAAAACAAAAAATGTCATTGTATAGTAAAAATACATTGGTTTTGTATTACACTTTCCTTAGAATAGTAATGTAATTGTAAAAGTGACATTATTTGTAAAAATTCACTAACAAAAAAAATGCATCAAAAATAAATAAGCCGTTGTACAAAAATTACTTAACTGAACTATTTGTTTTATTAAGAATAGTGTCACTGTTCACAAAATAATGTTGTCAAATTAAAGGTCGTACTATAATTTATGCCAATGTTAAAAATAATTAAACTAAAAACTGTTTGACGTATGTCTGAAGCATGTTGTTTTTTATAAGTTTATGTATTAATTTTGTATTGAAAGGGCTAAATAACTTATTAATAATAAAAATATGATAGATTATACGTCGATTCAGGCAATTTTCAAAGGGTTCTCTTCATTAAAATAAAAGATGGAAACAATTTAATTTCTTGTTTTATTTAAACTGCTCTCCTGAAAAAAGTGCATTTTTGAGATCTGTCGTTATCAAATTAAAGCAGCGAAATATTCCGTCTGTTTAGGTACTTAACTGAACGTAATCATAAAAGACATAGAAATATTATTTAAATTTAGTTAATTACCTAACATCGGTTTAGTTAAATAACTAATTGTAACCATTTTTAGATAAAAGACATGTGAAGATCGTTTACATTTAGTTAAGTACCTAAACAAATGGAGTATAATATCTTATAATATAATGTAGTATGTATAATTGTGATTATTATTGTATTTTTGTCTCAGAAAAAAGTTACTTTTATAGATACACATAAAATTGTCAATTTAAAAATGCGCCTCATAGTTTGAGTAGGACACAGGTAATGTGAAAGTCATGGGTAATGTGAAAGTGTACCCCGGGGCCCTGAAACGACGGCAAAAAAGGAAAATGAATAGATTTTTAATCAGTAAAAGTCTGACATTATCCCCCGCTCCGCTTAAGGGCGGAAGCTCATTGGATGATTTTCCTACTGAAAAAGTGGGGTTGAGTAGGAATATTGATGATTTCTTTTCTAGTGTTTTCCTTTAGTTTAGATATTTGATAGTTTACTGTTCAGTTATACACCTTAATCTTCAGACAAATCCAGATAAAAAAATCCGGAGGTGTGCTGCGGAAGAAGCATATTACTTTTAGACTAAAACAAATTTGCAAATCGGTCCCTAAAAGACGAAGTTAAAAAGACATAAAAAAAATTCAACCGTATTGAGAATCTCCTCCTTTTTTTGAAGTTGGTTAAAAAGAAAAAAATATGAAAAAGACTAAGATAAAAATTTCATGAAAAAACACAGAGCCAAAACTTAATTAAAAGTGTAACATAGCGAAACCCCATCACTAATATTTTTCGGTAAGGCCCCTCTTTGAGGCGTGGCTGGAAAGACCTCACGGCGTCCTAACCTTCCGCATGACCCAGGTTCTCACCGGACACGGTAAGTTCGGGAGGTTCCTGTTCCGGATTCGTGCGGAACCGACGCCCGGGTGCCACCACTGCGTGGACTGCCCGGAGGACACGGTGGAGCACACGGTCGAAGTGTGCCCCGCTTGGGCAGAGCATCGCCGTGTTCTCGTGAGTGCGATCGGCAGCGGCGATCTCTCGCGCCAGGCCCTGGTACGGGCCATGGTCCGAAGCGAGGAGGGATGGCAGGCGGTCGCCTCCTTCTGCGAAGCAGTAATGCTAGCAAAGGAGGAGGCCGCACGCGAGAGGCAACGGCCCACAAGGCCCAGCCGCCGCGGGGATTCCGATTCCGATCCTGATTTCCAGCCAACGTAGACGCGGGCTTGCGGACGGCGAGCTATGGGTAGCTCGCTGTCCGACCGTCCGGTAAACATCCGGACCAAGCCCAGGTCGTCAACGGCGCGCACTGTTCCCGCGCGCCTCAAGGAGTTGTCAGCAAACCGTAGAGACCCAGCCTGCTAGCTGCAGGCAGGCAGGGTCGAAGCCTACTGGGGCCAAGGGTTTGCTTCCGAAAGGAAAGCCCGGCCCTGGTATCTAAGGCCACGAAGGAACGGGGTGGGTTTTTAGTCAGTAAGAGTCTGACACTATCTCCCGCTCCGCCCAAGGGTGGGAGATGTCATTGGATGATTTTACCCACCACCAAAAAAAAAAAAAAAAAAATCACTAATATTTTTAGCAGAGCAATATGATAGGAAAAATGTTCATTTTAAAACTAAAATAAATCTGACACCGCGTGTTACTGACTATAACCTGGATTTTTGCAAGCGCAGATCTTTACGACTTCGAAAAGAGCGTTGATTGGTCTTTATACACCGAGTTACAGCGTGTACGGTAGACTGATGGGCTGGTGAGGGTCACGGGAATCTGAGGTATGCGAGACGCACAGGACTGTTCGTTGTGGCGACATTTGGGGGAAGCCTATGTCCATTAGTGGACATCTGTCGACTGTAATGATGATGGTGGTGATGACAGCGTGTAAAATATGACACCAGGGTTTCTATGAAACTTGCACATAACCGATGGCCCCATTACGCTTCAACCCTTATGGGCCCCTATGATTTACAGACATCTCCTTGAGACGCGCGTGGAATACTACACGTCGTCGACGATTATTGTTCACTGTCTGCAAGCCCACGCCTACGGTGGAGCTATTGGAAGGTGGGACCAGGATTTGTATCCTACTTTACAATAGAACTATCGATGGTCCTTTGTTTCGCAAATAGCTGTACTTAAACTGTCTGCGTGTGAAATACGGATGGATTTTAGATAGTAAAAGTCGGACATTTCCTCTCGCTTTACCCAGATAAATAGAAGTGATTTGAAGATTTGCCTTAAAAAAAAATGCCTTAGGGCGCCTACAAATTAGCGGCAAAGTGTCGCGCGACTGCTGCGCTATAGTTGCGCTGCTGCCGCGAGCTTTAAGTTATATAAAATAACAAAGCAACGTGACAGCTGCAGCCGCGCTGCCGTCGCGCGGCCCTTTGCGGCTAATTTGAAGGCGCCCTTATATGTACATAGACGACAGAACAATAAAATATAAAACAACAAACAACTACAGCCGTGATAGAAAACGTCGACTTCTGGTAGTTAATCGTAAAATAAGTCTGTTATTAAAATTCATGGCTATAGCTGATTGGTACATAGGCACAAGTTACAGATAAGTGTTTAAATGTCAGGGGCATCTTTAAGTCCCCTGAACATTCATGTTTTTGTGACGGTCGTCTAGCTTCTAAAAAATCGAAGCCAAAGCAACCCAGCAGGAATTTCATGTGAAATAAAAAAGGGTAATGGCAAAAAGTCACTAACCAACTCATAACTGTAACCAACTTTTTTTCATAACTGTAACGTGAGCAACACTCGTAAGTTCAAGTACTAATCGATTGACGTAAGCTTGAATCTTCAAAATCGTCCAACGAGTTCAGTCTCTAGAGTGCCACAAATAATAATATTATATTAAAATAGAATATCACTGGCCACAAAGGGGCCAACATACATACACACATACGCTGATAAACACATTACCCTTCTTTGCGTTGCGTAGTCGGGTAAAAGGTTCCCTAATGAAGTGAGATTGAACGATCAGTATAATAAGTTGGCGTAGGCCATTCAGATTACGGTGATGTATTCTGCCGACCCTCTAATGGATGGTCATTATGATACCGGAGCTAAACAGGTTAAAAGGTCACGCGACGATTTTACTTTCAAAGAATTTTATTTCGGGCGTAGAATTTTGATGAGATTTTTTATTAGAAGTTCAAATGTTTTGGTGTTCTTAGGAAACGGTGAAGGAATTTTAGTTTCTGGAATACTAACTTAAGGCTAGCCAACCCGGGGTACATTGTCATACAACCGCTCTCACATGATTATGATATTATTACAAATCTTTCTCCAGATATTTTGGATGCACATATTATGTTGTGGATATTATCCAGGGTTTTGTAGAAATAAATAAATTTGTGTAAAACTAATGCGGTAAAGACCTCTGCAAATCTGCTATTATACGTGAAGTTTAGCCCTCTATAATGTACTCATATATTAAACATATAAAAAAGTACTTCTATTTCTATAGAAGTACTCTTTTGCTACATTCTTGCTTCATTTAATTTTGCGAGGTTTTAAATGATGACAATTTTTCTCAAAAAGTTTTAAGGGTTTAAAAAAAAACACGTATTTCCTGGAATAAGTTTTGTGAAACATTCGAGTAAATGACGGAATTTATTTATTTATTTATTTATTCTTCATGCAACCAAAGGTACAAAGGCGGTCTTAATGCCTTAGGCATTCTCTACCAGTCAACCTAGGGTGGTGGAGAGACAATATGGCAGGCGCATAAAAAAAAAGGTAATATTAATATGAAAACAAGAATTACACAAATCATATATACAGCTAAAACTAAACTTACATACATATTTAATAATATATATAAAGTAAAGGAGTTTTTGAGATGATTCTGCTAATGGTGTAGAAAGTAATTCCGCAACTTCCGCTTAAATGCTTGGATTGCGTTAGATGAAGCAGCAAGCTTTTAAACGTTCGACGTTGACCTTAGGCTAATAGGGAAGAGCTACCTTAACGTACAGAGATGCAGCTTTTTTTTAAGGTGAGAAATCATCTAATTACGTCTCCCGCTCTTGGGCGATGCGGGAGGGCGTATCAGACTTTTGTTGATTAAAATGTTCCGTCTTTGCTTTGCGTTCCAGGACCCCAAGTTTCTTTTTCGGAAGCTAATCTATGGTCCTAGAAGGCTTCGGCACTGTTGGGCCATTACGGTTTTCTTGATATCTCTTTGAGGCCAGCTTTTAAAACTACGCTCGGTCGACGACTTAAGCTCGCTCCGGATGATAACAGGACGACCGGAAGGCGAGCTACCCATTGCTCGTCGACGTCATGTTGTTTTTCACGCGCGCTTCATAGACCAATGTTTTGGGCCGCGAGGAGTTTCCAAGAAGTTATCGGACGATTTCGCACTTCAAAAAAGACCCAATAAAATAATAGGTTTAAAACTTTTTACGTATCTATGCACGTTGGACGTGGTTTTGAGAAATTTACCGTTTGTCCTAGAAAAATCTTCACGACTATTTCGTACCCTACTGTACTTATCCCAATGTATATAGACGTAGCATGAAGGTATAACATTCATATTAAAAAAAAAATTGTCAGCCATCACTAAATTTCCCTTTCATCAAAATTATTTGCTCGTTTCTTTTGATCTTCCCTATCGTGCAAAAAATCACAAAGAAAAACCAAGCGCCATTATCAAAATCAATCCATTCAGCACAAGCAATAAATAAATCACGTAAGCAAACAGGAAAACACATACAAGTACAAGCATTTTATACGAACCCCTCAACTCTTTCGGCGAAATTAACGGTAAATAAACAAATAATAAAAGTCATCCATCATGTTTTTTCGTAGCAAAACTTTGTGGTTCCAACACAGAGGAAAATGGAAAAAGAACTTTGCTCTAATATCACACCCACCTGGTGTTATAAGGCGCGTAGCGTAATACAGCAACTCGAAATTGATCTTCAAGGTTTTTTAGGTGGGCACTCTATGACTTCTTAAGCTCTAGGGTGGAGCGTTTTAGTCTTTTACTGACTAAAACCTGTTGTGTCCTAAGACTTTGGGGATCCCTTTCCGACAACCCATAGTCTCAGTCGGTTTCGGCCCCCCCCGCTACCCACCATCGACGACTCGGGCTCGGTCCAGACGGTTACCGGACGGCTGGACGGTGACCTACCTACCTACTCGTCGTCCGCAAGCCCAAGCCTACGGGTGCCGAAAATCGGGATTGGAATTACGGTGGCGGATGCGGGGTGTCGCCGTAGCCTGATGCGGTTGGCCTCCTCCTTTGCTAGCATTACTGCTTCGCAGAAGAAGGCGACCGCCTGCTACTCCTCCCGGTAGCGGACCATGGCTTGTACCAAGCCCCGGCGCGAGAGATCGCCACCACATACATTACCATAAGGCAAAGTAATACTTTTATAGTAATAAATCCCCTTTTTATATAAAGCCCACGCCTACGGTGGCTGGAAATCGGGATCTGGGTCCCAGCGGCTGGGGCATGAGGAAGTCAGTTCC
This sequence comes from Leucania comma, assembly GCA_958295575.1. Classification (NCBI taxonomy): domain Eukaryota; kingdom Metazoa; phylum Arthropoda; class Insecta; order Lepidoptera; family Noctuidae; genus Leucania; species Leucania comma. The sequence continues at coordinate 19,557,326 of OY282470.1, read as the reverse complement.
CCGACGCGTGTTCTTCAGGGTCAAAGCCAGAAAAATTGACACTAGCCTTGCCAATCGTTATCGTTCCCAGTTTCTGATTTGAGAGGTCAATTAGGCAGTTACTCCATGCAAAATTCAGCCACATAGGTGGTAAGACTGAAAGTCAACCCCAATATAATTGGAAAAGGCTAGGTAGATTGATGGATCAGTGGATACTCTTAGAAATAGCCTCCGATGTTGGATGTTTTGAAATTTGTTGCTCAGTTAGGATTCAAAGAACTTAAATTTATTTTTATTGTTGATAGGCTCATGCTCGACCATTGTCCCACCTGATGGTAAGCGACGGTGTGGTCTCTTACCATCAGGTTTACCTAGAAGTAACTGATTCATTTTACTTAAAGATCCCCAGGTTGTCGCTATCAAGAAACACGGACTTCGGCAGGTTTCATTCCTTAACTAGACGCACAAAGTCCATCATGTCCAGTGGCGCATTACCGTACGTCTGGTGGTCCGATGATGGAACGTACTTGGCGAAATTAGGTTATGCTATTACGGCGCACACTTCCCAGAAAGCAACCTTTAGAATACCGACAGACTAGCAACTCGGCGTCGATGCTCAAGACTTTGAAGCTTCGATTCAACAAGTGCATCATTGCCAATGATCCTTTTGGCTCGCTTCGCAATTGACTCAAGTGCATCAGGCTGTTATCTGGCAGACCCATCCCAAAGATGAGAGCTGTACTCCATACACGATCGTAAATCGATGGTAGCTGTCCTACGTCCTACTTGGCTGTTGCTGGCACGAATGCGTATTCCATTTAGAAAAGTATCAAGAAAATACTAGTCTTGTATATACAAAACTAATATTTTCTCGAGGCCCGCTATTTTGACCGATCGCCAGCGTTCACGGGGATAAATCGCAAACTACAAGTGCTATAACTAAATAAAAAAAAAAGGTTAGAAAGCTGAATAAATTAGGAAACGATTTCATGTCATTCGGAAGATCACAGTACCCAGTGGCGGATGGCTGTTTTTATCGGATACTGTAGTACGCTACAGTGCTGAAACGGATACTCGTAATACAGAATCAAACATACTTAAATTAATTAGTAATTTAGTATTGATAAAAGGTCACTGTAGACTCCGTGCATTCATATATTCATCATCATCCTTTTAATGTTCCCACTGCTGGGACACACGCCTACTTTCTAAGAGAGGGATAGATTACTTACGCATTTTTAGTGTGCTTTTCGGTACAATGTTGACCGGTCTATACTGTTCTCTCATAACTATTAATAGTTTAATGTAGAAATATCGTTATTTTTTTTAATTTTTTTTTTAAATCAAGTAGTTTCTTTCCAGTTCTTCTCCATTGGAAAATACCAATTGGAACCGTACAGAAGCTTTTGAAGTTTTATAAGTGCCCATAAAAATCAGTTTGAGTTGAAATAACTTATGTTCACATTGAGCATACAGCTGAAACATCTTTGACTTTTTTATCTTTCTTAACTCTGTGTTCATAATAATGATGTATGAGATCAAGTAAGAAGAGAGGGGAACTTGTGATGGATACATTTTCAGGATTACGTAGTTTATTTTATTGTTATTTACTCAAGTAATATTGTTTGTCATTGATACTGCTTGTTTTGTGATTACAATGAGAGACTAATGGAGTATGGTTGTTTTTCTTTTTATTTTTCACATCGACTTTAGTGGGATAAGTAAGGGCACTTTAGGCCCCTTGCCCACGGCCAATTTTTGTAGCGTGGCAGCATTGCTACTAACGCGATACTACTGTAGTGCGTTAGTAGCGAGTTGGCTCTCAGTCGTGTAACTTCACGACTGTATCCATGCGATCGCGCTACAGCATCGCTACAAAAACTTGCCGTGGGTGAGAGGCCTTAGTAAACCACAATGTCAAGATGACTCATTTCATTTCTACAACGACGTTTTTGTTTGGTCGGTATTTTTTTTTTTTATTAAAACTTCCTTGACTGGTTAAAAAATTTTTGTACAAAAGCGGACTTAATGTTTAAGGCATTTTCTACTACTCAATTTTAGGGTGGTGCAAAAGTCATCAAACAAATTCTCCTAGAGCGACCTGGAGTGTCAGACTTATAAAACTCACTCGCGTTCCTTCAGTTGAAAGGGAATCGTTTGTCTTGGTATGGTCATGTGAAGAAGAGGGATGAAACGAATGTTACTAAAAGAGTTTTGAGTTTACATGTGAATGGATGGAGAGGGAGAGGGAGGCCAAAGAAAAGATGGATAGATTGTGTGAGAAGTGATATGAAAGAAAAGGAAGTTAGTGACAACGTGGCGAGTGACAGGAAAGAAAAGAAGAAAAAAAAACCATGTTGCGCTGACCCCTAATAAAATGGGACAAGGACAGGAAGATGTTTCTTCAGTTGCACTGTTCCTTCAAGGGCTGCTGCGGTGAATCTTTCGAGCGGTCCCGCATCTCTTTACGGTTATATTTTTTATTAAATAAATGGCGTCTATTCAGCTTAAAACTAGCATAGCTTAGCATCAGCCTTATAATTTTCCCATTGCTGGGACACAGGTCTATTCTGTAGGAGAGGGAATGGGCTGTAATCTACCACGCGGGCCCACTGCGGGTTGGTGGATGTCACATATCTTCGAATTTTTGGTTCTAGAACATGCCGGTTTTCCTCACGATGATTTCCTTTGCCGTTTTGAGGCCTTGGTTGGAGCCCACGAACGACTCCACGAGGGCTACGCCCACGGCGGTATCACTGCTCTCTCAGCTTCAAACTACTTATTAATTATGCTGACGCTTTATGATCCGTAATGAGAAAACGAAATATGTAGCTGAAAACTAATAAAAAAAAATCTGAACTTTTTTTTTTTTTTTTTTTTTATATTTTATAAACTAGCACTTGACTGCAATCCTACCTGATGGTAAGCAGTGATGCAATCGTCGATGGTAAAGCGCACTAGTTTATTAAGAGCCTATTCACTCTAGCCTTGAAGACGCCTAAATTATAATTGGCCGGGAAAACCGCAGCAGGCAAATTGTTCCAGTCCCTCGATGTACGCGGTATAAACGACGAGGCAAAACGCTTAGTCCGGACCGTGGAAGTTTCAACAACGTAAGGGTGGATATTCGCCGTACGCCGGGTTGTTCGATGGTAGAAAGGAGATGGCGGTATCAAGTCATGCAATTCCCGCGCACACTCTCCAAAATGCATCCTGTAAAACACCGAAAGGCTGGCTACTCTACGCCTGTGCTCGAGGCTTTGTAGATTGGACTTAACCAAGTCTGGATCACCAATTAGCCTCTTCGCACGCCTTTCCACCGAGTCCAAAGCTGCTAGGTGGCATTTTGCAGCACCAGCCCATATGTGGCTGCAGTACTCCACACACGAACGGACTTGTGCTTTGTATAAGATTAGAAGCTGTTCCGGTATGAAGTACCGCCGGACTTTTGCTAGAACGCCGAGTTTCCTAGCAGCTACCTTAGCTTTGGACTCAATGAACCGCCCAAAGTTGAGGTCTGAGGAAATTTCTACCCCCAAGAGCTGAAGGCGGTCGGTGCACTCCAGGGATACATTCTGGAAAGCAGGAGCCAAGGTGAACGGGCTCCTTTTGGCGGTGAACAGACACGCTTGTGTTTTGGTGGCGTTGAATCCCACAATATTGGCTTCGCCCCATTTGGAGACTGCCTGAAGTGAAGCATTCGTCCGCTCCACCATAGCCTCCCTTTCAGCCTGGATCAGCTCTTTACTAGCCCGAGGAGTTGGCAGGTATCTGTCTACAACTGTGCTATCATCTGCATACCCATAGATACCGGGCATCAGCAGATCGTTGATATGCAGGAGGAAGAGAGTTGCAGAGAGAACAGACCCCTGAGGAACTCCGGCATTAGTCGTCATGGGCTCTGATGAGCATCCGTTGACAACAACTCGGAGAGACCGTTCACTCAGGAAGTCTTTTACCCAACTAATCAGGCCAGGGGAAATGCCGTACGCTGGAAGCTTACTCAAAAGGCTAGCGTGCCATACCCTGTCGAAGGCCTTCGAGACGTCTAGAGAAACCGCAATCGCTTCCCCATTCCTCTCGAGGGCCTCGCCCCACAAGTGGGTGGCATAAACTAGTAGGTCCCCAGTAGACCGATTGCGGCGAAACCCGTACTGTCGGTCACTGAGGAGATCGTTACCTTCCAGGTATGCCATGAGGCGCGAGTTCAATACACGCTCCATAATCTTGCAGAGTATGGAGGTTACCGAAATCGGCCGATAGTTGTTAGGATCGGCACGACTGCCCTTTTTGGGCACGGGTTGTACATTGGCAAGCTTCCAGGACTTGGGCACTATTCCAGTCCTAAATGAGAGGCGATACAAGCGAGTCAATACAGGAGACAACTCGGGCGCACAAGCCTTGAGAACTATCGCTGGTATACCATCTGGTCCACTAGCTTTATTCACGTCTAGACGACACAGTGCTCTCAGAACTTCATTGTTCCTTATGCGAATTTCGGGCATCGAGGTGTCGCAGAAAGGCAGAGTCGGTGGAGTAGCACCACAAGTGTCAAGACGAGAATTATGGGCGAAGAGAGATGCAAAGAGACCTGCTTTCTCTCTCGCGGTGTGAGCCAGTGTTCCATCAGGCTTAACCAGCGGAGGCAGTGTGGGCCGACAGAAGTTCGCTTCGACCGACTTGGCAAGGGACCAAAAAGCTCTGCTACCGGATGGCTGTGCAGAGAGCTTTGTGCCAATATGAGTAATGCGGTCAAAGCGAGCCTTCCTTAGTGCCTTTTTGTAGGACTTGGCAGCTTGGTTGAAGGCTCTCTTCTTTGAACTCAGATCCGGAGCTTTGCGGTCACGAGCATCAACCCAGGTGAGAAACGCCGAATGCTTAAGCTCTTCAGCTTTTATGCAATCGGCGCTGAACCATGGGTGAACTGAGCCACCGATGGGTACGTCGCTATAAGGGATGAAATACTCCATAGCTTGACGTATCACATCGGATACGGCATCTGCACAGCTCGACGGATTTTCAGAAGAGAAGCAAACCTGCTGCCAAGGATAAGACGCAAAGAAGTGCCGCATCTCATCCCAATCTGCCGACTTGTAACGCCACATCCGCCGTTCACCGCGAGACTCACAGTCAGGTGGGGAGAAGGACGATACAGACTTCACCAGACAGTGATCTGATGTTCCAAGTGGTGAAGAAACTGTTACGATACATCTGTCCGGATCGGTGGTCAGCAGAAGGTCCAGACAATTGGCAGTATGACCAACTACATCAGGCACCCTGGTCGCTTGCTTCACCAGCTGGGAAAGGCCCAACGATACCGCAAAGTTTCGCGCTTCTCTTCCAGCGTGGTCGGTCCTCTGGTATGGGAAAAGCCAGTCTCGGTGGCAGGCGTTAAAGTCCCCCAGAGCGACAAGCTGCGCATCAGGGTGCCGATGCAGAGCCTTATCGGCAGCTTCACTGAGCTGGTCAAACATTCGAGTCGTCTCCTGATCACCGCTGTGCGATCGGTAGACACAGGCATAGACGATTTTGTCCATACCAGTGTCCACCAACAGCCATAGCGTGGAAAAATTTGGGCTGACAGCAGATGTCATTACGGACGTACACACAGACCCCGGCACGCTGCAGAAAATGATGCTCCAATGAGTATCCCGGGTAGTTGAGGTACGCCGCATCTGACGGACATCTAATCTGAGTCTCCGTCAAGAAAAGCAAGTGTGGCTTGTCAGTCTCTAGATGGTGGTGGACCGCATCGAGATTGGAGTGCAGTCCTCGAATATTAGAGAGGTGCACTTTGAAAGAGAGGACGTGCATCCGCTGTACACACTTACTTTTCTTTTTACGTTTCATAATATTTTTATGATGGAGTGAATAGGGTTGATGGAAGATGGCAGTTGAGCGAGGTGATGCGATGTTAAACCCAACAACACAACCAGAGTTGCCGCGCCAATGGAAGGTTAATCTGGAGACTGCGGGGACGCCCGAACCCCCCCAGGGATCGCCATCGGGTCCTCTCATCCGGTCGCCAACCGGCACGATGGGGCCACCCTGGGATTTTTCGCAGTTGGCGGGGCAGCCTTTCATGTGTGGCTGGCACACTACTTGGGCCCCCAACTACCTGCGGTCGGCCAGCGGAGCACCGTGCTTCGGATCCCGCTACCCTCCACGATCAAGCGTCCGACGCAACAACAGCTGGTGCATCATACCCGTTATACATCGCAACACAACTGCTCAGACCCAACTTCCACCGTACGGCTTCACCAAACATCATGCCGGAACACGACGGATCGCTTGGCGGCATGGCTTTGTCTGGTGGGTGGTAACTTTGAAGCCGGCAGCCGATGCTATGGCCTACCACCGCATTTCCTGCTCGTTTAGCACTACCCAGGGGACACGTGTAGGGTGGTCAGTACTAAGTAAATCCTACGGACGCGAGCAGTTCATCCCCCATGCGAGCAGTTCATCCCCCACGCGAGCAGTTCATCCCCCACGCGAGCAGTTCATCCCCCTAAAATTATTACCCAACTAAAATTATTTAAATAAAAATGCTTTACCTACCGTCTTTAATTAGTCATAGGCTCACGTTTGACCACTATCTCTATTGACGGTAAGCGATGATGTGGTCGAAGATTCATAATTTTGTGTATATTGGGTGACTGGTAATTAGTGAACGATACTTAAACAGGTGATTACAGTCATGATAACAAACAACTTTTACTATGGGACCAAACCTGAAATCGCGAAAAAAATCTGCCAAGTTCAGTACATTTTGACCAGTTAGGAGAACTTACAGAATACTGCCATAAAAACAAGCAAAAATTAAGTATACCTAAGTGTAATTATCTTTCTTTCACCAAAAACAAAAAGATCCTTAACTTCGCATACACTCTGTGTCACGCACCTCTCGCTAAACTAAATTCAATACGTGATTTAGGTATTATACTCGACTCCAAACTCTGCCTTGATTTGCATATAAATAAAATTATAAGCAAATCCTACCAAATGTATGGATTCATTATGCGGTCAACTCTGGACTTCAAAAAAACCTCATCATATCTATGCTTGTATAAAGCACTTGTCCGTTCACAATTAGAGTATGCAGTGCCGGTATGGAACCCCTTCTATATAAAATATATCGAAACGGTTGAAAAAGTACAATATAAATTTTTACGTGCAATGCATTATAGATGCCATAGATCCTACCTACCATACGCCCAGTTACTCAGCAAGTACAAACTTTTAACCCTTATCTCCCGTAGAAAATACCTTGAAGCCATTACCCTATATAAAATAGTCAGAAATAAATTTAACTGTACAAATCTAAACAACATGATCTGTTACACTGTACCCAGAACCTTCCACCGGCGGCAGGTGCATGCAGGCACACTCTTCGCAACACACGCATGCCGTACCAATTCTGGCAAGCGGTCGCCTGTCCGCCGTATGGTTGATTCTTATAATAAAGACTTTTCTAATGTTGACATCTTCAATTGTACCATAGGTGTATTTAAAAGACTCATCTGTAGCTCTCTGTCCAAGTAACGAACTTGTATTTATTTATTTATTATTTTATGTTTACGTAGTGATTTCTTTTTCCTTGATTTTTTTCTCTATAACTTTGTTGCAAATGAATTGTATTATTTACTAACACCCCTAGCGATAATAATCGTATTTATAAAAAATTATGTCTACCCGTGGGCAACGTTGTGGGTTGCATTATTGCCAAAATTTACTTGTGTAAAATTTAATTAGTTGTAAGGTTCTATAATGTAACTGTTTGTTGCTCCTCTTTTATAAAAAAAAAAAAAAAAAAAAAAAAACATAAATGGTAATTAGACCAGTCACCCTATACATACAATACACACTGGCTAAAATAGTGACGTCAAAAAAGGTTCCTTATATCTAGGAATATCCGAAAATACCACACGTATGTTCTGTGACAGTTTATAGTTTAGGAGAAATTAATGTTTTTTTTTATTATTGAGGTATGAGCTTGAGGTCGATATTTGAACCGGCCTGTGTGTATTGTAGTAGGGGGAGACGTATTTAAAGAGGCTCCTATGCTTTATTGTTATATTCGTTATAGAAAATACGTTTATATACACCGTTAAATTTTGTTCGTTTTTATTCCACGGAGGGTCGATTCGTACATGAAACCCTATCGATTTGTAAACATAAAAATGAAAAATAAAGTCCTTTTTTTAAAACTCGGATTAATTTACGCATGTACGAAATTAATTTCTCTAGGTAAACGTCAGCTGATCGAGGCCAATGAACTGTAGGTTACTACCTACAGTTCATTGGCCTCGATCAGCTATGTACGCATGCGTGATACGCAACGACCGACAACTACCTACAAGGTCATTGACTCGTTTACTTAAATTAATTAATTTCGTACTGTTAGGTATTGATACGTAATCAGATGATTGAGTCTGTTTTTTATAATTAAAAATATTAATCGATTATACTGTATTCGATTATTTATTGCAATCGACTAATTGTGCTGACCACACCGAAACGTATGTGTGATTATCTGTGAAAAAGTGGGGGATGTAACGCGATAGCGGGGACAGTCTGAGTTCGGCAGCCGTTGAGGCAGGATGCACATTTAGTCTCTTGCATTTATTATAGTGATAAGAAAAAATGATGTAACAAGATTATTTAAAAAGGGTGTCCATGGAGTTTCTTGAGTAATAAACATATTATTTTATACTGAAGTGAACAGTTTTATTACAGTACATGCGTATATTAATTCGAGTTTAGGAAAAAAGTTTTTATTTTTTAATTTTATCTTTATAAATCGATAGTGTTTTATTTACCGCCTTGATCCTTCACGGTATTAAAACGACCAAAATTTAACGGTGTTTATCTCATTTTTTTCATGAATCATTGACCGTTTATACCAAAACTCTCTGTCAATCCTAACTTCTTTTTAATTTAAACCTTTAAAGACAATATTACATGCCAATTTGCACATTACCGGCATGAGAACTCCTTTCAGTCCTCACAGAATTTTCCTGTGTTAGTCTTTGACGAAAATCTTCAAACAGCCTGTTTTGGCAGCTGAAAGCTGTGGTATAATGTCTTGGGGACGCTATTATAGTACATAGACTTGATGACTACACAGTTTTGTTTATTTAGGTCGCCTTAGTAGTAGAGTAAACTAGAGGTAAACGAGTTCCATGCCTACAGGGGTTTTGTATGACACATTAAAAGTAGATTGTGATCAAACGTCGACCGTAGGTTCAATTGAGGTAAGGGACAAAATACCCAAAATGAGTTGAGTATACAGTTTTGTTCAGAATTTTTCGCTCTATCGAATGGTGTATATGAAAAAATTCTAGCTTGAGAAAAATGTCCCATACCCTAATGATTTTTGGATACAAATTTCGAATCAGCCCCATAATAACAATGTATCTGAAAAACTATGTTATATAGGAACGTGAAATGGTGTAATTATCGCTGCCAATCCACTTCAAATAAGGTAAGGGTCTTCCCAGTCAACGAATAACCATTACATGGTTTATTTTTGAAGAAAAAATAATAAAACTGGCCTTACACTAATGTCTTTGTTATCTGAAAAAAATAATATCATCCATACTTTAAATTGATTGCACGAGTTTTGACATAGTTGTCCCTTACTTCAATTTTCATTGTCATACTTTAAGCAGTGTCAACGTTACACCTATTTGAAGCGAATTATATTTAGGTTCGATGTCCGTTACACCAATTTGCTCATGAGAAGTAATGAATATTTATCCGTTACCTTTATGTGTAAACACACTTCTAACTTCATAACAAAGATAGCACGTACTTGCACTATTACCATCCTTTTCTATCTCACAACGTCTTTCTGTGTGTCGCACGGGCATCAAAAAAGTCGCTATCAGTGCGAGTTTACCTGTCGTTTGGTCGGGATTGTGCTCGGTTTTTGACAAAAACAATTTAGTAAAAATGGAATACAAAACCATTTAAACTAGACATTCTTCGACACAGACAGAAATTACTACTCAAAACGGGTTTTGCTATGTTTGGGGTAAATGCGACGGGAAACGAGGGTCGAAAGAGATAGAGTCTTGCCTTTTCATGTATCTGAAAGATGTTGATGATAGAGGAATAAGAAAAGTTATCCTGTATTAAATGATAAATGATATTTATTTTTCAAATTGGTTTTAAAAAACACTTTTACACGTCAACATTTTTTTCGTCAGTTTAAACTAGATGAGGCCGGTGTTTCCTAGCTGACTACCCTAAGAAAAAACACCGAATCAAACTCAGGGGTCACAGTCTCTTTTTAAGACCATACAGTAAATTTGTAATGGTCAAATCACATGAGAACCATACAGATTTGAGTGGACCTGTCCAGTCAGTGCAAGCATTTGTCAGTATTCGTGAAGCTCAACTCAGGACTACTAAGGAGCTCAACAACTTGACGAACAATACCAAAGACAGGTTATTTGGATAGGTCGCAGAAAATACTCAAATTGCCAGACATACATACATTAAAATTACTGAAAAAAAAAAGAAAAAAAGCAATATGTTGTTTGCTTTTTTTTTTCTTTTCAGTCCTCACGGATCAATGGAAAATGTCAAACATTCATTAAAAGAAAAAGAAATAGAAAAATATATGTCCAATTGTAAAATAAAAATAATTTACAATGTCCAATTGTAAAATAAAAATTAATTTACAACGTCAAATGGTAAAAAAAAATAAACAACTATGTCAAATTGACAAAAAAAGAAAATAATAAAAAAACACAATCGAAAATAAAAACAAAGGAAGAAAAATAACAACAGATGTAGTACATACTGGAGCAGGTCAATCCCAAGCCTTTTCGTCCTCAATATAGTCCTTTACAGTGTAAAAAGTCTTTTGGCAAAGTTTTCGTTTTACAAAGGATTTGTATTTATTACGGCTTAGTTGTTGAATATGACTAAGTTTATTATAGAAGTGTATGCAGTGGCATCTAAATGAGCCCCCTATTTTTTTAAAAGGGCTATTCGTTCAATTTATAAATTAAGTCCCAGGTGCTCCCTTAAATTTAAAACTATTAATATTTTGACTGTGCCATCTCAGTATATCTATGAAAATATTTTGTATGTTCACAAAAATAAAAACTTGTTTAAAAAGTACAGTGATATTCACAACGTGAATACTAGGAACAAACACAAATTAGTGGTTCCTGCGACTAGACTCAGAAAAATAGGAGGCTCATTTAGATGCCAATGTATACACTTTTATAATAAGATTCCCAGTCCTATTCAGGAACTTAGCCTTAATAAATTAAAAAAAACTTTAAAACGGAAACTTTGCCAGAAGGCTTTTTATACTGTAAAAGAGTATCTCGAGGACAAAACGGCTTGGGGTTGACCTGCTCCAGTATTCACTATATTTGTTGTTATTTCACTTTTTTTTATTTTTCTAAATTGCCCTGTTCTTCTTTATTATTTGTTTTATTTATTATTAGCCTAGTTGCAGGAATCACAAATTTGTGTTTGTTCCTAGTATTAAATTATGAATATCACTATATTTTTTAAACATGTTTATATTTTTTATATTTTTATTTATTGCGATGTTTTCACTGGACAAAATCGTAATAGGATTGTCCTATTACGATTTTGCTGGCAATATTGCATTATTTTTTGGCAATATCCATGAATATCAAAACGATTCAGATTAACGTCTTATTGACCGGTCATAGTTACATGCCAGTTAACAGCATGAACTCTGTTATTGAACGAGAAATGTGAATTGACTGCTTGGAGTTGAAAGCAAAGGTCTAGTTACATGGAATGTGCTAGAAAGAATCCTAGTCCCTACGTCGTAACCGTTAAGGAGCACAACGACTTCATTGAATGGGACCCAAAATATGATAATTTATGTCATCAAAATAAATGGAGAATTAGCAGCCAAAAAGATAGGGAGTAATCCAGAACGCAAAACAAAAAGTGGGAAGGGAAAAGGAAAAGGAACGGGAAAGGGTAAGGTTAAGAGTAAAACATTTGTTAGTGTCCCGTCACAACTAGCAGACTCGCCTGATATAACAATGGATAATAATTGCATAGAACTAAGACTTTTGTATAACACCAGGCTACCAACATCGTTTGCATAATACAAAGATTTAAAAAAATTGTGCATGAATGCTATGCCCAGTAGATTTCATCAAGATTGTTTGAAGCTACCATATTGCGCTTAAGTGATTGACAATTTGAATCAAACGGACGACAAAGATAATGTTAATGAAAAAAAAACGTATAATTCTGAAACATTTATTGATCTCAATTTTATTAATATATTTTGGTTGCGCCAATTTGCTATGATCCGCGATTTTGTTTTTTTGTAATTTATTTTTTTGGCCTAGCAATCCTATCCCTTCCGTTTCCCTTCCCGCACGACCTCTAGAAATGAAATGACATTACGTGTTTGTGCATCGATTGTGAATGTGACCGCTCCGCTAACATCGCCCGCTCGAAATTACAAGAAAATTGACTATTTCGTGATCCAACCATTCAAAGACTCAACAATAGTGCAGTGTAGTGCAATACAGGACCTGGCAGTGATTGAATGTGCGAAGTCGAGGTTCGCCGGCCGGCGCCACGTTGAACCTTCGAGGTCAAAAGGTCAGTGTTCCTCCCTAATACATCCATCCCATGCCAGGCACAGTACCTGCATATTGTTAACAAACCTTAGATCGCTTTTTTTTAACATACAGTCCACAGCTTATTCGCGCAACCATATTTTTTAATAATTATAATGTCATTGATCTCATGTTGAAGGCTGATTAAGCTGTAGAAGTAAAATTGTTTATTTTAATTTGATGAACAATGCCTTAGAGGCTCTATTATGATTATTTGCAGCTACTCTTTTATTTGAATAAGAATTCAAAGTAAGTATTGGTAAAATTGTTGCCATTTCTTTTAATAATTTGATTATAATAAACATAATTATTAAATGAAATAAAAATTGTTTTATTCAAACTAATACAAATTGACTATTACAGTGTACAAACATTGCATGTAAGCAACATACAAGAAAACACACACACGGTTCTAATACATTTTCATGACCCTTAAATGATTTCTTGTAACGATTTCCAAATTTAAGATATCTTTACCTCAAAAGTGTGTACTTCATTTTCTGTCAAAAATCTCTTTACACTGTATTTTTTTCATAAATTTTTTCAACTAGTCCTTTACACTATTTTTTCATTAATAGATTGGGTCCAACGTAGAGGTCAATTTAATGTAAGGGACGGGACTACAAGATACTTGGTCAGTAAGGGACATTACTAACAAAATACGTTGTTGTAAGGGACATCTATTTTCTTAAATAGCTAACTTATTTAAATAAATGTTACACGTATAGATAGAGCACTAAAATACAAGATTATGTGTGAAATCAGACCCGAAAAAGGTTAATAAACAAAAAAGTTATGGGCGATTTAGTCCAAAAAAAAACTTTGTCGGCCTCTCCTGAAAAATCGTATTTTGTCCCTTACCTCAATTGAACCTACGGTCGACGAAATGTTAATAGGTTGGCTAACACTTAAATATGTTTTAAAAGTTTAATAATAATGATTATATTTTTAAATATGGAACTGATTTTTTTAATAACTAATATGTGCACCAAAATGTAACTATATCATGAATTAGGTAAAAAAAATGTTTTTTTTTGGTGTACTACAATTAATTATAAAGTTTTGAGAGCAGTGATGATGAAACAAATTACACACAGTAATTTGCCTGGCTGGGTTTGAACCCGCAACCTACAACTCGTAAGTCGGGGCCGTTACCACTCGGCTACCACTGCTCTCCTCCTGCCCTTATCCCATGTGGGGTCGGTGCAACAGGTTTTTGTTCCATTCTGTCCTCTCACTCATCACACTATAATTAACTCCTTTTTCTTTCATATCGCTCTTCACACAATCCATCCATCTCTTCTTTCACATCCCTTTCCCTCTTCATCCATCTAGTAACATGCGTTTCACCTATTTTCCTTTCAAAGATTCAAAAGCTTTTATTTCAAATAAACCATTTACAGGCACTTTTGAAAGGCCAAGGAGTCAGTCTGTCAGAAAAAAATGATGCTAATTGCACATTCCAAAGCGTAGATCTCTATGGAGAAGAATGTGCAAGAAACTCCAAGGACACTCTTTTCAATCATTTTATGTATAACAAATATCTCGGTTACATATTTCTTGTCGCTGCTATTATGTGAGAATAATGTCAATAAAATAAAGAAGAAAAAAAAAAAGACATTCTAAATATAGATATTAAAATAAACCACTGGCAGCTAAGAGTTAACCAGTCTCAACTGACAGCGCCCGTTCACGAACGTGACGCGTATATCAGCACCACTCAGCTCAACCATTTTGAAGGGAACTGAATGGTCCAATCTTTGGTTCACAGACTAGTATGAGCAGAAACATAATGCACTTGACTGTGAGTCGTTTCTGGGCAGCACTAGGCCTAACTCCCAGACATGAATTGTCAATGCCCAAACAGACGAACTGCGAGATTGTGCGAAAGAGTCACCGTAACCCTAAAACGCAGAAGGCAACTGAAGGAACATTGTGTCTCAGACTTCCTCTCTCTCCACCCAGAGCGGGAAAAGTTATTGGACAATTTACCAACCTTAAAAAAAGGATGTTTAACATTAAAAAACAGAGTATAAAAATAGTTAATCCGCTGTCGACAAGTTTACTTTAGTCCTCTTAACTGTAATAAGCTGAACTTATTATTTAAATTCTCGGATGAAATATTTACTTAAATTGTGTACTTTTTACTTCAGAATACTAAGTGTAGTTTTAAGTACTTAGCTTTTAGGTACGTTGTTTAAGTAATAAGTCAAGAGACGAAAAACTCGCTAAAAAGTCGCAACTGTATTCTTTCAAGGATTTCTCACAGTGGACACATTTATTGTACGTATAGCTAAGGAGTGGAATTCCCTACCGCAGTCGGTATTTTTTAATAGCTAGGTACAACCTGGGGTCTTTACGTCAAGAGTGAATAGGCTGCTTCTAGGTAATCGTGCACCATCGTCGAACACATCATCACTTTTCATCAGCTGAGAAAGTGGTCAAGCGCGAGTCTGTCATAAAAAAAAAGTTTCTACCCGCATCATTTTTAACCCTAAATGATTCGATGGTACGACTGGTGTTGTTATTAAGCAATTTGCCGCACTATATGCCTTGGATTCGGTTCCTGCATGGAACAAAAATAGTTTTTCGGATCCGGCATTGATTTGTTGACAACAAAACAAGGCACGCCATTTATTGGAAGACTAGAAGAACTAGATGTGACATGTTACTAGAAGAAATTAATTTCGTACAAGCGTAAATTAATTCGAGTTAAAAAAAGTACTTTATTTTTTAATTTTCTCTTTACAAATCGATAGTGTTTCATGTACCGAATCGACCCTCCGCGGAATTAAAATGACTAAAATTTACCGGTGTATATACTTGATTGTGCACCATGAGTAATTACAGTAGGAGCTTAAAATTAATAGCGGGTAACACTGGGCGGTCTTATCGCTAAAAGCGACTCAGTTAAATCAAATTAAAATAGTTTGTATTTCACATAGGAAGACTACATGGGCACTTATAAAACGACAGAAGCTAGTGCACAGTTCCAAATTGGTCGTTTCCTATGGAGAAGAACAAGCAAGTAACTCCATGGTTACTCTTTTTGAAAAAATGGTTAATCATACA
This sequence comes from Leucania comma, assembly GCA_958295575.1. NCBI lineage: Eukaryota > Metazoa > Arthropoda > Insecta > Lepidoptera > Noctuidae > Leucania > Leucania comma. Next base: position 19,541,637 of record OY282470.1, on the reverse strand, counting down.
AAATTTCCATATTACAGTATTAATAAATATGTAACGACGGTGTAGATTAGTCAATATTTTCCCCAAAAGCACAATAAAAATAATCATAATAATAATAAAAAATGAGTCGTAATAGAAATTTGCAAAGTCTACAGTGTTCTCACATTCACATCACAAAAGAAGAGGCTATATAAAAAATAAATAAAAAAAAAAACAAGAAAAATAAATAATTACAACTACCACTACAACTAGTCATTACTGCAAAATACAATTTTACGCTCTATTTAACTAACTAAGATTGCGCCTGTTTCAATGATTCCATATTTTTTATTTGATATAAACTACAGTAATTTTACATCACAATTACTTGTAAAAAGAACCAATTTACAAACGATTAACAATCACTGAATTTCGCTTGAACCAAACCACGTCAAAGACCTGTAATAGTATTTTATAATCGCCGAGTAATATATAGCGCGGCAAAGCGGCAACGGCCATACGCCAGAAGGCTTTTCAAACGGCAACATTTTTTAAACCACTTTTGCAATCATTTTATTAAAAAGGAACTATTTTAGATATAAAAAAGATAAAGTCTATAATGTTTTGGATAAAAAAGTTTCCATTGAAGTAATAGCCGTTAACATAGTATTCAATTAGGGTTAGAATAGGGTCATAATCATTATCATTTCTCACGTCCACTGTAGGACATAGACCTCCGTTAAGTGCCGTTTTAAGAGTAGTGGTGATGATATAAAAGACAAAAAATAATGCGTATGGGTTTTTTTTTTTTTTTTTTTTTTTTTTTTTTTTTTTTTTTTTTTTTTTTTTCGGTAGGTAAAATCATCCAATGACAAATCCCGCCCTTGGGTGGAGCGGGAAGTAGTGTCAGACTCTTACTGACTAAAAACCTACCCCGTTCCATTCTTCGCCTTGGTCCCAGGGCCCCGGGTGCCATTTTCACATACCCTTTGACCCCAGTAGGCTTCGGCCCTATCGGGCCCCTTCAGTTTGCTGACAACTCCTTGAGGCGCGCGGGAACAGTGCGCGCCGTAAACGACTTGAGCTCGGACCGGTCTGTTACCGGACGGACGGACAGCGAGCTACCCATTGCCCGCTGTCCGCGAGCCCGCGCCTACGGTGGCCGGAAATCGGGATCGGAAACCCGGCGGCGGCGGCGGCGTGTACGCCGTTGCCTGATGCGGTCGGCCTCCTCCTTTGCTAGCATCACTGCTTCGCAGAAGGAGGCGACCGCCTGCCACTCCTCCTCGCTCCGGAGCATGGCTTGAACCAAACCCCGGCGCGAGAGATCGCTGCCGCCGATCGCCCCCACAAGGACACGGCGATGCTCTTCCCAAGCGGGGCACACCTCGACTGTGTGCTCCACCGTGTCCTCCGGACGCTCCGCACAGTGGCGACATCCGGGCGTCGTCTCCGCACGAATCTTGTACAGGTACGGACCGAACTTGCCGTGTTCGGTCAGCACCTGCGCCAAACGGAAGGTGACGACGCCGTGGGGTGCGTATGGGTGGGTTTGAACCCGCGACCTTCAATTTGATAACCTCGAGCTGAGACGTAAATGTGCACTTCTTGTCCATTACTTTTTGCTGTTTAATGGCAAAATCGATAACCCTGCGGCTCTCTCACGATGTGGTCTATCTGCGCCGCCGCAATACACGCGACTGCGCTCGCGCCCTCTGCTAGCGACTCCCAGGGTCCGCACTCGTACCGCACAATATGCGGCAAGAAATCAGGCGGTGTCACTACTCAACACCCTGACTGCTCAGCATCCGGATGTAGATATGTTCCATTCTAGTGTGCGATTGTTTTTAGAGAAGTGCAGAGAATGTTTTGGCGGTTGATTCGAGTTATGGTTTATGATTTAGTTGTGTTTGATTCTTTTTATTTTATTTTTATACTTTTTTTTATGTTGTTATTTAATTTTTAATTTACTTCTTTTTTCCTTAATAATAATGATAATGATGTTTTTTTTTTTGTTTGTAAGTTTTTTAAAAAATATTTAAAAATGTAATCAGTAAGTTTGTAAAATGAATAAATGGAATGATAATGATAATGATTTCTATATTGATTTTTTTATATTATATTGTAATAAAATAATGACTCTCTGCACGTGTTGGTTTCGACTGTTAGTGCAGAGAGTACCTGTTGTAAATAAATAAATAAGTCTACACTCAGCCACTACTGCTCTCAATCGATGTGTGTGATATTGTTTTTGTAATGTTTTTTTTTAATATTATTTAAACCATAACTTAATTTTCATTAGTTTCAGTAATTTATTATTGTATATGTAATTCAGGTATTCTATTCAATATCGAATGCGTAGTCAGTAATATGTGTAACAGACGAGAGCAGGGAAGGAGGTGATATAATATTATGGCACCCCGACACGGACAGGTTAGGTTAGGGTTATTCTTTTTATCTCCACCTGAAAATAAAAGCTTTACTTTGAACCGTATTCTATACATTGCCTAGGTATTTATAGAATACCGGATTACATAGATTACCGGTAGCGTATAAATCTCATTTATTGTCATGTGAAGACAATTTATGGTCATGTGAAAAGGAGGGATGAAACGCATGTTACTAAAAGAGTTATGAGTTTATATGTGGATGGATGGAGAGGGAGAGGGAGGCCAAAGAAGAGATGGATAGATTGTGTGAGGAGTGATATGAAAGAAAAGGGAGTTAGTGATAGCGTGACGAGTGACAGGAGAGAATGGAAGAAAAAAACGTGTTGCGCCGACCCCAAATAAAACGGGATAAGGGCAGGAAGATGATGATATACATCTCATTTATTGATAGGTTTCTTTTTATTTTTGTATAGTCTCGTTTTATAACGTGAATGTGAGAACACCGGGCAAGTGCGAGTTGAACTCGCGCATTAACGGTTCCGTACAAACTTACATATGAAAACAGTTCAGTTTACGAATCGAGTCTCGAAGATGTTTCTATACCGCAATTTATTTATTTTTTTGTGGCGTAATTAAAAATTTACAGTTTTCAGATTTTTCCTATACTTGTGCTATGAGACTTTGCTTCATGCCAAATTTCAGGATTCTAGGTCAACGGGAAGTACCCTATGGATTCCCTTGAGAGTGTTGAAATATGCGTTTTTTGAGGCGTAAGCGTCCATATCATTTTTTTTCATTAACTTAGAAGTTTTTCACAGCTTCAAGGGACCGCAGACTTAGTTATATGATACTAATTTCAACTCCATACCTCAACGCGTTCTCGAGATAAAAGGTGTTGACAGACAGATACACGAGATCCTATAAGGGTTCCGTTTTTTTCCTTTTGAGGTACGCAACCCCAAAAAGCCAAGAATTTCAAAGATTTGTAACACACGAGCGAAGCCGGGGCGGGTCGCTGGTAAACGAGACACACTAAAAAAGAAACAAACACAAACAAACCTTTTATCACTTGGTTCAGGATCAGACGAACAAATATTTACGTTCACCTTTTGGAAATAAAAACGAATGACCAGGCCGAAAATTACACGGCTCTGCAGTCAAAGAGGAAAACCGAAGGTCTTTTCTGTTAGTTAACTGTTTTCCCGTAGGTATATGTTTAACAGCAAATAAATATTTTTCCCTTAAATTTTTTATTTGTCGGTGATTATGACAATTCAGCAAAATACATGGGGTCATGGGTCAGCTTCCGAAAGGAATACCCGGTCCCGGCACGGTAGGCAACGAAGGAACGGGGTAGGTTTTTAGTCAGTAAGAGTCTGACACTACTTCCCGCTCCGCCCAAGGGCGGGATTTGTCATTGGATGATAGGATCACTTTGTTGTCCGTCTGTCTGTCTGTCTGTCAGTCTTGCAAGACCCTTTATATCGGGAACGCGTGGAGGAATTGAGTTAAAATTAAAACCATATACTCAGGTCTACGGTTCCTTGAAGCTGTGACAAAATCAAACTTCTTAGGGCCAAATTCACCAATAAACTAATCGCGATTATATAAAACAGAACTCAGTTTGAGCGCCTAATCGAGATTATAGCTTCATTTTGCGTTTCACCGATATGAATTGAACCTAGTTTACGCTAAACTCAGTTTCAATTCTTTTGTTGTCGCCCATGTTTACGACACGGGTCTTTAAACTAGATTACGCTGAGCTCAGTTTAGTTGAACTGAGTTTTTATATTGAATGATGAAATCAGCCCTAAGTTAACGAAAAAAAGACACTTATGTTTATGTCGCAAAAAACTTGTTTCAATACTCAAGGGAATCAAAATTCATAGGGTACTTCCTGTTGACCTAGAACCCTGAAATTTGACATGAAGGGCTTATAGCACAAATATATGAATAAATCTAAAAACTGAAAATTAATCAAAATCACAAAAAGAACACTCAGTTAACAAGTTAGTCTGTATGGAAGGGAAGGGTGTTTTTTGAAGTCCTTTAAAATATATATAACTTATAAAATATGTATGCACATTGCAAAATTATCTTTGAAATAGATAATTAAGCTGCATTCAACAGTTCATCTAACTATGGAACCACAAAGCGCAGTTTCAACACAAACTGGTTTGGTTTTTGACTCCTACAGGGATCATGACCTCAGCATCTTGTAAGGTAAGTAATTAAACAAGGTGACACGGAGACGATGACTGGTGTCTTTGAGCCGCTTGTGGGTAAGGGAGAACCTTCAAGATAACGCGGACGTTGCAGAATGGGGGATGGATAATTAAGGGCGGATCTGTTGACAGTTAAGGGTAACCGGTTTCTGTAGTTAAAATTTTATTTCTACTAGCTGTTGCCAGTGATTTCGCCTGTGAGATAGTAGAAAATGTTCCCAGGGAATAGGATAGAATAGTAGGGAAGGATTTGTTCACATATTTTCTTTTTGTTTCATTTTTCTTTTTTTAATAAATTACGTAAGCATCTATTAATTTTTTTTTTGAGCTGGGAACTCATTTAATTAATTATTTTTACATCTCTAGGTTTCATCGAGAGTCAGATTAAAACTGACTTTTTATCTGCCTTTTATGTTCTTTTATCCTTTCAGAAGTTTTCCTGACTTTGCTTAGTCGCTACAGTTTGCTGAAATTTCTGAGGCGCGTGAATTACTTCACGTCATCGACCACTCAGGCTCGATCCTTATAAGACAAGCGGACAGTGAACTAGCTACTCATTGCTCATCGTCCGAAAACCCGCACCTACGGTGGCTGGAGAACACTCTTCTATTCTGGACGTCTAGGGCATCTCCTGTAGCGGCGGTTGGGACGTGAGGATGTACATTCCCTTACTCTTGGGGCCACCTACTTCGCTGGCGTTACTGCTTCGCAGTAGGATACGACCGCAACCCATAGATTCTCGCTCGTGAATAGTAACCACCCGAACTTATGTGTCCGGTGAAGACCTGATTCATTCGCAATGTGTGGTCGACATACCAATTTGTTCCTACACAATTATCTGTATGTGCCAAATAAATAAGATTTCATTCTTCCTTAAATAAATAAAAAATTTAATCACCATTAAATTCCCTTGATTTATATTCTAACTCAAAGTGTGATTTTGCCAGATAACGGTATTATAACTTGAAGACGGCAGATCAGTAGTCCGTGCAGAGTTGATTTATTAATTTTATCACAGCCAATATTCCAGTTTTCAAAATTAAACAGAAACTCGATCAAACAGATACCTGGGAACAATTAAAATAAACATTTAATTACCGTAAACCATTGGATTTTCTGTTAAAATCTGTTTATCCATCAGTCATGTTCATTTTGTCCGACAGTTTTAATTATTCCCAACAAATTGTAAATAATGACAGAATTAACATGAACAAGGGAATTAATTACAAATTAATATCATAAAGTTTGTATGTACATATTATGATGAGTATACCTACATAAAACTTATAATCAAAATAACAACGTGAGCGAAGCCGCTGGTAAAAGCTAGTTTGTGTATGTGTGTGTTTGTGTGTTTTAATGAAACTTTTACAAATATGTTTAATTAACAAACAACGTTTCGTATACTATTTATTTCACAAACAATACATTCCGCAAATATTTTATTTTATATAGGTACACTCGCTTTACAAAAATGCTTCTCTTTACTTATGTTTCGTATGGTATTTTATAATTTATATATTTTTTTTTAATATTTAGATTGTTTTGGAAACTAAATTAAAATTTAAATATTAAAATGAGATTAAATTATTAAAAAATGAGTAGTTTGTCACATAGCACGTTGTTAAACAAAATTATATTTGGTAATTATTTTGTAAAGTAAAGTACTGGAATATTGGAAAACTTGTTGTTGTGTAGTGATGAAATGTTAAATCATGTTTTGCCTTATTGCTTTTTATTATAAAAAATTATAAAATAATTTTTGGTAAACTTATAGGGCCCCAATTTTGAGAAGATATTTCTTTTGAGAGCATATTATTAGGTAGAGCAGTGGTGGCCGAGTAGTAACGGCCTCGACTTACGAGTTGTAGGTCGCGGGTTCAAACCCAGCCAGGCACGTTACTTTGTGTAATTTATTTCATCACCACTGCTCTCAAAACGGTGAAGGAAAACATCGTGAGGAAACCCGCATGTCTTAGAACCAAAAATTCAAAAACATGTGACATTCACCAACCAGCATTGGGCAAGCGTGGTGGATTACGGCCCATTCCCTCTTCTAGAGAGGAGGTAGTGAGAACATTTGGCTGATGCCATTACTTACCTTCTACAATCTAACTTTTATTGATAATGAAACTTCAGTCTGCGTTCCAGTAATTATCAATTTAAAACATTGAAGGCCTTCCATTTAAATTTTATGTCAAGTTGATGGTACGACAAAACTTAAATTAAAATTATTTAGACTTAGGCAACTGAATTTAAAGTTTGAAAAGTCTGACATAAGGGCCTTTAGTTTAATTAATTTGAGTCAACAGAAGAATTTATTGAACCTAACGAAAAAATTCATTCTCTATAAATGACGCCAAATTGTTATTTATTTTTTACAGAAGTAAAGTTGCCATACGTTTCAGTTTTGATTTAGATGGCAGCAGGCATATTCTGCCTCAATCACAATATCTGGCAACGTAGCATCTAAAGAATTCTGTTCAAAAATTTAATTCGACATTTTTTGCATACATAAGTGAATAGATTGTTTTTTTTCCCGCGCTTAATCTTTGCAGGTTGAAGGAGGAACAAAGGTATGAAGCCGCTGTACATTCTATTATTAAAAATAAGAAATTCAAATATTTTTGAATTTAGAACACAAATATGTGGTCCTAGAGCGCAGAGCTGCTTTACTTTTTTTTTACTTTTTTTTTGTTTTGCAAATAGAGAATCGAACGGGTGTCTCTTGTTGTCTGTGACGAAATTACAAAAAATAAAACCTCCGTACTCGTGGTAAATGAAAAACACCACGAAGGTTGTAAACCAAAGAAGTAACACAATCTATAGGTACTTAAACTTAAATCTATGGGTACAATGGCGGTCTTATCGCTGATAGCGATATCTACCAGACAACCTTAGGATATATTGTAAGAAATTAAAATAAAACAGGGGGTAGTCTGCGGTTTACTAATAAGTAAATATTCACCACTATTTTTTAATTATGGCAAATACTTAAAGGGCTTATTAGAAAAGGTCTTGTTATTATTTAAGTAAAATCTCAATGCATAATATTCATAAACAGCAAAGTTATGAGCGTTTGTTTATATCCCAAAATCTCACTCAAATTATGGAAACATACAATAACAATAACAATATCCTGCACAAGGTTATTGTTTATGAATGAAAGAATGGCAGTAAAAATGGAAAAACACTGCGTTTAGTATTTTCTAGTAGTAGTTGTTATGAATGATGATTTAATTATGAATTTATCAATAATGACAAATTTTCGTGGACAATTTTGGGATTTCGTTTTTTGTACTTTTGACAACATAAATATGATCAGTAACGGGTACTGATTGAGCCCCATTTTTTTGTGCACTAATTAAAAAATAGGGGTGCATAAAGAATTATAGACTAATATATGTATGTATACATATATAATATAATATGTATGTATATGTACAGATATATGTACATACATATTACATTAAGTTACACAATTCCATTTAAAAAAAAGAATAAAGAAAAGAATAAAAGTATGGCTGGTGGAAGAAATAAATTAAGTAGAACCAGGATAGCATTAAGGAGACAGGAAATGGTCTTTAACTAAATTTGTAAAAGAACCAAGAGACTGGGCTTGTCTAATTGGTAACGGCAACGCGTTCCACTAACGCACAGCCTGAATCGCAAACGACTTGTCGCAAAACTTAGACACTTACTTAATTTACATGTTGCATGTTGAACCTAATCATACAGCAATAAGAGCTAGTTTTCAAGTGTAAAAAAAAAAATATTTTTGTACCTAACATCAGCCTTTAAAATAACTCTCTAACAAATAAAATCAGCAACAATATCTATAATCTCAAGGATCACCCAAAAATAGGATACTTTTCTCGGAACGACAAACTTCTAGGTTTCATATAACTACCCCATTTCATATTATTTTCATACAATCTAACAATATAATAGCGGGTGACAAAGTTGTTCATAGTTGGAACAGGAATCCTAATTGAACAAGTTTGGTTCTGTGGGTAATTCCGTACGAGGGGGATGGTGTAACAATATTCTCGGCGAAGTCTGTAGAGCCGTTAATGAAATTTTAATATCATTGGTTATAATTGAAATTTGTTTTAGTATCTATTAGTAAAAAAAAAAACTAAAAATTGCGTTAGGTTTGATCGCTGACAATTTCACTAATTTAGAGATGTTTTTTAAAATTATAATTCAAAAAACTGACGTATAATCATAATATGTATAATTAATAAGCCATAATTCATTTTTTTTAATCAGAAAAATATTATTGTATATAACATGCACATGTAAAACCCGCTACTATTATTTCTTTTTAAACTGGATTTTATGAATCACACTATTACATCATACTAATATTATAAATGCGAAAGTTCGTAATTATGTATATCTTTTTCAGAGATTCTGATTTGCATGAAATTCTGCATACGCATCTAAACTATGTTCTGGCATAACACATAGGATACACCCGTTTTATCTTGACACTATATTTCCTTGGGATAATTGCTCACAGAAACTAGTTAAAACTAAAACCAGTTGATTTCGAGTATTTCACGAATGGCCTAAATAAATTGTCATTCTCATGAAAGGGAGTGACAATTATAAACGTTTTAAACTTTTGACAATCAGTATTAATAGCTGATGAAAGCACTATATCCAAGAAATAATTAATAATAATTAATAGTTTAGGCATCTTCAAGGCTCTTAACAAACTAGTGTGCCTCACCATCACCGATTGCATCACTTCACTTACCATCAGATTGGATTGCAGTCAAGCAATAGTTTATTTCAATTAAAAAAAAAAGTAATCTCATAGGATAGCCATATTTGAACGTGGAAGCAGGATTCTTCGAAAGAGTTATCGGGCCGTGGAATACAAAAAACACAGGTGAATTTTAAGCAGTGAAAGACTGACATGCCTTTACGCTCCAACCAGAGCGGGAAAACTTACTTGATGATTTTACAAGCAAAAAAAAAATGGATTACTAAAACAATTGTAGCGACAACATTTCGGGGTCACAGTTTGGAGGTATGCTGAACAAAGAGTAAAGTACGATTTCGGGCAGTCGTATATACCGTTAAAATTTGATCGTTTTAATTCCGTGGAGGGTCGATTCGGTACATGAAACACTATCGATTTGTAAAGGTAAAATTAAAAAATAAAGTATTTTTTTTTAAACGTGAATTAATTTACGCATGTACGAAATTAATATATTTAAGTAAACGTCAGCTGGGCGAGTTCAATGACATGTAGGTAGTTAGTACGCAACGACCGACAACTGCCTACAAGGTCATTGACTCGTTTACTTAAAGAAATTGAGGAATATGAAATAGAAGAACAGCTAAAAGTCGATTAAATTCATCACCATTGCAATTTTACTCACTATAGGGAATGATAAACTGGATACATACCTAACTTTGTATTACTGAACAAATTACTTTCCTGAACTGAAAATAGATCTGTCCTGAACTTTTAAAAACAGCTACGCCCAAAATCAATTCACGAACACCACATTTTTATTTGCTTCACTGAAAAAACATCTTATTTCTGACAGCGACGAGAAGCGACCCCAAAACCTCAAGATTCAATGATTCAGTGGTTTTGGCTGGCATTGATGAATTACTAAGAGCATTCATAGTATTTGAAGAGATTATTATACGTTTTGATATTCCAGGACATATTTAGGCATTTCTGATTTGTGGCGAAAGCATTTTAGTTCTGCTTAGTAATTTATAACTTGAAAGTGTTGTTGTTGTCTGTTAATGTCAATTTAGTGCCACATAGATTTTCTTACCAAATATTCTTGTCTGCAGAAGTTAGAACACAAATCTTACACCCGTATTTATAATGAAGTAATTACTTGTTACTAAGTCATTACTTGACGTTAGAAATCTTATACAAAATTAATTTTTTTCTTAACTATAGAATACAAATTATTACTTAAGTAGTTACTTTTACTCAAGTAATTAGTTTTACTTGTTTTTAAATACGAGTGTTACTATAAACTAAAAAAAGATTAGTGTTTCTGACACTATACAACCTGGGAATGTGTAAGTCTTTAATCTTTAAGAGTGAAAAGTTACTTCTAGGCAAGCGTGCTCCATCATTGATCACATCGTCGATTTCCATCAGGTGAGGTTGTGGTCAAGCGCGAGCCTGTCAATAGTAAAACAAACACAACAAAAGATAACAAATCTACAATAAAAAAGAGCAGCAAATCTACAAAAAAGATATATTTTTTAGTGTAGATTTGCAGAAGGTGCATTCATTTCGACAGAATAAAAATTTGCAAAAAAATAAAAATCCTGCGAAGAGCTTTTTTACAGCCAAGTAAAGTATGAATGAATTTATCAAAGACGGATTAAGACCATGTACATAACTTTTCGAATTTATTTTACTTATTTTGTCCAAAAAGCAGACGGAAACAGATTGACAGCTCTTCAATATTGCACTGTGGACCCACGTAGAGGCAGTTTGAAAATAATTTAAAATTAATTCCCTTGATTTATATTCCATGTATTAAACTTTTCACATAACTGGGTCCTCTCGCTCACAGCCCTATCATAGGCTTGTTTGTATAAAGCAGACATTTGAACTTTTACGACATACATACGTAGGGCTGCCAAATGGGCTCATGAAAAAAGGAGATCCTCCCTCGATACGCGGAATATGTAAATGTTTTTTTTTTATATTTGAATATGACTTAAGAACCAACCTGCCGACGATGATTAAGTTTCAAGACAGGTTGGTTCACAATGGGGGCTTTGTTTAAGACACCATTGTTTTGTGGTATAGTTATGGTGTTGTAGTACTTTAGCTATCATATAATGTCATGAGTGGATTTTGATCGAATGTGAAACAAAGGACAGATACGATTAAATTTTTATATGACAAAATACAGTCAATTCTAGCGTTTACGTTTCATAAAACTTGGTATAATACGTTCTGAAATTATGCTTATATGAAAGGAACCAACAGCTCACTTAAGTTATTACGACGGTAATTTATTCAGTAGGTACACTTCATATAATTTTTCCGCGAAAACTAGTCATATTAAGAATCAAAAAGATACTTCAGTTATATGAAATGGCTTTTAAAAAAGTTCTGTTATACGCTGGATGTATTCATTAAATTATGTAAAGATTCGTCACGGGTCGGAAGACCTAACATTTTACTGCTTGTAATATAATTAAATTCCAAAAGCGTATGTATATTTTGTGCCGTCAATGTTTTAAAAGAAAGCACGTCATGCTATAAAAATATTTGATGTCATCCCAACATTTAAATTAACGACAAAAACTTGGGAAACGCCGAACTTTGTCAATATGGCGGAACAATATGGCTGAACAATTTTAATAATTCTCGAATGACGCCACGAATGGACGCGTTTGCAATTTTTCATAGCTTTGTCGAACGTTTAACGCGTTAAACTTGGGCGATGACTTACATTTTTGGTTGAATACATGCCTATTATTTTTTTCCCTTGGAAAATTTATTAAATAAATTCCTTTGCATTATTTTTAGTGGTAAAGTTTTATTGTTTTTTTTTTGGGTACAAGTAACATCGCCTTCTGCTACTATAGAATATATTTAGAAGTAGGAGCTAACTAAAGAAAAGGTCGGAAGACGTTTTTTGGTAGATTTGGACCAGGGTGGAAAATATGGCTAGGGAATGGAATCATTGGAAAGTAATGAGTGAGGCCTACGCCGAAGAGGCAGGCCACGACTACTGCTTGGTGGCAAGAGCCATATTATAAAGTGAATTATAAAAAAGTAATAAAAGTGTAGTAATTAATATAATTTGCACTGCATTTCATTGCATCAGCCTTATAATGTTCTTACTGCTGGGACTCTGGACTCCTGCGGCATTGCGGGCTCATTGCGAATTGGTGGATGTCACATGTCTTCGAATGTTTGGTTCTAGGACATGCCGGTTTCCTCACGATGTTTTCCTTCACCGTTTTGAGAGCAGTAGTGATGAAATAAATTACACAAAGTAATGTGCCTGGGTTAGTTTGAACCCGCGACTTACAACTCGTAAATCGGGGCTGTTACCACTCGGCCACCACTGCTTAAGTAATATAATTATTATAAATAAATTAGTAGAACTAAGGCTTTTTATTTTCATTTTATTTATAAGTAGCTTGTATCAAAGCCAGGAATTTCGATGCATATCTGTATACACACACACACGATTTCACTCACAAAAACACAACTTTATAAAATATCCAGCATCTATACGGAAGTAAAACTGTTTTCTTTTCTGAAGAACAAGAGAGATGTTATGCCGTACAAATTTATAGAGCATTGCGCCCGTGAGTTATGTTTTTCACTGGTTTTTATATTTTTCTACGGAGATAGGAAAAAATGTTGCCTCAATTTTATAACCTTTAGGCGTCTGTTTGTTCGACTTCCGCGATTTCAATTTTGGTAAACATTGTAGGAAGATGAAAACCCGGCTTCCTATATTTTTGAAGATTGAGAATTCTCAGAAAATTTATGAAGTGATTTTTATCAACATCGCATATCGCAGCATGTGATCAAATAGGGACTTATGTGGCCTCGCACATATTTTTCAATTTATTATATTTTCCGCTGTTTTTTATTATCATTTCGCATGTATTTTTTAGCTTTATTAAGTTGGGTGAAGTGTGAATAAACATTTTTTTTCTTTCTTTCATAAATTTGTTTGGAAGGCATAAGTATCTTGTCTAACGCGTTATCATAAGTAAAACTACCATTTTAGAAAGTAAACACCGACAAAGTGAATAGTGAAAATTCTCATCCCAGACCAAAGACACTGTAAATACGTAGATATATTACAACCTCAATCAAATAGATCTTTCGATAAAAAGTCTTCAATATAATAAATCCCAAAGTTATATTTTACCGTGAATCAGATGAAATAAAACTTCGCTTTGCTTCCGCCATCGGGATCAAAGAGAATAATTGATTAATTGAAAATACTCAATTTTAATGATGTCAGTCTCCAATCTATGCTTTCAATATTCGAATATTCGAGCATAAATATGTGGTACTTACAAAATAATCTAAGAGAATTGCTGGAAAAGTTGTGACGTTACAAACTTAGTGTTCTCGAAACTATTTATTTAGAAATACCTAGTTATTTTCTTAAAGTTATGATCATTAAGTATTGCAGAATATAGGTTTTTATCCATACCTAAATTTTTTTTGACGGTGGGAAGTCATCAAATAACTTCTCACGCTCTGGGTGGAGAGAGTAACTCACCCATGTTCCTTTCAACAAGAGTCTGTCTAAAAATTTACTTGCTTCTCTGCTCTGTCTTTTCTTTTGTAAAAAGCCCGGTATTATAAGGTTTTCATTACATACATACAAAAATATAGGTACACTTCTGTAGTCAACACTACAGGCGAGCGGTTTTTACCAATTTATATTTTCCCATTGCCAAGCAGCTAACTTCTTTCAAGTGTCCTCTCTTTCAAGCCACCTCGAACCAGCCCTTGAAGTACGCGTCTAGGTCACCTTTTCCCAGTTCGGCCGTGGCGGCGTCGTCCATCCTCAGGCTCCTACTTTATAGAAATTCTTGCTCAGTAGTTAATCTGCATGCGGCTGACGTGACTCACTAAATCATATTTTAAGCTGGCAGCTTTTTTGTTTACATGATCCCCGTCCCAACTTCGTTTAAAAAAATCCAGCGTAGTGTTTCTTACTTCCCACGTCTATGATCCCTGTTTAATAAAAACCCAGCGTAGTGTTTGTTATTTGCCACGTCTATGAACCCCGTTTTAAACAAACCCAGCGTAGTGTTTCTTATTTCCCACGTCTATGAACCCCGTTTAAAAAAAATCCAGCGTAGTGTTTCTTATTTTCCACGTCTATAATCCCCGTTTAAAAATACCTAGCGTAGTGTTTGTTATTTCCCACGTCTATGAACCACGTTTAAAAAAAAATCCAGCGTAGTGTTTCTCATTTCCCACATCTATGATCTCCGTTTAAATAAATCCGGCGTAGTATTTCTTATTTCCCACGTCTATGATCCCCCTTTTTTTAATACGAGTATATATAAATTAGTGGTTGATTGCGATCCCACCTGATGGTAAGTAGTGATGCAATCGTTGATGGTGAGGCGCACTAGTTTATTAAGAGCCTATTCACTCTAGCCTTGAAGACACCTAAATTATAATCGGACGGAAGACCGCATCAGGCAAACTGTTCCAGTTTTTTGATATACGCGGTATAAAACACAGTGTGGTGTTTCTTAGTCTGACGGCACTATTCTGCCCCCGATAGTAAAAAAGACGCATCTAACATTTTTTCCGGATTTGAGTTATATACATTTCCGGAATCAGAAAAAAAAGGCGATTCTGCCTGTATTTTTAACTCAAATCCGGAAAAAATGTTAGATGCGTCTTTTTTACTATCGGGGGCAGTATTGACATCCAGAATACTGTAATATTGTCCATTGCTCTTTGACAAACTCCAAGGCGTAATGTTTGACAACTTGGTAAGCGACCACGTCTGAGCTTTCGCTTCAGGGAGATTGGTAAACCTCCCTTTATTAGCGTCTCCATGAGCCAGCTTTTCTAAGCGTTTTAAATATGGCGATCGATTTCCTTCTCCTACCTGTTTTCAAATATTTATACACCGTGTAATTGACAGGTTGGCAAAAACTGAAACAGTAGCTTCATGACCATGATTATGACTGAAAAACGTTGGAATTTTCTTCAGGAAAATTGTCGAATTTTCCGACCGTTTTTCAACTAGATTTGTGTTTTATTCATTTGTTACAACAAAATCCAGCCCTAAAAACACAATTTTAGTGAAAAAAAGCAAAAAGCTTAAATTCGGCAATGTAATCGTAAAAGAAAATTCATTCAACCCGCGCGGAATCAGCTGTTAGCTGTAAAAGTTTACTGGCCTCCATAGTACCTACACAGACAGAGACAGCATACCGCTCACTCGCTCGCTCCTTTTGTTTGGTACGCCTTTGCTTACGCGCCGACACTCTAGGGTTGTACCGCGTACGGAATTTAATACTTGTAATTTTATTTTCTTTATGTAAAATGCTTTAATAATAAGATACTCAGGAGTATGATTACTTTATTATTTATTAATTCCAAAAACCTTATTTTAAATCGTTAATGATCTACAGTATCAATTACGAAGCTACCCGAACTGTACACACGCGTTGCATTACAGTAATGTAAATTGTTTGCTTTAGACAATTTAGTGGTACATAAAACATAAAAACATCGTGTTAATAATTGCCAGATTCACATTCTTTAACCTGTCAATCCCTGAGCGAAAGCTGGCGTACGCGCGTGTAGTTACGAAAATCTTTGCTTATTTTCGATTTTTACATACTATAAGAAAAACTTCTTATTTACGTTCTTGAATAAATACCCTATAAAAAAAACCTTAATTTATAATCTATGCGAACGCCGACGTTTGTTTAGTGTTTAGAAAATGGTGCAAAATCGCGCGCGTGCTGCTTGGGGATTGACAGGTACTAGGTTTAAACTTGGAAGCAGAACCATGAGTAAAAGTTACAAAAGATAGCGGTTAATAACAATGTTTATCATACGATTACGATACGATTATTTTTCAATACGTAGTTCTTCATCTTTATCTCAATCGCAGGCCGACCACTGTAACTACTGCGCCATGGGCACCTCGACTAACGTACTTACTATTACCGAAATAAAAATGTTTAATTTCATACCATGTGGGCAGCCCTAATTGCTACACGTGTCACACTCTCAAAGGCGTGCCGACAAACGAAGCCGCTGAGGCGCTGAGCCGCCATTTTAGTTTGCCGCGATTGATGGTGCGATCTGGACGTCTATTTCGTTTTCTTTCAACTGTCGAGAGTTCAGGACTGTGTGTTGCGTTCAGTTGAGTTGTGTGTTTTTGTGTTGTGTGGTACTTATCGTCACGAATCGGCGTAATGAAACATTTAGTGCTCGCGAATATGGCCAGATGTTAATGTGCTTGGGTGAAGCTAGAGGAAACGCGTCGTTGGCATTAAGGCTCTATGTTCAAAGACACCCAAATGAACAACATCCAGCTAATAGTCATACTATCACACGGGCATATCAGCGTGTTTTAGAAAATTTACCTATTGTGCCGCATCAGGGTGCTGGAAGGACAATCCGTGCTCGTTCTGAGCAGGCGATTTTAGATGTTGTCCGTCGAAATCCGCGTTTGGGAACCCGTACTGCTGCAAAACTTGTAAAGCGTAGGTAATAACGGACCCCGTGTTTCACATTGGGCTGTGCACAAAGGCCTTCGAAAGGACAAGCAACGTCCATATCGGATCCATAAAGTGCAGGCTCTGGTACCTGGTGACTCAACGCGTAGACTGGCGTACTGCAGATGGCTGATACATCGGCAGCAGCTAAATCGCCAATTCGTTTCACGGGTGAACGACCCGAGAGACTTTAGGTAAGTGACTATTTTAATTTTTGATAGGTGTTGAATTTGTGTTTAAATTTTTTGATAGGTGTGTTTGTGTGTGTAGTGTACTATGTATTTATTCCAAACAAGGTATGAATGGACAACGCGCGAGGTACAGGGTCGCGCGCGTATCGCAATGTTCGTTATACATTGCGTAGCCGAAATAAAATTGAAAATTGAAAAACGTTCACCTATCATTTCCGGGAAAATATTTCACTATCAAAATATTAACAATAGCAGTCTGAATTCATACTTTTCGTTTTTGCCAACCTGTCAATTACACCCGGTATACATATATAAAAGCGAAATACCACTCACTGATTAATCACGAAATCTTAGAAACTATAACACTTACAAACTCAAAATTTGGTAAGTATGTTCCTTATAGGGTGTAGACGTCCGCTAAGAACGGATTTTACGAGACTTCTCCCCTAAGGGGGTAAAACGAGGGTTGGAAGTTTGCATGGAGCAACCGACTTTTACGCGGGCAAAGCCGCTGGCAGAAGCTTGCCTTTATATAGGGTGACTGGTAATTAGTGAACAATACCTAAACACGTGATTATAGTCATGATAAAAAACAATCTTTGCTATAGGACCAAACCTGAAATCACGAAAAAAATCTACCAAGTTCAGTATATTTTGACCAGTTAGGCGAACACAAATGTACTAACCAGCAGATTTTTTTGCGATTTCAGGTATGGTCCTATAGTAAAAGTTGTTTGTTATCATGACTACAATCACGTGTTTAAGTATCTTTCACTAATTACCATTCACCCTGTATACCTATCTGTACGCGTATTTGTCACCTAACTCTTCCTAAGCTTAACCGCGTTTCATCAAACTTTGTATGTAAATTTTAGTGAGTCTCTGAATGGTTTGAAAATACAATTGGATCTGGTAGATTGTGCAATTGGAGGTCTTTTTTTTTCTGACAAAATACCTGCTTCGGGTATGACAACAGCTATTGGGTCCGCTAGAACTTATTATATAATTAGTAAGGTAAATATCTAAAGCAGTATTAGCAAGCAGGCTAACGAACTGTAACTTTGTTCCCAGCCGGCTCGTTACTCCTTACTGCCTGTTGACACATGCTCGGTTTCCATTCAAACATGTTCAATAGCTTGACTGTTGTAGGTGGAGAATGTAAAGCTAGAACTACATTAGACAGACGTACACGTCAACCACCTAGCCAAGTTACGACCGTTTCGTTGCGATTTTCCGCCTTGAGTTGGCCACTTCTCCAATTCCCTTGTTCTGACGTCATCATCATTTGACTGGCCTGTTGGTCTAGTAGTAGTGGCTCTGACTGATATGCCGGAGGTCGTGGGTTCAATTCACACCCAGGATAGGTATTTGTATGATGAGCACGATCATTTGTTCTGTGTCTGGGTGCAATTTATTTATCTATGATGTATATGTATTTAGAAGTATATAAGTATGCTTATCAGTTGTCTAGTACTCATAACACAAGCTCTGCTTAGCTTGAGATTAGACGGCTTTGTGTGATAGTTGTGGAATAGAAAAAATATAAAAAAACTCAGTGCTCAGTCACGTGGTCAGAATCAAGGAATCGGAGGCGTGGCCGACTCGAGGCGTTCGACGCAAGAGAATCAAAACGAAACAGTCGTAATAGTCGTAAAATGACGTCGCGTGGCGTCGCTCAATCTACTTTCAGGATGTATGTTTGTTGTGTGACATTACGCGTACCTATGTGCTAGAAAACTCAACTTAAAAAAAAATCGTATCTATACATAAACAGTATTTCCAATGTATTATAACTTGTTTTGGTATACGATAAAGAATTTCTGATAAATTCATTAACGCCTTTTATTGCTATTATTTTCAATTTCGACGAAAAGTTTAGCATCTGACACGAATGCCGGAGAAATTCTATCTATAAAGATACTTCGTTAAACTCATTCCGTTATCAATTACAGGATCCTTTTAACTTTTGAAATATAATTAACACAGATACCTACTTAATTTTGCAAAGATTTGAGAAGTTTAATTTTCTGATCGAATTTGTAATCGCTTCTTAGTACATTTAATGGGAAAAGTTTAGTTGTGTTTTTCGTGTTTGCTCATCCGCTTGTTCTATTACTCGGAGAAGTCGCAAGTGTTATCATCAGTATCATGTGTATGAAGATAGAATTACACTGCGCTCATGTGCGCCACACACGTCGATTTGGTTCCGTCGGTCTCGATAGATTTCGAATATGGAAACTAGACTTTTCTGGATCCTATTTCTGAATTCCGTAACAAGCTTAAATGGTTGCCAATCCGTCTTCGCCGGAATGCCCATATTTTATCATTGCTCTACAGTGTCCTGTTTATTCCTACAACCCCTCTTATCTCAAAGAACGTTTTAAGTTCCTTCATGACACACATTCTAGACACTTGAGATCATCGGAGAATTTGAAACTTTTGATGCCCTCACATTCTACTAAGTTTTGCGACAAGTCGTTTGCGATCCAGGCTGTGCGTTTGTGGAACGCGTTGCAGTTACCAATTAGCGCAGTGTCTAGATTCTTTTAAAAATTAAGTTAAAGACCATTTCCTGTCTCTTTAATGCTATCCTGGTTCTACTTAATTTATTTTTTCCACCAGCCATACTTTTAATCTTTTCTTTTTGCCCTTTTTTTAATGAAATTGTGTAACTTAATGTTATATGTATGTACATAATATCTATGTATATATATATATTAGTTTATAATTCTTTATAATATTTACTTATTAGTAGACCGCAGACTACGTCCTGTTTTATTTTAAGTTCTTACGATCCATCCTAAGGTTGTCTGGTAGATATCGCTATCAGCGATAAGACCGTCAATGTACCCATAGATTTAAGTTTAAGTACCGATAGATTGTGTTACATCTTTGGTGTAAAATAAAGTTTTATTTTATTCTGTTCTATTCTTGTAGAGCTATACTTGATACACGCCGCGCGACGTCACTTTTTTTTTTTTTAATGAGTTCTACCACAAATCAGGCGTTTTACACGTGAGCGTCGTCTAATGTAGATTGTTTCGATTAACTGAAAAGGCTGGCGGCATTGCCACGTTGTATGGCAATCTTTAATCTCTGACCGAGGTAAGAACAAGCCCTTGGGTCACGTGAAGTGGATAGTTCTTGAATCCCGCAGCCCAAGAATTTCAACCCAAACGGCTCAAAAATATAAACATATACTTGCTGTTTGTTTATTTCGTTTTTGTTTTGCTTTGTTTTTGTTTTTTCTTTTAAACATACCGAGATTCACTGAGTCTTACACATTCTTCTTACTCAAGTAACTCTGTGCAGAATCGTGTAATTAACTAGAATAAGAAAATGAAATGTGGAAAGTGTGCGCATACTAAATCGCGCCGCGTAAAGTTAATTTTGTCCAAGACATATTTAGCTTTGTATGTGTTTAAGTCGAGTGCACATTCTCGGACTTGAATGCAGTTTATGCGTCATTTGCACCACTTTTATTTTTACACTTTGTTACTGTGATGCATGACATTCTAAACTGAAACAGTTTAGAAAAAATAAACGATTGATTTTTCTAAACTGCTTATGCACTTCTGGTGACAATAATGGAAGACCTCTTTTTTAGGGTTCCTTTATACCTCAAAAGGAAAAATGGAACCCTTTTAGGATAGCTTTGTTGTCCGTCTGTCTGTCTATCTGTCAATACCCTTTATCTCGAGAACAGGAGGTATTGAGTTGAAATTAAAACATATACTCTAGTTTACAGTTCCCTGACAGAAGCTGTGAAAAATCAAGCTTCTAAGTAATAGAGAAAAAAGAGATACAGCCGTTTATGTCACAAAAACGTATACTTCGACACACTCAAGGAAATCAAAATTCATAGGGTACCCGTTGAACTAGAATCCTGAAATTTAGCATGGAGGTTTTATTGCACAAATATAGGAAATAATTGAAAACTGGAAAGTCGTAGTTACGTCACCAAAAAAAACTTTTTGCTATTCAGAAAAATCTTCAAGACTTGATTCGGAACTCTCAATACGCGAGTACGTCTGTCACTTGGCCGGTTTTTTCTATACGATTTGACATAAACGAATGTTTACGTAAACGCAATTAATTACGTTCTAGTGTGAGTTTGTTTCACGTCTATGAGGTTCGGCGCTGCAATTGGCCCGCTCTAACTTCTTAAGGGGATTACATTGCCCAAATCCAAAAAAACACCTAGGTTGATTGAAGTTTATAGATTATTCCTTATGTACGATTACCATATAAAAAATGAAGGGAATACTTAAGGACATTACTAATAAATTGTATTGATTACGTTTCTCAAAAAAATACCCTAATTCTAGAAAAAGATCTGGTAAATAGGCGTTTTTTGAACATTAATTCCATATTTTCTCGAAAACGGCTCTATATTTATGCATTGAATTAATACCAAAATATATGTTACGATAAATTGAATAACTTGTATTGTTTTTTTTTTCTAATTTCATTGAATATCGATAAGTAATCAAGATAAAATCGAATCAGTACTAACACCCCGCGCGCAGCACCCCCTGCAATGTGTAGAGGTCAATTATTCTCTACTAGTTTAGAGGTAAATTCTTCAAGGTCATTGAGCAATGTAATACCCTTAACCAATCAGAGAGCCAAACGTGGTAAACGTTGCGGTTGCGTTAAGTTAAGAAAAGCTCGCACTCAGCGCACTGATAGTTGGGCTGTGAGATTATTTAAAAGAGTAACCTTGGCTCTTTTTAGAATAAAAAAAAAAAATAAAGAAACATTATCTTGAGAAGGATAATATAATATTTTGATTCCCACCAAAAAAAAAGTTGTTATTTTGACAGCTTTACCTACTCTGGGTGTTTGTGTATTTGAATTTGTATGTTTATGAACGAATCGAAGTTACACGAAATTCCTGACATGAAACTTTTCCTGAGTTTAAACGAAAGGAATAAAATCGGCAAGAAAATCGGTTCCATACATGAGTACCTACGCTTATAGTTACAATTCGCAGAGCAAGCGACCAGCTGTGCTGTGACGGTTACGAAAATAAACTTGTGTTCAGTAAGCATTGCATTTGCGCTAGTGAAACGCATACTTTGTTTCAGAGGCCCTTGTCCACTGGACTTGAACATATTTTAGATTTAATTTCTTTCCAATATTTTTGTCCTTTATTTTGAATTATGTAGTTATTATGGCTAGCAATGGGTAGCTAGCCATCCGACCGTCCAGTAACCGTCCAGACCACGCCCAAGTCATCGACGGCGCGTATTGTTCCACGCGCCTCAATGAGTTGTCAGCAAACCGTAGGGGCCCAGCAGGGTCGAAGCCTACTGGGGCCAAGGATCGGTTTATGAAAGGTAGGGTCGCTCCCGCTATGAAAGGCAACGAAGGGACAGGAGTGGGTTTTTAGTCAGTAAAAGTCTCACACTATTTCTCACTCCGACCAAGGGTGGAGATGTCATAGGATGATTTTACCACCTACAAAAAAAAAAAAAAACATTTTTCCGAACATTAAGCTATTGGTCACGGCTATCACTTTTATAGATCTGTGACAAACATTATGGATAGTTAGAAGTCAGAAAATTTGACACTAGTCTTGCTTACCTGTTACCCGGTAACGGGTACCTACAGAATGATAATTTGTAGTTACTTTTTAGAGCTGTTACAGTACGATTTGTCAGTTTACTTATTATCGATCGCGGGTACCTACACCAATAAAAAATCGTCACGACACAATGTAATCGCTGCCTAAAAGTTACTGTCAACCGCTGTTACAATCGGTTACATAAGCAGAACAATCCATTCAGCTTAAAACCAGCGTCAGAAATTCAGAAGTTGTTCCCGAACCAATCGTTGACATTCGTCATCCACTCGGTTCGACAACATGCACAGAGTTATCGAACAAAACCGCAACAGCTCAATTCACTGCAGTCTCGTTCACGATTTGAAGGATCCTATTTATTTATATACTGTATTGTATGTACACCAGAAAATATATCGCAAAATGAGAATCAGACACTATAAACATGCAATGGATGGTCTTATTGTATTGTAAAATCTCTTCTAGGCATTCTTATGTCATATTTTCGTAAGCACGATTTTTCCAATTTTTTTTTTGTATTAGCTATTGACCGTGACTTCAGCCGCATCGAAATTGTTAAACAGCATATTGTCACAATTTCAAGATTTTCTTTTTGTTGCTTCGAAACCTAATTACTTTTCTAGAATAAAAGTAGTCCAAGTTAATTTTTATAACATTAGCTATCTACCAGTGAAAGTAACATCATAATCGGCCCAATTGTTTCTTAGAAAATTAGCCAAATCAAACAGATAAAAAAAAAGATAAAAAGAAAACGCATTTTTATAGGTATTCTTACTTACCTGAGCATTAAGTAAAAAAATATGTTTTGATGTAACATACAGATATTGTTTTTATTTATGTGTTTTGATTATTATTAAAAATTATGTTAACGTTTCAAAAAAAATCCTATATTAATTTGCGATACACTTTTTTTTTCTACCAGTATCGTATCGTATCTTGAACAGAATGATGATAGCAGAAACTTATGACTTTAATAATAAAAATATTCATGAGCACTTAACGTGAACCGAACTCTAGTATCGCTATAACAGCGATTGAATTGACACCACCTGTCAATTTCTATACAGCATCTGTGAAATTCACTGTCACGCTTAATTAGTATGAAATTTTATTTATGTATATTTTGTTGGGAAACACAAAGTGCCTTCTCCCACTCTAGAGTGAAAAGAGATGTCAGACTTTTGCTGTCTAAAATCAACCTATACTCCATCTGTTTAGGTAGTTAACTAAACGTATACAATCTTGATTCCTTTTTTTATTAAAAATAAAAACCTATTGAGGACATACAAAGATTATTTAAATTTAGTTAATTACCTAACATCGGCTTAGGTAAATAGCTAATTGTAAACATTTTTAGATAGAAGACCTGTGCAATTTTTTAACATTAGTTAAGTACCTAAACAGATGGAGTATACGTTTTTTCTAAACCATAACATCTCAGTAACTCTTCCGAACGACTTGACTGCGAGCTGCCTAATGCTGGTCGTCCGCTAGGAAAGCGACTTTAGACTGCAAAACCTACTTGAGTCTATAGAGCAGGATTTTTGTTCTAAAAGGGCTGTGGGATTGTTCAAAAGATGGCTAAGGCCCTCGCAAAAGGCAAAGAACACAATTGGGTTAGTAGTTTGTAAAATTCTGATACTCGTTCTTGCTCCAGAATATAGTGTACACGGGACTGAAAGTAAAATATTCCAAATATCTACCAAGAACGTTTGCGATCAGTTTTGTTACAATATTTTGTTTCTTAATCTGTGGAATTTCAAGTATGTCTTTATGTGAATATCTCGTTGCTAGGCCGATTGAAATTCGAGCTACCTTACGGGCCTAAGATATTTGTCTACTGTCATTTACATGCCTTCATTGTCTAGACAAGGTCAGTTATGTTTTTGGATTGTGTGATTTCGGGATGTTTCACATGAATAAAGATTTACATAACGTGTGACGAGTAATGTGTATTGAAAATTACTTGTTATTGTTGAATATTGTAACACACAAATGTTACTGCTAGTTTTTTCGTAACCAAAACAGGTTACGGGTTATTAATTTTAATTATAGCTTCTGTCAGCAGTTTCACCTACGTAAAAGTATAAATTTATCTCTACAAAACACACTTCCATGATCAAAAGTATCTTATATCTTAATTCATTATCCTGAACTGCTTGTGCGCCAAAATATCCAATCAGCAGTGTGAAGCGTTACATATGGGCGCCATTAGTAGCAAATGCTGCGCGATTACAGTCCCCCTAGACAAGTTACAATCGTTTCGTTTTGCGAAAACGCGTGGAGTTGGCCACGCCCCAATTCGTTTGTTCGAACAAAGGAGTTGGGGGCATGACCAACTACAAGCGTGAAAGCAAAACGAAACGATTTTAACTTGGCTAGGGGGGCAGGTTGTCTGCAGCGCTACTGCTGCGCTACTTTGTTCTTCCATAAAAATAAAAACGCGCAAATGCTGCGCTACACCCGTGCATCAGAGGGGCCCAAGTCTGCTATATTTATAAATTCGTCATTCCAACACGATTCTGTTGCCATTTTGCTAAAAGCAGCTAAAGGTTTGTAATCTGCAAAATTCATAATGACCGATCATTGGTCGGTCAGTGGTCTTTTAGCTGTAAAAGTAAAATGTGACATTGCTTACTGTTTTTATTTAAAGCGGCCGTCGGCCAGCCTTATTAGTGTTTTGTTTTTATTATGTTATTGTTATGATATAAGTCAGACATTTATTTGTCATTATGTAGGTAACTACGAGATTATCATTATATATGCCTTCTTTCAATGGAGTGTCAGTGGTTGATATTTGGAAAGTCATAATGACGTCATTATATTAGTAGATTAGCAAACTTGTCAAAATCAACAATTATGAAATTAATGACAGACCATTTTGACACTATTGTAATAGCAGACTTGAGGCTCAGTTCATCGGTCGACTACTGACGACACTCGCCCTTATATAGGGTGACTGGTAAATAGTGACCGATACTTAAACACGTGATTGTAGTCATGATAACAAACAACTTTTACTATGGGCACCAAATCAGGAGTCCCGAAAAAAATCTACTGGTTAGTATATTTATGTTTGCCTAACTGGTCAAAATGTTCGGAACATTGCTGATTTTTTTTCGCGATTTCAGGTTTAGTCCCATAATAAAAGTTGTTTGTTATCTTGACTACAATCACCTGTTTAAGTATCGCTCTCTAATTACCATGATACGCATATAACGCTCCCGTTTTAAAACTTTGATTTATCATTGGATTTATTAAAATCTCTGTATATCCTTACAAACCAGCAATGATAAAAAATTTAACCTCAATCGGACGTCTAGCTGTTCAAGTTCCAGAATTTCAGTCCAGGTATTGCAATGGATTCCATCTCTTGGCAACATTTGGAAATATATAAAGTTTTGTATCCTATTTTAGAACATTCGAACGCTGGTCACAACTCAAGTTTGGGTGCAGGACAGTTCGCATATGTAGGAGTATTTGAGTATTTGTCGTGCTGTTTGAAGTAGAGAAATATACTCCGTTGAATAACTGTGTGGCTGCAAAAAAACTTGCAAAGTTCCAGTTGTTCTGTTCAACATATTTTGCTGTTGCAGTACTGAGTAACATATTTTCGTAAATGAAATGGATTAAAAACTGAAATAGGAAGTGCATTTAGGTTGTAAAGGTTGTAAGCTGTGATGTTAAATAACAGATTGAAATATTCACTAAAAACTGTATTGTTAAAAATTCTACCAATAATATAATGTTAATTGATAGAGCGATCCAGCACGCGCGACGTCACTTAAGGCGATTTGAACACGTACTGATTTGCTTAATTAATAATTTTGGTCGTTTCGCGTAGACGCGCAGAGTGATGATTTGGCTAGATGCAATTAAATGTAATGACGTGCGGTTTGCCGTACCTACGTAATGCATATACTAGGTATGAAATTAAAATTTTGTTAGGTACATTTACCTATTTTGGAATAAATCTATATATACACCGTTAAATTTTGTTCGTTTTAATCCCGTGGAGGATCGATTCGGTACATGAAACACTATCGATTTATAAAGATAAAATTAAAAAATAAAGTACGTTTTTTCTAAAACTCGAATTAATATACGCATGTACGAAATTAATTTCTTTAAGTAAACGAGTCAATGACCTTGTACCATCTTGACCATTAAAACGACCAAAATTTAACGGTGTATAAAAGAAAGTCGTGTTAGTTACACTATTTATAACTCAAGAACGGCTGAACTAATTTGGCTGAAAATTGGTGGGAAGTTTGCTTAGAACTAGGAGAAGGTAATAGAATTATTATCCCGTTAAATAAAAAAAAAATCTAAAACCTGCTCATTTAAAGGTAGAGTAGGGTAGAGTAGGGTAGAGTAGGGTAGAGTAGGGTAGAGTAGGGTAGAGTAGGGTAGAGTAGGGTAGAGTAGGGTAGAGTAGGGTAGAGTAGGGTAGAGTAGGGTAGAGTAGGGTAGAGTAGGGTAGAGTAGGGTAGAGTAGGGTAGAGTAGGGTAAAGTAGGGTAGAGTAGGGTAGAGTAGGGTAGAGTAGGTAACTTTTTATAAAACGTTGCCTTATACTAGGAATCACTGACGTGCATTCGTTCACAAACATGTAAACTCATACACAGGACATCCAGATATGTAAGAAATATTTGTATAATGACTTTCGTAGGCCATGCAAATATTTATTTAGTCTTTCAATCAACCACTGCGCTAACTGTCTCATCTTTTGCTGCTAAGGTGATTTTTTTGGCGTACTTTGCAGTCCCTTGAAGCAATAAAAAAATCAAACTTCTAGGTTAACGAAAAAAATATACCTATATAATTATATACAGCCGTTTATGTCGCAAAAAACGTATATTTCGACACTCTCAAGGGAATCATGTGTCAATGTGACAGTGCAGCCAATAATTATCACAATTAAACCTGATACAATTATAATAATTATCACACGGCACACTTAACGATAAATTCTAAAAAAATATATATTTTTAATCTGTTAAAAATAAAACTTAAACATAAATAATACTTACATAATACGTCGTTAAGTGTGCCTCGGTAGTACTTGCTCCGTATTCTTATATTGTTATAAATTGTTTAAAGACGCTTAAACTCTTGTCTGTATTAAAAGTAAACAGTAACAGTCATCAGTGAACCATTTTATTGTGAAGTAACTTGGTGAAGTGTATAAATACTGCGGATTTTATATAAAATCAATTAGATTAAAGTTATAATCTACCGCCTCTAACTATCAGTGTGAAGTGTTTCAACGCAACGCGTAACCGACGAGTCACGCACGGCGCTTAGGACCTTTTTCTCGCGACCGAAGTTCGTACACAAAGAACTCGAATTACAGGTACACCTACATTCGAATATCATTTATTTGTTTGCATTGCAACAAGGCAAGAAATAAAGTCGTCATATTATCATAATGACGGACAATAATTCTGGTTCGTCGCTGAGTTCGGGAATGTTATGGGGGTGTTGCGACCAAATGGTGGACAATGAAAAATACACGAAATGCGTGAAATGCCATAAGACATATCATTATACATGTCTGTCCATAACTGACGACTACAAGGTACCTGCTAAGTGGCATTGTCCTGAATGTTTGTGCTCGGGTCCGAAACTTACTAAATCTGATAATACGCCTTTGCGTAACAACTCAACTACCAGAGGCAATAAGAGGCAGGCCGTGGGATCTCCACCTGAGGCGCCTGCTGAAATCGCGTTAGCACCTGACGATATTCGTCAGCTTATACAGGAAGCAGTTAAAAAGGCACAGGCAGATTTGCTATCTAAGATCATAGAAAGTATGAAGCGTACCATGAATCAGCAATTGCAACCAATAAAAGATCAAATGGAGAATATGGAAAAATCTATAGCATTTATGAATCTTCAGTATGAAGATCTTTTGAAGGAATACACAGCGTCCAAGGAGATTATGAAGGAGTTACAAAGAGAAAACTCTGAGATGAAAGTGTGTGTTGGTGATTTGACTTCTCGTATGAATCAATTAGAACAGCAAACCCGTGCAAATAATGTGGAAATTCAGTGCCTACCGGAAAAGAAACAGGAAAACTTGATAGAGATTGTGTCAAAATTATCTAAAGTGGTGGGGAGCGGTATCCAAGATAATGACATTAGACATTGTACAAGGGTTGCAAAACAAAGTGCCAGCAATTCCCGCCCGCGTGCCGTGGTAGTACAGCTTGCATCCCCCCGCTGTCGTGACCAATTTCTCGCAGCAACTATAAAATTCAATAAATCGAATCCAGACAACAAACTGAACTCAACGCACCTGGGATACTCTGGACCTAAATCTCCGATCTATATCACAGAACATCTGTCCACTACCAACAAGGCACTCCATGCTGCCGCTAGAATCAAAGCCAAGGAAATCGGATATCAGTTTGTATGGGTACGAGGTGGCCGGATATTCATGCGGAAGGGACAGGAATCGGAACACATTCTGGTCAGGAATAAGGAAACATTGAATAAGCTGGTTTAATCTTTCGTATTATGGTCCTTTTTTCTTTCACGTTGTATTATTGGTCAATGTTACAGTAAAATAACTCATTATCATTCTCGGATTTGAGGATATATTATCAAAACACTAGAGGCTTGCGTACTAAATGTCATAATTTTTATCGTCAAGTTTGTTGCGAAAACTATGATGTTATAATCTTAACCGAAACTTGGTTAAATGATTCTGTAATGAGCTCAGAGCTGTTTGATGGCAGATATATAGTCTATAGGCGTGATAGAGATAACAGGAAAAAAGATGGGGGTGGTGTTTTGATTGCGGTGCTGAAGGGAATAAATTCAAGACGTATGACTCAATGGGAAAGCAATTGTGAGGACTTGTGGGTTATCATAGATATTTCGATTACAAAGTCTGTCCGCCAACTAGCTCTGTGCGCAGTTTATTTGCCTCCGCCTGTACTTCGTTCAGCCCTAGAACACTTCGTGGACTCGTGTAATACCATATTTGAACAGTCAGGTTTGAAGTCGTGTATAGTCGGTGACTTTAATTTAAGTAATATTGATTGGAACTTAGTAAGTGAGTTGGATAGTGGTTATGTAGCACCAGGTTTTGGTCACTTGTTAACTGATTTTACTCATGTAAATAAATTATTTCAGCTGAACAATATAACAAATAAGTCAGGGCGCATTCTTGACCTTGCGTTGACTAACTTAACTTCCGGTATCGCATGCTCCGCTCTAAATCCTCTAAGTATAATTGACCCTTTGCACCCCCCAATCGAAATTATTTTAAAAGCATATAAAGACACAAGACTTCCGTATAATAATAACAAAAGAACAAATTTTTACAAATTAGACTATAATATTATTTGCAAACACTTACATGAGATAGATTGGAACCTATTGTTTGATGACACTAACGATGTGAACCATATGCTCAGTATTTTCTATGATAAAATTAAAAATATTATAGAAATGCAAGCCCCGCCTACTACCCGTAAACATAACACTAGACCTCCTTGGTTTAATAAAAATTTAATAAGAACTTTGAGAGAGAAGGAAAGGATACGTCAGCGATATAAAACCTACAAAAACCCCATGGATGAGCTTGAACTGAAGCTACTGAGTAAACGGTGCACAGTTATGGCTGCCACCTGTTACAATAAATATATAAACGACCTAGAAACCATTTTGACTAAGGATCCAAAGCGATTTTGGGCTTATGTCAAGGGCAAGCGTGGTGGTACTAGTTCTTATCCTCTGACAATGACTGACGGCATAACTTCGTCATCAGATGGCATCAATATTTCAGAAATGTTCGCTGCTCACTTTTCTTCCATGTACAGTCAACAAAGCATGACTGATCTTTCATCTCCCTCAGAATATATGCAGAACTTATTAGCTTACAGTTTACCTTTGACAATACCAATGATTGAAATTGATACCTTGATCAATAAGTTGAAATCTCTGGATCATCGAAAAGGAGCGGGACCCGATGGAATACCTCCTTATTTTATCTCCATGTGTGCTTTACCTTTGGCGGCTCCCTTATCACAAATATTTAATCGCTCGCTTGCCTCCGGTATATTCCCAAATATTTGGAAGGTGGCAAAGGTGGTCCCAATTCATAAATGCAGTGATCGCAATTATGTTGGTAACTATAGACCAATTTCAATTTTGTCTACCTTTGCCAAAGTTTTTGAATCTTTTATTTGTCCCTACATACAGTCTCATTTAAAGCTTTACCTTAGTGATACACAACATGGCTTTGTGAGGTCCAGGTCTACTTGCACAAACCTAGTGGCTTTCACGGAGACTCTAACAAGTGCTATTGACTCTGGGAAACAAGTTGACGTGATATACACCGATTTCAGCAGGGCCTTTGACCGTGTCCCTCACAATTTACTCCTGCATAAGTTAACGACTTACGGCATCACTGGCCCTCTCCTCAATTGGTTTAAATCCTATCTTGATGATCGTCACTTCTTTGTAGCCCTTAATGGCTACCAATCAAGTTCCTATAAGGTCACATCTGGCGTCCCACAGGGAACACATGTTGGCCCAGTCTTGTATAACTTATTTGGTAACGATCTTGCCAATGAGTTGAAATTTTCTGAGTGTTATATGTATGCTGATGATTTAAAGTTTTGCCGAGTAATTGAATCAGACCTTGATGTTGAGTTGCTGCAGAGGGATATTGACATGTTGGTGAAGTGGTGTGATGATAATGACATGAAATTAAACATTGACAAGTGCTACCATGTAAAATTCACGAGGAAAACTAAATTAACGCGATCGGATTATTATATCAGTGGCAACTTGGTGCAGGAAGTCGAACAAATAAGGGACTTGGGAGTTCTATTCGATAGACAGTTGACATTCGTGCCCCACATTGAAAATGTAGTGAAGAAAGCCTCAAGAATGCTTGGGTTTGTTATAAGAAATGTTACCTGTTTTCGGCACAAAAAAACTAAAATTCTGCTGTATAATTGTTTAGTTCGCAGCTCGTTAGAGTATTGCAGCACTGTGTGGAGGCCACACTATGCCACCCACACGCTAAGATTAGAAAGAGTTCAAAAAAGATTTCTGTGGCACTTGGCATACTCTTCCGGGATAGCTAAAATAAAGCAGTCATACAGAGATAGACTCTCGCATTTTAATATGATATCCCTACAGAGGAGGAGAGATTTACTGGATTTAATTTTTATATTTAAAGTTTTAAGGTATAAAATTGACTGTCCCCAATTGTTGGGCTGCATCCAATTTCGTGTGCCTACGAAAAGCCCACGAACTCCTATAACCCCCGTACGTCCTCCTCTTCGTAGAACCGTTCTTGGTGCTAATTCTCCCATCACGCGTCTGTGCAAATTATTGAACAGCTGCAGTGATCTTATCGATGTACACTCTGACTCACTTAGTAGGTTTAAAAGTGTTATATATAAATCATTTTAATATCAATACAATGTTTGGGCTAGCATGTTAACTTAGTTCTATGTTCAAAAAATTTAGTTATAAGCAGTAATTATGTTCGTTGAGTAATTTAGTTTGGGCATCAATTAACAATAAAGTTACGCATGTTGTGCTTACCTGTAAGTAATTGCTACACTAGCCTATAAGTTTATTTGATGTATTTTATATCCTTGTATATGTGTAGTCAATTGTTGGTTAGCCAAATAAATAAAATAAAATAAAATAAAATAAATCAAAATTCATAGGGCCTTTCCCGTTGACCTAGAACCCTGAAATTTGGCATGAAGCAAGGTCTAATAGCACAAGTATGTGAATAAATCTGAAAACTGAAAATTTGTAGTTATGTCACAAAAAAGATTACTTTTTTCGATTCGAAAAAATCTTCGAGACTCGATTAGGGAATTGAACCAATTTCATAATTTATTTTGTACGGAAGTCTCACACCCGTATTAATAAAGAAGTAATTACTTGTTACTTAGTTAAATGTTATTAAGTCATTACTCGACGTTTGAAATCTTCATTCAAAATTTAAACTTTTATTTATTTATTTATTGATTTATATACACACAAACACTTAAAAAAGAAAATAACAAATGATAGAAGAGCACAAAGGTACTGCTTATATTTCTTAACTATAGAATACAAATTATTACTTAAGTAGTTACTTTTACTCAAATCATCACTTTTTGTTTATAAATACGGGTGTTAGTGTGCGAGACCGACCCACACATGCCCAGTTTTTTTTTTAATATATTTCAGTTTTAATTAAATAGTTTCATAAAATTAATCATAAATATAGCAACAGTTAAGCATTCGGATTTAACCGGGTTTTAATCCTAGCTGTTATTCATTCAGAGTTACCCGAGGGACACGTGTACGGTATTTAAGGTAATCTCCTACGGACGGGTATTATACTAGTCGCTTATATCAATGACCGCACCGTTTGTCATTATATCGAAGGGGACGGTAATGATTTTGGGTTTGCTTCAGATCATTTAAAAGGGAAATGTGGTTTGCTTTAACAGGGTCATATCTCTTTAAAACTTTTGACTGGCCTGTTGGTCTAGTAGTTAGTGGCCCTGACTGCTATGCTGGAGGTCGTCCGTTCGATTCCCACCCAGGATAAATGTTTGTGTGATGAGCACGATCAGATTAGTTTTCTGTTTGTTTTGTTTAACATTAAGTTGTACCTACTATATTATGTTTCTGCACCAGCCTAAGGTCGACTGGTAGAAAATGCCTATGGCATTAAGTCCGCCTTTGTACAGTTTTTTTTACTTGTGCAAGAAGTTTAATAAATAAATAAATAAATATGTATATATTTAGAAATATATAAGTAAGTTTATCAGTTGTCTAGTACCTATAACACAAGCTCTGCTTAGCTTGGGACTAGACGACGTTGTGTGATAGTTGTGGAATATATAAAAAAAAAAATTAAATTTCATCGTAATCCATTCAGCTGGTTGACAATGTAGAAGCTAAAAACCAACATACACAAACAAGGTTGTGATATTTAGAAGCGAATTTTTTTTATGTATGGCTATACAATATACATAAAAAAATATCGCCTCTATAATATTTGTGTGATAAATTATCCTGAATTTGTAACACCATACATAATACGATCAAACATTTTGATATTTTACGGTAAATTCGACTGCTATCAAAAACATTAAAAATACCCAGTTGACATGTTTACATTCGTCAGCTACTCGTGAAGTAAATTTTAAATTAAAATAGTGGGAAACTGAACTGACCAGTCACGTTAAATTTTATTGAAGGGCCTGCAAACAAACCGTTTGCATTTCAGTAAAAAAAACTTTGAGATTTTAAATATAGCGCTTTCTTTTTTTTATGTTATAGACAAGTGCTTGACTGCGATCCTACCTGATGGTGAACAGTGATGCAATCGTTGACAGTGAAGCGCACTAGTCTATTAAGAGAAAATTATTAACGATGATGACACGCTTTGTACGGACCGTAGAAGTGTCAATAATTTATGAGTGGGCAATCACCGTACATCGAACCGGTCAAAGTTTAGGTTTGAGGAAATTTCAACAATTTTCGGGGCACTTTCAGGGGCGACGACATCTCGCGTCTCTTTTTGGCTGTGGTGTGGAGCGAAATAGAATGAAAGGAGCTAGCTAACTTCTTCTATGAAACAGTAATGCAAGCGGAGGAGGTGGCGGAAACGATGAGGAAGAGGAAATCCTCCCTCACCTCACCGCAGCAAGAGACGCCCTGGGCATCGGGAGTCGCAAGGCGATTCCCGTCCATGGTCCGGCATGGACTCGTAGGCCGTGAGTGTTGGTTAGCTCGCCATAAAACTGTCCGTTAAGGTTCAAACCCGAGTTGATGCTTTCACGCCTCAAAGTGATATCAGCAAAATGAATGAGGCCATCAACCACAATGTTTGGTTATCCTGTTCAATTTTACGGCTAATATATAATTTATAAATTAAAACAGTCTAATCAATCAGAACAGTGTCTTAATTATTCATAATCATCATCATTTCAGCCGAAAGACGTCCACTGTGGGACATAGGCCTCCCCCAAGTATCACCACAATGAACGGTCCTGTGCATCTCGCATCTATTGGATTTCCGCAACCCTTGCCAGGTCATCGGCCCACCTCATAGGAGGCCTTCTAATACTGCGTCTTCCGGTACGCGGTCGCCATTCCAGTACCTTTCGGCCCCAATTATTCTATTCTGCGAGCAACGTGCCCTGTCCATTGCCACTTAAGTTTGGCAATTCTTCGTGCTATGTGGGCAACATTGGTTCTCCTGTGGCTATCTTCATTTCTGATACGATCACGCAAGGAAACTCCGAATCTTCCGAGTCTTAATTATTAGTTTACATACTTATGTTTAGATCATAGGATCTAAACATAACGCGTACGTTGTAAAATGTAAAAACGTTTGGCAGTGGTGCGTCATGGTGACGTAAACGAATAGGCGCCATTTTTTTCACGTATCTGATTAGAGTTTGGCAAGATGCTATAAGATTGGATGTATTTACCTTAAAACAAATGACCGGAAGTTTACCACTTTTAAAAATACGGATATCTTTTTTGGAAGTTGTTGTTTCTCGCTGTGGTTCTTATCTAGTTCCGGGAGATTTTTTCTTTGCCGTAACAGTTTAAGCAAAGAAAATTGTGTTTCCAGTTAGCTTAGAGGTAGGCTTTTAGAGAAGAGAGCAGTGGTGGCCGAGTGGTAATGGCCCCGATAAACGAGTCGCGGGTTCAAACCTCGCCTGTACGCCTAGTTAGGCGTATTACTTTGCGTAATTTATTTCATCACCACTGCTCTCAAAACGGTGAAGGAAAACATCGTCTGGAAACCAGCATGTCCTAAACCCAAAAAATCGAAGACATGTTACATTCATCAATCCGCACTGGACCCGCGTGGAGGATTACGGCCCATTTACTCTCCTAGAGAAGAGGCCTGAGTCCCAACAGTGGGAACATTAAACAGAGCTGATAATGTAGGCTTTCAGTTGAACCATCATGGCGGTCGACTTTGAATGCGTGGTAACTGATTTTCGGGTCTCAATCGAAAGGGGGGGCTGAACGCAACAAATGGTTTAACTTACTTGCCGCGTACTATACTTTTATCCTATTTGTTTATATATTGTGGGTAAATAATACCAAATCGACACAACGCAGCTAGCCCCGCATCCTTGTGACCCCTACATTATTAAGTATTGTATCACAAATCCATTACAAAATGTAGGGTAAAGGCTTTACGAAACAACAACACAACCTCGAAGGCAGACCACAAAACATTGACAAAATACGTGCCGACCCTTATTACAATCCCATCCACCGTGGGCTTTACCTAAAGATAATCCCTTTTCATCTCGCTTGCCACGACACAACTATAAAACGCTATAAAAGGTATAAATCAAAGTTGGTCAAAACATCAAACGCTCAGTTTTTTGCCCAAAATTCGATTTCTATTCACGATATCACAGTGCCCAATTCATTTTGCCCAGTTCACCCTTTTAGGTAAACTATTCAATGATTTTCGTAGCAGTGTAAAGCTTTTCACATCTCCTCATGTGAAAATACAGGTGCCTTTGTTAGAAATAATTTCATAAGGAAAACGATAGGATTTTGGGAATAAACAGGCATCGCAACGCACGCGAGTATTGTGCTATCGGTTTCATGTTTGAGCAGATTTCATGCGAGACTAGTTTTCCCTACGGTTTTTACTGTGGTGTTTTACGAATAAACTATAAATGGACGCGACTATGTCTGTAGAATTTTAAAAATACTTATAATAATAATAATAATAAGATGTGGGAAGTGGATTCGGCGATCAATGTACTGATAGTCGTTTCAGCCAATGGCTTAATAGCCAAGAGCCTCGACCTGCACCTTTGGCGGCTCTCGTTAGGCGGCTGGATCAAGGGCTTGATTCAGAGAGCGGTACTTCTGGCCACGGCTCGTATAGTCAGGAAGTTCCTTTCTCTGGAGCCCTAACCGGTAGCTTGGACGCTGTTCCCGATGCCAGTGGGATACTATTTTTTATATTTAAAAGTTCTTTTTTTTGTGATTTTTAAAAAAATAAATAAAAATGTAATTTATATGTACCTATATTCAATGAATAAAGAAAATAATAATAATAATAATTTTTATTTTTAATGACAACATGGGTCCAAAGGTTGGTAAAATTTTTATCAATTAAAGGGATAAATAAAAAACTTAACCTACTGCCGCACCAGCAATCGCAACCAGTGATTGATCACTGTTGCATCTTGCTTTATGTGTTGACAGATTTTTTCTGCATATGATTTTTTTTTTTTTTTTTTTTTTGTGATTACAACTATTGACAAAGAATAATCACACTGTATGAAACTAATATTATAAAGGCAAAAATTATGTGTATTTGTGCATGTTTGTTAGACTTTCACGCTTTTTATTAGGTTTTAACCTATCATAATAATCGATTTTGGTAATCATCCATTGAATTTTTCTCTCCTAGGGCAGAGCTCGGGCCTATCACACTTTTCTTGACTAAAACCAACTCTTATATTCCTTTTAATTTTGCGTTTCAGGGACCCGGGTTTCAGTCTTTGTCTTTCAGTAGGTTTCATTCTGCTTTGTTGGACACTATGCTCCGATGGCGCCTCGAGACTAAATGGTAATGAAAATATGTATATTCGATGCCTTTAACATTTTTTTTTTAATTTACTGTCTGTCGATTTACCTGTCTGTCTGTTCCGGCTAATCTCCGAAATATTGAGAGTGATTTAAACACGACCATCATTAGTAGGTAGATATTTGAATATATTTTAAGGAGTATATAACTTAGGTTACTTTGATTTTAGAAAAAGAATTAGAGTTCGGCGAAAAAAAAAAATTTAAATTGTGACCAAATTATATTATGTACTTGTATGAGTCCGATGCGTGCAGGGTTGCCAACATTTCTTCGACGAAATATACACAGTCACAAATTAAGTTATTAAAAAGTATAGTTCACTTAAGAAAAAACAATAGTACTTTATTGAAAAGGCAAAAAAAAAATTATGTAGTATAAAACATATTTTAATATTTTTCAGCGATGCGGAGGAGTTTTTTGACGCCATATTTTGGTTAGGTGTAACCTTTAGTATATTTATTAATGTTTTTGTGTAATGTATATAAGATAGAAATAGGAAGTTTTAAATAATTATGCTGTAAATTGCGATCATTATAACTAGTCAAATAAAAATAATATGCAGTTATATGCATAAAGTAAAACAAAAATGATGTCTCCTGCCTCTCAAGTATGAGGTTGAGAGTTCCATACCAGGCAAGTACCTAGCAATGTGTATTTTTAAATCATATATACTTTTCTAAGTTTA
Organism: Leucania comma; assembly: GCA_958295575.1. Taxonomy (NCBI): domain Eukaryota; kingdom Metazoa; phylum Arthropoda; class Insecta; order Lepidoptera; family Noctuidae; genus Leucania; species Leucania comma. The sequence continues at coordinate 19,503,736 of OY282470.1, read as the reverse complement.
TCTAGGACAAAAACTGACACCCCGTGACTGACATGGAAAGCATCAAAGAGTATACATAAATAGTAAATAAGGGGGCACAAAGCACGTAAAACCGTGGAACCCGTTTATCAATCGTAGATTTTTGACAGTTGTGTAGTCAGACACCAGAAGGGCCGACCATCAGTCTATCCAAAGAGTATCGAGTTGTCCAGTGGTGCTGTTCTTTAAGAAAACGCAGCGCTGCCTCAACGACGAACACCCAAATAGGATACATTGGATTGTTAATTCAATATATCCTATTTGGATGTAGGACGTTGGCGCTGCGTTTTCTTAGAGAATAGCACTACAGGTCTGATAGGCATTTGCTCCATGAAAGGATGTTTTTAATATCATGCGGATTTCGTCACGCATACACCTTTGCTCCGCATGCAGAAAATTTCTAATGGAAAAAAATGCATCCCGCTTGCGATTTTGGTCTCCTTTCTTTCTTTTTTCTGAAAAGGACATTTGCGGAGGTTACGCGCGCGGAGGAAATTCATATGCGTGATAAAATCCGCACGATATTAAAAACACCCTAAAACACTTTACTGACCGGTTGTAATGAATGCTGACGAGAATCGGAAATCCCACCTCTCTTGGTTGTTATGTCATTTTGTACATTAGAATAGCGCGTACAGGGATAATCGTTGGTTGGCAACACATTCTACGAAACGTGTCTAGGGAGCTCGTACGCCTTCGATCCCAGCTCCCCAACTTTTTCAAAGTCCCTTTAGGCAAACTGTATAAATAGGTATTCGCAGTATATTAATTTAATGTGTTTTTTCATCTTTATAGTTTTTTTTTATGGTAGGTAAAATCATCCAATGACAAATCTCGCCCTTGGGTGGGGCGGTAAATAGTGTTAGACTCTTACTGACTAAAAACCTACCCTTCTCCATTCATTGCCTTCGTCCCAGGGCCCAGGGTGACATTTTCACATAGCCTTTGGCCCCAGTAGGCTTCGGCCCAGCTGGGCCCCTACAGTTTGCTGACAACTCCCTGAGGCGCGCGAGAACAGTGCGCGCCGTAAACGACTTGAGCTCGGACCGGTCTGTTACCGGATGGATGGACAGCGAGCTACCCATTGCCCGCCGTCCGCGAGCCCGCGTTCATCTTTAGAGAATCTACTCTACGGTTCTCTGAAAAAAATACAAACTAAAACTTTTATTATTTGGAACAAACAACACAAAATCACACTGAGTGTCTAATTTCACGAAATCATCGTACAAACTGACCTGTTTTGCCAAAACAGGAGAAAGTCACGGTTGACCTGATAACATTTGAACACGAATAGCCACGTTTCCTTTATAATAGCCTATAAAAATAAACAAGTATTAGGGACGTCATTTAACCAGCGCGAATAGTGCGTTAAGATTTGTTTTTTTCCTCAAAATGTATCTTAGATTTTTAGGGGAAAACGCAACGGTATTCTTCGTATTTTGACAATTCCAACTGAAGGAAATACTGGAGCTTTTCAAGGATTTCTCTCGGGGACTATGCGAATGGGGAGATCGGAAAAATCGAACTGAAGAAAGGATATAGAAGAATGGAATGAAGCTGTTACTGCAGCTGGTTCATAAAATCGGCTTGAGAACTGAATTGATCCGATTTTGAGGTGAATTTTGGACGGTCCGTTTATTTATGATAGTCGTTTGGAGTGGTTTAATGTCTCGAATTTGGTTACATTTGCGTTATTATCATCATTTCAGATAAAAGACGTCTAGTGCTGTATATAAGCCTCCCACTACTGTCGACATATTGACCGATCCTGTTTGTCTCGCATCTTTATGCTTCCTACGGTTCTTACCAGTTTATCGGCCCACCTTGTGAAAGTAGGCTTTCCAACGCTGCATCTTTTAGTACGTGAATCTTTTTGTCTTCACCGACCATCTGTTCTGCGAGCAATATTGGTTCTCCTGCGGATGACTTATGATTCTGAAACGTGGTTACTCATAGTGACCCTCTTTAAACTTAAGACCACCCAAAGATCAATGGTGAGTGCTATGCTCGGAGTTTTCTTGCGTGATCAGATCTTTGGCATAAATGTGTGAATTACTATACGCGGTATTTAAGTTAAAATACTTATGTACAATTTAGCCGTATCAAGCTATTTGGAGGCAACACAATGGACCAAAAACCCATTAAGGCGTACACATATAGGTCAGATAAACCCACATACGTAAACAATAAAATAGAAGCCGATTTTCCCCATCAAACTGACTATTTTGCCCCGAAATAAGTGCTCGATACATTTGCTTCCTTTTACCGATTCAGCGTCCATATCGAAACATGTTTATGCATGTGATATATTGATATTTGCGGCCCACAGAAGACAATGGGGCCTATTCTCACTTATAGCAAAGTAAATAGTTTACTCTGGACCGCAATCATGAAAAAAGCTTCCCATTTTCAATGTCAATAAAGGGTCAAGAGATACTTTTGTGTAGAGAGGTTCCGGAATAAATGGTATAAATGAGGGTTTGCGCTGTCTGGAGGAAATATGGTATGTTTTCTAAATAGGGGCCTTTTGGGCAAAACGCTAGACGGCAGGATAAGTTTTTGTTTTGTTTTTATTATGTCGATGGCAGTTTTCATGTTGGATTTAGATAAAATTAGCATTGTGGAATAGTTTTTTTTTTTTTTTTTGGTAGGTAAAATCATCCAATGACAAATCCCGCCCTTGGGTGGGGCGGGAAATAGATAGTGTCAGACTTTTACTGACTAAAAACCTACCTTTCCGTTCCTTGCCTTTGTCCCGGGGCCCGTGGTGACACTCTCGCATAACCTTTGGCCCCAGTAGGCTTCGGCCCTGCTGGACCCCTAAAGTTTGCTGACAACTCCTTGAGGCGCGCGGGAACAGTGCGCGCCGTAGACGACCTGAGCTCGGACCGGACGGACCCGGACGGACGGACAGCGAGCTACCCATTGCCCACCGTCCGCGAGCCCGCGCCTACGGTGGCCGGAAATCGGGATCGGAAACCCGGCGGCGGCGGCGGCGTGTGCGCCTTTGCCTAATGCGGTCGGCCTCCTCCTTTGCTAGCATTACTGCTTCGCAAAAGGGGGCGACCGCCTGCCACTCCTCCTCGCTCCGGAGCATGGCTTGAACCAAGCCCCGGCGCGAGAGATCGCCGCCGATCGCCCCCACGAGGACACGGCGATGCTCTTCCCAAGCGGGGCACACCTCGACTGTGTGCTTCACCGATTGTGGAATAGTTTGGATAGTTACGATCATCGTCAACCCGCGCGAGATGACGAGACTCAGATATGAGTATTCTTAAATTGGGAATTATCGCCAAAGACGGGAATCACCATATCACTGTTTCATGCCTAAGACATTTTCTTCTTGAGTTTGACACATCCAAAAAGCTTCTGCAGATCCTTATGAAAATATTATCCACCTATCTAGGCGGTTTTTGTCCTCTAATGACTTCTGAATGAAACAATACGTGCTGTCGCCGGCATGTCCTAGAACTAAAAATTCGAAAATTTTGACATCCTGGGCCCGCGTGGTTTTTTTTTTTTTTTTTTTTTTTACGGTAGGTAAAATCATCCAATGACAAATCCCGCCCTTGGGTAGAGCGGGAAGTAGTGTCAGACTCTTACTGACTAAAAACCTACCCCGTTCCTTCGTTGCCTATAGTGCCGGGGCTGAGCCTTCCTCTCAGAAAACGGCCCTTGACCCCAGCAGGCTTCGACCCTGCCTGCTTGCAGTTAGCAGGCTGGGCCTCTTCGGTGTGCTGACAGCTCCTTGAGGCGCGAGGGAACAGAACGCGCCGTCGACGACTTGGGCTCGGTCCGGTCGGTTACCAGACAATCGGACAGCGTGCTACCCATTGCACACCGTCCGCAAGCCCGCGCCTACGGTGGCCGGAAATCGGGATCGGAATCCCGGCGGCGGCTGGGGCGAGCGCCCCGTTGCCTCTGCCTGATGCGGTCGGCCTCCTCCTTTGCTAGCATTACTGCTTCGCAGAAGGAGGCGACCGCCTGCCATCCCTCCTCACTACGGACCATGGCCTGAACCAAGGCCCGGCGAGAGAGATCGCTGCCGCCGATCACCTCCACGAGGACACGGCGATGCTCCGCCCAGGCGGGGCACACCTCTACAGTGTGCTCCACCGTGTCCTCCGGGTGTTCCGCACAATGGCGACACCCGGGCGAATCCTCCGCACGAATCCGGAACAGGTACTTAGCGAACTTTCCGTGTTCGGTAAGCACCTGCGTCGTGCGGAAGTTGAGAACGCCGTGAGGTCTTTCCAACCACGCCTCAAGGATGGGCCTTATCGCCCCAATTGTGGCGCGCCCCGGGCCCGCGTGGTGGATTAGGGCCCATTCCCTCTCCTAGGGAGGAGGCCTGTGTCTCAACAGTGAGAACATTAAAAGGCTGAGGTGATGATGATGTAGGCGTGAGCTCGCGGACCGCGAGCAAAAGGTAGCTCGCTGTCAAGAAAACGTCCGGATCGAGCCCGAGTAGTTGACAGTGCGTATTGTTTCATTCAGAAGTCATTAGAGGACTTCCCACCTTAAAAAAAAACGCTTTTAGGAGTTTTGCCGTAATTCTGTCATCACGTGACGACTTGATCTTTTTAAACTGCTTAAGATCCATCTTAATCTGGTGCTGGCTCTCCGTGATGTATTTGAGATGACCAGGGACCGTTTTCGGTGAAGGTATACGGTTACGCTACCGGTATTAAAATACAGTACAGCTTTATTTTGCGATCTCTCTCGCCGGGCCTTGGTTCAGGCCATTGTGGGTAGTTGAGTTGGTCCTAGCCAATAGATTGATGTCTCTCATTTCAAATTAACGTTTTTCTTTTTCTCTTTGATCTCTTGTTGGAACCTTGGAACCCCAGTTTCGTTTGTACGCGTCTTTAATCAATTCGAAAATTATTTGCTCCATTACTAAGTATGTGATTCTAATAGCGACCTTTACCACTAAAGGCATCCTAAGACAATGACTAGGTGATATTATAAAACAAAACAAATTAAATAAAAACTTAATTTATCATTTTACAATACCTTTTAAATTAATTACATTGCCAATGTGCCACGCAAAGTTTTTAAACCACTTCAAAGATGCAAGAAAATGACAATTTTTTTTATTAAAATTTATTTTATATACAAGTAAAAAAATGAGTGATGGTTTAAAATATATTTTAGACATTAATGACAAAGAGGCATTCGATAAATATTACTTTTTTCATGCACCAAAAAGTGTGAACGATCATTAGGGACGTTTTAAAATAAATGTAATATCTTTATTTTAAACAAAGTAGTGCATAATGTAATTAAAATTTTACCCATCTATCTTTTTCTTTAAATTTATATTTTACATAAAGAATAAAGCGGTGACTGAATGATTATGACGACCAATGTTCATCATCGTCATCATCATCATCAGCCTTTTAATGTTCCCACTGCTGGGACACAGGCCTCAACTCTAAGAGAGAGATTGGGCCGTAATCCACCACGCGGGCCCAGTGCGGATTGGAGCGACCAATGTTACCAATCGGTAATCGGGACCCAGTAACACGATACCCATTGAGTCTCGTTGGTAAGAATATGCAGGTCAGACGCCAGTGCTACGAACTACAAGTTATTTTATTTTATTTCGGGTTAAAACAAAATAAAATGATGTATGCATGTCAGACGCTAGTGCACCTATGAGCTGTTAACACGATCTTTTTGATGACCTAAACTGAACTATACAGGAATGGAGCTAAACCTATAGGGTTTATTGCTCCATCCCTCTCTTAATCGCATGCTTGAGATTTTAACACATCGTGATAAGACCTCTGATAGACAGTGTCTTTCCGGATAGACAAGAGCACAGAAAGAAACGACCAGGGGCCCAAGTCTATCATTTTTGTAAATTCGACATTCCAACACAATCCCATTGTCATTTTTGCAAAAGTTCTTAATTTGCTAAATCATAATGGTCGATCATTGGTCGGTTATTGGTCTCGTAAACGAATGGTGGTAGAATGACATTGTCATATTCAGACAAATCTAATGGTAAGTCACTAATCAAAGGAACTGACAAAATTTTAGTAGGTTACCCCTTAAGTCAGAAATTCATTTGTCAGTATGTACGAGATTACCATTTCTTTCAATGGTGTGTCAGTGATTGATTGTTGAAAAGTCATAGTGACACTATTATATTAGTACCTAGATTACCAAACTTGTCAAAATCATCCACGATGAAATCAACGATAGACGATTCTGACACTATTGTAATAGCAGACTTGAGGCCCAGGCCGTTTTAATGATAAGAGCGACGACGGAACTAAATCAAGCAACATTCTGTGGTATATCAAACATACCACACACACACGTACACACACACGTATTCAATTAATACTAAACACAATACCAATGGGAATCAAAAGACAGAACACAGGGGATAAAAAAAACGTACACAAAAAAATAAACACGCAAATACTCCCCACATCCATTACAATAAACTAAAACCAATAACTTCTTAAATTCACAGACAGTAGAATTTCACCAAGTGACTTTCTGTGTACGCATTTAAATCCCTATGTATTTGCGAGGCAGTGAAGAGCACTTTTTTCTCGAACGCCTCGCAGAAAACGACATTGTCTGCTGAAAACAAAGACGTCAGGGTAGTGCACTTCCTGCTCATTTAAACGGGCGCAAACAACTGAAAGAATTGATGTAGGTTAGTAGAAAACACCTTTTGTAAGCTGTCTCTATTCATCTTTGTGGTTAACAGAAAGGATAAAGGTAACTCTTTGGGAAAAGGCAATGGGATTTATGAATTAAATGGTTCTTGAACTGATTTTAAGTTTTTGATCTTCAAATATTTGAGGTATCCGAATTAGTTGTAGTGAGCAGTGGTGGCCCATTGATAATGGCCCCTATTTATGGATTGTAGTTCACGGGTCAAACCCAGCCAGGCGTATTACATTGTGTATCTTATTTCATCATCATTGCCCTCAAAACGGTGAAGGAAAACATCGTGAGGAAACCGGTATGTTCTAAAACCAAAAATTCAAAGACATGTGACGTTCACCAATCCGCACTGGGCCCGCGTGGTTGATTACAGCCCATTCCTTCTCCTAAAAAGGAGGCCTGAGTCCTAGCAGTGGAAACATTATAAGGGTGATTATGCTAATGTAATTAGTTGTAGATGTTTGTTCAAAATGCGTTAGGTTTAGACTAATTTCAAACTACTTACCATCATCATTTCAGCCAAAAGACGTTCGGTGTTAGACATAATTCCCCTTCAAGTTTCCCCACAAAGGCCAGTCGTGTGTGTCTCGCATTCATCGAGCTAAAACGAAGTGCCAGTGGCGTACCAGAAGATGCAACGTTAGAAGAAAGATGCTCGAACATAGCAGTTCAAGCATTATGCATGGATATTGTATTCAAGCATTATCCACGCTGCCGTCGCACGTCATTATGCGGCTAAATTGAAGGCGCCCTTACTGCCTTAATTATAAACTATTCATTCATAAAGTAGGTATTGTTGGTTAATGAATTAACAAAACATGTAACAGCTCCATACGTTTTTTGTAAAACGGGACAAAATGTTATCTTTTCATGTATTTTTATTTGACGCATACACATTTTCAGTTGATAATTTTGGGAAATAAATAAAAAACTTTATCGTCGAGTTTTGTCAAGAATTCTTGTTGAAACAATTTAACATTCATGTATAATCAGGTTAAAGTATTGATATATAGTACTTATTACTAGCTTATAAAAAAAAAAAAAAAACAAAATATTCCAAGAGTTTAATTTGGATAATAATTAAGTAGTTCGTTAACTACCTGCCTATTCGAAAGGGTACCTGTGGTACGTGCAAAGCTAGATTTTTTTTTACAAAATGCCGACGCAATACTGCTTCAATGGTCATAGCCTCTAAGCTAGACGGTTGGACTCAGTCGTATGAGGCCTTCAATGGAACGAACGAGCAAGCACAGAAGATTAATGTTAAAAGCATGATAAAAATTAAGTGCGTGTGTAAAAAAATATTTCATCTGACTGCGATTTTTCTCAATAATCTCCACATCAACGGCCATTTAAGGGATACAGCGGCGCCAACCACGTCTTTATAGTGCCAAATCTCGATAAATGTATTTCCGATAATCTGAACTATCTAGGTCGTCCGTCTCACAATGGCTCGAGGAATTATTAGTGGAATATTGTAGAATCTATGAAATATGACTAAAACAGGCATGTTAGGACAGTGATACACCAAGAAACCCCTTATGTAGACAAAGTAACGAGTGATCAGCGATAATCGTTGCTGCCAAGACCAAAACACACACGAGGAGATTGTACCGATTAAAGTTATGAAGAAGAACTGATGAAGAACATTTAAGATAGATTACATAACTCTTCTATAATTGACATCTTCCAAAACAGCTGCAAACACGTGTTTTTTTATTTGATTTTATACCATATCATCACATTGATACGATTTAAAGTCTTACGCAGATGTGTACGGTGCACTCTAGTACATTTTCTTGCTCTCTGGAATGATGACCTTCTCCTGCTTTGGGTAGAGCGAATTCAGGTTTCAAACTTTAACTGACTAAAACTGAAGGAACAAGGTTACCTAGTTCGTTCGGTTACTTTTTGCGTTTCAATGCCGCGGTAACTCTTTTGAATGATACCGTGTACCCTAATTTTACCAGATATGCTTTCACTCTACGTTCTTTAAGCATAACTTTTTAGTTTATTATCATTTATATCATCATTTGTGTTCTAGGAGCACGGATTTCTTCTACAGAAATTTCCCGCAAATTAAAAAGTTGACAATGGCTTGCTAGCCTAACTCACTTCTGAGCCATCTCATCTTCAGACTCATCATCAGTCTTCAACTTAAACATGCCAGGTTCCGAAAAGGTAATATAACAATAAGTAGTAAATACTGGGGACACAAGAAAAATACATATATATTTTCTTATAACTTGTTGTAGTCTTCTAATACCAGTTCTGCACCTCTTTCACCAATCATACCGGTGGCTGCGTTAGTATTACCACTAATAAGGGTAGGCATTATACTAGCATCTATCACACGAAGCTTGGCAACTCCGTGAACTTTCAATCGAGAACTCACGACTGAGGTCTTTGGGTTTGGCCCCATCTGACAGGTTCCTACTGGGTGGAATATGGAAACAACCATCTCTTTACAAACACATTTCCAGTAATCTATGCTATCTAGTTCAAATATGTCACATGGTGGCCATTGCATCCTTCCTAAAAATCCATTGATTGCTGTGAAATATGTAGAATTAACCACTTTGGTAAGCATTTTGATACCTTTTACTGCTTTATCCAAATCTCTAGCATCAGTGAAATAATTTGCATGAATAATTGGGTGATCCTTAGGGTTATTTGAAAACAATGAAATGTTTCCCCTTGAATGCGGATGAAGAAGATTGAATGCATGCAAATAAATTGAATGTTTTTTGTTCTGTCTAATATTGGATCCGCTAAATGACCTTTGAACCTGAGTCGTTGCTTTAAAAAAGATGAAATTGTGTTACTATTTCTCCGTAATATTAAAAGATGAGTTTGAAAATCGGGGTACGTCGCATTTGGGTTATCAGAAAAAAATGTTACAATATCAGCGAAAGTATTTTGCGCCAAATACCCAGTACGATTGTAAAGGTAACGTATAGCATCAAACTGACGTCCTGCTAGATCTTCTTCACCAGGCTCATCACCATAAATTATTACTGGTATAAGAAAATGATCTTGTAAATTTTGCCCTACCAATGGTGAGTCAACTATTGCTTTAATATTCTTTGAACAAAGATGTTGTTTGGGGCCCACTCCAGAGAGCATTAACAGCTGTGGGGAATTTATAGCAACTGCACTTACAATAACCTCTTTTCTCGCGAGAAATGTAAATTTCGTTGAGTTACGTTCAACTTCTACCCCAAAAGCGATTTTGGAAGAACTTATTAACACTTTTGTCACAAAACTATTCTTAATAATTTTCAAGTTTTTTCTTTGTAGCACTGGGATTAAATACGCCTTACTATGGCTTTGTCTTTCTCCATTAGCAATCGTGTTCATCGTAATACCTGAACCCATAACATTTGCGACATTTAAATCTGGAACATTCTTAAAACCAATTTCATTCCAAGCAGAAAGAACTTGTTTGGTTAAAGTTCTATAAGTGCTTTTAGACGAGTTTATGACCAATGGTCCATCAAGACCGTAATGGTTTCTAATTTCAGGATTTTTCAATAGATCCATATCCTGCAAACTTTCTGCTTTCTTAAAGCATCGACGTACTTCTGCAACACTCCATTCTGCATTACCGAGATCGACCCAATTTTGGAAGTCCTGATCATTTCCTTGTATGTAAACCATAGCATTAATGTTGCTACAACCACCTATCAGTTTTCCGCGTGACCAAACAATGGACTCGTCTATATTAGCTCCATTTGTTATGCCATTTTTATCAGTCAGATAATTCCAGTCGTATTTTGATCCAATAATGACTTTATCAAGATCTGGGATCTAAAATTTATAACAAGAGTAATCAAGGTCTAAATTGCTGTTCAATACGTTTTCATCTTACTTACATTAGATTCCACTGGTGCATTGTCCCCTGCTTCAATGAGTAGTATATTCCATTTTGGTACAGCGCTCAATCGGTTCGCTAAAACGCTACCAGCTGTCCCTGCTCCGACAATTATAAAATCAAACTTGTCCAAATCTGCAAAAAAAAGGGATCAAAGTTACCCACCATCCCTTTTGCTGCTCTCAACATTCACTTTTATAATTTAGTAATATGTAACGATTGGTTCCAGTAAATTGTAGCAAATAAGATTGTAATTATTAAAGAACAGTTCTATAATTACCTTTAACATCAGAATCTGGTATCAATTTTTCTGGCACAAGACATTGCGCTGCAGCAAAGAACTGTAAGGCTGTTGCAAACGTTAAAGGAGCTGCTCCTGTTGTTGGAGTCAGACACGTCGCATTGTAGCTTGTATAAAAATAAAATCAATTAAAATACAGTGCAAAAAATATTTGTTGAATAGTTATTTTTGTGGCAACAATAACAGTTTATAAGTTATCATAAGTAAACTACAAAATAGCGATTATTTAATTGTGTTATTGATACATACCACTCCATTCCTGAACTGACGTTGATGAAAGTTAATAAGGAAGCTATAGTCACTTGTTTTTATATAACTTCATTTAAATAGTCAACACAGATGTTAACCCTGAAATATGTATTATAGTAAAATTGTATCAGTTGACATCAAAGATGTTTTTTTTTAATGGATTTACTCCTACCTTATATTGTGGACACACACCTTTTTCAGAGCTGTAGTTGATAGTAAGCCAAGTTTGGTGACGAGCATACGTATCTTGATCAAATAATATCTCCGAAAGACCTTACAACAAAAGACATTAACAACAGTATGAATCTGGCTTCGAAAAGACACTTGTCTTTAAAGAAAATAGTTAAAATTCTCATGTACCACTTACATACAAAAGAAAAATATTTTATTAGTATATTTCGCCGATTATAACATACGGATGCCAAACAAGCAGGATAGAATAAAACATACAAAAATTAGAGACCTGCCAACATAGTACGGAAACAAACATGCTCAATCTAAAACTAAAGAACAAAATAACATAACAAATGATTCGCAAGCCCACTAGTTACGAGTGTGACGTATTGAATTAAAAAACTGAACTGGAGGTTAACAGGCCACAATAAAATGATGAGGAACAAAAAGATAAGTAGGCTATGGATGTAACCGACTGGTGTCCAATACAATATAAGAGAAAAAAGGAGACAACGTCGTAGATGGGAGGACAACATCAAACGTATTGCTGGCATTACGTGAGGAGGGCGACACATGACTGCAGACCGAGGCCTAAGGCCGGCAAGCAACACAATCTTAGAAAATCTGCTGCCCGATAATAACACTTAGCATATAAAATAAAAATGTAAATAATTTTATTGAATACAGACTATTATTATTATTACATTTATTTATTTTTTAAAACATATTCTCTTGTATTTTTTAATAATAAAAAAAAAAAACATTTAAAAATATAAAAAGTAGTAGCGCACCGGCATCGGGAATAGGGTCCAAGCTAACGGTGGGCAGAGCTCCTGAGAGAAGAATCTTCGGACAATATGTGCCGTGTCAAAAAGTACTGCCTCCTAGATCAAGCCCTTGAGCCAAATATCTAACGAGAGCCTCCTTAAATGTTGGTCGAGGCTCTTGGCTTTTAAGCTATTGCCATTTGTATTATAGTGGACACTGCAGTCGTCACAGCAGTCGTGACGACTGCTGTGTCCATTATACGCATATCGACAACCTCTCGAGCCAAGCCAAGATACTTAGTTTGTCTATCCTTCTCAGCTTTCACGAGGTTCTCGTCATGAGGGACCGCTATATCAACAAACATCAGGCTTATTGGCAACAACAGTCCTAACAGTGACGACAGATCGATCCCAATACAATTTGATATTGCCATTGTCGAGAACTGGGTCGAACACATACCTATAGTACAATACTTCTGATTCCACAAGATTGTTATTAAGAGCAACGACAGAGTTACTGGTAGATAATCCTGGCAACGAGGTTGTGTCTATGCAAATAGTCTCCGTTAGCTAGATGAGAACATCTAGAAATAATGTGTCGGATTGATTTCGGGTCGTGTCGGGTCGGTCGCATGCCAGACAGGATATCAACCGTACCGTCCTTTACAATATATTTCCGATAGTTGTTCGTCATCATAACTTCATCTATTATCGCACAGACAAAACCTTCGTTTTCCCCGAAGAGGTCACCAAAGCGTTACCAGGATACGGAAGATAATTAGATCTACATCGGGCATAGGCCCGGTAAGAATAGGGTGGAGTAAGGTAGAGTAGGGTGGAGTAGGGTAGAGAAGGATGGAGTAAGGTAGAGTAGGGTAGAGTAGGGTACAGTAGGGTAGAGTACAGTTGAGTAGGGTAAAGTAGGGTGGAGTAGGGCAAAAGCTAGTAATGTAATAAATATGAATTAAAAGTCACAACAACAAAAAGGACAATTTAAATTTTATTAAATTTTGCGTTATCAAAGGTAAGGAACCTTATATTTTGTTATAGCTAATTAGCACCAATAGCCTACTTCTTCACACTATGAGTTTTTACAAAAATGTTTGTTGCACGAAACTGCATAAAATATGGCATTTAATTTTCAGATCTTCATAATGTATTGCGAAATTAACATTTTCATATTTTATGTTGTGTTACGCCTTTGATAGTCTTCCAAAATTATCTCAGTTGCTCTTTCTGCAACCATTCCCGTAGGTCCGTTAGTATTACCACTAGTAAGTGTTGGCATTACATTAGCGTCTATCACCCGCAACTTGCCGACTCCATGGACTTTCAACCGAGAATTTACTACTGAAGTCTTTGGGTCTGATCCCATTCGACAAGTTCCTACAGGGTGGTACACTGTCAACGTCATCGCTACACAAACACATTTCCAGTAATCTCTGCTGTCTAATTCATCTCGGTTACATGGTGGCCATTCCACTCTTCCTAAAAAGCCATTAATTGCTCTGAAAGCTGTCGTATTTACAACTTTGGTAAGGATTTTTATACCAGTAGCCGCTGACTCCAAATCCCTGGGATCATTAAAATAGTTTGCATTTATGTTAGGGTAATCTTTTGGGTTGTTCGAATTTAAAGAAATACTTCCTCTTGAATACGGATGTAAAAGATTAAACTGAAGCATATAAAGAATATGGTTTTTATTCATTTTGATTATTGGATTGGCTACCTGGTCTTTAAACTGAAATTGAGATTTCAAGGTTCTTTCAATCCTAGAACTATTCTGCCACATAATCAAAACATGAGATTGAAAATCGGGATAAGAAGCATTTGGGTTATTCGAGAAAAATGCTAAAATATCAGCAATTTTAGGTTGTGCCAAATACGCTGTGCGTTTATAAAGATATTGTATAGCCTCAAATTGTTGTTCAGCTTCATTTTGTTCACCTGGACAATCAGCGTAGATAGTTATAGGAATAATACAGTGATCTTGTAGATTTTGTCCTACCATTGGCGAATCGACTTTAACTAGAATCTTTTTTGATCTTAGATGTTGTGCAGGGCCTACACCAGATAACATTAAAAGCTGTGGTGAATTTATTGTGCCTGCACTCAAAATAACGTCTTTGGTCGCGAAATAGGTATGTTTTCTTGAGCCACGTTCTACTTCCACCCCAGTAGCGATTTTAGTCAAAGGTTAGGTTTTTCCTGTGCAGTACTGGATACAAATATGCTTTGCTATGGCTTTGTCTTTCACCACTAGCCGCTGTGACTGTCGAAATTCCTGACCCTAAAACGTTTGCGATGTTTAAGTCTGGCACATTGTCAATACCGATCTCGTCCCAAGCAGACAGGAGCCTTTCAGTAACGGGCCTGTAAGTACTATTGAACTTGTTTATCACTAATGGTCCATCAAGTCCATAAAAGTTTCTAATTTCTGGATTTTTCAGCATATCTTGGTATTGATAACTTTCAGCCTTCTTAAAACATCGACGTACTTCTTCGACACTCCATTCCGTGTTACCAGCGTTGTACCAATTTTGATAATCTTGATCGTTTCCTCGTACGTAAATCATGGCATTTATGTTACTGGAGCCACCCATCATTTTACCTCGCGGCCAATTAAGAGGCGTATTACAAAAAAACACGAAATTGCAAGTTTTCTACTTTGAAATTTTAGGTTTTATGTTCGCTGTATGAAATAACAATTTCTTGGTTAATATAGCTCGTTTTCTCTACTACAATTACCTCAGAACTGATTTTAGATTAATTATTTAGTAATAAGCTTTCTCCTGATACATGTTTCGGCAAAAATTCACGGAGACATCATTTCTGAGCTCTAATTTTGAGATTCTACTAAATATCAGCCAAAAACAAAAATATTATTAGCTCTCGAATATCCTATACTTCAATCATAACAGGTTATATTTTCGTTATATGCCTTTTATGTAAAGAAAAAAAAAAAAACTACGTAATTCAATTATCTACCGAAAAGGCTTCAAAACAAGCCCCAATATCTCCAAAGTTCTACATTATTTAGACTTCAAATTTATACCAAAATAATCATCAACATTTGCTTAAACTATTGTATTATTTTAATTTTTTAAATCCCTACTATTATTTTTTAATAAAATAAATAAAAACACTTTATATTTCACTGCGCCGGTCATCTGCGATTAGTATCGCGCGAGCGCTTGTCGAGGTCGGACCTATGTCAGTTTCTTTCCCGTGCGCTTTCGTTCCGATACTACCGTGACTACCGTCGTGTGCGCCGACTGTCGCGTAGACGCTGCCGCATTGCTATTGTGTGCGTGTGAACTACGAACGCAGTTTTTGATCTTTGTAAATATTTATTTTCGAACGGTATAATACACCGTTATATTGAAGTTATAATAAAGTGTGAACCAGATAGTGAACTTATTAAAGTCAGACTAGTTAAAGTCATGACTGGTTCTACCAAATTCAAGGACAGCTTTATATATCCAATAAAAATGTCTGCATACTTGCCATATGGACTGGACCAGACTTTCCTGTAAAAACTATAACAATCTACAAAGCTTTTTATGAAATATGTACTGCCAGAAGTTATCGACTCAAGAAAAGCTCGATCAATGCCTTTGCGGGAAATATTTTTCTGATGTAAAAATATGATGTCTGACTGTACCAAATAATAAAATAAATAATACATTTTGTTGTTTCATTTATTCGATAAGATTTCAACCATACTACCATAAAATTAAGGCTAGAATATACACTTAATAAACTAGTTATCAACGATTGCATCACTGCTTACCATCAGGTTGGATCACAGTCAAGCACTAATTTATATGAATTAAAAATAAATATATACAACTTTAAAAATCTATTTTTTGCTATGAATAGTATATATTACAATCGATTGTTTATCGAATACTGCAGAATATTTAAAATATTTGTTTGAACATATTTAAATTAAAACGACATTTAAAAAAATATCCATCTTCTAACCTCTTTCTGAATACTTCGCCGCCGTATACACAATATCATAGTGCGAGCGAGACTGCTAGAAGCATGAATGAAAATATCGCTCACGTCGTTCGCCGCCCGCTCGTAGCATAAAATACCTAAAGGACATCACCCACGGTTCATACATTTTTGGTCCAAATTTAAAAGTTTTAAAAGCCAAAGAAAAAAAATTCAATATTCTGTTAGAACTTGTTCTTACGAACATTTTTTATTATGGCAACAATGCTGTGGGAGCATTAGCCTCGGTATTATTTAAGTTCAAAAATAATTAGTTTTCAAAGAAAAACGTTCTCAATAATTGAAATAGCCTATACATGACAATAGTTTAAAAAAAATGCACCAAAAAAAGACAGCCTGTCTGTAGTTGAGTCTTTGTTGCGTTATTTTTTTTGAGATTTTCGAAGAATAAAAATACTGGTATATGTAATGCTCAATGCTTTTATTGTTTACAAAAGTCATAACAAGTACCCATATACTTATCTTTTAGAACCACAGTAGTTTGACGTGTAAAAGTGTTTTTGAGAACCTATTTGCTAAATAAAATATCATTTATCATTATCATTTAATATTTTCTAAACCCAAAAGCATAATAAAAAAAATAAAAAGCATATGACGGCGAATTTCTAAAATGAGTGGACGGTCAATATCAGAAGGCGGGGTTGCGGTGTCTCATAGCAGTGTTAAAGAAACGCTTGGAAAGCGTTTCATGAAATTCTGGATGATAGGGATTTTATGATATCCCCTGAAAATCCCCTTTTGTGATCAAAAAGAACTCTCATTTCAGACATGATAGACTTCGCGGATTTTTAGGAATCGCTTTTGAAGTATTTGCCTTATATGGAGATGTCGGGACTTTGCATCTGCGAAGACAGAGTAAGCGTATTAAAAATGCGACCATGCCTACGGGTTGGCAGAATTTAGTGGAGCCCGCTTTGTGCGAAAGCGGCACGCGTACGTACAAGTTTGCTTTATGTACTCAGCTAAGGTCAAATGCTGATGAATCTCATATCACACCGAGCTTGCTTCTCCCAAGGGATCGGATTGGTATAGGTACGTGGTGATCAGAGGGAGACCCATGAAGAACCCTTGAAGAACTCCTGCTCGAATGGGTGGAGATCTCCCCACTATCGCATAGAGGGAGCGCTACCATCTGGTAGTCAATAGTGGAAGGTACGATTCAACAAAAAGTTTCGCAAGATGAGTACTAGACAATCTGGCACAACGAGTTGATATAGCTTAAATGATAAACCATTATGTTACACTTTGTCAAAAGCTTTCGCTGAGTCAAAAAATTAGACGTCCATTTTCGATTCGGAAACCAAACACCGTTGGGAATAAAACTTTTAACTTCAGCATAATCTCTGCGCCGCTTTAGATTTTATCGAGGACATTGAATGGACTGATGAAAAGGTAGCTGGAGGGGTCAAACTTGACTTGGACTTGAATGGTTTAGGAATACCGATATTAGTGACCTTTTTCCACGCTTGGGAGAACATGTTATTCCTTAATGCACCATTGAAGATGACGGTCATTAGTATTATGAGTTGGGATGGGAAGAGTTTAAACACCTTGTTGATTACACCGTCAGAGCCGAGGTCTTTCCGAGGCTAGAGCTTTTTGATGATATTCCCCACCTCCTCTGTGATAAAGGAGGACAAAGGATCATTAGGATCTTCGATGAGTGCCAGGGAAGCTCTACGTTCAACTTTAGTGTCTCTCATATCAAGGTGAGTTTTGTCTATTGGTTGAGGGCTAGGGAAACAATGGAACTATATGATGTTGGTTAAGTATTTTGCTTTGTCAGAGTTATCGAAAGCGATACTATTATCAGGGCGAATAAAAACAAACATAGAAGCCTCTACTTCTTCTGAGGGTGCTAGAAGGCGAGGTGAATGGGTTCTAGCTCACATTTTATCCCAGCGCGCGACACGCTGCGCTGTTGCTTGAGCTTTGTTTACTTCGCCGGGAGTTGCATTCTTTTCGGTTTTCAGACCACATATATTGCCCAGGAGTTTCCAGCGATGGTCATCAGTCACTGTGATATCCCCTGAAAAATCATTCAGGATGGATCGCACGTGGTCCATAAGTGAATCGAACGCCTCTGTCGTGTCAGCGACTGAGACTCAAGAAATCGGGGATGGAATCTAACTAATTCAATATGGTAGATTTTGGTCTTCACATCCATGATCAATGTGATACAATATCACAGGTGTTACTTTAGGTACCTACTAAAGTAACAGATAAGATATTCGAGGTTTCAACCTATACACACAAAGCGCTTTCGGAACACTTTCATTATGCGTACAGCTAAGGAGTGGAATTCCCTGCCGGAGTCTGTGTTTCCTGATGGCTACAACCCGGGAATCTTTAAGTCAAGAGTGAATAGGTTTCTTCTAGGTAAGCGCACTCCATCGTCGACCATATCGTCGCTTTCCATCAGGTGAGATAGCGGTCAAGCGCGAACCTATCAATCATAAAAAAAGGTGGGGCGAGCGTTCAGTGGCTAGGGTAGGATGTGTGGTGGTAAATGGCAGCTACCTAGAAGTTTCTATTCAAGCTCTAACTCTTTGTTTTTACAATTCATGTTACCGAAAATGTACGGAAAATGATTTTTTAAAACTTAAATAAAATCCAGGGCTATGGTCCTACAGTTTTGCTGCCATAGTAAAAAATGCTCAAGGAGTCAAGCTCTAACACATTGCCATATTTTTTTTTCTTGGCCGGCACTTTTGAATTTGGACCAAAATAAATGATCTCCTTTGCGTAATGCCGAAATGTGAAAGGGCTCTTAATAGACCCATTTATGTTCGCTGTTTGTTATTCTATTATAGGTAGTCAGGTAAGTCCAATCAAACCTGGTTCCGAATAAGGTGGGATAAAGACCTGGAATCTAAAATAAAAAATATTTAAATATGTTAAAAATACATTGTTTCATAACAAGAAATCGTCTTTACGGTATGCTTACATCAGCTTCGATTGGTGCATCATCACCAGCTTCGATAAGTAATATTTTCCAGTCTGGTATTGCACTCAGTCGGTTAGCCAGTATGCTGCCAGCAGTTCCTGCTCCGACGATTATAAAGTCAAAAGTGTCATAATCTGAAAAAAAATAAAGTCATTATAATTAACGTGTAGAACGACGATATAGACATTTTCATTAAAGATATCAACATCTGCAATGCAAAATTTTGTGACTTGTTAGCTTTCACTAGATTTGTTTTTGCAAAAAGTCTGATTTCTGAAAATCTGATAACTGACCAGACCATGCGTTTTTGGTGGTGTCAATAATCGTTGAAAGTCAGACGGAGACTTTCATGTAAATTCAAAGTAAAAATAAACCACATCAATACGGGTAGCCAATAAGTAGAGGAAACGAACCCGGCCCTTTTTTGAATCCCGGGATTTGGGGTTTATTTCCAGGTAACCCCGGGATTCCAGGGTAATCGCAGTCTTATATTGGTTATGAAATATGGTGAAAAAAAGTCAATAACTCATGTCTAAATCAGTTCTTTATTTTAATATTCTCAACTAAAAAAATCACTCCACACTGATGAAACATCTCCATCTTTTTTTAGGTTTGATATAACAACTCTCTTTGTTCAGTGACAATGTTTACTTTTTAAACCTAAAAAGAAAAGAACATCAACACTGCCTTTTAGAGTAATTAACACCAGTTGATTTTTTCTATAAATTTACTCAAATACATTAATGTATTATTACATTGTAATAACAAGTTCAATTGTTACACGACTTAAATAAGAATAAGCTAGAAATTTTACACACTTTTTCACAACTGAAGCCGATTATTAGCGAAAACCAACGAAATAAGCTGTCAATAAGATGGCTGTCAAATGTCAACTCAAGGTAAACGTTCGTTTGTTTACGTAAAATTTTACTGGCATAATAAAAAATTGTACTAATCCCAAAAATCCCGGGCTTGTCTAAATGTAATCCCGAAAATTTTGGAACTGGAAATCGTCCGGGATCCCGGGAACCCGGGATCGAAGCCTTTACCAATAACACATCACAAAGTAATAGAAGAAAATATAGTTTCAAATTGTGACTTACTGTGAACGTCAGCATCTGGTATCAATCCTTCCGTAATCAAACATTGTGCTGCTGCAAAGAACTGTAGGGCTGAAGTGAAGGTTTGAGGAGCTGCCCCTGTTGTTGGAGTTGGACATGATGCATTGTAACTGGTAAAATATATATAATTTTTTTTAATAAAAAACCTTATTTATACATAGTCTATAATCGCATATTAAAAATTTGAACAAAATAAATTAAATTGACAGCACGGTTGGACTGGGTGAGGAAATGACTGCGACGCTACGTATCGCGGGTTCAATTCCCATTCGGAACTAATATTTGTATGGCCTACAGACAGGTGTTCCGGGTCTAGGCGTCTTTTATATGCGGGTTTACCAACTACAAACTCCAAACACAAACTTATTGCTCCTTTAAGAGTAATTCTTATTTTTGTAAAATGCTAATATTGGACTTCGAGTAGTAGTTACCCGTACTGATTTCAGTCATAACGGCAAATCGCAATGGAGACTAACTACTACCAAACTAACGATTAACCTATGACCAGACTATGTGGGATATGTGTACAAATGCAGAACACTCTTCCTTTCTCATCGTGAGTAAATAAACACAATCTGGACTCGTAGCAAAACGTAATCTGATTCATGAAACGTATTTTGGAGCAAACCATAATCTAGCCATACTCGTACAATGTCCTCTGACTATTTTCTGGCTAGCATATATTGGCTTCACAAAGTTGTTGCAAGATTGTGTCCTGCACTCATATTGTTGAGGAGTATTTCTTGAAAACTGTTTTGAACTAAAACAGCCTTGTTGCGTCGTATTGCAATTGTTGTAATTTTTTTTTTTTTTTTTCTCTGTATTGAGTTTTTTTTTTAATTTGAATTTTATAAATTGAGCTTTTTTGGGTTCCTTACCCCAAAAAGAAAAAACAGAACCCTTATAGGATCACTTTATTGTCCGTCCGTCTGTCTGTCTGTGAAGACTCGGTTTATCTCGGGAATGCATGGAGGTATTAAGTTGTAAGTAAAACCATATACTCTGGTCTGCGGTCCTTTAAAGCTGTAAAAAAAAAACAAGTTAGATAAAAAAGATACGGCCGTTTATGTCGAGGGAATCAAAATTCATATGATACTTCCCGTTGACCTAAAATCCTGAAAGTCATGGAGCAAAATCTTATAACACAAATATGGGAAAAAAATCTGAAAATTATAAATTTGTAGTTACGTCACAAAAAAAAAACTTTTTCGATTAGGTTGAACTATTTACATAAATAAGTTCGTTTGTACGGAATTCTAGGTCTGCAAGTCCGACTGGCACTTGCCCCGATTTTTCTATTCTTTCTACAATTTGACATTGATAATAATTATTTTTTACATTTGACATTTTTTATTGTATAATTTGAATTTATTTATTTTTTAAATTCATATTTGTTTGGTTGAATATTACATTTTCACTTTATTTTATATATTTTTGTTTATAATTTTGGATATGAGTATTATATGGATCTTTTTTTTTTTGGTTATTTTTACGTATGCCTGGCAATTTGAGTAGGTATTTCTACGGCCTACCCCAATTGCCTTTCCTAGGTCGCCGCTGAGCTCCTAAGTCGAGCTATACGAAAACTGATAAAGGCTTGCACTGACTGGACAGATCCAATTAAATCTGTGTGGTTTCTTTCCTTAATAGACCATCTCAGACACATATGCATGGTTTTCTTGTAATAATATTCATCAAATGACAAATCCCGCCCTTGGGGCGGGAGATAGTGTCAGACTCTTACTGACTAAAAACCTACCCTGTTCCATTCATTGCCCTTGATCCAGGGCCCCGGGATTCATTTTCACCTAACCCTTGGCCCCAGTGGGCCTCTGCTGGGCCCCTACAGTTTGCTGACAACACAACAGTGCGTGCCGTAGACGACTTGGGCTCGGACCGGTCTGTTACCGGACGGCCGAACAGCGAGCTACCGCTTGCCCGCCGTCCGCAAGCCCGCGCCTACGGTGGCCGGAAATCGAGATCGGAATCCCGGCAGCGGCGGCGGCGTGTGCGCCGTTGCCTGATACGGTCGGCCTCCTCCTTTGCTAGCATTACTGTTTCGCAGAAGGAAGCGACCGCCTGCCACTCCTACCATTACATGTTTGCTGTATGGACTTTTAAAAGAGAGTTTGACCACTGAGTTTGTTCCGGTGTTTTTTTCTCAAGGTAGTCAGCTAGGAAACACCGGCCTCATCTAGTTTAAACTGACGAAAAAATTGATGTGTAAAAGTGTTTTAAAAAACCTATTTGCAAAATAAATTACTTTATATTAACTATGTTAGAGGAGAATACGAGATATTAGAGGACAATAGCAAAAAATACCAGGTTCTTAAACCGTAACCGAATGAAGATGCCTATAGAAGCATTGTTAGTGTTTTTCCCCTCAGAACACAATTAATATAGTTAAAAGTCTGTGTTCTGTATATGAAGGGTAACTAAGAGAATCCTATTATTTATGCTCAACTGAGCGTCAATATGTATGACAGTGGACTATTATATCTCATGAACTCTTGATAAGTAGTCAGTTGAAATGTTCAGTTAGGTCGCCATAATCACACATAAATAAATTAAAAATGAATATAATTATTATACCCGATTGATGAAAACTGTTTTTTTTTTCTTTGACAATGGCACGGAAGTCTTTGTGAGCGAAATTGACGGGTTTTTTTAGAAGATTGTAATATTTTTTAAGCAATAATGGTAAAGGTATTTACGGAGGGGAGAAAATGGGAAAATAAAACGTGTTGCATCAATTGCAAGTCACATAGGACAATGATATAACTCATGGGCTTATGTTGATATCCCAATGCATGACAACGGTTAGGAAGATCATTATGCAGATTCTGTTAGAGTTTTTAATGGTTGCTTTAGGAATTAAAAACAATAAATGTTAACAAACAAGATTTAATCATAACGTTAAGTCAAGAACAGAATTGATGATCAACTTTATATTCAATCAATATTAGTGAGATATTATATGAACTACTATCACTTACCACTCCATTCTTCAGCTAACGTTGATGAATAGTGTGAAACAAGGATACTCGATTCTGTATGTAATTCGTTTTTATGTAGTTATTTAACAACTGTAAATACTACGAAGGAAGTTGATAATTATTTAAAACATTTGATAAAATTGGAACCAACTAAAGAAACAGTCTCTTATCATAAATAATTATTGGTCTGTGTTTAGCACCTAGCGCCGCTGCGGAAATACTCGGTACTATAATTTTGAACTGTAGATCTATATAATGTGTATACAGGTAGGGATGAAATAAAATCACTGTATACTGATCTATAACAATCGTATATTTCTAATGTTTTGATGTTGACATCTAACTTGATCCCAACGCCATCTATCGAGCAAACTATACCAAAACCTTGTTTTCTATTCGTATTTGTTTGATAAACTCCGGTAGTAAACATGCCGCTCACCAAGGACATTTAGTGACAAAATGTTCTTCAACAAATACAATTTGATCCAATGATTGATGAAGGATAGTGTCCAATACAACATGCGACTAAGTATGAAAAAATGTAAACATAAAATATAAATAAAACTAACGAAAACGTAAAATACCAAACTAAACAGTATCTAATCACAATATGGTGGTTTCAATGAAGATGAAAGGTTCGGGAGTGGCAACCACGGAATAAAAGACGCAGCGTTGGAAGGCCTCCCACAAGATGCACCGAGGACCTGGTGAAGGTCACGGGAATCCGATGGATGCGAGATACACAGAACCGGTCGTTTTGGCGACACTTGGTAGAGGCTTATGTCCAACTGTGGACGTCTTTCGGCTGAAATGATGATGATGATGAAAGCAAAATGAGAAAGTCTAACAACAAACATAACAAAGTCTAGCAACTGTTGTATCACTATCCAATGGGAGAAGAGATATTTTATACGTGCCGATGTAGGTTTAAAAGTATTACTATGAAAGTAAATATTAATTGGAATAGACGTTTTGTTCTCTAATATTTATTTAGTTTTAGCAATAACTTGATATATTATATTGAATTAGATTTGGACTGATGAATTGACAATGTAGTCTACATTTCTGTCATCTCATATCATCGAGTAAAAATAATATAATCTACATCTGACTCATAAAGAACAATATTCAACTGTAAACATAAAAACACACGTTTTCCGTGCAACTATTTATTATAGTAAGTAGTAAATACTGGGGACACAAAAAAAACTACTTTATTATTCCTACAGTTTACTACCTGGAAGTTGGTAGACTGGTAGTTTATTAAGGCCATTGATGATGGAAATGGTGGCTTTATTTTCCCTGGATGCTCCCAGCGGTACTGGTAAAATATTCCTCATTTCTTTGATTTTGGTAACTATCTTTGCGAAATTACAGTAGCAGTTCCTTCTTATTGAATAGCGGCCAGATTATTAGAAGGCTGCCTTGAAACTCATTTAATGATAAAATTTCCGATAAACCTACAAACTATTGAGCAATCGACATGTAACATTATGAAATGCACCGCAATGGACAACTTTTTAGTGCCGTGTAAAATCATTATCAGGGACGAATGCCGCACTGACACATTTAAAGCACTTTATGGAACAATGAAAAATCTGCGCATTGACTTAAGATGTTTTAGATGCGCAATGACTTTATTGTCTGGCAATTTACGTAAAATGCTACCGGTCATTAAAATGCTACGAGTCATTCCAAGAACCAATGCGACTCACGTGACTCAAAGGTGAAGAAGTTCTTGATCCGAGATTTCGATCAAAATTAAACTTAGCTAAAAGGTAATAACTACATTCATTATTGACTGTTAGGCGGCAAGAAGTTTGCCAAGTGAGCTAGTATAATACAATATCTAGATCACAACTGCTAGAAAGAATAAGAAGAAGAACTCAAAACATGCAGTGGGCAATTTCGAGCATTTCCAAAATGGAAATTCAATACAGCCGTATTAGTCTTGAAGTTATAAACAACCAACAAGTTATTTCTACCCTGATTTTGAATTTTGTTTATTTTCATAATTCTGAGATAATGTTTTTTAAGCTGTAACTTAGATTAATACTTTTTACTAGATCACTATAATTACAAGATTAAATAATTAGTATTACTGATCTGTTTTCACATATTGATGGCGAGATGGCGAGATGGCGCTAGCTGTCATGTAAACACAGTGCTCCCGCTATAAAAATTCTTTAAAATAGTTTAATCATCCTATTCTACTCAAATGTATGAAAAAAGTGAATAAAACGGTGCAATACTAGTGTGGAAGTGTTATCCTAGAAAACTATTCACTATAAACGAAATAAAAACAGTTTAAAACCTACGTAAAATATTAAGACAAAAACAGTTTCGTGAGTGAGAAAAAACATTTGTTGACAACAAACACGGCTACTAACCTAATAAAGAATGATATAACTTACGAATATATAAAAAAAAAGTGACGTAAAATCTAAACTTCTATAAAGTGACTCAGTGGAAAAAATTTAAAATTGTTTCGAACTAACTGGTTTTTTGTAACGAACTTTTTGTTTGCAAGAACCTAACGATCAACAATTTCGGCCAGAAACGTATCTGTCATTGTGGCTAATTACTTAAGCACCCGACTTACCCAGCACGCATCGAGTGACTTGAGTTCGAATCCCGCAATCGACTCGTCTTTTTGGAATGTTTGTTGATTTAAATTGAACAATTTTATATAACTATCAGCAACAGTACCAGAAAGCATTCAAACTAACATAATAATATTCCACAATGAACTTCCTTGAAAACATTACGTTTCGTCGTGCGCGAACCGTTTCTGACTCCAATATAAACGAAACCATAGATGAATCAATTAATAGTCTACCCGATATTTCTATAAATAGCAATGAGGAAGAGGTATTAAAGTTAAAAGATCAAATTAATAGACTCGAACTTGAATTAAATAGCGCACATCAAGAAATTGAGTCTCTTTCTTTAGAGAATAATAACCTAAAAAAAATCAATGACGACTTGTTAAAGAAAAATGATTTGTACAAAAAAATCACTTGTAGCCCTGTACTCACTAAAAAAACCAAACCTCATTCGCCATCAATAAAGGGACAAGTGAAAAACAAAAATAAACCAGCGCAAACATCATTAAAACGACCTATGATTGACAATATTGATGATAGCAATATAAACTTATTTAAGCATAAAACCGAAAAAACTAATCTTAATGATAGCTGTATTACGAAAAGAAAATGCCCAAAGAAGAGAAAACTACATATACTCAGTAACTGTAACTACATTGATGCTTTAGAAAACATAGGAAATACCTTCAGCGAGCTATTTGAATATTGCCATTACTTGTCAACAGGTAGTGGGATAAGAGAAATTTTGACAAATATCAATAATAAAGTACAAAAACTTTCTATGGACGACTACTGCTTAATTATGATAGGAAACAAAGACTTTGAAATCGCAGAAGACTACGTTGATTTGATCAGACTAATAAAAGAATCGTTAAAAGATATCACCCACACAAATATAATAATATGCTGTCCCACCTATGTAAGAGGAGCGCTAATTCATAATTTTAGAGTAGAATTGTTTAACAACTTGCTCTATATGGACATTCAGAACAATAACTACGCATACTTCTTTGATACAAATCGTAACCTCTCTTTGGATATGTTCTCTGATCGCACAGGAAAACTAAACAGACAGGGGACAAAATGCATATTCGACAGTATTTTTGATCGTCTGATTATCGACATCAAAAACTATCCCATTAAAGACACTGCTGCCGTTAATCCGTCAAGCGACAATGAGTTTTTTCGTCTACAATAAAATAAAAATATTACACCAGAATATTGCTGGACTGCTAAATAAGTCTGACTTACTTACTGTTCACCTTCAGGAACTGGCACAGGAGAAAAAAGACATAGATGTTATTTGTATCACAGAACACTTTGTTATAGCTGGACAAGAGAAACTATTGAATATAACAAATTATAAGCTAGCAGCTATATATGCAAGACGATCTCAGAAGCGTGGAGGAGCGTGTATTCTTACCAAAAACTATCTTGAATACAAAGAGCTTTTAGGTGTATCGCAGCAGTCCATAGCTAATGTCATCGAGTGTTGCGGAATAGAATTGTCGAATCAAAATCTAATTATTATATGTGTTTATAGGCCACCAAAGTCTAGTAATTTAAATGTATTTTATGAAAAATTAGAAATTATTCTAAACTCGGTGTGTACCAAATCAAACAAGAAAATAGTTTTGTGTGGGGATTTCAATATAGACATATTAAAAAGAAATAACATAACTTTGGACTTTGAGAACTTTCTTTTGGGCTACAATCTAGGGTTAGAATTCCAACAACCTACCAGGCTGGCCAGCAGTACCTGTTTAGACAATTTTGCCCGCAGTCCTGAATTAAGATGTAGTTCAGAAATAGTGGACTTTGCCTTGTCAGACCATACTGCTCAGTTATTAGAAGTGAAGGTTAATAAATCATGTAGGATAAATTCTTGGCGTCTTAAAAAACGTGACCTATCCAAAGAAAATTTAGCGAAATTTAGAAATTATTTAAAATGTCTTTCATTTTCTGAAATTTACAAAACTGAAGATCCTAATGTGGCATATGATTACTTTTTAGAATATTTTCGTTTGTTATATGACCTTTGCTTTCCTTACAAATTAATAACCGTTAAATCAAATAGAACTGTTAAATGGGTTTCACATGGCATTCGAGTTTGCAGTAGAAAGCAAAGGTATTTATTATGGAAATATAGGCGCGAGCCTTCAACAATTAATAAAATTGAGTTCAGAAATTATTCAAACAAGTTTAGGAAAATAGTTAAATTGACTCAAAAAGCGCAAAATAATTACTTTGTTAACACCTCAAACAATAAATCCAAAGCATCTTGGCAGATTATAAATAATAAAATACGCATTACCGAGCCTATTTCCCAGATTAAAGTGCAGGGTTGTACTATTACCGATCCGACACAAATTGCCAATGCTTTTAATAATTTCTTTATCGACCAAACACAAAATAAGTTGACGTCAAATTCAACACCCAACACTACCAACTTGATAAATAATAATCCTCATTCAATGTTTATGCAACCAACTTTGCCTCAAGATGTGATTATGGCGATAAAATCACTGAAAAACAAAAGTAGCACAGGATATGACGGTATATCAACAGCGGTTGTGAAATATGTATCGAGTGACATAGCCTCGCACCTTAGTCACATAGTCAATTTGTGTATCTGCTCTGGAGTATTTCCGGACAGTCTAAAAACAGTCATAGTCAAGCCTCTTCTGAAAAAAAACGAAAAAGAAGATCTAACTAACTATAGGCCCATTGCTTTGATTCCTATTTTTTCTAAAGTTATGGAAAAAATTATTTATGGCTCTATAGATAAATTCTTAACAAAACATAATATCCTAAGTAGGGAACAAAAAGGATTCAGAAAGAATAGAGGTATAAATTCAGCCGTTTATGACTTAATAAATGTTATAATTAAGAATATGGACAAAAAAATACCAATTTGCTCAATTTTTACAGATATGACTAGGGCTTTTGATTGTGTTGATCATGAAACGCTTATCAGCAAGTTAAATACTATAGGCATCAGAGGAAATGTACTTAATCTTCTAAAATCTTATCTCTCTAACCGTAAACAATACACAGAAATAACTAAAATATGTTTAAAAACCAGGCGCGAAAAGAAATATTTGTCTGAGGTAAGAATTATTAGATATGGCGTACCACAGGGCAGCGTGCTGGGTCCTTTATTATTTCTGCTTTATATTAATGACCTGCCCCGCTGCATTGACCATCCAATGGTATTATTTGCTGACGATAGCACTGCCTTGATTAAATGTAATGACATTAAAACATATGAACAGGACATAAATAATACTTTAGTTGACATTATACATTGGCTTGACCAAAACAATTTAATTATTAATATACCAAAGACGAATGTTATGCAATTTTATCAACGTACGTTACCACAATCACTAAATTTACACTATAGTGGACAAAAAGTAGACCAAGTACTGGTGGCAAAATTTCTAGGAATAATGATAGATAGTCAGCTAACCTGGAAGCCACAAGCAGAAGAAGTTTGTAAAAAACTAAGTTCAGCTGCGTACGTGCTTTTTAATCTTTCTAAAAAAGTGAATATGGCCACAAGACTGGTCGCATACCATGGCCTGGTAGCATCAATTTTAAGATTTGGGATAATTTTTTGGGGAAATTGTAGCCTCAGGGAACAGGTATTCAAAGCTCAAAAACGATGCATTCGGGCAATGTGTAACCTGAAAACAATAGATAGTTGTGTTCCTATATTTAAGTCCCTAAAAGTACTTACTTTTCCATCCCTCTACATATTTGAAATTGCGGTTTTTGTGAAAACAAATATGCACCTTTTCAACACAGTATCCGAAAGCAAAAAGGGGCCCATAAGAACACAGTACAAATACATGCTACGTGTTGGTGGTCATAATACTGCCTTATTGAGAAAAAGTGTTTTGTGTATGGGCCCGACAATTTTTAATAAAATTCCCGATGATATAAAAAAAGAAACCATTACACTTTTTAAGAAGAAATTGTCAGCCTTATTAATTACAAAATGTTATTATTCAATTTGCGAATTTCTAAATGATGAAAATTTATTTGTTTGACACACTATTTTATCATTTTTGATGGCATTAATTGGTTTTATTATTATTTTGACATAATTGTGAGTATTAATTAATTAATTTATGTTATTTTTTTATTCCCTTGACATATTTTTTAATTGGTATTATTTTTGTTTTGACATAATATTTTGAAATGATTAATGACATTATAGAATTTTAATTTTTGACATTATTTTTGTAATTTTAATGACATCAGTTTTATTATATTGACATATTATTATTATTTTTTTAAATTATTAACGCGATCAATTTGTAATAGCTTTGACATAATATATCGATTTCGTAACTATTAAAGACTTGAATTTATATCAAAACAGTAATAAATGTAATAACTGTAATCAGATATTTGTTAACGAGAAAACTGTTTTTGCATGCCTAATTTAAGGTAGTTAGTAATGGATCATTGTACAATTTTTCTGAATATCTTTATCATGTACCTACTAACTGAGCAAATAAAAATTATTATTATTATTATTATTATTTTTTATGTATTTATTTATCTCAGGACCCTGAGGTCCTGGACCTTTGGAAGGCGTACGAGGAGCCGAAACCAAATCGCAGAGGCCCTTTAGGTACTTTTAATGGAACGTGTTGCCAACCGACGATTGTCCCTGTACGCGCAATGCTAGTGCATCCAAGGACAACCCCCGGTTGGTGAAAACTATTGTGACATATGGAAAATAAAGACAATAGGGCTATGGTTTTTGGAGTCTTAAGTGGACTGGTTACCAAGAACTATGTGAAAACTATGGCCCCTGCCTAAGCAATGTTATTAATATCCATCGGTAAACAGGCAGGGGGTGACTTGCACACTCAATAAATGGGCCCCCAAAAACTGCCGCTAGCACGAAGTGACGTAGCAACAAGAGGGCAACATATCCTGAGGTGCTTGAGGAGTGGAGAGGTATACCACGGCTATCAGGACAATCCCGGAAGTGCGGTCAAGATCCCTACCAGCACCTTACTGGATTATACATCCTTCTCCCGAGCACGATTGCTCTTGCGAATCTCCACTCAA
The DNA here is from genome assembly GCA_958295575.1 of Leucania comma. Lineage (NCBI taxonomy): Eukaryota > Metazoa > Arthropoda > Insecta > Lepidoptera > Noctuidae > Leucania > Leucania comma. The sequence continues at coordinate 19,472,876 of OY282470.1, read as the reverse complement.
ACCAGCCAATAAAGGCAAGAGAGAGGTGGGAGCTCTGTTCCACGTCAGTGTTCACTACGGCCGGCCAATAAAGGCAAGCCGGAGATGAAGAACGAGAATTCTCCCGGGAGATCGGGTCCGTGGGGTCGCTAATGCCCAACAGTTCGCCACAAAACTGCCCTGCGGATTGTATCTCTCTTAGTCTGGCCCCTCACCCTAGGCGAGTTACAACCTAGGGTTTATTGGAGCACGCAAGCCCCATCACGACGTCAACGTAGAGATACAGCGATTATTATTGATATTTATATGAACACTCTATTTATATAACTTTGGAAGATATCACGGATTTTATGTGGCTCGTTATTTTCTTGCCCATTGTCTATTATGAAGATACGCTAAAGATAAAAACGTGGTAAATAAACATACAAAGCAAGTTGATAGACAGAATACAGACAGTGAGTTGACGCACAATGATAAAGCAAGGTGAAGGATAGACAAATATGTTTGACCTTATCCTTCACATGGACTAAAAAATCAAGAATATATCAAATACGTGAATGTTGATATAATATTTTTGGTCTGTAAAAGAACAAAACGTTTCAATATAGAAGAATAACGAACCAAGAACATTTAAATATAGCTAAAAATTATTAGAGTTCCGTGCTCGAAGGGAAACTAAGAGAACTCTATTACTTAACCTCTGCTGCACTTCTTTATGTAAGTCAGTGGGTTGTATCTCATCAACTCATGATAAGTGGTCAGTTAAAATTTTAAGATCGGTCATTATAAAAACAAACTATTAAAAAAAAAAATCGATAGATATTGTGTATTTTTTTCTTACAAATGGCATGAAACTTTTAGTGATTGAGTTTGACTAAAAATTCCCAGCCGGTGTTTCAAAAGATTAATTTGAAAAAAAAAAGGTTATTTGGAAGGGAGAGAATTGACAAATAAAACGCGATAAAATGTCTGCAAGTAACATAAGATAAGGATAGGATTATATGTATACTTATATAACTTACTGATAATGTATGGCATATATATATTAATATCCCAATGAATAGCAAAGGTTTGGCAAATGAACATGCTGATTCTGTCAGAGATTTGACTTTTTAGACTTTTAACACAGTTAAAGACAACAGAAATAAAGGTTAACAAACAAGATTTCATTGTGTTAAGTCAAGAATATAATTGATGATCATCTTTATATTTAATCAATTTTAGTTGATTTTCATATTAACTATTATCACTTACCACTCCGAAAAAAGAGTACCAGAGACTTGATCCCTTAGGTCGTTTTTATATAGTTATTTAATACCTATATGTAAAACGAAGGAAGTTTATTATTATTAAAAACAGTAGATAAAATTTGAACAAACTAAAAAAAAAACAGTCAATTATCATAAATATTTCGTCTAAGGCTGTGCTTAGACTTGGAACAAGATTGTTCAATGAAAAGAATGATGATAGTTCACAAAATAATTCTTATTTTCAAGTTTTCTAATATACTCAAAAACACATTCTTTGACTCTCGTGTGAGTACTGCCGTATTAGTAGTTTAAGCATATCTTTATTGTTAACACATATAATTAGAATGGTAAAAATAGATATGACGGCTCGTTCAGGATGGTTCGAGCTCTGATCATCTACCAGGTGGGCCTACGTGGGTATTGTGCAAATGAATAAAAACGGTTAGGAACTGAATACGTTTACTTCTCAATACATTTCGGTACAGTGCACTGTTATTAGGTAGGTACAAACAACAAAACGGACAGTTTCAGAACGTCTTGACTCTGCGACGGCCTGGCTGAGAGTGTCCGCTGTACCCGGCGGATTCTCCTTCCCCAAGCTCGTAGCCAAAGCGGAAACGGCTGACTCTGTCTAGGCCCGCCACCTCTATTTCTTCTAGTCGCCACTAGATGGCGTGCCTTGTTTTGTTGTCAACAAAACGCCGGATCCGACAGATATATATTGTATGCTAAAGTTGTTCATACATATTTTACACGTTCAGTATCAAAAGAGTTTCGTCGTGTGAGTTATCAATAAATTAACTTTATCAAATGGCACCTCAATTGTCACAATAATATACCATATATATTGTACACCTCAATTGACACAATATATATTGTGCAACGGTCTCACACTTATCACCTTTATAATAAGCGGTTTTGGAAAACTATCATTATTTGTATATCTTATCTTATCTCAGAAAGATCATGTTAGTACACCTTCAAAGCAACCTTCACCTTCTACTGTTGAGCTTTATATGGTCTGTTTGTTTGTCCAGATTAAAACTGCTGCCTCTTAAGACATTGCGACCTTTGAAAAGGTAAATATATCTTAAAAGAGATTTACATTACGGATATGAGGTATTGATATAAAGGTACCTATTTGTTTTATGTTGAAATGGTGTCAATAGCACTTGTACTTCATGTTTGACAAAATTAAAAAGAAATTGCTGAAACACAACCATGCTTGGAAAACCATAATTAGTATTTTGATGATCTTACCTTCCCCGTATCAGAAATTAATTCTCTTCAATTACCTGGATTCTTTCCAGTCTGGTTCCACCGACAGCCTAGATGGCTTTTGATATCTCAATATTAAGGACATGTGCGAAAGAATCAGATGAGACTTTTCTGAAAGAGCTAACAGTCTTCATCAGTTTCATGTTTTTCAGCATCCTAAAAAAACCGTCATTGATATTTTGTATGGGATAAACCTACGTGACCTTTAAAAATTATTGGTGGCTTTTGTGTTTAGTACCTGCTAACACATTGTAGCCAAAATTTAGTATGCAGTAAAACACTGGCCGCGTTTCAATTACAAAAGGAACTGTGAGGCTGCGGTAAGTGCTGTGCCAGCCATTTAACATAATATATCAAATATCTAACTTGCTGATAAAAATTCTTTTCACCTTCTGAGCTTTCCAATTTTAGATGAATCCTTTTCAACATCCAATTGTTATGATTTCTCGGGTTGATTTCAAAACTAAATGCTTCGGCCTTTACGTCTTGTTGCATTGAACCAAAATTTACTTATAGCCTTCGCTCTTTTTCAAAGTATAGGTTTACTGGTATTCCTTTCTTTAGTCTACAGTTTTGAAATACTCGTATTAACCACTATCGTTATATATTTAAGCCTAGTTAATTTTGGCATACCGTGTTTGAAAGATGCATTAAACACGGCGATTTACGGTGGTTTGTGCCTTGAAAATGGTTTATCTCTATAGGTATTATGGCGGAAGCTTATCTTCCTGGAAACGGTGTGATGTGTCGCTCTGCAATATTACTTGTTGTAACTAAGTTCATTGATTATTACTGTTGAATGTGCAAGTGCACATCTAGTGTCTTTGGAGGAACGCGTATTGGGTTTTTAGTATATATTATTGGTACTATAATGGATAATGCAGCGTTTTGGCTCATCAGTTAAGCGGCGTGAACAAAAATTATAGTTTTTGAGTCTAGTCACTCAAGCCATTTTTTTTTTTTTTTTTTTTTGGCAGTGGGTAAAATCATCCAATGACCTCCCGCCCTTGGGCGGAGCGGGAGATAGTGTCAGGCTCTTACTGACTAAAAACCCACCCCGTTCCTTCGTGACCTTAGATACCAGGGCCGGGTTTTCCTTTCGGAAACAAACCCTTGGCCCCAGTAGGCTTCGACCCTGCCTGCCTGCAGTTAGCAGGCTGGGTCCCTACGGTTTGCTGACAACTCTTTGAGGCGCGCGGGAACAGTGGCTCAAGCCATGGAACAAAGATATTTGAAGTCAACTGATTGTCATTTTTTGTAACCAGAGATCTGGTTAGTTCTTTACCTAAAGAATATAGGTAATATTGCCATTTAACAAATTAATGCTTTTAGACTTCTGGATACGTTACTAATGTGCTCCGATGACAGCGATGTGGAGGAGTACTTCAACGCCTAATTGTATAAGAAGTTTCTACATACTCGTATAATGTATGCGTATAATTCATATTTTTGGCGTTCATGTAAACATAATTTACAAAAGAGATGTATGTATATCGCTCAACAAAATCGAGTAATATTTCCCAAGAAGAAATCTTTGTAGTGATATAAGACAATCCTATTAATATCGGTTCAAAAGAAAAAAGGAGTACTAAAAACGAAATTAAAATGTTGAATTAAAACAATAGTATTCTGATTAATTTGAATTGTATTTTTTAATAAAAATTGAAATTTGTACAAGTCATTTCTCTAAGTAAAACCATTTTTGCATGGGATGTTCAATGTTACAAGTTACAATGCTTACAACAGTCACAATAGCTAAGTGTCAATTATTTTATGGCAGTATTTGGTAGTCCTGTATCACCAATTCTGCACCTCTTTCTGCAATCATTCCAGTCGGTGCATTGGTATTACCACTAGTAAGTGTTGGCATTATACTTGCATCTATCACACGGAGATTATCAACTCCGTGGACTTTCAAGCGAGAACTCACAACTGAGGTTTTTGGGTTTGGCCCCATTTGGCATGTCCCTACAGGGTGGTATACAGTCAGTGTCATTTCTATACAAACACATTTCCAGTAATCTCTGCTATCTAATTCATAAGAATCACATGGTGGCCATAACATTCTTCCTAAAAATGCTTCGATTTCTCTAAAGGCAGTAGTATTAACTACTTTGGTAAGCATTTTTAGACCTGTGGCTGCTAGTTCTAAATCTCTGGGATCTTTAAAATAGTTTGTGTTTATAACTGGGTAATCTTTTGGATTATTTGAATTTAAAGAAATTGTTCCGGTAGAAAATGGATGTAGAAGATTGAATAAAAACATATAAACTGCATGTTTTTTGTTAAGTTCAATTATTGGATTAGCTATCTGATCTTTGTACCTGAATCGTTGTGTCAGGGCTTGTTTTATAATGGAACTGTTCTTATATAATACTGTTAAATGTGATTGGAACTCGGGGTAAGTAGCATTTGGTTTATCAGAATAAAATGCAAGTACATCTGTGAAACTATTTTGTGCCAAAATACCAGTACGATTATAGAGATATTGTAAGACACTAAACTGCTGATCAGCTTGATTTTGTTCACCAGGCTCATTACCATAGATTATAACTGGAATGATACAATGATCTTGGAGATTTTTTCCTACCATTGGAGAATCAACTATGACTGGAATTCTCTTTGAACAAAGATGTTTTCTTGGGCCAACTCCTGAGAGCATTAAGAGCTGTGGAGAGTTTATAGCACCTGCGCTTATTATAACTTCCTTTGATGCCTTAAATATAAATTTCTTTGAATCACGCTCTACTTCTACACCATATGCTTTTTGAGATTTAACTTTAATTAAAACTTTTGTAACCAAACAATTTTTTATAATTTTTAAGTTGGTTCTATGCAGTATATTGTTTAAATATGCTTTGTTATGGCTTTGTCTTTCTCCGCCAGCAGCTGTGGCAGTTAAAATTCCTGACCCTAACATGTTGGCTACATTTAAGTCTGGAACATTCTGAAAACCTACATCGGCCCACGCTGATAAAACCCTGTTGGTGATAGGTCTGAAAGTGCTATTAAACGTGTTTATAGTTAAAGGTCCATCGTGACCGTAATGGTTTCTGATATCTTGATTTTTCAACTGCTCCATGTTTTGATAACTTTCTGCTTTCTTGAAGCATCGTCGTACTTCTTCTACAGTCCACTCAGGATTACCACGGTCGACCCAGTTTTGAAAATCTTGATTACTTCCTTGCACATAGATCATGGCATTCAGGTTACTGCTTCCGCCTACCATTTTGCCTCGTGGCCAATTAATAGACCCATTTATATTTCCTCCATTAGATACGCCATTATTGTTTGTCATGTAACCCCAATCATATTGGGTTTTAAACATGCCCTTGTCCAGACCTGGAATCTAAAATCTATTATTATAGCTCATCAGAGTTCAGCAACTCAACCCAAACAATATTAAAGAGGTATAAAACTCTTTGTAAACGGATGTTTTTGAATTAAAATAATGTAAAATTTTCGTCTTTTTGTTAGAAGTAAGCAAACGAGTGAGAGCAATTATGGTGGGCTAGTACTATTAGCTCCAATTTACGAGTTGTTATTTGAAACAGGTCCTTTAGGTACTTAAATAAGAATATCACCATTGCTTCCAAAATTGTGAAGGAAAATATCGCAAAGAAACCGGCTTTATTTGGAACAAAAAAATCGAATATTATGCGTCATTTACCATTCATCAAGCCCGCGTGGTGCAAAACGGTTCGTTCTCTCTCCTAAAGCGACCTAAGTCCTAGCAGTGGGAATGATCCCACTGAGTTTATATATGAATGTAAGGCTGATGATTATGACAAGTTTTTTATGTAAGTAAAGAGCTTTTTTATATTGCGGAATGCCATCGGTTTTGTTTAACCCCTGAGCGGTTTCTAGGTCATAAAACTTAGTAGCTTCTTTAATAAACTTACCATGATTAATCATTTCAATTTTACACTAATATTACAAAGAGAAAAGATTTGTACAAAAATATAAATCTTTCCTTTTCTCTTTTTTTTCTAACAACCGATGAAAAGAAAATATTTTTAAATTTTATTAACTATACTAAAACAAAATTTTCACGATATAACATAACATACCGAGATATCTCTGTGCTTCGGAAAGCAGATCTTTGACAGTGTTACGGAGAGCCAGAATCCAGGAAATCTCACACAGATTTTAATAAGGGATATTATCAAAATTATTTGCTTGTTGAGATAATAGGCAGTCGCTCCATGTAAAATATTGGTATTCAGGTAAATCCGGTTAGATTGGAAGTTACCCCACCACAGTTTGTACAAGGCTAGGTAGATACATTCAAACTCACATTTGCTTCCATTGGTGCATCACCTCCAGCTTCTATGAGTAATATTTTCCATTTTGACACTGCACTCAGTCGATTTGCCAGAACGCAACCAGCTGTCCCAGCTCCGACTATTATGAAGTCAAACGTTTCATAATCTGCAATGAGATTAACATAATACTTACAAATATGAAATTCTATGGCATTCATAAAGTAAGAAATAAAAATGCATATAGAAATACATAAAATTAAACTACTTAGATTTGTTTTATTGTAGGTTAGAGATTATCGACAATAAAAGAAGAAAATTTAATAATATAATATATCTTCGGGGAAGATATATTATATTATTAAATTTTCTTTTCTTTTTCTTTTTAAATTTTCTTTTTGGATGGAGAAAGTGAGTAGGATTTTTACTGACTATAACTGATCCGTGTTTTTTTTGTTGCCTTGTACCTTCCAGGGTGTTGTTTACTCTTTCAAACAATCTCGTAGTCCTATCAGGTATTAGCGATTGGTGGGCTTTGTCAAGTATGCAAGCATTTTTTTGAGGCAGCCAGGGTGAGAGGATTGCCTCTGCTTCACGTTATCCGCCGCTTCTTTTTTGAAGTAAGATAAATGAGCTAGTCTTAAGTGAGATCGACCAAAGGTTTATTCCCCTTAGTTAATCTCACTTGAGGCTAACCAAATGAAATTTAATCATCGATACATATTGTTAAAAAACTCAAAATGTATGGAATTCACAAGCACTGTGCATGTCACATGGTGTTTTACGATCAAGTATTTTGATGAACGCTATCGCATAAAAATACACCTTTGTCTAAAGCAAAGCCAAGGATTGTAGTAAAATCTACCGTGGAAGTAAGAAAATATAAAGAAGTAGAGAGTTGAGAAGTAGTGGAAGTAAGGAAAAGAAAAACTGACTGACATATGAATGCACAGCCGAAACTACTAGGAATGGGAGCGTGAGATTTAGCACAAGGTTTCCTTTTATTGTATGAGCATCAAAAGAGAATAAAATATTTACTTTTTGAATTGGAGTCCGGTATCAATCCTTCTGAAATCGCACATTGTGCTGCTGCAAAGAACTGTAAGGCTGCAGCAAAGGTTTGAGGAGCAGCTCCCGTCGTTGGAGTAAGACATGTTGCGTTATAACTGGAAATAATTGAAATGTGACTTATTATTTCACTTAGATGACATGAAATGGTACTACAGATTGTCGGTTAGAACACTTGTTGGATTTTTTTTTAAAGTAGTTAAAATCATCCAATGACATCCCCCGCCCTTGGGCGGAGCGGGAGATAGTGTCAGACTCTTACTAACTAAAAACCAACCCCGTTCCTCCTTTGCCTTGGTTTCAGGGCCCTGGTATGCATTTTCATACTTCCCCAGAGCCCCAGATTAGGCTTCGACCCTACTGGGCCCCTACAGTTTGCTGACGACTCCTAGAGGCGCGCGGGAAAATGGCGCGCCATAAACGACTTGGGCTCAGTCCGGTCTGTTACTGGACGGACGGACAGCGAGCTACCGATTGCCCGCCGTCTGCAAGCCCGCGCCTGAGGTGGGCGGAAATCGGGATCGGAATTACGGCGGTGGCTGCGGCGTGAGCGCCGTTGCCTGATGCGGTCCGCCTCCTCCTTTACTAGCATTACTGCTTCGTAGAAGGAGACGACCGCCTGCCACTGCTCCGGACCATGGCCTGAACCATGGCCCGGCGCGAGAGATCATCGCTACCGATCGCCCTACGAGGACACGGCGATGCTCTTCCCAAGCTGGGCCTCTACCGTGTCCTTCACCGTGTCTTCCGGATGGTCCGCATAGTGGCGACACCCGAGAACGGTAGATTTTTATTTTTATTTAAAACACACTTGTTTTTTTATAATTAAATTAGTTATACGTTTTTATAAAAACAATAATTAAATGTTATAATCTCATCGTTGTATTAATTTGTAAAAAAACACACTTATTTTTTACAAAAAAAAAAAAATACAATTTTAAAATTACTTTAATTTATAGACACTAACCACTCCATTCTTTTGTCGAATTTAATGACGAGTACTTGAGTAACGTTAAGTGTCAATAGTTTATATACCAATAAAATTTACACAGGCCATTTAACCCTGCAATAATGAGTTAACCGTCATACTTTGTAGAATCGTAAAGTATATTTTTTTTACTTACGATTTTTGTTCAAAAGTAATTTTAGTTTGAAACAGGAACTTTATAACTAACAATAATTTTAGTAATTGTTTTCAATCTGAGGAAAACGACAGAGGAAAATTATATATATTTTTTTTTAAATTACGTCATGATAAATTAGAGCCACATTATGGTAAAGGGGTCCAATTTATAACGACTTTATTGGTAATTGCATTATTTTTAGAGTTCCGTATCCAAAGGGTTAAACGGAACCCTATTACTTAAAATCAACTTTCGTCCGTCCATCCGTCTGTCACCAGGCTGTATCTCATAAAGCGTGACAGTTAGACAGTTGAAATTTTCACCGATAATGTATTTCTGTTACCGCTGTAACTGAATGAAATAAATATATAAGTGTATATATAAGTATATCTCATACAACATACGTGATTTTTTTGCCGTTTTTTTGCTATGGACGGTGCGGAACCCTTTATGCGCGATTTCGACTCGCAGTTTAACGGTTTTTTTACTTGTCCATTTGCCTTTGTTGTTTTTTTTTAATCTAATGCGACGAAAACTTCCTCGAAAACTGACATTTATCGTACTACAATTAGGTTCAATATGCCATCTATATCACCTTCGTGTTTTTTTTTTTTATTTATCACAACTAAGGCTTTCGTTCGTGTTTTCGTTCCCATTTCGTCACGGTCAAGAGCAATTATATTTTTTTAAACCAAAGAGGCGCAGATTTTTAATATTTTATTAATATTTAATGACAATTTAAATTGTGTTTATGAACAGAAATACCATAAATAAAATAAAATAAAATTTCTGTCTATTTCAGGGAAGAAATGGAATTTCTCTTCAAAAAAATGTTTAATTTATTTTTTGTTGAAACAGGTTTTGCTACGGCCGTAAATGGCGTCACCGTAACACACACCATCTGCGCAAATAAAAAATTCTGTGTGTTTAAGTGAATATTGCCATTAAATTCCACCATTTGTCTCAATGCAACATTTTTTAGCTTGTTATCACCATTTGTTACAATTTGCACCGATATTATTATTAAAAGGAACTTAATTTTTATTTAATTTCAATAAAATTAATTCAACAGATTTTAATAACTTTTTATAGATTTTTTAGATTTTAATTCAATTCAATTAATTGTATAAATAAAATAAAAAATACTTTTATCTAAATTTCATGTCAGTTTTTAATTCGTAAATTAATTGCAATTATTGAGAGATTTTTAAATTAGGTATTTAGGTAATATTATTAAGGTATGAGTTGTTTTATAAAATAAATAAAACCATAATAATATTTACTAAACAGGAACCCTTGTGAATAGATTTTTTTTTATAACCAAAGATAAGTTCTTGTAATTCTCGTCTACACTAATCCGTTTTTAATAGTTACAAAGTAATGGTTCGATACAGACAACACATTTCTTTAAGGTAGGTATTGAAGAATTTAGAGTTAAAAAAAGATATCAAAGGAAACGATTAAGTAATTAGATGTTCAGTTTAAAATAGTGGCCCCACGGCGTCGTCACCTTCCGTTTGGCGCAGGTGCTGACCGAACACGGCAAGTTCGGTCCGTACCTGTACAAGATTCGTGCGGAGACGACGCCCGGGTGTCGCCACTGTGCGGACCGCCCGGTGGACACGGTGGAGCACACAGTCGAGGTGTGCCCCGCTTGGGAAGAGCATCGCCGTGTCCTCGTGGGGGCGATCGGCGGCGATCTCTCGCGCCGGGGCTTGGTTCAAGCCATGCTCCGGAGCGAGGAGGAGTGGCAGGCGGTCGCCTCCTTTTGCGAAGCAGTGATGCTAGTAAAGGAGGAGGCCGACCGCATTAGGCAAAGGCGCAGACGCCGCCGCCGCCGCCGGGTTTCCGATCCCAATTTCCGGCCACCGTAGGCGCGGGCTCGCGGACGGTGGGCAATGGGTAGCTCGCTGTCCGTCCGTCCGGTAACAGACCGGTCCGAGCTCAGGTCGTCTACGGCGCGCACCGTTCCCGCGCGCCTCAAGGAGTTGTCAGCAAACTGTAGGGGTCCAGCAGGGCCGAAGCCTACTGGGGCCCAAAGGTTATGTGAGACTGTCACCACGGGCCCCAGGATAAAGGCAAGGAATGGGAAGGTAGGTTTTTAGTCAGTAAAAGTCTGACACTGTTTCCCGCCCCACCCAAGGGCGGGATTCGTCATTGGATGATTTTACCTAAGTTAAAAAAAAAAAAAGTTTAAAATAGTGCATTTTGATACAAGTGCAGGAAGTTCGTCACTGCAACCGAAGCAGAATTCGCAAGAGTCGTAGGCGAATGTGTTATGGATCGGAAGGCTGTAGTGACAAAAGATAATGCCCATGTTTGTGGCAAATAAACTCTTTTTCTTTCTTTTCCCATAACCCGTACCATATTGTGTCACAAGTATATACTTGTGCACTTTAATGGCGAGAGCTCCGGACATCGATCGTTTTTACGATTTTTTACGATATTTCTTTTTTACGATACGGAACCCCAACTGCCTTACTACGCGTTATAGCAATAACGCGAATAACGTAGTTTGTACAATTTTTTCCGTAGTGAATACTACGGTAAAAAATTGCTATGAAATATGATCAGGCGTTTTATAACTTTTTTGAATATTTAAAAAATGTGGTTAAATAATAACTGAGTATAGCTGTGTGAGTTTGAGAGTAAATTTGGTTTGACACAAGTTGGTACGGATCCACATACAAATTTGGGCATTGTTCTTTACACGTGTATCAAACGACGTTTTTCAAAACACTTACGAAAAATATTTTCTCTGAAAATTACGACGCCTTTTTGTTCATTTTGTACTGAAGAAAATTTTCCAAAGTTGCCATACATTTTAGTTATGATTTTGATGGCAGTAGGCTATAGCAAGTATTTTTTACCTTAATCACATCTATCTGGCGGTGGCAACGTACTATCTAAAGAATTCTTATTATTCATCTCCTCAAATCTTAAATTCAAATTTTTTTTCACTAATAACACAAATAAATAAGTTAGCACATTCTTTTTCCACGGTTAACCCTTGCGGTTTGAAGTAGAAGCAAAGACAACAAACTATTATAGGTACATCCTATTTAATATTAATAATAGAAATTCAAATATGTTTGATTTAGAACGCAAATAAATGTTAATTTGCTGGTAATAACAAACTATCGTATAATATTCCATATTTTTCATGATATTCTATTCATATACACAATTTAAATTTTCATTGTATATTAAAAACCTGCGCATCTTTCTTTTTAAAAAAATCATCGTTGACCAAAAAAAAAAAAACACGAGAGTGATGGCATATCGAACCTAAGCGTAGTACGATAAGAGCCAGTTTTCGAGCAAGTGTATTAAAAAGTATATTGCATAATTCCTCCCATATTTACAATAGAAAAAGATAACAAAGAAACCTACCAGTTATTTGGGCCTATGCACACGCGAATCAAACGCAGCCTGTAGACCTTATAAAAGAGCGCTGTCGACGGCGCGTTTAAAAAACGTAGTGTGTACAGGCCCTAATGTTCAGTTTAAAAAGTATGTCCATCATTCTACTTATACACACAAAACGTTATGAGTGTACAACATTAACTTTAGTATATTATACCCGAAACACGTGTCTAGTATTTTTATGAAATAAACTATCTATAAATTTCATAACTGTATCATAAAAATCACAAAGTTATATTTTTTTTTGGCTATTTCATTATCCATACAAATACATGGTCATCGAGTCATTGGGGTGCCTGAGGGATTATTTTGCTCGAGCACCAGCTGTGTGCTGGCACCTTATGCCCGCTATGAACTGTTATGAGTTGTGTTGTACTTAGTATCGGTGGAAAAAAATTAACATGGTGTAAAAAGCATTGGAATAAATATACTGCTTCTGAAAGAACTATATTCAGGTTTTGCATATTCCTACTAAGAATAATGTTGTATAAGTGGAGTAAACCGCCGAAGACTCTTTCGGCGTAGGAAGTTGCAGGATGGCTACCGGCCACCGTAGGCGTCGTTTTATGGACGGCGAGTCATAGAACAGCAACACAGCGATGATAGTGAGCTACATATGGCCTGCTGTCTGGTGGTCGACAAGAATCCGGCCTGCATCGACTGTTCATTGTATTTCACGCAAGCTGCAAGATGTCGTTTCCTTCACGGTGATACTGCTTCGTAGATAGAGATGATTGCTTCTTATTCCAGTCGCTCCAGTCGATGGCTTGAACTAGGACCAAATGCGAGAGGCCACCGCATTCTGCTTAAGCGAGGCAGATTTCAACCATAACGCATAGTCCTCTTCATGCGCTTTTTATGATATTTTTGCTTCATCATTATCATTATCATATCAGCTGAAAGACGTCCACTGTTGGACATAGGCCTCCCCCAAATGTCGCCACAATGAACGGTCCTGTGCATCTCGCATCCTATCGGTTTCTGCAACTCTTACCAGGTCATCGGTCCACCTTGTGGCAGGCCTTTCAACACTGCGTCTTCCAGAACCTCGGGCCCCAACGGCCTTTTGCGAGCAATGTTCTGCGAGCAATGTGCCCTGCCCATTGCCACTTAAGTTTGACGATTCTTCGTACTATGTCGGTAACCTTGATTCTCCTGCGGATATCTTCATTTCTGATTTGATCACGCAAGGAAACTAGCGACCACGTTTCGGAGCCATATGTCATCACTGACAACACGCACTGGTCATAGACTTTCGTCTTGAGACACTGTGGTATGTCGGATGAAAAGATAGTACTGCGCAACTTCCCAAACGCCGCCCAGCCGAGTTTTTTTTAGTAAGTAACAAAATAAACCTTCAAAAATTCAGATAAGTATTGTTTATAACATAAAAATAATGTAATGTTCCCTGAAATACCGTTAACTAATCTAACATCGTAAATGAAAGGATTATGCAAACAAAGATTATATAAAATGGCCGACTACGTTGTGTCGCCCATTTTACAAATGTGTACTGAACCTTTTTTATTGGCTTTGTCAACACTTTTGAACAACCCCTGTTTAAGTATTATGAGGAGCGATTCTGTTTAAAATGGTTTGAAAATGGGCTGAACCCTGAAATATTTATGACTTTATTTCCTTTCATTGTTAGTTTGATATCGTTTAATTTTTACTGCTTAATTCTTGACTGCTTTTTGTTATGTCACTGACGTACGTAAGCTAATTATCGTTTTTGGATTTGTTTTAGGTTTTGTTTAAGCAGCAATTATTTTTAACAAATATATGACCTTAAGTTGTCTGAAAAAAATTGCACTGTGCGATAAGACCGCTCATTGTACTATCAACAACACTTCAGCCTGACCACAGTTAAGTTCATTTTTGCTAGCAGTCGAAACGAAAACTTCCAAGAGTTTGGTTTGGCACCACGCCGCAGGCGCGACATTTTTCATGCGATTTTTTGAAGTGATCAGGCACAAATGACCACGATGGTACATATGGGCGCAAAACCAATATTTGATCGTTTTGATATGGATTTAATTTGGTCACTTCCTGTTTATTTATTTTAAAATATTGCAATATCCTGTTGAATTTAAACTAGGATTTAATTTGATAACATTCCTTCGAATTATTTAAAATATTGCGATATCCTGTTGAATTTATATGAGGATTTAATTTGATAACTTCCTTTCGATTTATTTTAAATATTACAACATCCTGTTCAATTTATAACGAATCAAATGACGACTTCCTTTCTTATTTTAAACATATTACAGTACCCGGTTAAACTTGTGAGGATTTAACTTGACCAGTTCCTCTTTATTTCTTTAAAATATCAGAGCATCCGGCCATATTTAAATAAGAATTTACTGTGACGATTTCCGTTCTATTTATTTAAAATAGTTTTCTACCTTCATTGTGAATTTTGATGCTTGTCAATTTCTGTGTATAAAAACCGATGTAATGTGTTTTAAAAGGCACTCTTTCACCGCCCATGGAATAAACACCTTGAACTGAAGTAAGGTATTTTGTTATTGTCACTATAACATTTCCTATCATTCTATATTACTGTGACTGTGAATTTTGTGTGACGTCGACATCGATGGCCATCATGCGCCGACATACACCTACTTTTAATAATATTTGTCCTGTATTTTTTGTTTAAAAATAAATATGTTTTTAGCAACATGTACGTACAAAATATGAAAAAATGCTAAAACTCTTTATCTTTAGTAATTTCCTAAAATCCACCTTTTTTTGGTGGGAAATCATCCAATGACTTCTCCCGCTTTTGGGCGGAGCACGAGCGTGGCAAATTTTTGCTGACTAAAACCGACTCCTGTTCCTTCTTTGCTTTCATTCCAGAGCTCCGAGGTTCTCTTTCGCACAAGCCATGGACCCAGTTTTTTTTTATGATGCTTTGAACCTGCTGGGGTACGGTATGCTGACCTCTCTTTGAGGCAGATGTGGAACAAAACGTGCCGTTGAAGACTTGAGCATGGTGTGGACCCGTTTACCCATTGCTCGGTAAACGTACCGAGCGGCCAGCAATGGGTAGCTTGCTGTCCACAAGCTCAGGCCTACGGTGGCTGGAAATCGGGTGTTTCTTTAAATAAAGGTTTTTAGTAAATAAAGAATTAGTTTAAAATTCTATCTGAAGCGATAAGAGTTATTGATGTTTTTCAATCAAAGAAAATAAATTGACGGCAGTATTTTGCTACAAATAAACAAGTAACTGAAAAACATTGATACTCCATTACAGTATCCTTAGCTTCAAAACAAAACAAAACAGCGAACAAAAAATAATGCAATACTTTGGATAAATTTTTGAATAACAAATAGGATCTTCAGTAAGCAGTCAGTTGGATAACTCGGATACAAATAACGAATGCAGCTCAAACGTAGTGAAATAATAGGATTTTCAGATTTTTCCGGCGTGTCATAGTTGTAACAGGAATTATCATAATGGTGAAACTCCGGAACTCCGGAATTGCGTGAATGTGACAGGGGATGGACTTAGGTGCCCTTTTGCCGGTGCACATAAAATACGTCGGCTATGTTACAACTATACCTAGTAAATGAGCCAACTGTGGAAGTGTTTTGATGGTGTCATGAACAAGTTCGTAATGTTACTTTACTAGGTAATTTTTTCGTGATGAGCCTGTCTTTGCCTTCAATCTTGTTTGATGAGGTAAGTAAGCAAACACTGTGGCAGTGTTTTGATGATGATGTGGGCTGCGACATGTATCTTCCATAGTATAAAAATGAATCGCTGAATGTGTTGCTCAGAGCAAATCTCGAGAACGGCTGGACCGATTTCGCAAATTCTTTTTTTGTTGTGTTTGTTATTGTTAGGAGAAGGTTCTTAGGTAGGGTAGGGTAGAGTAGGAAAGAGTAGATTACTTTTAGAAGATGTTCGATCAGCAGCAACTTTTAGAATTAAATAATTTTAAACTTTATACATTTACATCCTTAAAAGGTATGACAGGACAGAATGGAAGAACAAAAAAACGTATTGCGCCGACCCCAAATAGAACGGGACAAGAGCAGGAAGGTAATGATGATGACGGTACATCCTTAAAAGACCAGTGTCGCTTGAAAGGTTAAAAAAAAACACGCGGATGCCCGCAGCGCAACGAGCAGTCAAGCGGCCACACGCGTCTTGTTAGTGGTCCTAGAAGTCGCCGCCGACTCATACCGAAATGGCAGCGGCTGGCAGCGAGCACTTTTAGAGTGAAATAATTTCAAACTTTATCTAAATCCTTCAAAGAATAGACTCCCTAGTCAAATTACAATCGTTTCGTTTAATGTGAACGCTTGAAGTTAGCCACGCCCCCAATTCCTTTGTTCTGATCACGTGACTGAGCGTTGATATGACGTCAGAACAAAGGAATTGTGGGCGTGGCCAACTCCAAGCGTTCAAGCTAAACGAAACGATTATAACTTAGCTAGGGGGGCAGTCGCCTGCAACCTCTTCGCTTTGCTGCCATTCCGTTATGAATCGGCCCTTAGTCAGAAAATCTAACAACAGTCTTGCAAAAGGATATTGTGTTACCCAATTATTGGTTTTGTGGAGGCCGGAAAACTAGTTGCTAAATGTAAAATACTAGTATTCGTAGCTGCATCCGTTTTGAATGGAAATCAACCCAAGCCGAAATGACACGGTAGATTTATTAACTAAGAAAACTTTGTACATATTTATTTAACAATTCTTATACAGTACTACTTTTATATTAATGTTTTAATTATCAAATCTTTGTTTTTTTTTTTTTTTTTTTTGATACATTAATTTATGACGCCATATGTTAGCTAAGGAAAAGCGGTACGGCGAATATCCACACTTACGTTATTGAAACTTCTACTATCCGGACTAAGCGTTTTGCCTCGTCGTTTATGCCGCGTACATCGAAGAACTGGAACAATTTGCCAGCTGCGGTTTTCCCATCCGATTATTATTTAGGTGTCTAAAGCCAAAATAAATTAGTGCGCCTCACCATCGACGATTGCATCACTGCAATCCCACCTGATGGTTTGCAGTCAAGCACTGGTTTATAAAAATTAAAAAAAAGACGGAAAAAGGTACATATGGATCTGGTACGTATGGGTATGGTATAGGTACCTACATATGGTGATGCTTTCTACAGAAATCTCTTTCAGGGCACTACTTCCCGCTCCGCCCAAGGGCGGGATTTGTCATTGGATGATTTTACCTACCATAAAAAAAAAAAAAAAACATCTACGAAAAGAAAATTGAAAAAAAAAAGAGATATGGACACGGTGTGTAAAAAAGTGATAAGAAAAAAAGAAACGTACAAATAAAACTATTATCAATGAAGTATACAATTTTTTTTATTTATCACTAGCGACCCGCCCCAGCTTCGCACATGCAATGGTGGTATTAAATATATGATGCATGTATTATACATATAAACCTTCCTCTTGATGATTCATCATCTCCATCTAATAAAAAAAATCGTTTCAAAATCCGTCGCGTAGTTTTAAAGATACATACAGCGGGAAGCGACTTTGTTTTATACTATGTAGTGATGATAACATTCTGTGGCTACTGCTGCTCCCCTAGCCAAGTTACAATCGTTTCGTTTAGCGTGAGCACTTGGAGTTGGCCACGCCCCTAATGCATTTGTTCTGACATCATCACAACAAAGGAATTGGGGGCGTGGTCAACTCCAAGCGTTCATGCTAAACGAAACGATTGTAGCTTGGCTCGGGGAGGTTGGGACTAGTCTTTCTTTGTTCTCCTATCTCTCTCTCCCTATCTTATGTTTTTCTCTCATCCTAAAAATCACGCACCCAAAGTAATCCCAAAGTAGACCAAAAAGTAGAACCGAAGTAACTTACATCTAAATCTTCAGATACTTACCGGGCACATAAAACCCCACTTCAACTTATCCCGACCTTCACAACCATTTCGGTCACGGTAACAGTACAGCCATACTTACCGCTACACTAATGAGCTGCTACGTCTGTAAAACTCCTCACCTTATACGGTAAACGATCACATTTGCCTCCACAAATGGCCATAAGAAGCCACGCTCCACCGCTTTCCTTGGGCTGCGTGTCTATTGAGAGGAGCTGAGCGGTGCGATTAAAGAACGGAGCTAAGATTGGTTTTATACTTTTAAAAATAAATAAATCAAAATCGTTTCTTATCAGTCCATAGTCCAGTACATAATAATAATATAATAATAATTCTAAAGGGCCTCTGCGAGTTGGTTTCGGCTCCTCGTACGCCTTCCAGAGGCCCAGGACCTCAGGGTCCTGAGATAAATAAATTCAAAATAATAATAATAATATTTATTTATTTGTTAACATAGGTAATAGAATACAGATGGTATTTTAAACGAACAGAGCGCTATGTTATGCCTGAAGGCGTATAAATGTGTCTTGTAATTCTCACTGATAATGTCATTATACCAAAAAATAAAAATAATAAAAACATGCAAAATTATTATCACATAACGAAAATAAATTAAACGATTACCTAAATTACTCCAATTAGATCAAGAAGATGAATTATTTTCAAATTAAAATGTCCAAATAATTTAAGGAAAACTATTAAGTTACGAAATAATTAAAGTTTATCATAAAATCAAGGTTATTATAATAAATCATAAATTACGATCAAATTTTAAAACGGGATAAAATTAAATTAAAATCAAAATAAAAACAGTCAAATCATCGCTACATACTTAGTATAAAACAAAGTCGCTTCCCTCTCTGTCCCTATATATGCTTAGATCTATAAAACTACGCAACGGAATTTGATGCGGTTCTTTTTAATACATAGAGTGATTCAAGAGAAAGGTTTATATGTATAATAATATAATACATGCATAATAATTATATTTATTATCACTATTGAACCCATGCGAAGCTGGGACGGGTCGCTATTAATAAATAAATCAAATCTAAAATTTTAATGTTAGACACGGTAAATAAATTAAACTCAAAAGAAAAAGAAAGAAAATTCATTTCCAAATTTAAATTCAAAATCATGATGACTTTACATTCTAACTAAATCAATAAAACTCACCAAGGCCCCGTAAAATTATTGCAAATAATACTGAAAAGCAAGTAACATTCAGGTCTACAGACATGTTTTGTTCAGCTGCGAACATAATATCGTCGCCCTCCCCGCTGTCACATTGTGTGCGACATTACTACCTTCTGATTCTGATTCTGTTCATAATTTTGTTTTAATTAAGTTTTCTCTAATCGTCGCATCTGTATTATTTACCGTATAAAAGATAATCACGTATTTTGTTTTGCGTAAGTGCAAAAGGAGGGAAAAAATATTCTCTCTAATTGTCGTATCTGATTTCTAGTTCCTATATTCAATAAATAAGACTGTTAACTAGCGCTTTAATCCTAGGTAAAGCAAGTCCATTTAGCGACCAATATTTTTGCAAAGACTGTGATTATGAAGTTATAGTACTTAACTTCACTACATAGTATAAAAACAAAGTCGCTTCCCGCTGTCTGTCCCTACGTATGCTTAGATCTTTCAAACTACACATAGTGATTCAAGAGGAAGTTTTATATGTATAATACGTGTATAATATATCTAATATCAGCACTGCACCCGTGCGAAGCTGGGGCGGGGCGCTAGTCATATTATAAGACCTGTAGTTCTTAGAAACAAAATGTATATTAGGTAAGCATTAAGTTCATTATTAGATATTATAAGCACTAACATAGGCTTGAATTATTAAATAAATACAATTTATTAAAAATAAGGTTAAGTTTAAATGCATGTCATTAGTGGTACTTCTAATTTTAAACATTATTTAGTACACAGCTTAACTATAAAAAATGTTAAAACATTATTTTTTGTAACTCCTTGAACGTAACTTAAAACTTTTTAAGCTTACGAACGAAATTTATTATTACTTTTTTAAGACTTTTATTTATATTTTATACCAGATAACCACGTCGTAACAGACACAAGTTATAAAAAAAAACCACCTGACGATATGACTATGAATAAAAACAGTAAATGCGTGACGGTTGACAGCAATAAAGAAAAGAACAAAATACGTACTGCACTTTATTATGACGTACCCGATCATTATCTCCCATAATGATCGGGTACGTCATAACAAAGGCGGCAAGTCCCCTTTTTGAGAAGTGCCTGGAAAGACGTCACAGCGTCCTCACCTTCCAAGTGACGCAAGTCCTCACCGAACATGGTACTGTCGAACCCTGGCTGCTGCAGGCTCGACTACCTATAAATAAAAGTACTCAGACTTTGTATGTCGATATATTAAAAAAATACTTCCTTCCACTTTGAACGACTACATAGCACTCACTATAAAACAATAAAACATTCTACTCTTACAAATATTCAAATTAATTCTAGAAGATACTAACATCCTTCGAACTACTCAACCAGTATGCTAACTTATGAGTATACGCATGAGTCTGCATATCAAACTCATTGCTCAGACGTAACAGTACTTTCGGAAAGTTCCTGCACCAGATGTAAAAACGCCCCGGTGTCACTATTATAAGGACCACCCGGAGGACACGATGGAGGTGAGCCTTGCTTGAGCGGAGCACCGCTGTGTACTCGTGAGGGGGATCGCCGGCAACGACGATCCCCGGTTCAAGCCATGGGCTGGATATAGTAGGGATGGCAGGCGGTCACCTCCTTCAGCAGTAATGCTAGCGAAGGAGGCATCAGCACACGTATTGGAACGGCCTTCCTCACCTCGATTTCCAGCTACCGTAAGCGTGGTTTGTGGACAGCGAGCAATGGATGGCTGGAAACCGTTCAGACTGAGCCCGTGTCGTTGACGGCGCTTAGTATTCCACGGGCGCCTCAAGGAGATGAGTACAAAACCGTAGGGGCCCAGCAGGTTCGAAGCCTAATGGGGCTATATAGGTGCGAAGGAGAACGCCAGGGTCCTGGAACTAAGGCAAAGAAGAAACTTACGAGTGGGTTTTACACAGTAAAAGTCTAACACACTCTCCCGCCCCGCCTCAGAGCGGGAGAAGTCATTGAAATAATGATAACCAATGGCTTGTAAACTTTCCAACACCTCATTTTGATTATCTCCTTCCTCAGTCTCGTTGCACTTTCACCAAGCCTTTGCCCAACTCAACTTCAATGAACAAGGATACACTGCTACACTATTTCGTTGTTCCGCTTCGCGTACTCGTTCCTGTTCTACAGACACGTAGCCTGCAAAAGGAAAGCACACTAATTTGTAACAAGTTGGTATTTTTTAAATGGCGTCGACAGCTGGGAAGCGGTACTGAATACTAAAGTGTGCTGTGACAATAATATGGTGTGTTTTTATTTCGTTTGTTTCTTCCAGTTTATTAAGTGAGGAGTGTATTGTTCTTTTATTTGTGTCTGTGGAGATATTTTATTAAGTTTGGTTAAGTTCGCAGCGTTGGAAGGCCTTCTACAAGGTGGACCTGACACCTGGTGATGAGGGTTGAGGGAATTCGATGGATGCGAGACGCACAGAACCGTTCACTGAGGCGACTTAGGGGAGGAAATGATGATGATAATGATAAGTTAGCCTCGAGTTGGTTCTCTATTTCAACTGAAAAAAAACACACAAAAAAATTGCACACTGAAAAACATGGTTTGTTCGATCGTTCGTTCGATGGTAAACAATGAAGTAGTCAACGACGGAGCACGCTTACCTAGAAGTAACCTATTCACTCTTGACTTAAAGAACCCTAGGTTGTAGCTATCAATAAACACAGATATCAGAAGAGAATCCTGCTTCGTAACTGTACGCAAGATACTCGTAAATATGTTCCTAAAATGTTTTTGCCGTATGGGTCCACCCATGTACCGGTGACGCCTCACCGTACGTCTGGTTATACGATGATAGAATAAACTTGGTCAAATTTACATCACTATAGCCTAAAGACTTCCATGGCTGGACAAGGACCTCCTCTAAAAGTCACATCGATCGCTCCTCGGTCAGAATGGTCCACTTACGTTGGACTAATTGGATTATTTCTAAGTAATTCTTGATAAACGACTGATCTAACAATGATCTGATCATATGATGTGACATCCACAAATCCGCAATGGGCCCGCGTGGTAGATTACTGCCCATACCCACTCTTAGAGAGGAAGCGTGTGTCCCAGTAGTGGGAACATTAAAAGGCTGATTATGATATGTTATGAATGATCTGAACTTAACTGCAGTAATGAACAAGATGAGTAGTAAGATGTGAAAACATGAAGTAGGTATAGTTGGTGACTGTTCCATATTTTAATGTCATGTTGGTCTTTAATGAAGGTTAATGACCGTCTTCTATCAAGGGCGTCGCCAGCCGATAATCAAGGGGGGGGGGGGGGCTATTGGAGGTATAGGGAATAATAATTAAAGTTTTTTTTAAATATTAATAATAGATTTTTTTTTTCTCCACAATACAACTCCTAATTGCTAGCCTTATAGCCATGGTAACATATAGGATGGGCAGTATATTGTGAGAGACTGGTGCCTAAACTAGGCTCTGAAGTTGTAAAGCAAGCCTCTAGGGGGGGGGGGGGGGCAGTAGCCCCCCCTGCCCC
The DNA here is from genome assembly GCA_958295575.1 of Leucania comma. NCBI lineage: Eukaryota > Metazoa > Arthropoda > Insecta > Lepidoptera > Noctuidae > Leucania > Leucania comma. The sequence goes on along the minus strand of OY282470.1, from coordinate 19,449,928 downwards.
CCCTTGGCGACACCCTTGTCTTCTATGTATGTAAATCGTTCGTCTTTGAAAGTAGGATAAAATGTACCTTCCACAAATATTTATGACGGTATGGTTAGCGTAGTGGTTGGGCAACTGGCTGCTGTACTGCGTGTCGAGGGTTCGATTCCCGTTCCGGGTATCGGAGTCTTGTGAGTTTACATGTCTATGAATACACCAACGGTACAGAAGTAATTCCTAGTGTGCGGCGGCCACGTTTAAAAAAGAAAAAGAAATTTAGAATTTATAACAGTGTTGCTACGATTTCCATTTATCTTTTAAAGTCTCTTGAATAACTGGACCGTGTAAAATCCAATTTACATTGCGATAAACATCTTTTGTTTATCACTTCGCATAGTTCCCATCAGCACCTTTCCAATCGATTTTGTATCCCAAATAAACGGGTACACTGTATTCACTACGACTACAGTGTGCGCACAAAAAGCGCTTTCCTGGAAGGACTATACAGAGCTGTTCACTACAAAGTTCACCAGATAGTCTAGTTCCATGTAATTAATTGGCTTGAAATTCAAAAAATGGAAAGTTAATAAGAAATGCATACAGGGAAAATCCAATAATAGTTTGCTAATAACTTACAAATCCAGTGAGCAGTGCTGGCCTAGTGGTAACGGCCCAGACTACTCCTCTGCACTGACACTACTCCTATGTTGCCATTTCAAACCCAGGCAGCTTTACTTTCTGCAATTTATCTCATCACTTCTGCTCTCAAAACGGTGAAGGAAATCCGCATGTCCTGGAATAGAACTTCAAAGACATGTGACATCTACCACCGCGTGATGGATTATGGTGTTTTCTCTGTCACAGATAGGAAGTCTAAATTTCAACAGTGGGAGCTTTTTATGGCTGATTCTAACTCACAAACCTAGTGAGCACTGCTGGCCCAGTGGTAAGGGCCTCAACTTAGGACTCCTATATCCCGATTTTAAACTCAGACACGCGCTTTACTTTGTGTGTCTCTTGCCTCTCTCGCGAAGCAAACGCTACTGATACAGACGGGTTTATTGGAGCGCGCAAGCCCCACGACGTCAACGTAGAGATACGGCGATGGGGAGTATTTTTATTCATTTATTTATCTCAGGACCCTGAGGGTCCTGGACCTTTGGAAGGCGTACGAGGGGCCGAAGCCAACTTTAAGAGGCCCTTAGTATAATAGAGATAGAGATTATCTCTCTTAGTCTGGTCCCTCATCCTAGGCATGTTACGGCGAAGCAAACACTACCGATACAGACCTAGGACATAGCGCGCAAGCCCTACCGCGACGTCAACGTAGATATACGGTGATGAGGCGTATTATTATTATTACATGTCATCACTGGCAACACGCACTTGTCATAGACTTTCGTCTTGAGACACTGTTGTATGTTGGATGACAACATACCGCGCAGCTTCTCGAACGTTGCCCAGCTGAGTCGGATTCGGCGATTGACCTCTTTCTCGAAATTAGACATACCCAAATGGACTGTTTATCCGAAGTAGACGTCATCGTCCACTACTTCGAGTATAGAGTCTCCGATCTTGATGGAAGTGGGTGCTACATGGTTGTTTATCATGACTATAGTTTTGTCCATGTTCATTTTAAGACCCATTCTTTCGGAAGCTCCACTGAGCTCATTGAGCATTGTGCTGCACTCCTCCGTAGTCTCAGCCATGAACACTGTGTCGTCGACAAAAAGAAGGTGAGTGATGTACCGAAGGTTGATGATTTCACACCTTAAAAAAGAGACCACTATACGACAGGATCATTTTGAAACAAATTGTTGTTATGAAACATAATATCACAGCGGGGCGAACGCCTCAGGAGGTTTAGCACTTTAAATTTGTTAGATATCGGTATTTGCAACATTATTCTATCGAAACCTACGTCAGACGAGGCAATAATTTTTTTATAAAATAAATTATAAACATTTTTAATAAGTTAAAATTCAAAATTTGGCTTTGATGAAGCGTCATAGTCATTATAGTGACCAAGCTCCCTAATGTAGATTAAAAAAAAATATATATCACAAACAAATGTAAATACCAGTATACAATTCCGTCAGTCTTATGTCTTGTTATGATCAAATATTAACCAACAGAATGTTTTGAAACTGATCAATGTAACCCACAAAAGAGAAAGTAATTTGAAATTAGTTCGAATATTAATTTTCATGTTTGAAAACAGAAATGTGTGAAATGTCAGAGTTCCAGTATTAAAATTGCTTTTAGTTATACATAATTTAGTATTCGGAGTTACCTTTAAACTTTTTGATTAATTAGAACGATGTTTCTTATGTAGGAACAACGAATAGGCTTTTAATTGGCCTTGTAATAGTACGCCTCCTGGTTCACAATTTATTTACTGTTGGTAATACAACTTTCAGAGCCTTGTCATGGATTAAATATTTGAATAATAAAATTTAACAACACTAGGTACTCCCAAATTTTAGATATTATTGTTCATAGACATGACCCATGTCGACTTCGCGGGGCGTCAAACTTTTAAGGCGTAATTTTTTTTATTATTCTCAATTTAAAAATAGCCCAGGACTCGGAAACAATAGCTTTCAAAATCAGTTCAGTAGTTCCAAAAATTACTTATAACAAAGCTGACAAACTTTACTTATTTATTACTTTACTTTTATTATGTAAGTGAAGATTTTTTTGCTTCAAACGATTATTTATTTATTTACTCAACGATTATTACTTTTAAAATGGCTTGGTTACTAACCAAAAACGAAATAGATACTCTTATGCACCTACCTACTAAATTTTAGTATTTTTTTGGACTGCTAATAGTGGCCTCGCCCACGTGAAATTAAAAAATTGTCCCAAGTGAATATCTACAGGGAAGTGTGTAACTTCATGTCTATTTGAAGGCATGATCTACCCATCTACTAAACATCCAGATCCTTTTAGCCGTTCAAGCGTGAAGAAAATAAAAAACCCACGGAAACCAAGAAATGGTTATTAAAAAAAAGAATAAGAAAAGTTCCTTTTAATATAAAGTTTATTTTAACGTATAATTCAAATTAATCCAAAGATATAAAGTAAGGTTAACATAAGTCAGCATTCAGGCTGAATTTAGATTCTAAAACTAAGTCTTAGGGCTTATGTTAACCTGACGAATTTGAAAACCAAAATTACTTGGAGTCATTGTGGTATTTCAAGGATCTCAAAACCTATCTATAGAAGATCAAAAGAATAGAATAGAAATAGAAATAATTTTATTCGACACAGGCACAACATAACAATTAAAAACACAAGATCGCAGTCCAGCACTAGTTTATATCAATAAAAAAAAAAAACAGAGTAAAAAATAATAACAGTACATGAGTGAATAAATGCACCGAGCGTGCAGGCACCAAAAAGGTGACCTCAGCATTTGCTGGGCGTTAGACACCCAGCACTGGTTTCCCAAAAAACCTCATACAATTTAGTTTACTTAACAATCAAGTCTAATTCTTCCTCAGAAATTCACTATTATCCTTGACCGCATCCTTTCATAAAATACATCGAGAAATTATTTATTCCCTCATATCTTTGTAAAGGCATCACCGGTGCGTAACCCCAGGATGATTAATACAGCTTTTCCCTATAGTTTATTACCCCGCAAAGATATTGTGTTTCCTCCCAAAGGTTTAGCGCCCCAAAATTGTCAATCGTCAGGATTGATTTTGGGTAATTATCCCTCGTAGTGTTCATATAGTGTGTTGGCTTATTTGCGATATGTGTTGCCATTAGTTATCGCTTTGGTTATAGATTAATTGCCATCGTTTGACGGATTAACTGGATTCTGTTACAGGGATTGTTAAGATTTATGGATGTGCTTGGATTGCTATGTCTTTTCTCTTTGATTTTTTAATTTGTTTATTTTAATAATCTCTAATTTATAAAGTCTTAGTAGGTAATTTAGAATCTCTAATTTATAATGTCTTAGTAGGTAATTTATAATTCGAATTGACTAGCCTGTAAATAATCTTCGAAACTCATTAAACTAATAACATTAGTTAAGTGTGTACGGAACCCTCAGTGTGCGAGCCAGATTCGCACATGCCCATTTTTTTTTTCAGTCCGGGTTACTTAAATTTATAGAACATTTCTAAACTCATGGCCACTATAAAAAAAATTCTTAACAATTTACAGGCTGGCTATTTCAAGCCGTCACTGAATCAAGACTTATCTTTACCTTTAGCCTAAATATTTTGGAGAAACTACTAAAATTTCTCAACATCTATTATTTGTAGCCACAGTATAGCTACATGAGTTATTATCTTGGCTAAAATTTCTGTTCACAATGAAAATATGGTTAATACTGTACCGAAATAGGTACCCAGAATAAATTAGGGTAAGGGGCCTTAACGTCGACCTTTCAGTTAAGGGACGGCGCATATTCATATAATCACGGAGATTAGATTCGACGGAATATTCCGAGGATTAACGAACAAGTCCCGAAGGTGTATTTTTATAATCAGCCACATACAAAGCGAGGAAACGTTGTGTAAGCATGCAGGAATGTTTGAGTCTCGGTATTTGAAATCGTTTTTCCGGGTTGAAAATCCAATTTTGTTTAAAGGAATAAAGTCGATTTATTTACATGTGGTTTAAGTAGCATTATCAGAATATTCATATAAAAGGTCTTTACCTATGAAATTGCCGTTTTCTAAAACGAGTTGCTTTGAATTTTTGGATTGACTTGGAATTATACGTTCAAATAAACTGTATTGTAAAAGTTTTTATTTTTAGGTAGGAAAATCATCCAATAACATCTTCGCGCCCTTGAGAGGGACGGGAGATAATGTCAGACTTTTACTGACTAAATACCCATTTCTTTCCTTCTTTGCCTTCGTTTCAGGGTCCCGGGTTACGTTTTCACAATGGCCCGTGGCCCCAGTAGGCTTCGACCCAATTGGCCCCTACGGTTAACTGGCAACTCCTTGAGGCGCGCGTGAAATGATACGCGCCGTCAACGCCTTGGGCCTGGACCGAAAAGTTACCGGACGGCGTGCTACCCATTGCTCGCCGTAAACCTACCCAAACGCAAACAAAAGATATATTTGTTCCGCGCGATAATCGAACCCGTGACACGCAATGCAGTAACCATCGCTAAACTACGTTGTAATGTTAGCCTACATGATATCAAATTGAGATTGAGATTGAGGAAGTACCTTGTGTATGAGATCCGTATGTAATAAAAACGATATTACGAGTATTACCGACTTTATATTACTGTTATTCAGATAACAATTCTCAGAATCTTAAATCCTCCTAACTCCTTCGTCACTTATGTGTGTTGCCATGGAGATGAACTCAAAGTCAAGCGGTTGGTATATTTAGTCACGTACTTGAATTTTACTTACGTACCTACTCATACCACTGTTTATACGAGTACTTCACTATACATGAAGAATAAATCAATTATATTTCCTTTTGATTTTACTTGGTTTTTTTTTTTACTTAAGGTTAGTAGATATGTTTTTACAAAGAAAATGTGTTTTTTTATATTTTACATGGTGATGTTTAAAGTTTTCAGAATTCGTGTTATACTGCGTGGTAGGTTACGGCTCATTGTTTCTCCTAGAGAGGATGTTTGAGTCCCAGCAGTTCCATTGCAATCCAGTTCAAACTTAATCTGTCCTAGCTCAGAGGACACCGGTGTCCTCTCACATCCACGCCACTATAGGCCTTAATTCCGATGTTTAAAGTCTACTTTTGTATGAACAAGTTGGGTAGTTGTGGATCGAAGTGTTAAAAGGGATTAAGTTAGGACATCAATGTTACCACACTAAAACTAAAATTCGAAATTATGCACCGCGTTATCAGAGTTCTCCTCGTAATAGAACAAATATAAATAACAGTTCAAAATTAACTGATTGATTTGGTAATTCAATCGGACAACCCCACGTATGGTGAACCATGGTCTTACGTTGTTAAAACCTCTACGGTCCGCACTAAGCGTTTCGCATCGTTGTTTATACCGCGTACATCGAAGGACTGAAACAATTTGCCTGCACTGAAGACCGCACTTCACATCCGATTCTAATTTGGATGTCTTCAAGGCTAGAGTAAATTGGCTCTTAATTCACTAGTGCGCCTCACCAGCAACGATTGCATCACAAACACATCACACATACATCAGCTGGTCGAGTGCAATGACCTGTAGGTAGCTAGTACGCAACGACCAACAACATTATCTGTAAAGAAATACTAATTTCTGAAGTCAGCTTCGATCAACAAAATTAAACATGCTTGATTTAAGATGGCCAGAGACTTTAGTAATCTCGTTAAAGCTTTGTTGGAAACCTAAGCGTTTGAAGATCAGCCAGTGTTTATTTATACAGAACAATTGCGTTAAGTGCTACATTTAAATATGAAAATGTACAGTCGACATCAAAGTAATGATTCTTGAATTCTGTGTGTTTGTTAATTAAAACTTGTTGATCATGTCTGATTAAAATAAAAAATATATTTGTATGACGCTCCTTTGAGAAAGCGAAGTCTTTGCCCAGAAGCGTGACGAAGTTAGACAATAATTTAGGGATGGGGTGATATTAAGCAAATATTTAGCAACGGAAATATATCGAAACATTTTAAAGAGTCATTGCGACCCTGAAACGCAAAAAGCAACTGAAGGAACATGAATAGGTGAGTCAGTAAAAGTCATCATCAACATTTGAGCTAACAAACGCCAACTGTTGGATATAGGTCTCCCTCAGTGTCACCACAACGACAGGCCCAGTGTTTTTCTGTGTTTTTTTTTTTTAAATTGATATAAACTAGTGCATGACTGCGACCCCACCTGATGGTAGGCAGTGATACAATCGTTGATGGTAAGGGACACAGGGGGGTTTAAGAGCCTATTTATTCTAGCCTTGAAGACACCCAAATTGTAATCAGATGGGAAGACCACTTCACAAAGTCATCGATCCATCCTGTGGAAGGTCTTCCAACGCTGTCTTCCGTTCGTTTCTCCAGAAAAAAAACAAAACTTAACATTCTTACAAAAATGCCTGTCATCAATTCCCTAGTCTTTTCCCAACTCCAAGGCTTCTAGCCTAACCGAATAAAGAAGGAGAGAAAAAAAAACACGTTTATTTTAGCACACAAACACACACAAAAACAAGTAAATACAAAAGTAAAAAAAAAGAAACAACATTGTATGTCTAACGGCTGCGCTAGAAAAGTCCAGTTCAGCATAATGCCAGGCAACTACGTAGCTGAAGCCTGACGATAGAAGCTGATACAGCTTAGTCCTCCACAACTCAATTACTGGACAATACGATACTCCAAAATTATTAAGCTTAATCGTATCGTTCTTTATTATTTACATTTCAAGAGTCCATTAGTCCATATAACATATGTACACATATAGAATTACAACAAAATATTGAATATTGATTACATGAATGAAGTTAGAGATTTTTTATTGAAAATCTTAAATTTCTTTATTAAATGAAAATCTTAAAATACGTTCAACAGTGTTTTAAGGTTTTTGTTCAGCGTACTGTAGAACCGAAAATCTCCATTATCTCTAACGACAACGATGGCAATAAATTACCATAATAATATGGCTTATGCTTTAAGAAGAGTGAGTTAGCGGAAATTTTGTTAGTGTTGCAACTTAGAGTGCTTATCCAACAACTGAAGCAGCTTTTACCAGCAGATTGGAATACCCTGAAATTAAGTTAAAATGTTTGATGTAGGCCAGCATTTGCAAGATGGAGTCCAACCTACTCTTTAGATACCTTGTGTAAGTGTAGGAAATATTATGAAAGTAATAATAATAATATATTGTTTATACATCCGTTCCGCGTGAAAGCCGAGAAAGATATATCAAGTATATTGACTTGGCTCGCGAGGTTGTCGACATGTGGGACTCAGCGATCATTGTACCTACCGTTAATCGTGTCAGCCAATGGCTTAACAGCCAAGACTTCAACCAACACCTTAGGAGGCTCACGTTAGACGATTGGATCAAGGGCTTGATTCAGAAGTTGGTACTCTGCGACACTTCGTATGGTTAGGAGATTGACCGACGGTAGCTTGGACTCTGTTTCCAATACCATGAGGAAACTATTTTTTAAATTTCTAAATGTTTTTTTTTAAAGATTTATTGAAATATATTTAAAATATTATTTATATGTATCTGTAAATGAATGAATAAACTAAAAAATAATATTTTAATAGCAGAAATACGGCACGTCAATTCGAACTTTAAAACCTGACTCCTAAACTAGAAAGATCTTGTATCTTAAGAGGCAGTGTCTTTGCATATATCGTTTGCTGTGATTGTTTGAGTGTGAAAATTTCTAAATGTGTTATATTGCCATTGTTTTACAACTACGTCACGTGTGGATGGATCAAATAAAGAATACTCGGGCCCGGCCGGGCCCGGTTTACAATCTCTACTACCAACCACAAAACGGGTAGGTATGTTAAAATAATTAAATAATGATGCCAGGCCAAACTGATATTGAGGTTTGATAAGGAGGATGGGTGCTGATATAAAAGACATTAAATTATCTTAGGTAAGATGTCAGGCTGACACATAACTTTTTTTCAACACAATTGCTCAGAAATCGACACTAATTTGGTGCACTGTATATAATGGCGCTTGAAACTAAACTGTGAAATTTTGTTTACCATCATGCACTTGCATAAATTAGTGTCTTGCTTGTACAATCAAATTGTATAAATTAGTGTCTAACTCGCTTATTGCAAATTCGCGATTAAATGAATTATTGTTTATTCAATAAACATGTTTATTTAATAAATCGTTCTTTCAATCAACTTTATTCTTTAGTTTTTATTAATGTACTAGTAACTAGTCTATAGCCGTCATTCATATCTATGAATGCGCATCTGCGCACGCATATGAAAACTTGAAGATCTAAAATTTTACCGAAATGACACAAAAATAAAATCACATCTCATCTACTAGTTTTACTGTTAAAGTGATAGTTAGTAAAATTATTATTTTTCACAAGTGTATTTGGTTGCGCTAATAAGCTTGGTGGACTGTATGTTTGAAAAAGCGATCTAAGGTTTGTTAACAATATGCAGGTACTGTGCCTTTATTTATTGATGGGATGGATGTATTAGGGAGGAACACTGACCTTTTGACCTCGAAGGTTCCACGTGGCGCCGGCCGGCGAACTCTGACTTCGCACCTTTAACCACTGCCAGGTCCTGTATTGCACTACACTGCACTATTGTTGAGTCTTTGAATGGTTGGATCACGAAATAGTCAATTTTCTTGTAATTTCGAGCGGGCGATGTTAGCGGAGCGGACACATTCACACTCGAAGCACAAAAACGTTATGTCATTCCATTTCTTGAGGTCGTGCGGGGAAGGGAAACGGAAGGGATAGGATTGCTAGGCCAAAAAATAAATTACAAAAAACAAAATCGCGGATCATAGCAAATTGGCGCAACCAGTATTGTAAAACGTCGTATGATAGTGAGTATTGTTGATTACTGTCCTCGGCTCTCTTATGACCGTCGCCTTCAGCTAAATCGCCTAAATACCGCCTCAGCGGTAGTCACCAACTTTACATTTACATAATGTATCTACTATTTCGACCTATTTTATTATACTTTGTAAACTTGAAGATGCAAATAAAGAATTTAATTTTTATTTACTTGACAGGGTGTCATCAACCGTAAAAATACTCACCGATGGACAAGTCTTTTCGCGTTTCGTTCCTGAAGTGCCAACGAGGTCGGCTGGAGTGTAGGTGGCAGGTTCCAGATGGTGAAGGGAAATGCCCAAATCGGCCTTTGATCAGCAGTGGGACCCATTAACTGCTTGTAACAAAATTTTTCGCTACTCGATAAAATTTATTATAGAATCACACATCATCATCAATATTAATGTGATTATTTTATACATTTTAATTAGTGTGTAACCTTCTGGGTGATTTTCTATTATTTTTTTGCGCAGGTAAAGCCGGTGGTAGAAGCTAATATAAATAGGTAATATACAACATTATTTTTAGTATAAGCGAAACCTGAATATCTACAGTTTGTCCAGAATCAGTAACTTAATCAATTCCAGTAATTTTTGCACCATGTTATATTTTTGCCCAAAAATATTTAAAAAAGGTTACAAGTTGGACACCATCGATACTCAGTACAACATAGTAACATGGTAGGTCATAGCGGGAACTGGGCGCCATCGCACAGACCAGTGTAGGAGCAAAACAACCCCTCAGTCGCCCGGTGACCATGTATTTGTGTGAACATCCTGGTAACATAAAAAGCTTAAAACTTTGTGATTTTTCATGATACAGTTATGAAATTTACATAGATTCTTTACATAAAAATACTAGACATGTGTTTCGGGTTTTGCACATACTAAAAATAAGGTTGTATATTAAATTGTTGTGTCCCATGGTGGTGGTGTGTATGTATCCTGGGAACGGTGTAGCCTTGTGTAGGGAGTAAGATTATAAGTCACTGCCGAAAGTTACATGAGAATTTATTTGGTTCGGTTCACACTTCTGTTGTGCTAATATGGTACGAACGCTACATAGTTATTATAAATGCTTGCACCACCACTGCGCATAAGGGACTGGCGCTCGGGCACGCCACGGTCCCGCTTGGCGACTGTACATTTTATCGCGTAAGCATGTGTTGGGTGAGTCCCTACAGTATTAATCATGTGTTTTCTTTCATTGGTACTGTAATTTTTTACTTAAAAAACTTCGCTCAAATTTAAATTGCTTCGATCAAATTGGATCCAACTGATCATAATGCGATAGAATAACACTATTCACATAGCCTACTGTATCCAATAAAGGACCATAATGATACCTAGTTATAAGGTTGAAACTACTCATGCATCATAATTACAGATTCAGAAAACTGAAACAATAATAAGCTGCTAAATTGGCCCGGAAGTTTTTGTAGGATGGTAAAATAAATTAAGTGACTACTAATTACTGACAGTGACTTTGACCGTATTATCATCATCATCATTATTTCAGCTGAAGGACGTCCACTGTTGGACATAGGCCTCCTCGCTATTGCCGCCACAACGAACGGTCCTGTGCGTCTCGCATCCATCGCATTTCCGCGACTCTCAACAGGTCATTGGCCCACCTTGTGGAAGGCCTTCCAACACTACGTTTTCCGGTGCGCGTTCTCCACTCTAGACTTTCGGCCCTATCGGCCATCCATGCTACGAGCAATATGCCCCCTGCCCGCTGCCACTTTAGTTTGGCGATTCTTCCGACCGCATTATATGTAGTAGTTAATTATCGAGAACAGACCACTAGAATAAAAAGTAACCTATACGCTATTCTAGGAAATGGCCTGCATGTGCATCTTTCATTCAAATTCCTTCAATAGCAAATTTTGTTAATAATAATTGGCGCAGATTTTTTGTGTGGGCTCGAATTCAATAAATAACTTCTCCCATTCTGAGTGGAGCGAGCGGAAGGGTTAGAAGTTCAGAACTTTACTGACAAATGATGTTTATTTTGCTCGTACAAACACTTTTACACGTCAATTTTATTTTTTTGTCAGTTTCAATTAGATGAGGCCGGTGTTCTCCAACTGACTGCTCAAATAAGAAACCCCGAAAAATACTCTGGGATCATAGTTTCTTTTAAAGTCCATACTATATATATGTAATAGTCAAATCACATGAGAACCACACAGATTTGTCTGAGATGGTCTGACAATAACCCATTCCCGAACAGCTGGTACGAGAATTTGCTGATAGCAAAGGCGCGCTGTGGAGGCGCACATGGAATACAACGCGCCTTCGACTTAAGTTTGATTCTTATCGGCTGGTTAGCTTTTTTTTTTTTAACGTAGGTAAAATCATCCAATGACAAATCCCGCCCTTGGGTGGGGCGGGAAATAGTGTCAGACTTTTACTGACTAAAAACCTACCTTTCCGTTCCTTGCCTTTATCCCGGGGCCCGTGGTGACAGTCTCACATAACCTTTGGCCCCAATAGGCTTCGGCCCTGCTGGACCCCTACAGTTTGCTGACAACTCCTTGAGGCGCGCGGGAATAGTGCGCACCGTAGACGACCTGAGCTCGGACCGGTCTGTTACCGGACGGACGGACAGCGAGCTACCCATTGCCCACCGTCCGCGAGCCCGCGCCTACGGTGGCCAGAAATCGGGATCAGAAACCCGGCGGCGGCGGCGGCGTGTGCGCCTTTGCCTAATGCGGTCGGCCTCCTCCTTTGCTAGCATTACTGCTTCGCAAAAGGAGGCGACCGCTTGCCACTCCTCCTCGCTCCGGAGCATGGCTTGAACCAAGCCCCGGCGCGAGAGATCGCCGCCGATCGCCCCTACGAGGACACGGCGATGCTCTTCCCAATCGGCTGGTTAGCTGCCTATTGCTTGTCACATAATACATCACATACACGACTATTTTTTAATTATGGCAAATACTTAAAGGGCTTATTAGAAAAGGTCTTGTTATTATTTAAGTAAAATCTCAATGCATAATATTCATAAACAGCAAAGTTATGAGCGTTTGTTTATATCCCAAAATCTCACTCAAATTATGGAAACATTGTACAGGTTATTGTTTATGAATGAAAGAATTTCAGTAAAAATGGAAAAACACTGCGCTTAGTATTTTCTAGTAGTAGTTGTTATAAATGATGACTTAATTATGAATTTACCAATAATGACAAATTTTCGTGGACAATTTTAGGATTTCGTTTTTTGTACTTTTGACTACACAAATATGATCAGTAACGGGTACTGATTGAGCCCCATTTTTTTTGTGCACTAATTAAAAAATAGGGGTGTATTATTATTTTTTTCCCACAATTATGGTACCTGTCCCCCGATTTCTGATTTGAGAATTTGAAGTTGAGAATTACTCAAACTCTACTTTAGCCTGTAAAACTGTCAAAATTTGGCATTTAAGTATGGTTTGAGACGTTCTTAACTCAAAATACTCAATTCAGAAACCCGCCCTATATCTCATAAAATATTCAACGTGGAGATGCTTCCAGTCTTCGGGGCACATTTCCATATGATAGCAATGTAGTGGAGTATTTCGGCGCTACATAGTAAAATTCATATAAATAGTAAGATACTATTTAAGTATTGTGTGTATATATAACAAATACAGTTAAAAATAAATAAAGACGATCAAATGATTGTAAAAAAGTACTTAATCACATCGGAATAGTTTAGCTTATAAAAATTTTTTTTTAGGTTTTCCAATCATCAAAAATCCATCACTTGAATGGAATGATAAGGAGTGTCAGATTTTTACTAACCAAAACCCACTGGTATTCCTCGAACTGCCGTTTTCTCAATCTCACTCAAACAATGCCACAACCCATGGCGGGTTATAAATAATAACGAAAGCATTCATCTCCTCATAATAGATTCCATCACACACACTTTCGTCGGTCAAAATCTTCATACATATTTAGTTAAGTACGTGCTTGTACAAAAACAGTAGGATCAAGTCCTTTTCGTTATTACGGTTCTTATTCCTTCATTCCTTAACACATTTTAGTATTTGTTAGTTGCCTGACCTCTCTTCTCGTGTCCAAGGAATCCTAATAAATGTAAATGTGATGTGGGGTATTCAATTACAACCCGTACTTGACACTTGCTTTTCACTTGGTTTTTTTTCATCTGTTCTGTGGTTTTAAAACTGTTTAGGAGGACTTTAATTCAGTTTTAAATGCTTAGTTGTATTCTTAATCAGTGTAATTTTTAAACTGGTTGTGTCGGACTAGTCTGACGAGTGTTTTCGTGTCCCATTCGCCAGGATTGTGTATTTGCGATTGGGTGGGTACTCCATCTCATTTCTTTAGCTCTTCAATCCCCATGTGTGATAGAAGAGCTTACGAGATTGAGTATTCGGTCGTGGTTGTGCAACCCTGGAGAAATAAACGCGCGAGTGTTTGTCGGATATATCCGACGTTTTCGATTACACTACAACTGTTGTTATTTTTTTTCTTTTATTTTCGATTGTGTTTTTTTTATTATTTATATTATTTTTTTTTGACAATTTGACATAGTTGTCTATTTTTAACCGACTTCGAAAAAAGGAGGAGGTTCTATGTTCGGCTGTATGTATTTTTTTTTTTTTTTTTTTTTATGTATGTTCACCGATATCTCGGTCAATTGTGGACCGATATCGAAAATTTTTGTTTTGATTGAAAGATTATACTTCCGAATTGGTCCCATAAAAATATCTTTTTGATCTGATGATAAACTTCGAAGATATAGGACGAAACTCTTCAAGAAATCATAGCAGAACTGTCGTTTGTATATGTTTGTTCGCCGATATCTCGGTCAATTGTGGACCGATTTTGAAAATTTTTATTTTGATTGAAAGATTATACTCTTGAGTTGGTCTTATAAAAATATTGTTTTGATCTGATGATGAACTACGAAGACATAGAACGGAATTCTTCAAAAAACCTTAGCAGAACTGTCGTAACAAGTAAAATTGCTTTGTTTATACATGTAGTTGGTGGCTGACTAAAGGAAAAAGGGGAGGGGTACATAGAACTGACCTGATGATGAAGACGGAAGGTAGGTAAGAGCCGGAACTTTGTAATAAATCAGTGTATCTTAGCCGTGTTTGGTATTATTAGAATTGTCATGATGATTTGATGTTGGAACCGAATGGCGGAAGGTACCTATCTATTTAAGTTTGGCTGAGGGGTACTACTACTAAAAAGTGTGAAATAAAAAACTTTTTACAAAAAAAAATACAACCGACTTCAAAAACCACCAAAAAATGCAAAATAACTTTCAATTTCGGAAGTCGGTGTTAAATAGCGAAGAGACCAAACTATTATAGAAACACCGACTTCCGAAATTGAAAGTTATTTTGCATTTTTTGGTGGTTTTTGAAGTCGGTTGTATTTTTTTTGTAAAAAGTTTTTTTTTTTTTTTTACAAATTTTTATTTTACAATTGGACATACTATTTTCTATTTTATTTTTTGACTTTTAGTTAATGTTTGACATTTTCCATTCATTATTGTGAATGTGAGGACTGTGTGGATTGCTTTTTATTCTTTTCTTTTCAGTAATTTTAATGTATGTATGTCTGGCAATTTGAGTATTTTCTGCGGCCTATCCAAATGTCCTGTCTTTGGTATTGTTCGTCAAGTTGTTGAGCTCCTTATTAGCCCTGAGTTGAGCTTTACGAATATTGACAAATGCTTGCACTAACTGGACAGGTCCACTCAAATCTGTATGGTTCTTTCTTCAAAAGACCATCTCAGACAAATCTAATTTACTGTATGGACTTTAAAAGAGACCGTGACCCCTGAGTTTGTTTCGGTGTTTCTTCTCAGGGTAGTCAGCTAAGAAATACCGGCCTCATCTAGTTTTCATCTGTGTGTGTGTGTTTCAAAATAAATATCATTTACGAGTATCATTTATTAAAAGGCTAAGAATTTTAGTATAGAATAAATTAGTAACTATAACAAAATTGCCAGTGCGCCTCACCATCAACGATTGCATCACTGCTTACCATCAGGTGGGATTGCAGTCAAGCACTAGTTTATAACAAATAAAAAAAAAAGTAATAATGGTGGGACAGACCCGTCGGTGCTTATATTGAACCTTGAACTGACTGAAGCTTACTGTCCACGAACGCGTATTTGAGTTCGCTTTATATTTCATGGGTGTCCTTTTCTTACAAATCCGCAGCGTTTACGTCTATAACTGCGAATAGTTGAAAAGTGTTACCACAACCCTTTAAATAAAAGGCAACTAAAGTAACACTGTAGGCTTTAGTCAGTAATAATCTGACACTTCTTCCCGCTTCACACAAAGCGGGAGAAGATTTTTTATGATTTCGAAGTGAAGAACTATGAAGACTGGCCTTAACTGTTATGCCGAAGGTCGTGGGTTCGTTACCTACCCAAGACAAATGTTTGTGTGATGAGCATGATCATTTGTTCTATGTGTGGGTATAATGTAACTATAATAGGTAGGTAGAAATATTTACGAATTTTTATCAGTTTTTTAGTACTCATAACAAAAGTACTGCTTAATTTGGGACTAGATGGCGTTGTATGAATGTTGTGAAATATTATCATAATTATTATTTTTCAAATAAATGAAATGAAATAGTGTTCTTAATCTGTAAAACATTAAACCTCACCAAACAAAAGTCCACCCGTGGTTCCTATTAAAATCCCCTTTGCGGTTAAATTCGTACCACTCAAGAATTCCATGTCACTGTAATTTGAACACAATGAAACCCGGTTTCCGACTTTACCAGCGTCCTGAGGTAATAAATTAAAGCTCTAATCTCGAACTTGTCTCCGTGGGTCGTCTTCATGAATCAGACGTATTTTGTAGACAAAGAAATGGAGCTTCGGTAAGGAAAGCTCGTCTTATTTAATTGATTTAGATGAGTCTACAGTTGTATTTTATGAATTGCTTCTCGGGTTTAATATTATACGCCAACGAGTTTTTAGATAAAAGATCAAATTATGAAATTTTCCTGACAGGTACCTGCTGTCCCAAACGTATGAGATGCTTGTCCTAAACGTATTTATGCTTGTCGCATTTTATGAAATATCCTTCTTTGAGGGTAATTTTGAAAAACTAATTTTTCTAGTCTTTTACCGCCTTATTCCAAAACGCGATCTAAAATAGTTCCGGGACTATTACTAGCTTTAATCCCGATTAAGCGCTATCTAAATGTAGTTTTCGGGATTAAACGCGACTAAAATACCAATTAAAAGCGATCTATATGTATTTCCGTGACTATTATTAGGTTTAATGCCAATTAAAAATAGTATTAGAGCCGGAACTATTTTAGATCGCGTTTTGGAATAAGGCGGTTAGAGTTTATAAACCCAAATAATAAGAATCCTCCACATAATTTCCAAAAAATTGTTCTTAGTGCTCGCTTACGTTATAAAAGGAAGCTTTGGTTAAATTTCAAGTACTCGTACTAGTCCCAGTAGTAGTTAAGACTGTGCGTTGATATGATAGTCAGCCAGTTTCTCCTTTATAATCTTTTTCTTATAATTTTTTTCTTTAATAGCAGGAGCGGCGAATGAAAAATTCCTATGAGTTCGATTGAAAACTCGTTTATTTTCATATATCTGCATTGCATCAGCCATATAATGTTCCCACTGCTGGGCCTCAAGCCTCCTCTCTAGGAGAGAACATATCTGCATATAACATTTATCCATACAGCCTACTACTGATTCAATATCACTACTAATCAATATTACTACTGATTATTTTTGGAAAGAAACGTAATTTATTGTTGAATTTGTATTCCTCCGGAAAAGTTTACAGAGCTATATATATAATGGGACACTTAAATTTCTTACCATAATCATCATTTTGGTCGAAAAATTCCAATAGCTGAACATAGGCTTCAGTCTAAAGGAGGTTGTAGTTGAAGTCCAGGAAACAACAATAGTGATCCACATTGAACGGTTCTGGGTTTTTTGCATCTAGTGTACTCCCAAGCAATGTTCAAGCTTAATAATGCAAAGACGCGCTTACATTGAAGTTGAACAATCCAATACAATAATAATCCAGATGTTACTGAGCAATTCCTGAAGAAAGTACCCAATTACAATACCTGAACTAGGATATGAACACAGGACGGTATGTTCAGCAGCGATACTTGCAATCTAATGGACAACAGAGCAGCTGGGAAATAAAATAGAATGTGGAAAAGCATAAGGTTAGTAACTGGAGTATATCCCTACTGTAAGTCCTCTCAATTTTAGTCTGGTCTTCCTCATAATTATCATCTTTTTTTATATATAAAAATGAATAGCTGTTCGTTAGTCTCGCATGAACTTGAGAACGGCTGAACAGGTTTGCTCAATTTTAGTCTTGGAATAGTCGTGATACTCCGGGGAAGGTTTAAAAAGGGAGAAAATATGGAAAAATTCATTAAAAAAATCCGTTGTCACAATATTTATAGGCGGTACGAAGTTCGCCGTGGATTTCACAATAGAAAGACAATAGGTCTTGGAGTCTTGGAGCTTCACAGTTTAAATAGTTTATTATTTTAGCATGTATGTATAGGCATATATATTTTATTATAATAAACATCTAATTTTTCTAATACTCATTCTACTCGTAAATCAAAGAGGTGTATTGGTGTTTATTTAATGTCCATACCTACCACGCTGCATCAACAAATCCCAAAGATTGCCAAACTTAAGTAGCAGTGGTCAGGGCACATTGCAGGCAGAACAAACGGTCGTTGGGGCCGAAAGGTTTTGGAGTGTCGACTTCGTACCGGAAGACGCAGCCTTAGAAGGTCTCCCACAAGTTCGATTGATCCTGGTGAAGAATGCGGAAATCCGATTGTTGCGAGATGCACGGGACCGCTCGTTTTAAGCGACAGTTGGTGGAGACCTATGTCCGACATATGTGGACTTCTTTCAGCTAAAATGATGTTTATGATGATGACCTGCTACAGTGTAGTCTTTTTAGGGTTCCGTACTTTAAAAGGAAAAAAAAAGAACCCATATAGGATCACTTTGTTGTCCGTCTGTCTGTTAAGACCCTTTATCTTTGGAACGCGTATGTAGTTGAAATTTAAACCACATACTCAAGTCTGCGGTTCCTTGAAGCTGTGAAAAAATCAAACTTCTAATTTTACGAAAAAAAAAAAGATACGGCCGTTCATGTAAAAAAAACGTATATTTCTACACTCTCAAGGGAATCAAAATCAATAGGGTAGGTTTTTCCTGTTAACCCAGAACCCTGAAATTCGGCATAAAGTAAGGTTACATAGTACAAGTATAGGAATAAATCTAAAAACTGTAAATTTGTACTGTAAATGTTCCATCACAAGAAAAACTTTTTTGTATTCAGAAAAATCATCGAGACTCGAATGAAACTGTTTACATAAGTTAGTTTGTACGGAACTCTTAGCGAGCGAGTCCGACTCACACTTGCCCAGTTTTTAAACCAAAGATTGACAAGTAGGCAATGCCTTATTGCACTAAATCCGCCTTTGTACCACTTCTGCAAATACAATTTCAAACCGAAAAATACAAGTGAAACTGCGGGTGACAGTGAGTTTTTTTGTACAAAGAACTGTATACAATTCAATCAAAATGTCTTTAAGATATTTGTATAGATA
Organism: Leucania comma; assembly: GCA_958295575.1. Classification (NCBI taxonomy): domain Eukaryota; kingdom Metazoa; phylum Arthropoda; class Insecta; order Lepidoptera; family Noctuidae; genus Leucania; species Leucania comma. The sequence goes on along the minus strand of OY282470.1, from coordinate 19,430,823 downwards.
GACCGCTTTGAGGATCTCGGATCCGGAGATAAGATTTGTTAGTCAATTGCCTTTGGACTTTTTGACCCTTGTCTATCTAATAATCTGAGGAAAATAGATTTTAATTAAATCTTTATGAAATCAAATGATATCATTTTATTTCAAGGAATCCTTCTCAAAAAGTTTTTCTGTCATAATTCAGAGCTATAATTTAGGATTAGTTTTTACAATTAATTTGTCTCTAGGTTAAATTAGAATGTCTTAATCTTTCGCCTTTTTAATTTTTAATTAAAATGTAGATTCTACAATAATTCCTTTAGACGTTTTTCGACGTTAAGTGAGCCTAAATCTCCTTTTTGCCATTTTTAATGAATACAGTACACCGTACCAAATCATGACCGTACTAGGATTGAATGACGATGTATTGAATGACTACTTAAAGCTACAAGATACGAGTAACTACTTAAACAAGTCTGTAATTATTAATACCATGTGCCTTTTTAGGTGGTAGGTAAATCATCAATTACTTTTTCCTACTCAAGATGAAGTCAGACAGAGAGTGACAGATTTAGACTGTCTAAAATCGAATCATGTGAAATCGAAACTGAATCGTGGTTTTTCAATAACCCTTTGCGTTCCAGGGCCCAGGGCAGGGTAACTCTAGGCAACAATCTCGTAGTCTTGGTCGAAACCGGCCCTAGCAAGCCTCGTCAATATAGACAGCTCCTTGTGGTACCGGTGGAACCGTTGACTCAGGCTTGGTCCTTATCGGACGGTCAGCTACGCAACCCTCGCCGTCCACAAGCTTGCGCCAATGGTGGCCAAGATTTGCCCTGAGACCCCCTGTGCCTCCTACAGTAGCTCGAAAGATATCTTCTCCCTCACGCTTTTCCCACCTCCTTTGCTTGCATTACTGCTGCACAGAAGGCGGTTTCTGTTACTTATGCTTTCTTACTCCGAACTATTCCACCATCCCGCATAGGGCTCACGTGGAGGATTACGGCCCATTCCCTCTTCTAGAGAGGAGACCTGAGTCCCAGCAGTGGGAACATTATAAGGCTGATGCTATGCTAAGTTATGCTATGTTTTCTTACTTTGAACCATGAGGCAGAATGCATAAGACTTCCGACGTCGATTGCTTACACAACGGCAACGGTACCCTGCCCATGGCGGGCAGACCTCCATCGTATGCTCCACCGTGTTCTCTGGACGATCTGACTAGCCTGGTGGTCTAGTGGTTAGTGGCCCTGACTGCTATGCCGGAGGTCGTGGGTTCGATTCCCACTCAGGACAAATGTTTGTGTGATGAGCACGATCATTTGTTCTGTGTCTGGGTGTAATTTATCTATAATATGTATGTATTTAGAAATATATAAGTATGTTTATCAGTTGTCTAGTACTTATAACACAAGCTCTGCTTAGCTTAAGACTAGACAGCGTTGTGTGATAGTTGTGTAATATATTATATTATTATATTACAATGGACCATAAAATCGAGCAAATTTTAAAGCAAAAAAATAGTACGAACACAATCCTAATGCCACATTACTCACTATCAGGTGAGATCGCAGCCAAGTGTTCGTTTAAAACAACAAAAAAAAAAGTTAAACGTAGCTTTTTTGATGACATTCCCAACCAACTCAAATGAATGGTTTTCCTATACAGATCGCCTTTAAATATTTTATTTTTCTTTTGTGAAAGCTTTTCTCCGAAATCTGGTAAGTCTAGCTACTTAAGTATTTTTGCTGACAGGAGGAATTTATGATATTAGTAAGTTATTTTAGCTTTATAAAAAAATATACTAAGAATTTTTTTCGGGACTTCTCAACAAAAACAATATTATAGAAACTGATTTTCTGTAACATTAACTACAAATATTTTTATTAAATCATAAAGTCAAAAATCTCTATTACTTTAATATAAAAGGTTTTATTTCTTCTTTGTATATCTAGGAGATTTTTATTGAGGCACGTAAGCGCCTCAATCTAATATTTTCTATACTCGTACTTTATATATTAAGCAGTATGTACGTTGATTTGAGTTATCAATTACGTACAGCCTAAACCTTTGAACTCATAACATGAATTAAGGCAGTTATGTTCCTTAGGGAGTGGCGAGGTATACTGAGCACATATTATCCAAAACTTCCTCTCGAAGCGAGTCAAACGCCAGTTCAAGTTTGTAACTACAGTACTAACTATTGCAAAAGTCTTATTTCGTTACATAGCTCGGTACCACATACCACACTGCAGAGCATGTACCTCCTATTTCCACACACTTTTTTGCAGCTATTGGGGACCAGCACTTCTTTCTTTTTTTGCAATTAAAAAAGAAAATGCTAAGAAAAAGCCACACTTGAAATTACTCTTGTATCGTGTGTGCGCTCACAAACATGTAAACTCATAAAATCAAACATGAAAAAACTGGGCAAGTGCGAGTCGGAATCAAACATTGAGGGTGCTTTACAAATTTACCTTTGATATCTATTTGGGCCAGTTAGTATCCTTCGAAAACAGACAGGAAAGGGAGATAGATCGACGCATCCAGAATGCCTGGAAAAGCTACTGGTCCATGAAGACGCTAATGAAGGGTGATCTGCCGATATCCCTGAAGCGTAAACTCATCGACATGTGTATCCTGCCCGTCCTTACCTACGGTGCTCAGACCTGGTCAATTTCAATTCTAGAATTACAATAAAGTGAAGAAATGAAAGTCGCAGAAAAGTGTTATTTTTTTCGTGACGTAACAATTTTACGAAGTCGCTTCCCGCTGTCTGTCCCTTTGTATGCTTAGATCTTTAAAACTACGTAACGGATTTTGACGCGGTTTTTTTTTAATAGATGCAGTGATTCAAGAGGAAGGTTTATATGTATAATACATGCATAATATTGCCCTGCAAGGCGGGTCGCTAGTTGTAAATAATACATTATTGGTTATTTATTTTATGTAGCTCATCTGACTAGCTTCAGCAAAATATGTTTTCCTTTTTTTTTAGGCGGGAAATCATAAATGTTCTCCAATTTCGGGTGGACCGGTACGAAGTGTGATTTTACTGAGTATACCTTTCGTTTCAAGTTGCGGTTACCCATACGGGAAGAAAAAGAAATATCCTCCTTACAATCATATGCTCATGTAATCAGAAACACAAAAACGTAATATCACTCATCCCAAACGTACAAGGACATTAGATTAAAATCACTTATGTTTTCCTCACAAAGGACTAACCCTCTACAAGACACAGTATAATCAAGTTCATTCATTTTCCAAACCCGTACAAGACCGAAGCATCTTAGAAAATTAATGAAACAAGCCGAGGTTTTACCAAAACTTCATTGTTCTGTACTAGCATAGGCGTATGATTAATATCTAGGACTAAACCACAGGGAACTATGTCAGTGTTTAGATGGTGCCCTTTTCAGAGAATGTGACATCAAAACTTACTTGTGTTGTTGAAATTCCAATGACTTGGTACCTAAAGTTGTCAAAAAATAAAAGGTCCATTTTGACAATCACATTTTGACTAGGTAGCGGCTTGTCCGGTGTAGTGTAGCTACTATTTTAGTAGACGCTACACTACACCAAACAAGCCGCTAGGTAATCGAAACTTTTATTTTTTTTTGACAACTTTACCGTTTCAATGTTGCTTCTATTACTTTAATTATATGTTTAGAGTATGCCAGCAGTTCTGCAAATGTGAAATTAGAAAATTATCCAAAAGGAAAAAGTTGGGCCAAGCCGAACAAAGGCCAGAAGGCCATCCGGATGGTGCGGGGATACCAGAAGATCTTCCACAAGGCGGCGAATCTCCTTGCTGGCCTGCCATTATGGGTCCTGGAGGCAACATCCATTTTGCACATGCACGGTTTGCGCATCGAGATGCAAAGCCTGAATAAAAAGCTATATTTAGTTGGCAAACGGGCTACTACCCCAAATAATATTTCGACTACTTAACGAAGTAGTCGACTCTTCACGTGACCTGGGTCTTTTTTGGCCAACGAATCATCATTGCCATTCAACGTGGCAATGTTGCCAGCGGTCTGAGCACTATTCCTATTGACATGGATGTCGACGAATTTTTTTGTGCCCAGTAAATCTTTTTTATTTTATACACTGTATATATTTATACACGTTTGCATATATTTATAATTGATAGGTTCGCTCTTGACCGTTCTATCACCGAACGGAAAGCGATGATGCGGTCGACGATGGAGCGTGCTTACCTAGAAGTAACTTATTAACTAGTTGACTTAAAGATTCCAGTGCTGTAGCGGGGTTGTCGGGACCTATAAAGTTTTTAGTGTTCCGTAGCCAAAAGGCAAAAAAAGGAACCTTTACGGATTCATCATGTCTGTCTGTCCGTCCGTATGTCACAGCCACTTTATTCCGAAACTATAAGAACTATACTGTTGAAACTTGGTAAGTAGATGTATTCTGTGAACCGCATTAAGATATTTTATACAAGAATAGAAAAAAAAAAACAATAAATTTTGGGGGTTACTTGTACTTAGAACTGAAACTCAATTTTTTTTTATCAGACCCATACGTGTGGGGTATTTATAGATAGGTCTTCAAAAATGATATTGAGGTTTCTAATATTTTTTTTTTCTTCTAAACTGAATTGTTTGCGCGAGAGATATTTTCAAAGTGGTAAAATATTGTGTCCCCACCTGTATCTTCTAAAATAAGAGAATGATAAAACTAAAAAAAATATATGATGTACATTACCATGCAAACTTCCACCGAAAATTAGTTTGAAGGACATTTAGCAAGTAGTTTTTTTTTTATTTTAAATACACTATTATTAAAACATAGATCAAAGTAACATAATATAAAAGTCCTTGTAGTTCGTACAACGAACTACAAGAACTTTTATACTATGTTACTTGCTGCTACGGAACCCTTCATGGGCGAGTGTGACTCGCACTTGGCCGCTTTTCATTAGTTTATTTGTTTGTATAGTATAATTAGCAGGTATTGTATATTCATACCTTAGCCAAATCCTATGAATACTCCCTTCTATTCCATTGCTTAGATTCCTGTGGTCTAAACAAACCAAGTTCTCTGTGTAACCGGCGGCGAGGCAAACACCCCTTTGTTATATTGGATCGGCGTTGCTTTGATAAGATGCTAGGTATTACATGGATTAGTTCCAAGGCCCTATTGATTGAGGGAGTCATTAGCACTGTGATTGGAATTATTCGTGTCAGAAAACATATTATTATTGAGGAGAATGAAGATTGTTTCATGATTGTTCTCTGGTGGGGGAAATCGATTTGATTTCCGTATATTTTGGGCTTTATTGAAGCTGCCTATACTAATATTATAAATGTGTAAGTGTGTCTGTCTGTTATGCTTTCACTTTTTACTGTAAGCTTGGACTCTAAGAAAGGATATGAGCTACTTTTTATTTGGCTTCGTTTTCAACTTACGTTCGCAGTCACCGACATTTACGCAGATGAAGTTGCGAGTCACAAGATTAAATAAATTCTTTTTAATTTAATTAAAATAAACAAGTATTTAAAGTGATTTTAATGAGAGTTGGCACAGTATACTTACAGACCATTTTATTTTAGCATTGAGACAATTTTCTACTTTTGCGCTAGCAAAGTCAGAAAATATAATAATAATATTTACAACTTTCACATAACGCTAAGCAGAGCTTGTGTTATGAGTACTAGACAACTGATGAACATACTTATATATTTCTAAATACATACCCATTATAGATAAATTACACCCAGACACAGAGCAAATGATCATGCTCATTACACAAACATTTTGTCCTTGATGGGAATCGAACCCAGAACCTCCGGCATAACAGTTAGGGCCACTGACAACTAGAACAACAGGCCAGTCGAATTAGTATATTATTATTACGTACTTTTGTATAACTGGACGAGTGCAAACTATTACTTCTAGAACAGTCAAATATAAACACTTGCTAAAATGTCCTCGAGGTTTTTTTTTACTGTTGACAGGTTCGTGCTTGACCGCTATCTCACCTGATGTAAAGCGCCGATGCGGTCGACAAAGGAGCGCGCTTACCTAGAAGTAACCTATTCACTCTTGACTTAAAGATTCCCGGGTTGTAGCAATCAGGAAACACAGATTCCATCAAACATACCTATATTATGGATTCCTAGTCACACACCAAATTGCATTCAAATTATTTATGCAAATCTCCGTAATAACAATGGAATAATTCAAATGTAATTTGGTATTATACCTGTCATTGATACTGATAGCTTTTGAATTTATTAATCACTAACTCCTGCCTGCGGTTTTGGCTCCATGGAAGTAGATAATTTGTACCAAGAGAACATACTCTCCGGATAAAAAAGTATTTTATGTGATATTTCGACTTTACCTATGTAAACTATTGAAAGTGAAAAAAACGGTACTTTACAGGAGAGCAATTTGAAGTTTATGTTATGGTTATTATTGACTATTATCTGTATATAGGTTACATATAAGGTTCACAGTTTGGTTACATACGTAAGGGTTTAAGACAAAAAATTCATCACATCATTAGACAAAAAAATTTTTAACCCCTGACGGAAGAGTGGTGTTATAAGTTTGACGTGTCTGTGTGTCTGTCCGTGGCACCGTAGCTCCTACACGGATAGACCGATTTTTATGCCGCTTTTTTGTTTGAAAGCTGACGTAGCCATGATGGTTCTTAGCTACAATTTATAAAAATATGCGCAAGTCATCAGCTCGTTTGTTAACTGTGGAAGGGTTTTTAAACACTTAATGGGTATTTATTTTATTTTAAACATATAATTATTATGAGTGACCTAATATTTAAAATACTTGTGTACAATCTGGTGCCAATGAGCTGGTCTAATGATGGAGCTCAAAGGTGAGAACCTTGGATTGCTTATTAACTTATTAAACCAATCGAGTTTGGGCTTAACCAGTACTATACAATTCTCATGATGACAAGGACCTGATGTTAGAACTGGGAGGTGGCTGATGGAACTTTGGAATGCCTACTAATAAACCCATTGAGTTTGGGCTCATTAAATTTGTCTTGACTAGTTCTATACATTTTATATTAAAAACTTATATCCTTTTTTTATTTATATAGGTACATACTTATTTGCTACATTTTTAAATATTAAAATATATTTAAATATATATATTTTTAATTTATTAAAATTAAAAAAAATAGATAATAATTTTATATTATTATTAATCTAGCTAGTTTCTATCACGTTTGAAACAGCAACTAAAAAAAATGGAAATTTTTCAGATTTGAGAGTTTACGTAGGGACAGTCGATTTCAGAACATGGCCTACCTGTGTGCAAAATTTCATCCGAATCCGTTTAGCTGCTCGAACATTGAAGAAGTAACAAAAACACACACAAATATTCGCCTTTGTTATGTTAGTATGATCCATAATTCTCGTAAATCCCTACATTTGTAATATTTATGCGTAGTTTTGCGGGCCTAAAAAAGGTCTATTATCTTAAATAAACGTATTTTCCACATAAAATCTGGGAACGTCACAATCGCAGTGATAGGTCCCCATTATAAGAAATAGATAGAGAGGCACCACGACGCGGTGACCTCCTCGCTTTTCGTCTAATGCAAGTCCTCATCGGAGGTAGTTGTTTCGGATTTACCGAAGAAACGCCTGAGATTACCATTATGCTAATCACTCAGATCAGTGGTGGCCGAGTGATAACGGCCCCGACTTAGGAGTTGTAGGTCACGGATTCAAACCCAGCCAGGCGCATTACTTTGTGTAATTTATTTCATCACCACCTGCTCTCAAAACGGTGAAGGAAAAGATCGTGAGCAAACCGGCATGTCCTAGAACCAAAAACTCGAAGACATGTGAAATCCATCGACTCGCATTGAGCCCGCGTGGTGGATTACGGCCCATGCCCTCTCCTAGAGAGGAGGTTTGAGTTCCAGCAGTGAGAATATTATAAGGCTGATGCTATGCTATGCTATGATCACCAGAGTACACTGTTAAAGTCTGCACCGTTTAGGTGGTGAACCGCCGACTCCTCGTGGAGGTTATCGGCGGTGGCGATTTTTCACGTCTGGTCCTACGTTCGGCTATGCAAGAGAGCATGAGAAGCAGTCACCACTTTTTGCGAAGCTGTAATCCAAGCAAAGCAGGTGGCTGAAAGCGTAAGAAAGAGGACGTCCTTACGCCTTGGGAGTCCCAGGGCGCATTCTGGCCACCACAAGCGCGGTTTTGCGGACAGCAAGTAATGGGTAGCTCGCCACCCGATAAAGACCAAGCACGAGTCGACAGAACATACTGTTCCAAGTACACCTTACAGAGTTGTCAGCAAAATTGACGAGGTCTACTAGGGTTGATGCCTGCCAGGGTTTATTCGTAAGTCTGACATAACCTCTTGCATCATCGAGAGTGGGAAGAATGTACTAGATAATTACCAACTTATTATAAACTAAAAAAAGCATAATATCTCCGGTGTCTCAATTAAATTCATAGCTTGCTCATGAGCCAAAGTACGTGTTGCTATTTTATTTGACTGGCCTGTTAGTCTAGTAGTTAGTGGCCCTGACTGCTAAGCCGGAGGTCGTGAGTTCGATTCCCACCCAGGACAAATGTTTGTGTGATGAGCACGATCATTTGTTCTGTGTCTGGGTGTAATTTATCTTTAATATGTATGTATTTAGAAATATATAAGTTTGTTTATCAGTTGTCTAGTACCCATAACACAAGCTCTGCTTTGCTTGGGACTAGACGACGTTGTGTGATAGTTGTGGAGTATTATATTATAATATTTTATATTATTATATATTTTCAATGATTAACATACATAATATTTTTACATTTATTTTTAATAGTGTACAGCTACATACAAACTACGACTAAAAAGTAACGTCCCATGTATATTACATTTCTACATCATATTTTTTGGAAAGATTTTGATATATAAGACAGCCCGACAACAACCTTCGGGTCGGAGGAACCGTTTTATTCAATAAAGAATACGGGACTTGTCACCATGTTCCATTTACCTTTCGCACCTCTATTGTAGAATTATCGAAAGCATTAAGGCATGATTGAACAAACATTCAAACTTACATTTCTAATAGTATTGAGGAAAGAAGAGACGCGTTTCTAAACGAGAAAGGAAGTAAGTAAAATTCAATTTATCTCCGAACTACTCCAACCGTAGAGGCTTTGTTGGGCTAACGTCTTGCAAAGATAAAGCCTCTTCTATGTAGTCTAGCATTTGCCTCGCAATACCTCGTATCTAAATCTGGAATAGAAAATTTACTTTACTTGGCAACGTTTTGTCAAGTACCTACTTAATAGTTTTATGTCACAGATGATTATTATTCAAATTGACAGCGGTTTTTTACTTAAATAAATAAAATGAGATCAATTAAAAGAGGCTTAAAAACACTTAAGTATTAGTTATTTAAATAAAGTACCTAACTTAAAGCCTAAGGGAGACATCTAAGTAGTAAATAGACCCTTTAGGAATACTTAGAGCTCAAAAGAGACTACGATCGTTATTTTAAAGGTACAAAAAAAAAACTGTGTGTATTACTAGCTGAATCGGTAGATGGTATTTTGCTATATAATACAAAATGGAGGTAGGAGTAGGAGGTTAAAAATAGTCTAAAAACGTTTCTGAGACCTATCGAATGAACAAAAAAAAACCATGAAAACTCGGTCAAGCCCACAGGTCAAGCCGTTACGGAGGAGTTTGATAACAAACTGTGAGACTCGTGATTTTTATACATTAGTTTTAGTATAATTATGCGAAACCCAAAACAAGTGTCTAGTATTTTAAAAGCTTTTTTACAAGCTTTTATTTAGTTTCACCTGACCGATGTTTTTCTGTGATCAAATCTTGCAAATTAAATTTGATCCACTTTTCAGTTACCGATGAAGCTGAAATGACATGGCCGAAATTTGTATAGAGCTGTGCCCTGACAAAAATGTTCATGTACACAGACATACATTACGTCGTATTAAAGCTTTACAATAGTTTAAGTTTTATGATCAGAAAATAAGCAAGAGACACTATAAATAAGATGCAAAAAAGACGCCTAATAATTTTGAATAGCAATGCTGTCGCTACAATAAAACGTTACAGTGACAGTGACAGTAAGTCAGTAAGACAACACCTCTCAAATTCGGGTATAATTCTATAAAAATATATGAAGCACTCTCACTGCCAGTGATACAGTTTCATACAGGCTAATGAAGAGTCAAAAATTAAAATACCAAGTAAAACGTAATCACATTCAAAATCATTACGACATAGAGCTGATCTGATGATGGAACCGGAAGGTTGCCATAGGGTCTCGGTAGGTAAACGACACTATCCCATCGAGTTTGGATTCGTTTTGATCTGTCTTGACGAGTATTTTGGTGCTAGATGGTAACCGGAGTCAGATGATGGAGCTGGAAGATGGCCACAGGAACTCTCGTTTGAGCTTTTTATAATGGTCTTGATGTGTAATAATTACAATAATAATAATAATCCTTTATTGTCAGGCAACTAAGGCTCATAGAAAATACACAAATAACCTTAAAAAATTAAATATATAGATATATATCGCGCTATAAAAGCTTGCTATGAAAAAATGATTTTACTGAGTTTGTATATAGAATCTATGTACAAAACATAACTGTATCATGAAAAATCACAAGTTTATATATTATGTTACCTGGATGTCTGCACACTTTTTTGAATAGTCACCTTCATTTGCACCACCTGGAGGACACGGTGGAGCATACTGTAGAGGTGTGCCCCGCCTGAGCGAAGCAACGCCGTGTCCTCGTGGGGGCGATCGGCGGCAGCGATCTCTCTCGCCGGGCCTTGGTTCAGGCCATGGTCCGGAGTGAGGAGGGATGGCAGGCGGTCGCCTCCTTCTGCGAAGCAGTAATGCTAGCAAAGGGGGAGGCCGACCGCATCAGGCAGAGGCAACGGGGCGCTCGCCCCAGCCGCCGCCGGGATTCCGATCCCGATTTCCAGCCACCGTAGGCGCGAGCTTGGGGACGGCGTGCAATGGGTAGCACGCTGTCCGATTGTCCGGTAACCGTCCATACCGAGCTCAAGTCGTCGACGGCGCGCGTCTCAAGGAGCTGTCAGCACACAGAAGAGGCCCAGCCTGCTAGCTGCAGGCAGGCAGGGTCGAAGCCTACTGGGGTCATGGGTCAGCTTCCGAAGGGAATACCCGGCCCCGGTACGATAGGCTACGAAGGAACGGGGTAGGTTTTTAGTCAGTAAGAGTCTGACACTACTTCCCGCTCCGCCCAAGGGCGGGATTTGTCATTGGATGATTTTACCTACCATAAAAAAAACCTTCATTTGCACCAATCAACATTAACAAACTGAAACACGAAAATAAATTGAAAGATAAAAGAAAAATAAAAGAAAAAAGAAACAGTTGAATTCTAACTAAGGTAAAACCAAGATGCAAAGAATCGTGAATGGGGCCACTATAAACATAAAACTGGGGTACGGGATTACCGGAGGTCATTGAATTTAAATAGATAGTACTGAGCCCTGATTGACTGGACTTAAAGATTTGCGTTTACAAGAATAAGTAATTTTGAATTCTATATGCACCGACTTTAGAAGTAATACGGGTAGTAGCAACTTACACCAACATTTTGGCAAATGTGTTTAAGTGTAATGAAGTATGAGAGAGCCTGAGTCATTACCTGAACTGAATCTAAGGAAAAAACTGTAAAATAAACTAGGTAAGGGATCATTACATTTTTAGGGTTCCGTACCTCAAAAGGAAAAAAACGAAACCTTTATACGATCATTTTGTTGTCCATCTGTCTGTTTGTCACAGACGATTTACCTCGGGGAGGTAACGAGTTGAAATTAAAAACATATTTTTAGATCTGAGATCCCTTGAAGCTGTGATAAAATCAAACTTCTAAGTTAAAGAGAAAAAAGGTACGGCCGTCACTGTCGCAAAAAACATACATTTCGACACTCTGAAGTGAATCAAAACTCCCAGTGTACTTCTCGTTGATCAAGGTCTCATAGAACAAGTATTGAAAAAAATCTGAAAATTCTAAAATTTGTAGTTACATCACAAAAAAGGATACTTTTTTCGATTCGGAAATATCTTTGAGACTCGGTTAGAGAATTGAACTATTTACATAAGTTTGTTTTTGTTACGGAACTCTCGGTGTGCGAGTTCAATTTTTGTGATAGACACATAATTTAAAAGAGTGTCCATGGAGTTCTCCGTAGACATCTACGAGTATGCTTTAGAATCTGCAAATTAGCTTCATCTTTCAGACTGATTAATTTCAAAACAAGATGTTTTTTTTAAGAGTATTTAATAACCTTCTATAGGTGACTCGTTTTAATAGATATTGTTCTAATTATACCCTAGAAACAGGTCTATTATGGTCTAGTCTACGACGGTGGTCAGTAAAATAATAATATTATAACAATAGTTTATTTCAGAAAAATACACTTACATACGTACATATAATGTATAGGAAATCCAATTGATACACAGTTTTGCCAAATAATAAGTAGTAAATACAAAAAACGAGTCTCTTTGGTACCACTACTAATGAACTGGTACTAATGAAAAACATTGTATTACAGGTACCAGCATATTTCGCCGTGACCTTGTGGGGGCGATTGGAGGCGGCGATCTATGGGTCCCTACGGTTTTCTGACAACTCTTTGAGGCGCGGGATCTGTGCGCGCTGGTCGACGACTATGGCTTGGTCCGGACGGTTGCCGGACGGTCGGAAAGCCCGTGCTTACGATGGCCGGAAATTGGGATCGGAATCCCGGCGGCGGCCGGGGCGTGAGCGCCGTTGCCTAATGTGGTCGGCCTCCTCCTTTACTAGCACTACTTCCTCGCAGAAGGAGGTAACCGTCTGTCACTCCTCCTCGCTCCAGACCATGGCCTGTACCAAGGCCCGGCGCGACAGATCGCCGCCACCGATCGCCCCCACACCTACAGATGGGGGTTCTTGTACTGTTATGATATCTGTGTTTGTGCGGCTTCTCTCTGCAGACTATTTCCCAATTTCCATAATGCGAAATATATGCTGTCTTGCCTGTTCATACCGAGGAAGAATCTAATGACAGCAATTTTCTATCAGCACTTTTGAATTTACAGGCACTTTTGAAAGATCAAGAAGTCTGTCTGTACGAAAAAAATTATGTTGATTGCACATTCCAAAGCGTAGATGTCTATGTGCAACAAACTTCATGGACACTCTTTTATAAATATCTCAGTTATATACTATGGTTGAACTTAAACCTTGCAACCTAACCAATGTTACAACGTTTAAGTCTGAATAATAGATATTAAAATAAACCAATGGCAGCTAAGAGATGACCAGTCTCAACTGACAGCGCCAGTTCACAGGCATGACGCATATATCAGCACCACTCAACTCAACCATTTTCAAGGGAACCGAATGATCACATGCGCATAAGAATGAATGACATGCACCACCATCAGTGAGACATTTGAATGAGCATGACAAACTCTCTACTGCCATGTTCCTTTATGTCAAACAAGCCCAAATGTAAACGTGAATAATATCTTATTAAGACGGGAAAGGATGCGCAGATTAAAATGGCTTATAAAGTGTTTAGATAACCGAATCCAAAAGTTTAACTTTCAGTTGTAACCAGAAAGCAATTAAAACTAGAAGTCTAACTTTCTACAGAAACAGTTTCCTGTAACTATTGACTGTAAAGTTCAGAGATACAACCTTGTTTAAGGTTTCGAGGCTACGTTATTGTCGTTTTGGAGTTTTTGGCGTGGTTTTCTCAGTGGATGTTAATTTCTATTCACAAAATGATTTCTAACGGATATTGTAACGTAAAATTGGTTCCGTTTTGTACCTCAAGTATAGTATGCGGCAAATAGTAAGTTGAAATGGCCATCGTTGCTATAGTTACGTCCCCCTCTGATCCGCACTTCTTTTTTTATTATTGATAGGCTCGCGTTTGACCACTATCTCACCAGATGGTAAGCGATTGGGACCCAAAAATCTGTTACTGTTTTGGTTCGTTGAGAATTTTATTTTGGTATTGACTGCCTAAACAAAGTTTTCTGAGAAGGCTGTTTCGTTACAATAATTTTTATTTTAAACTTACTGTTGCCCTCAACTTTGTCCGTATATATATCAGTATATATACTGCAGACGTTATCAGACAGTTAAGTCAAATCTGAATAAAAATAATAATAATTCATTAATTCTCCTTTCGCAGGTGTGCTGAAAGAGATCTCTTTAGAAATAAGCATCACCTCTGTACTTATTTATCTGTTTTCTTCTTTTTTTCCCTTTTCTATATGTGTACATAAATTATTAAATAATAATATCCCAAAACACTTCTTTAGTTTTAACTGTGCAATAAATTGTTTTTACACAAAAAAAAAGAAAACAACCGCTTTCAAAAAAAAAAAAAACTAAACAGTGAAAAATAACTTTCATTTCGAAAGTCGGTGTCAAAAAATGAAGAAACAAAACCAGAAACACTGACTTCTGAAATTAAAATTATTTTCGGAGAATTTGGAATCCTACTAGTTTAGATTAACATTTAATTTGCTACCTACCTGTAATTAATTACGAACTAAAATCAATCAATTCATCTAAATCAACAAATTTCACCTATCCGCATAATGAGCACGATTATGAGTGACATACGTAATTAATTAATTAACACTACGTTACATGGTCCATATTGATGACTAAATTAACTGTCTTGTTGACCGTCCAATCCTAATGATGTAAAGACGTAACCGACATGTCAGGTACAGCTTTAGTAAGTTGTAGTAATGAATTACTAAATAGTTGTGGAAATATTATTATTATTTCCTTTTATTCTTTGTATATTCATAATATTATTATTATTATTTAATAGTAGATACCTACATATTTTTTTCAATTTGTTTATTATATCAACTCTCTATGACTCGCTAACGAATAGCAAATAACGGGTACTTGCAGTATGTTACGGACAAATGTTTAGCCTCAGGCATATTGCTTTTTGATATATACCTATTCAATGTCATAATGCCATAATGTTGTCATTGTACCAAAAGTAAAAGTTACTCTAGTAGTTCTAGTTTCTATTACATGACAGTTAATTGGACGGCATAATAATAAGTTTCCGTAGTGTAGCGGTTATCACGTGTGCTTCACACGCACAAGGTCCCCGGTTCGATCCCGGGCGGAAACAGTGCTTTTTAGTTGAACTTTTTTATTCATATTTTTATGAATTAAATGCACCTGGGTATAAGTTATAAAATTTAATATCACAGAGACTTCTTATATAAAATTAATTAAAAATAATAATGTGCAATAATTAAAATAGTTTATTACCTAGCCTTTGTAAGCGGCTTTATTCTTGTTAATTTATAAAACTAGCTCATGCCCGTGTCTTTGCCTACGTTGACATTAGAATTGGATACAGGAGACAACTGAAAATGCATTTTCTAATAGTCTAAAAAGTAATAAAATATTAACAATGACGCGATTAAAGGAAATTAAGATTCATTTTTAGGGTTTCGTACCCAAAGGGTAAAAACTACTAAGACTTCGCTGACTGTCAGTCTGTCTGTCACCAGGCTGTATCTCAAAAACCGAGAGAGCTAGATAGTTGAAATTTTCACAAATCATATAGGTATTTCTGTTGCCGCTATAACAACAAATACTAAAAATAAAATAAATATTATTATATTTTTTTGCCCTTTTTGCTCGGTATCAATAATGGCAACAGGTAGGCACTTGAAATATTCACAAAATACTCAGTTTTATTTTTACTTTAATCATAAATAATAAAATAAAATAAATATTTAAGTGGGGCTTCCATACAAAAAACGCCATTGTTTTGTCTATATTGTTGTTGTTCTGTTCTTTACCTAGTCAATGGTACGGAACCCTTCGTGCGCGAGCCCGATTCGCACTTGGCCGGTTTTTTATATATCTATAGGTATAATAAAGATTTATAGATATACATGATGATGGGAACCGTCTACTGAGGAAGCAAGTCCAATATCTAAGTTAAGGTCATGATCATATCAGTGTGCATAATTTCATCTAAAATTGTTCAACCAATAAACGTGGTAGTAGAAAAAAAAATGTTGTGCATCAACAAAATAACTGTTTCCGCCCGGGATCGAACCGGGGACCTTGTGCGTGTGAAGCACACGTGATAACCGCTACACTACGGAAACTTATTACTATGTCTTTCAATTAGCGGTCTTATGACAGAAACTAGAACTACTTAAGCAACTTTTACTTTTGGTACAATTATTATACACTATTGCCTTGATCACACATACTGAGTAAAGGGCGATATAGTAAAATGTTGCTCGGCCGAGACAGTGATGTAAGTGAGTTGTGGAGATAAGCGCTCGGCCGAGCACTCGGCGCTGTGTTTATACGTACCGAGTGTTCGGCCGAGAGCACTGTCTGGCACGTTTGCTCGGTACGTGTGATTAAGGCATTTGGCATTGAATATTAAAATTTGATATGCTTCAGGCTAAAAACTTGTGATGTTTTTTTTATATCCCACCTGATAGTAAGCAGTGATGCAATCGTTGATGGTGAGTCGCACTAGCTTATTAAGAGCCTATTCACTCTAGCATTGAAGATCCCAGACTGTAATCAGGTGGGAAGACCGCAGCCAGTAAACTGCTCCAGTCCTTCGATATACGCGGTAGAAGCGACGAAGTAAAACGCTTAGTTGAAGAAGTTTCAACAAGGTAAGGGTAGATATTCATCCATAACATATTGCAAGTACCCGTCAATTTGTATTCGTTGGCGAACATTCTAAAGGAAGCATTCGCTCAGTTCCTAAGACTGATTTTATAGAGAAAAGAAAAAAAAACGTAATGTGTGTTTTTTATGGTAGGTAAAATCATCCAATGACATCCCCCGCCCCTGGGCTGAGCAGGAGAAAGTGTCAACCTCTTACTGACTAAAAACCTACCCCGTTCCTTCTTGGCCTTTCATACCGGGGCTGAGCCTTCTTTTCAGAAGCCGACCTTAGGCTCAAGTAGGCTTTGACCCTACCTGCCTACAGCTAGCAGGCTGGGCCTCTACGGTTTGCTGACAGCTCCTTGAGGCGCGCGGGAACAGTACGCGCCGTCGATGACTTGGGTTCGGTCTGGTCGGCTACCAGACGGTCGGACAGCGAGCTACCTATTGCTCGCTGTCCGCAAGTCCGCGAAGATAATGTGTGTGACATTTTTATTATTATATATTATGTCATGACACGACTTACTTAATAATAATATATTAATTAATATTAATAATATTTAAAAATATAATTTATATGTATATTAATGAATAAAGAGAATATATAAATTATATTCTTTATTCCATTTATATACATATAAATTATATTTTTAAATATAAAAAAAAACATTTAAAAATATAAAAATAGTGTCCCACCGGTATCGGGAACAGGGTCCAAGTTACCGGCGGTCAGGGCTCCAGAGAAAGGAACCTCCTGACTATACAAGCCGTGACCAGAAGTACCGCTTTCTGAATCAAGCCCTTGATCCAGCCGTCTAACGAGAGCCTCCTAAGGTGTTGGTCGAGGTTCTTGGCTATTAAGCCTTTGGCCGAAACGACTATCGGTACAATGATCGCCGAATCCACTTCCCAGATGTCGACAACCTCGCTAGCCAAGTAAATGTACTTAATTTGTTGTAAATTATATTATTATTAAGATATTATTAAGTAAGTACAGTCACCATCGAAGTTTCGTTGCGTGATCGCATCAGAAATGATGATATCCGCTGGAGAACTAAGGTTACTGTCATAGCTCGAAGAATTGCTAAACGTAAATGGCAGTGGGCAGGACATATTGTTCAAAGAATAGCTGATGGACGACAGGGAAGAAAAGTTCTAGAGTGGGTATCACGTACCGGAAGACGCAGCGTTGAAAGGCCTCCCACAAGGTGGGCCGATGACCTGGTGAAAGTCGCGAGAAACCGAAGGATGCGAGATGCAGAGGACTGGTGGCTATGGTTACACTTGGGAGAGCCCTATGGCCAGAAGCGGACGTCTTCGGGTTGAAATAATGATGATGACAAGTTTTATTTTCATACAGGAGTAACCGCTCGCAGCTGCCAGTTAAAATATTAATATTTATGAGAGGTAATAAGTATTTAATTTAGTTCATGAAAAACTGGGCAAGTGCGAGTCGGACTCGCGCACTGAGGGTTCCGTACAAACTTATGTAAATAGTTCAATTCCCGAATTGAGTGTCGAAGATTTTTCCGAGTCGCAAAAAAGGTGTTTTTTTTTTATTTTTTATTTATTCCGACATCTGTACTACATTATACCTTACTTTTTGCAAAATTTCAGGATTCTGGGTCAAAAGAAAGTACCCTTACCCTATGAATTTTGATTCCTTGAGAGTGTAGAAATATACGCTTTTTCCCGACATAAACGGACATATCTTTTTTTAGTTAACTTAGAAGTTTAATATACACTGCTTCAAGGGACCGCAGACCTAAATATATGGTTTGAATTTCAAGAGAAAGGGTCTTGACAGACAGACATATGGACAACAAAGTGATCCTATAAAGGTTCCGTTTTTTTTTGAGGTGCAGAACCCTAAAAACATCTTAACTTATTTCAAAACGTAGTATTCGAAGTATTAAGTAGTCTTCGACTCTTAAGATGTGCTTACCAGTAAAATTTTGCTCAAAACTTTTATCTCAAGGATTAACTAACCACGTGGTTGATCCAAGAATAACCTATAGGTGGGTAACCTACGTGGTTGATTGATCCAAGAATTTTGATCCAAAAGTTATGGCAGGTACTCTTAACTGTTTAACATCTTATAAAGCTGAAATAAACGAGTTGGTAGCTCCTGAAGCAACCGGGGAATTATCTGTCATCTTATGAGCTATCTCCGTTTAATACCACAGAGTGGCCTAGTGGTAACGACCCCGAATTGTAGGTCACGGATTCTAACCTACCTTGGCGCATTTCTTTGTGGTATTAGTTTCATCACCACTGCTCTAAAAACGGTGACGGAAAACATCGTAAGGAAACCGGCATGTCCTAGAACCAGGAATTCAAAGATATGTGCCACCACCAACTGATTATTATAACCATTAACTGATAATTATAATTTTGCATGCAATTGATACTAATAGCTAAACATGTGGACTATAGATTAATAGCTGATTGTAACAATTTTGTACTATATTTAAGGCAAATAAAGACTTATCTTATCTGTGATATTTGCCAACTCGCATTGGGCCCGCTCTATGGATTACGGCCCGTTCTCTATCCTAAAAAGGGGGCCTGAGTCCCAGCTGTGGGAAAATTATATAGTTGATTATGCTATGCTATGTTATAATAACAGCAAGTATACTATTTATTTTGACAGCCACTGTTGTCTTCAGAAAGTTTTTCTCAACGTAGTCCGCAGGAAAAGTATTTTATTGTCCCAAGGAAACATTCTATTAGGAGATTTTATGGTATTTCACGTCATGATGAAAGGAAACATAGAAAGAACCAAAGTTACTTTTGCATTTATAATAACTAACATGAATAAATAGCATTAATTTTGTATATAGTACAAAAAGCAACGTTAAATATACCGCCACTATAAAAACGAGCTTTGTTTCCGCCCGGGATCGAACCGGGGGCCTTGTGCGTGTGAAGCACACGTGATAACCGCTACACTACGGAAACTTGACAATTCGCTACAAAATGATCAATTAGTTTGAACCAATACTGAACAACCGCCTTCCACAAAGCTTAATTATTGTATAACCACACGCCTGCGGCTGTTATCACATAAGTATATTATTATTTATTTATGACATCCTTATGTATGTATTTTATATGATGCTAGTAACAAGAGTATTTAATTATGACTGTTTACATGTGCAGACTATATAGTCGGGCAAAATCAGTAGGCAGTATTTCTGGACCATGTGCATGGGTAAAATAATACCGGGCAAAATCAGAAGCTGCTGTAGCTGCCATTTGAGGATAACATGGAAGGGCAAAATATTATCGGGCAAAATCAATAGCTGGTATTTGAGGTTAACATGGATAGACAAAATATTACCGGCCATAGGTTGTAGGCATTTGAGGGTGACATGCATGGGCAAAATATTACTGGGCAAAATCAGTAAGCCGTATTAATTTGAGGATGACATGCACGCCGCACGAGCAAAATATTCGGTCAATATACGCGGATAAAATGCAAAATGCTATAAATGCAAATATTTCTACTGTATATTTGTACTTTTTAAGATTGCAAATTAATATAGGTAATAGAATTATAATTAACCCCACACGAGAAACCATAGTAAATTTGCAAGTAAAGTCACGTTCAACAGACTGTTAAACACGCAACAACATACTGCAACCAATATCACTTGATTAATAAATTATTATAATTTACAGCCCAACATAAATTAAAATGTCATTTAATCAATGAATTATCTTTATGTATATCGATGCTCAATTTTATTAATAACTCATGCGATTATATGCTGGATCTGGTACCAGATTAATGACATTTTATTATTGTTTACGAGACAAGGGTGCCGCCTGTATTTAAGGGTTGAATTTATTTATTTATCTTCTCTTTTATCTACGCTTGCCTTAATGTATTAAAGGGTTTGAATTATTTAATTTATGTACGTTAAATTTTGATTATTTTAATCCCGTGGATGGTCGATCCGGTACATGAAAGACTATCGATTTGTGAAGATAAAATTAAAAATAATGTATTTGTTTTAAGCTCGAATTTATATACGCATGCACGAAATTAATTTCTTCAAGTAAACGTCAGCCGGGGGAGTTCTATGACCTGTAAATAGTTAGTACGCAACGACCAACAACTACCTACAAGGTCATTGACTCTTTTACTTAAAAAAATTAATTTCTTACATGGTTATATTAATTCGAGTTTTAGAAAATAAATTACATATAAAAAAACTTTTTAAAAACAAGCTTTCAATTAAATGGGCTAAAAAGAAGAAAATAAACTTTTCCTTTATAACTTTTACTATCAATTTATAACGGCATTACACAATTTATATGATACAAAAGCTTGTCGCGAGATTTTGAAAATATTAAAGTCAATAGATGAAGTTATTTAACTTATTTAATTAATGAAGTTATTTAGCTGTGTATTTACACAGTTAAATCTCGCGACAAGCTTTTATATCATATCAATTGTGTAATGCCGTTATAAATTGATAGTAAAAGTTATAAAGGAAAAGTTTATTTTCTTCTTTTTAGCCCATTTAATTGAAAGCTTGTTTTTAAAAAGTTTTTTTATATGTAATTTATTTTTTACTTTTTAGTTATACCTTATTTAAATCACATTTATATTCTCAGCAAATCCTTTCATTTCTTACCCATATTTTAGGAAAGCATAAGAAACTTAGTCTGCTATCTTGAGAAGTCTGCCAGGTTTTTTTTAATTTAATTTTTTATGGTAGGTTAAATCATCTAATGACATCCCCCGCCCTTGGGCTTGGTTCGGTCTGTTACCGGACGGACAGCGAGCTACCCATTGCCCGCCGTCCGCAAGCCCACGCCTACGTTGGCAGGAAATCGGGATCGGAATTACGGTGGTAGCTGCGTGAGCGCCGTTGCCTGATGCGGTCGGCCTCCTCCTTTGCTAGCATTACTGCTTCGCAGAAGAAGGCGACCACCTGAGAAGTCTACCAGGTTGAATTTATGAAACCAAAATGATGGTGGTGGATCGTAAGACTAACAATCAACCTAACTTACATGAAATAGCCAATTGCGAAGTTGTCCAGGGTTTATATACCTGGGATCCACAATCACAAATACTGGGAAATGCGGAGAAGACTCAAGCACCGTAAAAAGATTGACGCTCTTGAAATGTGATGCTGGAGGCGTCTACTGAGGATAAAACAGACTGCTCAACGCACTAATGTTTCCATTCTTAAAGAGCTGTGCATCAAAACAAAAACTTACGTCGATTGTGCAACAGCGAATTTTTAAGATGTTTTGATATATCATACGCAATGAAAGCTCTTTGGAACGTTTAGTGGTATAGGAAAGAGTAGAGGGCCAACGTTCTTGCGGCCAATCACCTACCAGATGGACAGACCTCACTAAATCATCATCATCATCTCATCTTCGAAGTGTTTCCTCATTGAATGTACACAAAGTGCCATTAATAGAGAGAGATGGAGAAGTCTCGCAAAAGCCGCAACCAATCTACCAGACGATCCAAGACCACTACCTCTCCACCAAGAGTATAATTGAGAAAAAAGAGAATATTGAATTTAGAGTAATGTCACTTTATTTTTCAAGTTACTCTCTGCAAGCCCTTTCAATTGGTACCTATTTTATAGGAGTGTTTTAAAACTACTTATGTAAATTTGTACGAAACCCTCCGTGCGCGAGTCCAAGTCGCTTAAGACCGGTTAGAACATATTTTATTCGATCCGAAACGCGATGGGATTGTGTCATTTTATTGCAGAACTCCTATGGCCACCTTCCAGCTCCATCATCAGATCCCGACTGCCATATTGATCAAAGTACAAATCAAAGTACTCGTCATTACAAATCTAATGAGACCAAAGACAAGAGGGTTGTGTCGTTTCATTGCACAGTTTTTGTAGCCACCTTCCAGCTCCATCATCAGACCCTGGTTACCATATAGGATCCAAGTACTCATCAATATAAATCAAATGAGCCCGAACTCGATGGGATTGTGTCGATTTCTTACGAAGTTCCTACCTTCCAGCTCCATCATCAGAGCCTGGTTACCATATAGGATCCAAGCACTCGTTAATACAAATTAAATGAGCCCAAATTTGATGGGGTTGTGTCGTTTAACTGCGGAGTTCCAATGACCACGATCCAGCTACATCATCATACCCTGCTTACCATATAAGATCCAAGTACTCGTCATTAAAAATCAAATGAGAGTAAAGTCGATGGGGTTATATCGTTTAATTGCGGAGTTCCTATGGTAACCTTCCAGCTCCATCATCAGAACCTGGTTACCATATAGGATCCAAGCAGTCGTCAATACAAATCAAACGAGCCCAAAATCAATGGGGTTGTGTCGTTTAACTGCGGAGTTCCTATAAACACGTTCCAGCTCCATCATCAGACCTTGGCTACCTTAAATGATCAAAGTACTCGTCAATACTAATCAAACGAGCTCAAACTCGATAGGGTCCTGTCGTTTAACTTCGGAGTTCCTATGACCACCTTTCGGCTCCATCATCAGACTTTGGCTACTATATGAAATGAAAGTACTCGTCAATACAAAGTAAACGAGCCCAAATTTGATGGGGTTGTGTGGTTTAAGTGCAGAGTTCCTGTGACCACCTTCCAGCTCCATCATCAGACCTTGGTTACCATATAGGATGAAAGTACTCGTCAATATGAATCAAACGAGCCCAAATTTGATGGGGTTGTGTCGTTTAACTACGGAGTTCTTATGACCACCGTCCGACTCCATCATCAGACCCTGGCTACCATAAATAATCAAAGTACTCGTCAATACTAATCAAACGAGCTCAAACTCGATGGGGTCGTGTCGTTTAACTTCGGAGTTCTTATGACCACCTTTCGGCTCCATCATCAGACCCTGGCTACTATATAGAATGAAAGTACTCGTCAATACAAACTATACGAGCCCAAATTCGATGGGGTTGTGTTGTTTAAGTGCGGAGTTCCTGTGACCACCTTCCAGCTCCATCATCAGACCTTGGTTACCATATAGGATGAAAGTACTCGTCAATATGAATAAAACGAGCCCAAATTCGATGGGGTTGTATCGTTTAACTGCGGAGTTCCTATGATCACCTTCTGGCTCCATCATCAGACCCTGGCTATCATACAGCATCAAAGTACTCGTCAATACTAATCAAGCGAGCCTAAACTCGATGGGGTTGTATAGTTTTATTGCTGAGTTCCTATGGCTACCTTCCAGCTCCATCATCAGATCAGCTCCATGTTATCATAATGTTGCATTGTCACCCGATTTACACATGTATGTAAAATTTCAGCTCAATCGGTTGAAGATATCTGATTCAAAATTGAGTTGCAAGATTTGAGCCGAACATACATAGTTACATACAGTGCAAGCTAATAGAAAGCTTGTAAAAAAGTACTTTATTTTTTATTTTATCTTTACAAATTGATAGTCATGTTTCGATGTTCATGAACCAGATCGACCCTCCACGGGATTAAAACGATCAAAATTTAACGGTTTACATGTTATTTTATCCTATAAACAATTTATTTAGTTACTTTATTAAGTAATGACGTGGTCAATGAAAAAGCATACTAGATTAGGGTTGGGTAGATAATTATATTCTATTTGCTGTGTTAACTTTAAGGCTGCTTGAGACAAGTAATTCTAATTTAGTAAGTAGCCTTTGCGTTTATAATCTTCATTTTTATCTGCGTTTCTTTGTTTTAGATTTAATATAATTGGATGTTAGTGTAATTAGAAGCACTAAACTTATTTGTAACATTACATAGCATCTTGTGTACCGCTTATAGGTTGTATTTTTTGGATCGCTCTTTGGACCGGGTCCACGGCCTATAACTTCCAAAATATTTTTTTTTAGTAGTGTTTTGGGACCACAAATAAAATAAACACAGTTTTTTGGTAACTGTACTTTGTATACCGTTTTCCTTGTGGTCCCAAAGTACTATTAAAAGAAAAGTAGTACGTAGTGGTCTAAAGAGCCCCACGACCCGTATTTTCTTAAGGTGACTTCTTCAGCTCTAGGGCGAAGCGAGAGAGCGTGTCAGACTTTTACTGACTAAAACCCACCTTAGCCCATCAGTTTCTTTTTACGTTCTATGGCCACGGCCTCCCTTTCAATCGTTCTCACAGCCCCAGCAAGCATCAGCCCTACTGGGCCACTTTAGTATTGTTGATATCCATTTGAGTCATGCATGGGACACTACGCGCCGGTCGCAGTCCTACCTATTGCTCATTGTCCACAAAACCGCACCTTCGGTGACCTGAATTCACCCTGCTATACATAGGCTGCATGAGGCTAATATACTATTGTGGGGACTCCCGGGAAATTGCGATGCGCAGCCCTGTGATAGTAGCGTGTAGTCCCTGAATTAGTGACGCGTAGTATTGTTTTAGTTTTAGCTCTCCGCCTAACTAAAGGTCACCCCTAAAAAAAACCCCCTGAAAGAATAAAAGAATAGTGAGGATTGACACAAGAATAGAAAGATTAGTGCTAGGATTGGACCGGCATTGAGTTCCACGCACGCTTTAAAAAGATGTCAGCAAAGCAGCCCCAGTGGATTTCTGCAAGAGAAACCATCGACGTAGAATGCAAGAAACAACTAAAAGACATTGGTGTTTGTTTATGGTAGGTAAAATCATCTAATGAAAAATCCCACCCTTGGGCGGAATCGCCGTGTCCTCGTGGGATCGCCGTGTCCTCGTGGGGGCGATCGGCGGCGATCTCTCGCGCCGGGGCTTGGTTCAAGCCATGCTCCGGAGCGAGGAGGAGTGGCAGGCGGTCGCCTCCTTTTGCGAAGCAGTAATGCTAGCAAAGGAGGAGGCCGACCGCATTCGGCAAAGGCGCACACGCCGCCGCCGCCGCCGGGTTTCCGATCCCGATTTCCGGCCACCGTAGGCGCGGGCTCGCGGACGGTGGGCAATGGGTAGCTCGCTGTCCGTCCGTCCGGTAACAGACCGGTCCGAGTTCAGGTCGTCTACGGCGCGCACTGTTCCCGCGCGCCTCAAGGAGTTGTCAGCAAACTGTAGGTTTCCAGCAGGGCCGAAGCCTACTGGGGCCAAAGGTTATGTGAGACTGTCACCACGGGCCCCGAGATAAAGGCAAGGAACGGAAAGGTAGGTTTTTAGTCAGTAAAAGTCTGACACTATTTCCCGCCCCACCCAAGGGCGGGATTTGTTATTGGATGATTTTACCTAACAAAAAAAAAAAAAAAAAAACCCTTGGGCGGAGCGAAAAATAGTGTCAGACTCTTACACCCGTATTTATAAACAAGTAAAACTAAATACTTGAGTAAAAGTAACTACTATTTGTATTCTATAGGTAAGAAAAAATTGAATTTTGAATGCAGATTTCAAACGTCAAGTAATGACTTAATAAGATTTTACTTAGTAACGAGTAAATACTTTATAAATACGGGTGTTACTGACTAAAAACTTACACCGTTCCTTCGTTGCCTATCGTACCGGGGCCAAGCCTTCCTTAGAAATCGACTCATGACCCCAGAAAATACACAGGTGTGGTTTTAGTTGGTATAATTTTGGCACTACCTCAAGTTTTTTCCTACTGCTTAAGAAGTCACTGGATGATTAACTCAAAATAAAAAAATAGGCTCAGCATGGTCGAATTCAGGCTGAGAATAAGAATGACCTTTAGTCAGCAATGATCATTTACCAAGTTGTCCAGCTTATTCGTGACCCAATAAAATAAAAAAATAAGTCACAATCATTGTACACCATTACAACTGCTCGCCTTCATAGGCACACGATACAACATATTTATTTCGTCACGTCACACTTGACAAATGAGAGAGCTGACAGACGGGTCACCCTTGTTAGAAGCAATTTCATGTCATGATGATTTTTTTACTGCCCCTAGCATTTTGCCCGTAACTGTAATAATTTTATATAAGTTGTATTGTGTTACGAAGGCCAAATTGGCTGTGAATAATCGTTAATTTTGAAGCTGTTCTTGATTGTTCAATTACGAGTATTATTCATTGAATGATTATCGAAAATACTTTTTTTTTTGTCGGTGGGAAAATCATCTATTGACATCCCCGCGCACTTGGACGGGAGATAGTGTCAGACTTCTACTGACAAAAAACCCGCTCCTGTTCCTTCTTTGCCTTCGTTCCAGGGCCCTGATGTACACTTTAACATTACTCTTGGCCCCAACAGGCTTCAACCCTGCCGGGCCCCTACGCTTTGCTGACAATTCCTTGAGGCGCGCGTGGAACAGTATGCGCCATCGACGACTTGGGCTCGGTCCGGTCGGTTACCGGACGGCGAGTTACATCGAAAATACTTGTTAAGTGATTTAAGTTTACTGCGGCTGGACTATATTTATTTTCTATATTTTCTATATTCTATACTATATTATTTTATTTTCTATATTTTCTATGTTTATTTGTGTACTTAAAGTACACAAATAAATATAGAAAATCTACACTAATATATATTAAAAAGAATTAGATAAAGTCTGATATTTTTTTTTGTTTGAAGGAGGTTTTCTCTGAAAGTGCTGGTCCAATTGCTAAAACTTTACACTGATAGAAAGCTGCTTTATTTTGAGTGAAATAGGCTATATTTTATGTAGGCGGGCAAAGATGCGGGCAAATGCTAGTTAGATATATATTATGTTCATAGAACATCAAAGTTATTTCAATGCTTATAACGCATAAGTGAGGTAAAGACAAAGGTTTTGGAAAAAATGTATCTTTTACAAGTGGTAAATAATCGCGTTTTATTCAGGAGTTTTTTTTTTGTATTTGTTATACAGCAATTATATCAAAATAAAAATAGCCTCAAGCGAATGTTAACACAACGCAGTTGTGAAAAAAAAAAATCAAAGTTAAAGTCCAAAAACAACGTTGCTTCCAAAAAGTGATAGAAAAACTAGCTATGTGCGAGTCGCGCTCGCGCACGAAGGATTCCGTACCGTCTGTAGCAAAACAACAGCAAAATTCACATTTATTGTATAAGCATAGCATAGCATCAGCTTTATAATATTCCCACTGCTTGGATTCAGGCCTACTCTCTATGAAAGGGAATGGGCCGTATTCACCACGCGCGCTCAGTGCGGGTTGGTGGATGTCACATGACTTCGAATTTTTGCTTTTAGGACATGCCGGTTTCCTAACGATGTTTTCTATACCGTTTTGAGAGCAGTGGCGGTGAAATAAATTACTCAAAGTACTGCCAAAAAAGTGCTGCTCAAAGCCTGGCTGGGTTTGGATCCGAGACCTACAACTCGTAAGTTGGGGCCGTTAACACTCGGCCACCACTGCTCACAATTGTATAAGAGTCCCGTTTATATACTTATTTCATTCTGTTTTTAGTATTCGTTGTTATAGTGACAACCGAAAAACATCATCAGCTGTATAAAGGAGACAGATACGCTTTCATACAATGTTGGGCCTGGGTAGTAAAGAAATGAAAGTGATGTCAGTTAGTAGCTAATATATTTTCAACCATTTGCTGAAAATTCTGCGGAATTTATCAGTCAGAGAGAAGAGTTATCAGAGATTTAGTAAAAGTGAGGTTATGTAAGATATTAAGTTTTGATTGACAGTATTTATTTATTATTGAGAGTTTTGCAGAATGAAAAAATATTAAACAACCCATCATTCATATATTTAGGGTAAGGTTGTATTTTTATTGAGGTGGAAAATTATCAAAAGACTTCTCCAGCTCTAGGGTAGAGGAGGAGGCCGACCGCATCAGGCAACGGCGCACACACTGCCGCCACCGCTGGGATTCTGAACCCAATTTCCGGCCACCGTTAGCGCAGGCTTGAGGACGGCGAGCAATGGGTAGCTCGCTGTCTTTCCGTCCGGTAACAGTCTGAACCGAGGACAAGTCGTTGATGGCGCGTACTGATCTCGCGCGCCTCAAGGAGTTGTCAGCAAACTGTAGGGGCCCAGCAGAGCCTTGGGGAAGTACGAAAATGCATACCAGGGCCCCAGAACTAAGGCAATGAAGGAACGGGGTAGGTTTTTAGTCAGTAAGAGTCTGACGCTATCTCCTGCTCCGCCCAAGGGCGGGAGATGTCTTTGAATGATTTTACCTACCACAAAGAAAAAGCTCTAGAATAGAGTAAAGTGGCGAGTCAGACATACTTTCTAAAACCACGTCTCTGTCCTTCACTTACACTTATTTCTGGAACCGTTTTCAGAAACTACCCGCTACCCTAGCGGACATCGGGCTTGTTGGGCTTCTACGGTTTTGCTAACATCTTTATGAGGCGCGCGTGTGAAATACTACGGTCGTCGGCGTCTCGGACTCGGTCTGGACGGTCAGTAGACGGCCGGAAAGCGAATTACCCATTACTCATCATCCTCCTGGCTGGTAGTCGGGGTCAGGGTCTCAGTGGCTGGGGTGTGAGAGTCTCTATTTCCTCAGGCTGCCGCAGTCTCCTTCGCTATTATTACTGCTGCGCAGAAGGAGGCGACCACTGCTTGTCCCCTCTGTCCTGTTTTTCGGGTGGTCCGCACAATGATGACCCGGGCGTTTCTTCCATCTGAATTTGGTACAGGTACCTCTCGAATTTACCATATCTGGGGAGGACCTATGGCACGTGGAAGGTTTGACGTCGTGACGCCTCTCCAGCCATTCCTCAAAGAAGGGACTTACCACCATGATTATCGCGTTCCCAAATGGCAATGGTAAAGCAAAGGGTCATATTTAATTTATAATAAAACAGTTTACATATAATTTTTTTTTTTCATAAACACCAAGAATTTCCGTTTCGAGGCATAATCAACAATTGAATAAAATTATAAATTCTCGATTCACGAGTTGCAAGAAGTAGTGATTCGTGATGCAAGAGAACGACCACAGTGGAGACCAATACAACTGTGGCCGGTTTGTATTGTTTCATCAACAGACGACCTTTGAGCAAAGTCCCAGTTAGGTTGATAAATGTAGTCACTATCGATTACCTGAAACATGGGAATAATAGTTTATTCAAAAAATAATTTAGTTTTAGTAAATAATATCAATGTTCTCTAAAAATATATTTTTATTTGTTAATATCGTGGAGAAAGAAAACGGTGCATCGTAGTAGATGCTGGTTAATAATAAAATGTGGGGTGATTATACTTACAGGTTGTGGCGCCATTAAGAGAAATCACTGACAATATCATTTCAACATACATAGGTCGTCGACATAGTGCATTTCAGCATTTAATCTGGAGTGCTTAGATGGTTTGTAGAAAATACTCTACACTCTAGATGCAGTTCAATAACAACAATTATATTTCAACTTCAACTTTTCATTAATGGCCTTTATGGAAAACAAGAATTATAAAATAGCTTTTTATTAGTGACGTTTCTATATTATGTCAGTATATCTCATCGACATAATAACTCTATGCCGTTTAGCTGCAACCTCTTCCGTCCTATGCCGTGACGGAAGAGGTTGCAACTACTAGTCATTATACCGCAAGGAACCGAAGAATACGAGACGAGTGACTAGGCATGTGTTCGATATATAAAAACGAATTTAAAAGTCAATTTCAAACACATTTTTATCGTTTTCTCGGTGTAGAAAATCTGATTTATTAAACCGGCCTAGCCAATCTAAACGATATAAACAACCAAACTAATCACAATCGACGAATAATAGCACTGGATACGTAGATGTAGCTGGAGCTGAGAAAGGTCAAATGAATTTTGTGTATAGCCAAACTCAAACTGACCAATGCGTAAAAATTCGCTTTTTCTCTTTATATAAACGCGGAATAAAAAAGACAGTGCGAATCGCACAATTTAGATTTTTATGAAAATCTATTGAACATTGAAATAAGCAAACAATATCATCTTTTTTTTAGTGCTTAAGAATATTTACGAGAATACTGCTATATTTTATTTTATGGTTTATTGTTAGGCTAGGCGTTACTAAAACCGAATATCTAAAAACAGAAAGTCTATTTTGAAGTCTGATATCGGATTAACCTGCTGAATACCGTAATTAGAGACACAATAGAAAGACAATAGGTGTGCGGACGCCGGCGTCCTCTCGGGGAATAATAAATTAATATCCGTATGTACTCAAAGCCAAAAATGCCCATGTCTACGACTAATCATACATAGAGTAGAAAAGTAGAAAGGAGTAGAATATAAGTCTTGTCAACAAAAATTAAAAAAAATACATCATACAATCGATAAATAGTTTATTCCAAGGAGTTAGTCCTTGGAATAAACTATTTTTCGATTGTATACCTAACCTAAAATAGGTTACTCATGACTAAAACTTATTTTTTAGATATCTCATTTTCCTCACTTCAACTAGGGCTAGATTTTTTCTATTTTGAAATAGAATTATGTAACTAGTTTTTAAAAGCATATCTCAATCATTTACATTTTTGGCCCAGAAGTCCCACTCTCCTTTCAATTTTCTAGCTATCACGGTTCATAAGACGCAGCCCGGTGACAGACAGATTGACAGTGAAGTGTTAGCAATAGGATCCTGTTTTTAATCTTTGGATACGAAACCCTAAAATCAGAAAAGTAAATGGTATGAACGATCAATTTATTATTTTGCCCGAAATTTGAACTCAAAACATTCAAAATAATCTCAGAATCTGTAATAAATCATTTGTGACGTCTAAAGCCTTGAAAAAGTTTAAAAATGTTTGATAAATTAAGTGTGGGATAAGATTAAGTCTGTGCTTAAAATAAATGAGCTGAGTTTAGCACTGAGAAATTGAAATTATTGTTTATATTTTAGTGCCGTATTTGAACGAAATACATACCTAGATCAGTCGTCTGCGTTAAATACTTTTAATTTAATTTTTCATTACTATTTCAGTCGAAAGACGTCCATTTTTAGTCATAGGCTTCCCCAAGTGTCGCCACAACAAAGAATGAATAAAGATAGAAAGATAAGAAGTTTTTTACACAGACATACAAAATAAAAAACTGGGCAAGTGCGAGTCGGGCTCGAACACTGGGGGTTCCGCACAAAAGAACTTACGTAAATAGTTCGATTTTCGAATCGAGTCTCGAAGCTTTTTCAAATACAATTTAGATTTTCTTGAGAGTGTCGAAATATACTTTTATCTTTTCGTCGTATCTTTTTTCCCATTAACTAAGGGCTGATTTCATCATTCAATATAAAAACTTAGTTCAACTAAACTGAGCTCAGCGTAATCTAGTTTAAAAACCCGTGTCGTAAACATGGGCGACAACAAAAGAATAGAAACTGAGTTTAGCGTAAACTAGGTTCAATTCATCGCAGTGAAACGCAAAATGAAGATATAATCTCGATTAGTCGCTCAAACTGCGTTTTGTTTGAACGAATCGCGATTAGTTTATTTCTGAATTTGGCTCTTAGAAGTTTGATTTTTTCACAGCTTCAAGGGACCGCAGATTTGAGTAGGTACATGGTTTTAATTTCAGTTCGATTCCTCCACGTGTTTTTGAGATAAAGGTTCTTGACAGGGAGACAGATAGACAACACATAGATCCTATAAGGGTTCCTTATTTTTTGTCTTTTGAGGTACGAAAGCCTAAAAACAACTTATGAAACAACTTAAAAATAAAATTAAATAATAAACAACAACATTATGTGTCTAAAAACTGTTCCAAATAAGTCCAGTTCAGCATAATGCTCGACAAATACGTAACAGCTGCCTGACGCTGGACGGACGGTGCGTGTCGAATATAGCGGATTCCCACGACCCTCCAGTGCCTGAAGTCTGCTATTACGATAGTAACAGAATGGTCTATCATTGATTTCATAATTTTTGATATTAACAAGTTTGGTAATCTACTAATACACCGTTAAATTTTAGTCGTTTTAATCCCGTGTAGGGTCGATTCGGTACATGAAACACTATCGATTTATAAAGGTAAAACTAAAAAATACAGTACTTTTTTTCTAAAACTCGAATTAATATACGCATGTACGAAATTAATTTCTTTAAGTAAACGAATCAATGACCTTGTAGGGAGTTGTCGGTCGTTGCGTACTATCTACCTACAGTTCATTGGCCTCGATCAGTTGACGTTTACTCAAAGAAATCAATTTAGTACATACGCAAATTAATTCGAATTAAAAAAAAAAACTTTATTTTTAATTTTTACCATTACAAATCGATAGGGTTTCATGTACCGAAACAAACCTCCGCGGGATTAAAACGACCAAAACTTAACGGTGTATGATTGCGTCACAATGATCAACCACAAGACACTCCATTGTGAAAAATGGCAATCTCGTACTTACCTACTTATTGACAAATAAATGTCTGCCTTATATCATAACAAAAAACATAACAAATATCAAACACTGATACAATAGCAAAAGCAAAACACTGAAAACGCTGGCCGGCGGCGGCCGCTCTAAATAAACAGTAAGCAGTAATGTCACATTTGACTTTGACAGCTAAAAGACTACTGACCGACCAATGATCGGTTATTATGAATTTTGCAGATAACGAAAATTTAGCAATATGACAATGGAATCGTGTTGGAATGATGAATTTATAAAAATAGCAAACTTGGGCCCCAGGTCATTGGTCCACCACGTGGGTGGCCTTTCAACGAAGTATCTTCTAGTGCGCGTCGCCACTCCAAAACCTTTCGGCACATCGACCATCTGTCCGGTGATAAATGTGCCCTGACCACTGCCACTTAAGTTTTACGATTTTTCGGGGTATATTTAGGAGTAAGAATAGCCCAAAATGAATTCAAGTGATTTATAATAATAATAATAGCCCTTTCATATTGACAGCCAATAAATTGTATTGATTGTACAAATGATTCTAATATTTGTGTTGAAAGATATTATTTATTGCATGAAATTTAATAATTAATTATTAAAAGTCTTTGTTGCTTTTTATATAATATATAATTGTGTATTGTTATATTGTGCAATATTAATGTGTAATATTGTGTATTATATACATTTGAAAAATGTCAAATCATGGACATTATTCAAATGTGAAATCGAAATTGTAATAATGGATTCTTAATGCATGAAATTTATTAGCTACTTGCTGACTTGACAAACTTCGTAACGCCTAATAGTCAATTAGTACTTTTTTTCTCACCTTTTAAACCTTTTCTGGACTGTTACGAATATTTCAAGACCAAAATGAACCAAATCGGTCCAGCCGTTCTCGGGTTTTAGCGAGACTAACGAACAGCTATTCATTTTTATATATAAGAAGATTAAGAAATTTTCTAAATTTCTACCCTAATACTTTAAAGAGGTACTGTTTGTTTTTTTTTCGGTAATTTAACTATTTATTTGTTTGTATGAAGTACTCGTAATCTCTGAATTTTTGAAAGTAATAGCCCGATATTCAAAATTTTTTCACCAATTTCTATCAATGAAAAAAATTTGCTGCTTTATTCCTGAGTGAAATAGGCTATATTTTATGTACGTGAGTGAAGCCGTGGGGAAAAACCAGTCATTCATAATTTTGTATATTTGGGATTCATAAAAGATATTATTATATATTTGTGTACACTTCACTGTGTACATTACTTTTTGAATTTGGTACAGAAAAGCACAAAAGATTAGCTTATTAGCGCTACCTATCTTCGAAAAACGAAGAGTTGAATTGATTCTGATAAATATATTTTGAAAACTGACATAGCTGTTCATTGGACTTATAAACGATTACACCCCGATTCAATGTCGATCAAACTTAAGCGCTTGTCAGTTTGAAAGTCTTGTATACTCAGACGGGCAAAAACTGTTTACCGATCTTCTATACAAAGGAAATCATTAAATGACTTCTTTTGATCTGAATGTAGTGAGGAGGAGGAGTAGGAGTGTCCGATTTTTATTGACTAAAACTTACTTGTGTTCGTTTAGTTGCGCTTTGTAGTACAGGGCCACCGTAACTCAACCCTCAACCTAGATCTCAACTCTGACCCCGATTCCTAGCCAAAGTAGACTTGAGCTTGAGGACGAGGAGCAATGGATAGGTCACCGTCCGACAACCCTGAGTCGTAGACGGCTCGTAGTGTTCCATGCACGCCTCAAATAGATATCTGCAAATACGTAGAGACCTAGTAGAGCCGAAGCTTACTGGAGCTAAGGATTGTCCGAAAGGGAACCTCAGGATCCTGGAACACAAAGCAAAAAAGAAACATAAGAGTGAATTTTAGTCCGTAAAAGTCTGACAACCCATCTCCTTTCATCCAGAGTGGAAAAAAATATTTAATGAATTCCCACACAAAAAATAAATAAATTGGCTTGCATTAATAGACTTTGCACAAGGCGGACCGATGATCTTTAACTGGTGATATTTTGTAAAATTCTCATCCTGATTACTTAAGTAACGTGAGCTATACGAGTTCAGTGGATGAGAGACATACAGGACCGTTCAATTTGACTACTCTTACGGCCCATTCACGACTTCGCCTACCGATACCGCCGCGCTCGCTGCGCCACTCGTTGCTAAGACTGAAGTCATAAATGGACTGTTAGGGTAAGCCTATGTTTTTTCACCCATGTTGGGCAGATGATTGAGTCACGTTAAATCACTATATTATCTGATTCTGACCACTTACTTGCTACAACGGATTGTTTCAAAAATCCTTGTATTTAAAAGCAATCCTTTGTACCTTCACCAAATTGCCAGCCAGATTAAAATAAAATTGATATAACATTGTGCAACGAATATTGGAATAAACAAAATGGCGATACCGTATTCAGTGCGTCGGTTGAAATAATGGACAACATCCGATTATTCAACGTTCCCACAAGTCAAATTTAAAATCTCCTATGTGAAATTTTGGCCAAAAACTAATTTCGTATAAAATTCGCCTCGATATACGAAAATCCCGTGATAGTTTACTATCAAATAATAATTATATATATGTGTGCCAAAATATTTACAATAAAATTTAATTAAGTAAGCTTATAAATTATATACATTACACAAAAAAATAAATATATACACTAAAGGCTACTCCTAACTAAAATATGGCGTCAAAAAACTCCTCCGCATCACTGTCGACTGGAAGTGTGCCCAAAAGGCTGGCGGCATTGCCTTGCTTAATCTCTGACCGAGGTAAAAGCCAGCCCTTGGGTCACGAGAAGTGTCAACTAAGCGTTTGGAAAGTTCTTTAAAAAGCGTATGAGCACTCGGATCCCAAGGCCCAAGAGTTTCAACCCCAAACGGCTCAAAAATATAACTGCCGACGAGATTGTTATATTTCTGCCACTTGAGGTTCTCCGCTGCCGCAGCTGCAGCACCAGCACAGCACGATGAGCTAGGAAGATGGAATGGCGCAAGAGTGTCGACACTGGTAGCGTCCCACATTAAAGGTCTACCCATCATCCACGGAAATAAAGACATACCATCCGGTCTCTTACCATCGTCGCGTGCCAGGCCATGAGGTTCCAAAACAGCCGGGACGCCGACGGTGACAAGGGCACCGTAAGTAAGCTTATTAACTTAATGATTTACAACATTTTTTTTTTGTCAAAATAATGACAATTGTATTATTTATAATTGCTTTTTATTTATTCACTATAGCCAAATAATTTTAAAAAATGCTTTATTATTCAGGAGGTAGATTGTATTTAAAAAAAAAAAATACTCTTAAGAGATTTTAATAATTGCATGGACGATAGGCTGATTATATTATTTATTCATCAATTGGTCACTTAGTAATCAGAATGTTATTGATTTTGTAGCGAACCCTGGTCATAATATTCAGAAGTTAGCGTGTTGATATCGAAGTTTGCGCTTTTCCTATATCAAAGTAAACACAGCACAAAACTGATAAATACTTTATATAAACCGGGGTATTTTACGCGAAGTTGACCTATCATAAACTTTTAATCTCATTAAAGTTACGAAAATTTCAGGATTCAGGATTTAAAATTATAATGCCGTGTTAAGTGGCAACACTGACGATACTGTGAGACTTTGTCAGCAGTATCTACTTTAACTTGGTTTAAATAATATATATATAATTAACGACTAAGTTAAGTGATTTTGTGGACTGTATTTAGTGTTACTACTTAGTTCTTATTTGTATACTTAATAAATGTAATTCTAGTTCATTAATGACGATACTTACCGATACAAGAAAACCTAATTCCCACATTTTTAACAAAGATCAATTTAAAATAACTGCATTTCTTTTTCTATTATTTATAGGCTCACGCTTAATCACTATCTTATCAGCCCTCCTAGCCAAGTTACGACTGTTTCGTTTCGTTTTCTTGCGTCGAACGCCTCGAGTCGGCCACGCCTCCGAATCCTTTGTTCTGACCACGTGACTGAGCGTTAAGATGACGTCAACACAAAGGAGACGCTTGACAAAACGATCATAACTTCGCTAGGGGGGTAAGCTTTGAGTCTTGCTTAACTGACCACTAGACCAACAGGCCAGTCAATAGACAGTCAAAAATGTATAGATTAAAAATTATTTTAGATCATACTTTTTGAGTTATGTCATAATTATTATAAATAAACGGTATGTATAACACTGACTTACTGAAATACCAGCGTGACATTACATTACTTGATTTGAATTTCCTAAGGAAAGGTGACGTGCAAATCGGTTCCCCAGAAACAACTCAAAAGCTTTGACTGTCATATCACTGTTAGAAGCACATACATCTTACTTGATAAATGTGACTGCGTTTAGGGAACAGTTCGGAACTGACAAACTTGAAAACTGTTCGCTTGTGTTCGTTCAGATGGAAGCTGAATGAAAAATATATTGATAAAAGAAAAAATACAAGTAACTGTAACTAAAGTTTTAGTTTAGATAGGCTGGTATTTAGATTGACTGACGTTTAGAATGGTAAGCGCTTAGATTGGCTGGCGTTTAGATTGGCTGGCGTTTAGATTGGCTGGCGTTTAGATTGGTAGGCGCTTATATTGGCTGTTGTTTAGATTGACTGGCGTTTAGATTGACTGACGTTTATATTGGCTGTTGTTTAGATTGACTGGCGTTTAGATTGGCTGGCATTTAAATTGGTAGGCGCTTAGATTGGCTGGCGTTTAGATTGGCTGGTGTTTAGATTGACTGGCGTTTAGATTGGCTGACGTTAAGATTGGTAGGCGGTGAGATTGGCGAGCGTTTAGATTGGCTGGTGTTTAGCTTAACTGACGTTCATTAATCAATCTATCTAGCTATTTCTCAACCATGTTGGGTTCGCGGTCATCTTCCAGTCTAATCGAATGCAGATACACCTGTATCTTATTTAAAAACACCTTTATGTAAAAATAAATAAAATAAATAAATAAATCTTGCATGAATCGACTACCTTTTTGGCCTCCACGAACCAACAATTGGGTAACATGATATACTATCCTTGGCATAACTGGCATTAGATGTTTTGTCTCCTGACTACTCATAACGACTGTCAAAGTACTACAAAACGAATTCGATCTTAAAATAATATAAAAATTAAATATAGATACAATACAAAAAATAATATTATACCTATAATTTCAGTGACGAGAGATCAAAAACTAATGCATAAAATTCATATATTGTAACTCGTTCGACAATTTACATAAAATAATATCACGCCTGTATTTCTTAAAATGTTACGTAGACACACACACATACACACATCTAAAAAATAACACGATTCAGAAATACTTAATTAGTTCTTCAATATTTCATACAAACATCAAATAGACATTTTTGTATAAGACACATTTTTTTTTTGTTTCAATGAAACATTTCCAAAGGGCCTTCGTTATAACAAGTAGATACGTAATAATACTATGAGACATAATGGTGTGAGGATCTGAGAACGTCATTATAATTTATAATTCGTTATATATCAATTACACAGCGAACGTCTGCAGTCGTGATCATTACTGGTAGGGATGGGACGATTAGTATTTCTTTTTAGTCGATTATGAAAAAAGGAAATCGGTTACACCTCGATTTCTGATTAACAATTACAAGTCACTGTTGAAAAATTACAAGTTACTGTTTGGGACGTACCTGTACCAGATTTGTGCGGAGGTGACGCCCGGGTGTCGCCACGGATGCGGACCGCCCGGAGGACACGGTCGAGGTGTGCCCCGCTTGGGAAGACTATCGCCGTATCCTTGTGGGGGCGATCGGCGGCGGCGCTTTCTCACGCCGGGTCCTGGTACAGGCCATGCTCCGCAGCAAGGAGGAGTGGCAGGCGGTCGCTTAGCATTACTACTTCGCTGAAACAAAGCAGTAATGCTAGCAAAGAAGGAGGCCGACCGCATCAGGCAACGGCGTACACGTTTCCACTGCCACCAGGATTCGATCCCAATTTACGGCCACCGTAGGCGCGGGCCTGCGGACGAGGGGCAATAGGTAGCTTGCTGTCCGTCCGTCCGGTAACAGACCGGATCGAGCCCAAGCCGTTTACGGTGCGCACTGTTCCCGCGCGCCTCAAGGAGTTGTCATCAAGTTAGAAGGGCCCAGCAGGGCTCAAGCCCACTAGGGCCTAAGGTAAGGCGAAAGTGAACCCAGGGGCCCTGGAACAAAGGCAATTTAGTTAGTAAGAGTCTGACACTATCGCCCGCACCGCCCAATGGTGATCTGGAGGCAACAGTCCTTGCACACATGCACGACAAGCGCATGGAGATGCAACGCCGGGGCCGAAATTCCACTGCCACGACAAGTCGAGGCATGGCGGACAGAGCTCCGGCGGGATCTCATGGCGAAATGGCGTCAGCGACTATCGCAACCTCGTTCGGGGCGCGCCACAATCGAGGCGATAAGGCCCATCCTTGAGGCGTGGCTGGAAAGACCTCACGGCACTCTTAACTTCCGCACGACGCAGGTCCTAACGGAACACGGAAAGTTTGCCAAGTTCCTGTTTCGGATTCGTGCGGAGGATTCGCCCGGGTGTCGCCACTGTGCGGAACACCCGGAGGACATGGTGGAGCATACTGTAGAGGTGTGCCCCGCCTGGGCGGAGCATCGCCGTGTCCTCGTGGGGGCAATCGGCGGCAGCGATCTCTCTCGCCGGGCCTTGGTTCAGGCCATGGTCCGGAGTGAGGAGGGATGGCAGGCGGTCGCCTCCTTCTGCGAAGCAGTAATGCTAGCAAAGGAGGAGGCCGACCGCATCAGCAAAAGGCAACGGGGCGCTCGCCCCAGCCGCCGCCGGGATTCCGATCCCGATTTCCGGCCACCGTAGGCGCGGGCTTGCGGACGGCGTGCAATGGGTAGCACGCTGTCCGATCGTCCGGTAACATACCGGATCGAGCCCAAGTCGTCGACGGCGCGTTCTGTTCCCGCGCGCCTCAAGGAGCTGTCAGCAAACCGTAGAGGCCCAGCCTGGCTGCAGGCAGGCAGGGTCGAAGCCTGCTGGGGTTAAGGGCCGTTTTCTGAAAGGAAGGCTCAGCCCCGGCATGATAGGCATGAAGGAACGGGGTAGGTTTTTAGTCAGTAAGAGTCTGACACTACTTCCCGCTCCACCCAAGGGCGGGACTTGTCATTGGATGATTTTACCTACCATTAAAAAAAAAAAAAAAAAAAACCGCCCAATGGTGGGATTTGTCATTGGATGATTTTACCTACCATCACTGTTGAGCAATAGTGTACTACATACTACATTAGTATGAATATCTGTGAAACTTCGGCATTAAAAAATATAGGACCTAATACGTTCGAAACTCCAAATTTTTATTTATTTATCTAAAACTTTATTCTCTAATGAAACTTTACAAAGGCGGACTTAATGCCTTAGGCATTCTTTCTCAGTCAACTCTAGGGTAATGCAGAGACAAAACATGACAGTACTCGTATATCAGCTAGCTAAAATAATTAATATATACTAAGATATATACATAACAATAAAGAATGATATTGTAAAAAAAAATTAATCCGACCAATCAAAGCGGGATGATTCTACCAACTTTATGTGAATTTTTCAATTCAGAAACTGACTCCAAGCATAATAAATGACTAAATTACATGCAGAGACGCAAAAAAAAAATCTTCATAAATTAAAACGAAGTTCCTACACAGCCACAGTAAATAACAGAGCCAACTTCCCCATTAAAACCGATCTATGCATATTTTAAGATCTTTTCGTTTTGATTATTTAAATAATCTTTCAATAACTGAAAAATTATTTGAAAAATTCGACTCAGTTTCACCTCTAGCTTTTATTTTGTTTAGTTATTATTTCGTTAGTGACCATACAAAAGCTTGAAGTGAATAAAAATCAGCGTTTTAAAAATAATCTCTCCATTTTTGCATCTCCCCGCCGCCACCGGTAATTCTATAAAGTCGATTAGTCGATACTCTCGACTAACGTTCCCGGTGTAGCACATCACTAATTATCGTTATCTCACTCCAGCAGGTTTTAATGACCCCTCGCTTTCCGTACAGAAAATGCAATGCATTATGAAAAGCCGCCGTCTAGAATCCTATGAAATGCTGTGAAAAAA
The DNA here is from genome assembly GCA_958295575.1 of Leucania comma. Taxonomy (NCBI): domain Eukaryota; kingdom Metazoa; phylum Arthropoda; class Insecta; order Lepidoptera; family Noctuidae; genus Leucania; species Leucania comma. The sequence continues at coordinate 19,389,757 of OY282470.1, read as the reverse complement.
TAGAAAATGATTTTAAGAGGGAATATCTTTCATTTTTTAAGATAAAAAACACATTTTACTACTAGGAAATTCAGGATAATGGATTCCGAAGCAGTCATTTAATCGACACTTTAAGTAAAGTGTGTTTTAAGTATGATTTGTTTCAACAGTGTGTCTTCAATTATGCTGTTTATGCACGCAACATAATAAACGCATCTCTTGAAAGAAGTATGTTTAGAATCGGCTACTGAATTGAATTCAGCTATTTTTAAAATAGGTAATTTTGAATCCTAAAAAATACAAGAATTATTTGTAGTTCAATAAATCACCTGTTTTCATAATTATCTTGTTTGCGTCACTAGCGTGTGTGCGTGCGTAGATACACAATATCGATGCACTACAGACGTGGTGTGTCAATTCCTACGCAAATAATATGGAAATCGGCGCACTAAGCTACCTTAGGATAACTAATTAAAAAAAAACAATACTCAGTGCATTTGTGTAACATTTAAAGTGGTAGAAATATAATTGTAACTTTTGTCACGAATCCACGAAATGAGCTCCAATGACGAAGTGTATATTGAATCGCTAATCAAGGCAGTAAACATCCTCTACATCAATATTTCTTCAACCCACAATGAACGTCTTTCTTTTTAGCTTTTGTCAGCGATAGCCAAGAAAAAACAGTACCAGTATTTCTTTATTGGAATCCATTATACACTTGAGTTTAAGCTAACAATATAACCAAAAGGGGCTTTCTTGAACCATCCCTAACATTATGTCAGTGTAGAGCAACTGCACAGGTCATGCGTACCTGCTATGCTGACCATCTTGCGATACCACCCCGAACTTTTCAGAATTACAAGGCCTATAATAGAGATGTACAGGTTAGCAAATACAGGTCAGAAAAAAATAATTTGAGTCCATCGACACGAAAAAAGAAGAAGATTTAAGGATTTAAGTAATTAGCTCCTGTGTATAGCGACATCTATGGCGTCACATAAGAACTAATTCTGCATCGCGCAAGTAAATTTCTCCGCGTGATTTGAATATAAATAGAACAGCTCGAAATCATCTATTGGGCCGTAGCCCACCAGACACAACACCCGTCTGGTCGGAGGATCTTCCCTTTTCAATGGAGGTTAGCGGGACTTTACTCTCTGTTGCGCATACCACCAAATGTGTAATAAAGGAGCAAACCTCCGCCAACCAACAACTGCTATAGATTTACACGACGCGCCACCAATCGACAACTTCAATGGTATCTGCCGTCAACAAAGAGCTCCTCGATTGCATGCACCGTCGACAAAGTGCCGCTCGTCTGAAAGAGCCCTTGTAGATTCAACTAAAGAGCTCAACACCCTCTTTCAGCATTACACTATTACATCTCACACCTAATAGGTAATACAGCTTTAACTCCACCCCGTTTCCGAACTAGATGCATCAATCCTTCGGATCAAACTGTCATCACGTTTTTAGGGTGACGCTCAATTCCAGCGGATTTAGTTTTCTTTATACAGTTCATTTCAGATGTTTTTTGGTCGTTTCTCGTTTGAGGGAGGAAGGAGTTACAATATGAATTTCTTCTGTGTTATGTCAATATTATGGTGTAGAGATGTTACGGTTATCCTCGAAATTGGTTAAGGGTTATGTCGAACTATGTATTTATTTAAGAATGTCGTTGACTGATATAGTTATGTTATTTTGGATACAAAAAAAAATCCAAAGAGTGTTAGTAACATACAAACAACTTATTGCCTAGTGTTAGTAACAATCAATCTCCATAAAAACTTCTGAACAACCAACCGGACCCACAAAGCGACAACTAGGTATAATTTAAACCGGAGAGCCGAAGCGCTGAGCTAGTTTCCAGAATGCCGTTTTGACTGTCTCTCGCTTCTCTCTGTTGCGTCGCAGTTTTTTTGTTTATAATCGCGTAAAAACCGTCGGTAACGGTTTGTGCAAATATTTCCGATACACTACAGTAACGAGGTAGCCACAATAACATCCTAAAAGCATTGTTATTTGCACGCGCAGGACCACCTGCGATCTCTTAATTCAATTGTTATTGACTCACAGATTGTCCGTGTACTAACATTGGCAATAAGCTTTGGAAAGTGAAGTACTTTTACTAGGTCTGTACACCGTGCAAATCAATATGTTCGGTTCTAGACCGCTAGAATATTGCGCTACCTCTCAATGTCCACATTGTGTCTGATACCGAACCGACTGAATTCGGAAGCGGATTTATCAAATTTGGATTACGCGCGTAGAGCTTAAATGGCCTTATTTTTAGATTGCGTAGAGTTATAAATTTTCATTTTACCTATTCTAGAGACAAGCAGACTTGAGTAATTGATATTAGTATCAGCTTAACACCTCCAAGCTTTTTTTCAGGAATAAAAATTGTTTTATTCCTGAGAAAAAACTGAGAGCAGTGGTGGGCGAGTGGTAACGGCCCCGACTTACGAGTTGACGCGGTTTAAACCTGGCCAAACTCATTAATTTGTGCAATTTATATCATCACCACTGCTCTCAAAACGGTGAAGAAAAACATCGTGAGGAAACCGGCATGTCCTAGAACCGAAAAAATCGAAGACAATCATGTGATCCGCACTGGGCTCGCGTATTGGGTTACCGCCCATTCTCTCTGCTAGAGAGGAGGCCTGAGTCCCAGTGGGAACGTTATAACGCTGATGTTATGCTATGCTATGCTAAAAATAGTTTTGACATACGGACAGACGTACAGACTAATAGATGAACAGACGGATCGACTGATAAAGTGGCTTTTTGCCAACTGGAGAGCGGAACCTTAAAAAGCTCATCAAAAATTTCATCATCATCATCAGCCTTTTTTTTATGTTCCCACTGCTGGGACACAGGCCTCCTCTCTAAGAGAGGGAATGGGCCGTAATCCACCACGCGGGCCCAGTGCGGGTTGGTGAATGTCACATGTCTTCGAATTTTTGGTTCTAGGACATGCTGGTTTCCTCACGATGTTTTCCTTCACCATTTTGAGAGCAGTGTGATGAAAATAAATTACATAAATTAATGCGCCTGGCTGTGTTTGAACTCGCGACCTACAAATCGTAAGTCGGAGTCTTTACCACTCGGCCACCATTGCTCAAAAACTTGGTTTAGTTAAATTCTACCTACACAATAATAATCTAAAGCAAAAGTACTTCTTCTTATACTCGTATGCACGTTCACTGTACACAGCTGTACTCATAGATACAAAGTCCTCATTATTTCACAAAGCGCGGCTGCTAAGTACAGAATTCCAATTAAAGTGGGTCTACGCTAAAAGAGCCGAGCAAGAGTGGAGCGAGATTCGTGCTTAAATTCGTATAGTGTGGCCCGATTCTAGAAGAGCCGAGTACGAACGAAGCATGAGGCAAGCAAAAATTCGTGTAGTGAGATCCGACTCTAGAAGAGCCGAGTACGAACGAAGCATGAGGCAGGCAAAAATTTGTGTAGTGAGATCCGACTTTAGAAGAGCCGAGTATGAACGAAGCATGAGGCAAGCAAAAATTCGTGTAGTGAGATCCGACTCTCGAAGAGCCGAGTACGAACGAAGCATGAGGCAGGCAAAAATTTGTGTAGCTAGATCCGACTTTAGAAGAGCCGAGTATGAACGAAGCATGAGGCAAGCAAAAATTCGTGTAGTGAGATCCGACTCTCGAAGAGCCGAGTACGAACGAAGCATGAGGCAGGCAAAAATTTGTGTAGCGAGATCCGACTTTAGAAGAGCCGAGTATGAACGAAGCATGAGGCAAGCAAAAATTCGTGTAGTGTGGACCGAATCAAGACGAGATCAAAAATTCGTTAGTTCTAAGCCTGGGTTAGTTCTAGTGGAGCATGAGTCAAGCTAAAATTGGTGTAGTGGAGACCGACTCTAGAGGAGTCAACCACGTGTGGAGCATGAGTCGAGCTAAAATTCATGTACTGGGGACAGACTCTGGAGGAGACCAAAAATTGTACGTTCTATAGGTTTTTTTTATGGTAGGTAAAATCATCCAATGACAAATCCCGCCCTTGGGTGGGGCGGGAAATAGTGTCAGACTCTTACTGACTAAAAACCTACCCTGCTCCATTCTTTGCCTTTGTCCCAGGGCCCCGGGTAACATTTTCACATAACCTTTGGCCCCAGTAGGCTTCGGCCCTGCTGGGCCCCTGCAGTTTGCTGACAACTCCTTGAGGCGCACGGGAACAGTGCGCGCCGTAAACGACTTGAGCTCGGACCGGTCTGTTACCGGACGGACGGACAGCGAGCTACCCATTGCCCGCCGTCCGCGAGCCCGCGCCTACGGTGGCTAAGTTCTATAGGCGGGTTACGAGCCGAGTTCAAATTCGTGTAACGTCGCTCATGTTCGGTTCCTTTAGAGCCAGTCCACACTACACGAATTTGAACTCGGTTTGTGCTCCGTTCGTCCTCAACTCCTCTTGTGTAGAACCACCTTTACAATTCCAGATGATACGAAGTAAAGTTTAATTATGTCCGTTGTCACAGGTCTGTCCTTAATCACCAGAGACCTAATACTGTCACCCGTAACAGGTTTTGTCTCGAAATAATCCTTATCCTTTAACTTTTCCGGTATACCTTTTAGTAGGTGTCACTGTGATGTTATGTGTCTGATTAGATTACACATGCTACCTCCTAAACTCGGCAAAGTTTATCTAGCATTATAATTGGACGAAGTTGGCGGCGGGCAAAAGCTTTTGCACGGTTTGATTGTGTTTTTTGGCACGAACTACATGTATTATCATAGATATATAGTGTCTCAGTATTGGACAGATAAATGATAAATAAATGATAAATGATATTTGTTTTGCAAATAGGGTTGCTACCAGCTTGATTTGCTCGAGTCAATTGAGTAGTAAGCCAAGAGGATCATAGGTAATGATGCACTTGTCGCGTCGAAGCTTTCAAGTCTTGAGCATTAACGCCGAGTTGCTAGCTTTTCAGTTTTATATCGGTTGGATTTCGTGGAGTACGCATCATAATTGCACAACCTAATTCCGCTAAGCCCGTTCCCTTATCGGACCACCAGAAGCACGGTAATGCGTCACCGGTAGGCACATGGTGGTTATCCCATCCATTCACACTAAACGTTTTGGGAATACGTTCATGGTGCGCACAGCTATAAAGTGGGTTACAACTTATGGGACTTTAAGCCAAGAGAGAATGGGTTACAAGTGAACTCAACCTTAGGCCATATTATCGCATATCAAGTGAGATAGTAGTCAAACGTGAGCCTATCAGTAAATTAAAAAAATACTACTCGCCTTGGTGACACGTTAAGTGTTCGATTACAGAGACTCGGTGCGTTGCGCGGCGCGTCGGGCGGTCCGTCGTACGTTGCCATATGTTTGTGTTAGCGCGAGCGACGAAACGCCCAACGCGCCGCGCAACACGCCGCGTCTCCGTAAACACGGACTGAGCGTTAAAAATCTGCATGTCAGAGAGTTTTGGACCTAACTAACAAAATATGATTTGAATATTTTTGGAACACCGCTAACGAAAGGCATTTTGTTTGTATCGCGTTTACTTAACAAAAGAAACACGTTTTTAGGCACAAGCACCAGAATAATAACTTTTTTTTACAACCAATAAAGACTAAACTATAAAAGAAAATCTAAGACGTAATACATCTAGTTTACTGAGAAAATAAAACGTACATAAAATGTTAATAATAAAAGAAGAAAGAATTCTACAAACGTTTTGTTTGTATTGTGTGTGAAGAAATGAAGATCAAAATATTACGGATTGCCCAAAGTGCTGTATTTTTTGCTGTGGTAAAAGAATTTCTACCTGTTTATTGGATCTGTAGCTCTAGTAAATAATTTCTATTTCTTGGTTTGGCTTCGTAATAGTATAAATGATAATACTAGCTGTTGCCCTCGGCTCCATTTGCATGAATTTAGTACTTCCCATCTTTAAGGTGCTATTCGAACCTTGGCTGCAATTTGCGGATGCAGGCAGCACATAACTGGTTTTCTATGTAAGGAATTCTATGAAAAGAATTCCGAACGTGGCTTCGGCTGCAGGTTGTAGCAACACTTGCAGCCAAGGCTCAGCAACTCTGGTTTTCCATGTAGTAGGTATAGATTTCTGTAAAAACATTCCGAACGTGGCTGCCGCCGCTTGTGCTACCTGAATCTGCAGCCTGCAGCCAAGTTCGAAAGGCACCTTTATAAACCTAACTGCTGTCCGTGGTTTTGCTTTCGTAAAAGTAAAAATTTGTAACATCCTCCTCCTTGCGTCGTATTCCTCAATGCTGAGGGTTGACTTCCCTGCTTCATCACTTTCACTCGCACGACACTTGTAACATACTCCCAGGAAAAATTGGAATGTATCCTGTACATCCGTTAGAGCGTGATAGATATTTAGCATGACTATACTTTAGCTTATTCCTGTTAAATCGCTAGCGATTTAACAGGAATAAGCTAAAGTGAGGCATAATTATATTATAAATGTCATTTATTTCTTAGATATAAACTACTTTGCTGCAATGGAAATGACACTTGCTGAGGTTCCCTTCTCCTAAGCTTTTGCTAGCAATAATTCTAGAGTTTTACAATATCAGTTTAAATATAAAAGTTGCAGTTGAAATTACAGTTAAGAAAAAACATGATATCACGTACAAAAAGATGTGTGTGAACGAATCAGGAATAAAGATATCCACAGGAGAACCAAGGCTGCCAACATAGCACGAATAATTGCCAAACTAAAATGGCAATGGATAGGGTACATTGGTCGCAAAACACATGGCCGTTGGGCTGAAAGGTTCTGGAATGGCAGCCGCGTACCAGAAGCTCTCCTACAAGGTGGACCTATGATCTGGTAAAGTTGCGGGAATCCGATGGATGCGAGATGCACAGGACCGTTCATTGTGGCGACATTTGGGGGAGGCTTATGTCCAACAGTGGACATCTTAGGACTGAAATGATGATGATGACGTTCAACACTGTTTTATAGGGTGATATATAATAATGGAAAAAAAAACTGCGGAGTTTGTTTGTTTGAACGAGCCAATCTTAGAAATTACTAGTTCGAATTGAAAAAAATAATATTTCATTTTTCGATAGCTAATTTATCGAGGAATATTAAACTCCCTACGAGGCCCAGCCTGCTAACTGCAGGCAGGCAGGGTCGAAGCCTGCTGGGGTCAAGGGCCGTTTTCTGAGAGGAAGGCTCAGCCCCGGCACTATAGGCAACGAAGGAACGGGGTAGGTTTTTAGTCAGTAAAAGTCTGACACTACTTCCCGCTCCACCCAAAGGCGGGATTTGTCATTGGATGATTTTACCTACCAAAAAAAAAAAATCTCCCTACGGTCAATACGAAAAAAGGAGCATCCAAATTTTCTATTTTCACGAGCGTGAAGTCATTTTCCGAAACTAGTTCTTTATAAACAAACATCATAATAATGTTATTTCAAAACTTTCTTTAAAATTCAAGCTAAAACAATCTTAAGAGAAACCTGCTGTTATAAGACATTTCGTTGCACCTTTTTCTGCCAAGTTTCCATAGGAGCTATCTATACTGATTGCATTAAATATGTAAACTCCTAAACCAGTTTTTCCTCCATGCTGTATTTTTCTGCGATAATGTAGTCAGAGCCACCATATATGTATGTACCTAGGTATTCACCTAGCTCTCTATACAGCCTTATTTCTAGTATATGTGAAACCTGAAACACCAGTCTAGTTTTTTACAAGCTTTCTATTAGCTTGCACTGTATGTAACTATGAATGTTCGGCTCAAATCTTGCAACTCAATTTTGAAGCAGATATCTTCAACCGATTGAGCTGAAATTTTACATGCATGTGTAAATCGGGTGACAATGCAACATTATGATGACATGGAGCTGATCTGATGATGGAGCTGGAAGGTATCCATAGGAACTCAGCAATAAAACAATACAACCCCATCGAGTTTGGGCTCGCTTGATTAGTACTAACGAGTACTTTAATCCTGTATGATAGCCAGGGTCTGATGATGGAGCCGGAAGGTGATCATAGGAACTCCACGGTTAAACGATACAACCCAATCGAATTTGGGCTCGTTTGATTCGTATCGACGAGTACTTTCATCCTATATGGTAACCAAGGTCTGATGATGGAACTAGAAAGTGATCACAGGAACTCTGCACTTAAACGACACAACCCCATCGAATTTGGGCTCGTTTAGTTTGTATTGACGAGTACTTTCATCCTATATGGTAGCCAGGGTCTGATGATGAAGCCGGAAGGTGGTCATAGGAACTCCGCAGTTAAACGATACGACCCCATCGAGTTCGAGCTCGTTTGATTAGTATTGACGAGTACTTTGATCATGTATGGTAGCAAGGGTCTGATGATGGGCTCGGAAGGTGGTCATAGGAACTCCGCAGTTAAACGATACAACCCCATCGAATTTGGGCTCGTTTGATTCGTATTGACGATAACTTTGATCCTGTTTAATAGCCAGGGTCTGATGATGGAGCCAGAAGGTGATCATAGGAACTCCGCAGTTAAACGATATAACCCCATCGAATTTGGGCTCGTTTGATTCGTATTGACGAGTACTTTCATCTTATATGGTAACCAAGGTTTGAAGATGGAACTGGAAGGTGGTTACAGGAACTCCGCACTTAAACGACACAACCCCATCAAATTTGGGCTCGTTAAGTTTGTATTGACGAGCACTTTCATCCTATATGGTAGCCGGAGTCTGATGATGGAGCCGGAAGGTGGTCATTGGAACTCCGCAGTTAAACGATACGACCCTATCGAGTTCGAGCTCGTTTGATTAGTATTGACGAGTACTTTGATCATTTATGGTAGCCAGGGTCTGATGATGGAGCTGGAAGGTTGCCAGAAGAACTCCGCAATTAAACCATATAACCCCATCAACTTTAGGCTCATTTGATTTTTATTACAAGCTTTCTATTAGCTTGCACTGTATGTAACTATGAATGTTCGGCTCAAATCTTGCAACTCAATTTTGAAGCAGATATCTTCAACCGATTGAGCTGAAATTTTACATGCATGTGTAAATCGGGTGACAATGCAACATTATGATGACATGGAGCTGATCTGATGATGGAGCTGGAAGGTATCCATAGGAACTCAGCAATAAAACAATACAACCCCATCGAGTTTGGGCTCGCTTGATTAGTACTAACGAGTACTTTAATCCTGTATGATAGCCAGGGTCTGATGATGGAGCCGGAAGGTGATCATAGGAACTCCACGGTTAAACGATACAACCCAATCGAATTTGGGCTCGTTTGATTCGTATCGACGAGTACTTTCATCCTATATGGTAACCAAGGTCTGATGATGGAACTAGAAAGTGATCACAGGAACTCTGCACTTAAACGACACAACCCCATCGAATTTGGGCTCGTTTAGTTTGTATTGACGAGTACTTTCATCCTATATGGTAGCCAGGGTCTGATGATGAAGCCGGAAGGTGGTCATAGGAACTCCGCAGTTAAACGATACGACCCCATCGAGTTCGAGCTCGTTTGATTAGTATTGACGAGTACTTTGATCATGTATGGTAGCAAGGGTCTGATGATGGGCTCGGAAGGTGGTCATAGGAACTCCGCAGTTAAACGATACAACCCCATCGAATTTGGGCTCGTTTGATTCGTATTGACGATAACTTTGATCCTGTTTAATAGCCAGGGTCTGATGATGGAGCCAGAAGGTGATCATAGGAACTCCGCAGTTAAACGATATAACCCCATCGAATTTGGGCTCGTTTGATTCGTATTGACGAGTACTTTCATCTTATATGGTAACCAAGGTTTGAAGATGGAACTGGAAGGTGGTTACAGGAACTCCGCACTTAAACGACACAACCCCATCAAATTTGGGCTCGTTAAGTTTGTATTGACGAGCACTTTCATCCTATATGGTAGCCGGAGTCTGATGATGGAGCCGGAAGGTGGTCATTGGAACTCCGCAGTTAAACGATACGACCCTATCGAGTTCGAGCTCGTTTGATTAGTATTGACGAGTACTTTGATCATTTATGGTAGCCAGGGTCTGATGATGGAGCTGGAAGGTTGCCAGAAGAACTCCGCGATTAAACCATATAACCCCATCAACTTTAGGCTCATTTGATTTTTATTGATGAGTACTTGAATCTTAAATGGTAACCAGGGTCTGATGATGGAGCTCGAAGGTTGCCATAAGAACTCCGCAATTAAACGATATAACCCCATCGACTTTAGGCTCATTTGATTTGTAATGACGGTACTTGGATCCTATATGGTAACCAGGGCCTGATAATGGAGCTGGAACGTGGTCATAGGAACTTCGCAGTTAAATGACACAACCCCATCGAAATTAGGCTCATTTGATTTGTATTGACTATTGCTTGGATCAAATATGGTAACCAGGTTCTGATGATGGAGCTGGAAGGTTACAATAGGAACTTTGTAAAAAATCGACACAATCCCATCGAGTTTGGGCTCATTTGATTTTTATTGATGAGTATTTGGATCTTATATGGTAACCAGGGTCTGATGATGGAGCTGGAAGGTTGCCATAAGAACTCCGCAATTAAACGATATAACCCCATCGACTTTAGTCTCATTTGATTTGTAATGACGAGTGCTTGGATCCTATATGGTAACCAGGGTCTGATGATGGAGCTGGATCGTGGTCATTAGAACCCCGTAGTTAAACGACACAACCCCCTTCGATCGTACTAGTTAGTTTTAATACACTACTACAAAATAGGTACCAATTGAAAGGGCTTGCAGAGAGTAACTTGAAAAATAAAGTGACATTACTCTAAATCCAATATTTTCCTTTTTCTCAGTCATACTCTTGGTGGAGTGGTAGTGGTCATGGATCGTCTGGTAGGTTGGTTGCGGCTTTTGTGAGACTTCTCCATCTCTCTCTATTCATGGCACTTCGTGTACATTCAATGAGGGAACACTTCGAAGATGATTTAGTGAGGTCTGTCCATCTGGTAGGCGATTAGCCGCGAGAACGTAGGCCCTGTACCACCAAACGTTCCAAAGAGCTTTCATTGCCTATGATTTATCCAAACATCTTAAAAATTCGCTGTTGTAGACGAAAGTTTTTGTTTGATGCAAAGCTCTCTAAGAATGGAAACTTTAGTACGGTGAGCAGTCTGTTTTTTCCTCAGTAAACGCCTTCAGCGTGACATTTCAAGAGCGTCAATCTTTTTACGGTGCTTGAATCTTCTCCGCATTTCCCAGTATTTGTGATTGTGGATCCCAGGTAGATAAACTCTGGACAACTTCGCAATTGGCTATTTCATGTAAATTAGGTTGATTGTTAGTCTTACGATCCACCACCATCATTTTTGTTTCATAAATCTAACCTGGCAGACTTCTCAGGCGGTCGCCTCCTTCTGCGAAGCAGTAATGCTAGCAAAGTAGGAGGCCGGCCGCATCAGGCAACTGCGCTCACGCCGCAGTCGCCGCCGTAATTCCAAACCCGACTTCCTGCCACCGTAGGCGTGGACTTGCGGACGGCGGGCAATAGGTAGCTCGCTGTCCGTCCGGCCGATAATAGACCGAACCAAGTCCAAGGGCAGGGGATGTCATTGGATGATTTTACCTACCATTAAAAATAAAATAAAAAAACACCTAGCAGACTTCTAAAGATAGCAGACTAAGTTTCTTATACTTTCCTATAATATGGGTAACAAATGAAAGGATTTGCTGAGAATACAAATGTGATTTAAATAAGGTATAACTGAAAAATAAAAAATAAATTACAAATAAAAAAACTTTTTTAAAAACAAGCTTTCAATTAAATGGGCTAAAAAGAAGAAAATAAACTTTTCCTTTATAATTTTTACTATCAATTTATAACGGCATTACACAATTTTTATGATATAAAAGCTTGTCGCGAGATTTAACTTTAAATAAGTTAAAAAACTTCATCTACTGATTTTAATATTTTCAAAATCTCGCGACAAGCTTTTATGTCATATAAATTGTGTAATGCCGTTATAAATTGATAGTAAAAATTATAAAGGAAAAGTTTATTTTCTTCTTTTTAGCCCATTTAATTGAAAGCTTGTTTTTAAAAAAGTTTTTTTATTTGTAATTTATTATGTTAAAATCTATGTTCAAAATTTCAAAACTGTATTATGAAAAATCACAAAGTTATAAGTCAGTTATGGTACTTAGTTGGCGACATAAATACACGGTCACGAGGCCACCTGGGCGATTGAGCGGTTGTTTTGCTCCCGCATCCATAATAATGCCCGCTATGACTTGCCGTGACCTGTTTTGTACTTAGTGTCAGTGGTGTCCAACTTGTAACCTTTTTAAATATTTTTGGAAAAAAATATAACATGGTGTAAAAACTATTAAAAAATTGATTCAGTTACTGATTCAAACAATATTCAGGTTTCGCATATACTAAAAATAATGTTGTATATAGTAAAATTGCGAAAAAGTATGCTAGTTAGTAGCTTCACCTAACTGGTCAAAATGTACTGAACTTGGCTGATTTTATTCGCAATTTCAGGTTTGGTCCCATAGTAAAAGTTGTTTGTTATCATGACCACAATCACGTGTTTAAGTATCTGTTACTAATTACCCGTCACCCTATACTAATAACTCTGCACATAAACAGTGAAAATGGTGAGAGGAAAGTGGTAACGTAAAGTCTTGAAAGATGGCTCTATTGGAGCAGTGATAAAACGATTGGCTACTGTGCTGCATGCTGTAGATTCCATTCCCAGACCAACTAAACATCTGTATGATCTAAAGACAGTTTCGGGTCTATATGTCTTGTTTATGAAACTTTACCTGTTTGTGAACGCACCCACGTCACGAGAATAATTCTTAATGTGGACCAACGTCTTTTTTTTTGTTATAAAAAAAAAACGAAACTGGATTTCTTTTTAATTTAGTAATCTTTAACGGGAAAACTGGTTTAATAATTTCCAATGACCACTGAATTCTCAGTCAAAGGAAATTGGTAAATGAAAATACAGAATAAACTTGAAAATATCGGAATATAAGTTTTAATTAAACAGTTCCACTGCACTGCTACAAACTTTGAAGTTTCTCACAGAAATATAACGCAAAAAAATTTTTGCTTCCAGATTGGCATGCAGACTTCTTACGTGCAAACAACAAATAACACAATCACATTCTTTAAAGAAATGGACACCGTTATGATAAGGTACCGTTAAAAAGCATCGATAATGTATATTATAAGGGACGATACGTTACGCGCTAACATCTCAATCAGAAAACCTGGACTTGAAACTTAGGCCAAATTCACCAAGAAACTAATCGCGATTATATAAAACAAAACGCAGTTTGAGCGCCTAATCTAGTAGTTTACGCTAAACTCAGTTTCAATTCTTTTATTGTCGCCCATGTTTACGACACGCGTCTTTAAACTTGATTACGCTGAGCTCAGTTTAGTTGAACTGAGTTTTTATATTGAATGATGAAATCAGCCCTTAGACGCAAACTACAGATGAAAAGGTGTAAAAAGTTGCTTTTAAAATCTACCCTCCTATATTATTTTATAATATATCATTCTTTACGCCCTGTACGAGCAAACTCGTACATATCAATTGACATCGACTTTATAAACTATTGAACAAAACTATTTTATAATCGATATCTTGTTTTGTATAAAGTCTAACCAATTTTTGATTTATATCTAGTTTTAATATTCTCATGCAAGTAAATAAACAAAAGTCATATGAGAATAAACCTACCTCAACGTACTTCAATATTTAGCTTTTACATACTCCATATATGTAGATACTAAGGTATTTCTGATACGTAACAGCATCATTGATTTTCGGTGTACATGTTGGCAGTTAATTGTAGGTACATGAGGCAGAGCATGTCATTGCAAAATTAAATATGCATTAATTCCCCACAATATGCACGAACACCCACGTTTGTGTGTTAAGTGTCAAGCGTTTAACATAGCGTGCTCAGGATTGGCAATTTAAACTTTTTAATATTGCAATTTTTTTAACGTCCCCCAAAGCAAACTACCGTCTAACTTTTAATTTTAATCCAGCTGAGTTTGACACATTTTGTAATAAAAATATACCAGGTATGAAAATGTACGAACGTGGTACCTAAAATTAATTTATTTCAAAATAAGTTACTGGCTAAATACTGTATTTGAAATACCTTTTTACATTAGCCCTTTTTCTGATAATTTTACAGAAATTAATTTTGTTGAATGTTTATTTATCTGAAAAATATTGAATTGTAATCAGTTCATCACAATATGTGACTGATTAGGATTTGGAGTACAATAATGGATATATTACATACCACCAATCAGATCTTTACCAAAATTATTTTATTTTACGGCAATTTCACCCTTGTCCTGCTTTTTTTAAAAGCCCTATTCCTTTGTACAAATTTGTATTACTCACTGTTTAATACGGTTCAAATTCCCCAATTTGGTCGCGTAGAAAAAAGGCAAATCAAGTTAATTCACCAATTTTACTCAGTAAATGCGGAATCAAGTCAAACGTTCCATGTCATTCGCGATTTCGTTATTCCCAAAGGAATCTGTGGAGTCCCTGATTTATTCGTTCTACGTATCCTATACATTTTTGTTTAAACATATTTTAAAGACACATGATTGGTTTGTGGATAACGATTCCTTGATTAATGAGACACGTTAGCTTGTTCAACAAGGTAAAATTTCATCGAAAATGGATCTAAATTGCCGCTGAATGCGCCGCCCTTTATGAGCAACATGGTTCCCCAATAACTTATTTTTGTCTCTTTCACACTTCTATACAAACCCGTAACTTGATTTGTGAAACAAATTAGTTACGAAGACTAAAGTTGCTCGTATGCTCTATCTCTAAATTCAAATACTGAGTTTTTCAAAATCAGGAACTTTTTAGGAAAAAAGTAATAATTGTTATTAATATTGTACAATAACTGGCACACAGCAAAAACTTTACACGGTTTTGCTGTAGCTTTTCTGTTCAGTACTGACATACATAATATATATTGATTTTGTTGACGAGAAATTATTAGCCATGATAGGATCAAATCCTCGTGTTTGATTTGATAACTGCTGTATACTGTTATTCGATTCCAAACCGAATGTACACAAAATATTTTCTCAAAAAATTACTTTTGATTTGTTAGAATTTAAGCAACAAAATGTAGTGCAGCTTGAGAAGGCACAGCCTGGGTTTGGGCATCATCTAATCGGATCGTAAGAACTAATATGTAGTGTTTGATATCCATCATGCACGCTTGCTTAGAAGGAAACTGTTCGCTATTAACCTATAAATTGTGGCTATTTGGAAACAGGTCCTGTATCGGCAGGGAATTCCACTGTAGCAGTAGGTACTGCTACGCAGCACAAAATACGCACAAAATATTTTGGGAACACGGCTATTGTAGGTACAATAGTCATGTTCCCACGAGCCCAGTCGGGTTGGTGGATGTCACATGTCTTCGAATTTTTGGTTTTAAGACATGCCGGTTTCCTCACGATATTTTCCTTCACCGTTTTGAGAATAGTAGTCTGATACAAATGAAATGTTTCTGTTACAGTTCCAGAACAGCAGATCTGGTGAATCTCCTGGAGACGGTGGTATTACAGATGGGGAAAGGTGACAGGCCGGTTAAGAGATACTTCCAATCCTACTCCACACCCTTCTACGAAACTCAAGAAATAGTGTCCATTGGCAGGCCTGATTCTAGGAGACTGTTTTAGTTATATTCGCATTAAAAATATCTAGATACTTGTTTTCAATTATTTTGTGCCACAAAATGAGAAAGAAGTTGGTGACCCACCTAATGCTAAGTAGATACTGCCGCTTATGGACATCTACAATACCTTCGGTACCAAAAAGTGCCCACCTTTTTTGAAGAGGACTGCCTTTTCAAAACGGGTGGGAATTTCAATAAGGGCTTGGAGCTACTAAGTCCCTAACCCTACTTCAATGTCTGAACATGTATGTATTTTATTTTGTTTTTTATCTTCTAAAGAATAAATGTCAATGTTTTAGTAAATATCGAAAATTATTTTAAATATTTACTTACTGAAGTATAAACAGTAACTAGTCAAGATGAACGGTGTGCGATTGACGAAATCCATGTCCAACCCCCACTGTTGTTAGCTGACGATGTGTAAAATGGTGGAAAACATTGACTTCACAAGGTTAACAGGAGCAAACCCGAGGTACATTTACATACAACCGCTCTTACGTGATTACTTGTATGATGTTATCACACATCTTTCTTCAGATATTTTGAATACATAGATATCTTGTTATATTATTGTTGAGACCTCCGCCTTCAACATCGCAACGCGCCGCGCGCCGCGCGCCGGCTGGAGTGAACGAGAGGAGCGGGGACAGCGGGGGATCAGCTGGCGACGACGGCCGCCCGGCATTCCACACCGCGCATCCACCAGTCACCTGTCACTAGCCCAGACGAACGACCGCGCTCGCGCATCCTAACCTTTTTACCTGTTTGTTCCGTAGACGCGACATATTTTCCCATTGTACAATCTAGTACTTCGTACAATACAGATTTACATTTATACAGTCCGCTAGTTTTAATACCTCTTCGTGAACCAGCCACGCACTCCCCAACAATTATCTAAGCTTTTATAAAAATCAAAATAAAAATTTGAAAAAGTATACACATTTAAAAATCTGCTATTTTACGTGGACTTGGATCCTCCATAATGTGTCTATACTAAAAAACTTATATTTTGCTTTGCACATTTAATCGAGATTCAAAATAGTGACCATTTTTCTCCAAAACTTATAAGAGTTTAAAAAAAACACGTATTTCCTGGATCAAGTTTTGTGAAGTATTCGAGTAAATTGTGGAATTACCGAATGCCAACAGAGTTTTCAGGCGTTATCTCTCTTCTTTCGCGATGCCTCTCTATCAAACTTCGCGTTAGATTGCTTTAGATGAATCAATAAGTTTTTAAACCATGTTCGATGTTAACAATATACGAGTGGGAAAGCCCACCTTGAGTTAAATTGTGGCAACTACACAATCACCAAATTTATCAAAAAACATACATACATTTTTTCATACAAAAAGCAAAGTGTTTTTCTTTAATTCCACAATATCCCACAATCGCACATTGTGTAATAATTCATGCAAATAAAAACTCCAAAAAGCTGAATAAAACAGATGCAAAAACCAGTCCATACGTATAAATTTGCTATTGTAACCATTACAAAAGTTCGGTGCAACCGCGTACTCGGTAGTTGCGGCAGCTCACTTGCATCGCTGTTACATTCTTTAATTAAAATTATATAAAAGCTTTTCGGAGAAATGCTTCTGTTCGTTCGTATTTAGTTCGTTCATTTGTTTTTGTCTGTGAATAGAACTGGGTATGTTGTTTTCGGCATAATGCGGTGGCTCAGTATTGTTGCGATGAAGTTGTTTAATTAAATCGTGTTTGCATTAGACTTTGTTTCCGAAAGGATAGTTTTGTTGTATGTGGCAATCTAGTTTAGTAGTTTCTGTATCTCTAAAAGCGCATAAAATCTTTCTTTGATATAATTGCCTGGACTTCTTGAGCTATAGTTAACTAATTCAAAAAAAAAGTTTTTGATTCGAATGTTTGTTACCTCAGAACTCCGTGATTTGTAAACCGAATTGGATTTTTTAAATTTTTGTTTCACAGAATATGCTTTCAGATATTTTTCACCATTTTTATCTTAATCTACATTTAATATATTCATCCACAAGTAGAAATTATATTCATTTGCATCCAGAAAATCTGGTGGAGTTTACTGATGAATTAGACCACAGATGACCAAAGGAACTTCTTGCTTCGAAAGTCTCAGGTGGTGATAATATAAACATCAAATGGTTTTGATAAAAATGAGGATGAAGAAACTGGATGGTAGGCACCGGAACATCATATATTCACTTGTGCTGGTCATACACTATATAATAATCAAAGGAACCACCAAAGACAGACACCTTTTATTAATGTCCACAAGCTAACTCTAAAAGCGGCCAACTCGAGTTACATTTTCATACAACCGCTCTTAACTTATTATGATTTTATTACATATCTTACTTCAGATATTTTGGATACACAGACATCTTGATGATATTATCTAAAAATTCAAAACTCAAATTTGTGTAAAACTAATTCAGTAAAAAACTCTGAAAATCTTCTATTTTACGTGAATTTTGGCCCTCCATCATGGAATAATATTAAAAACATATAAAAGTACTCCTATAGAAGCCTTGCACATTTAATCGAGATTCTGAATGATGACAATTTTTCTCGAAAACTTTTATAAGTTAAAAAAAGAACACGTATTTCCTGGAACAAGTTTTGTGAAATATTCGAGTAAATAATAGAATTACCGAATGAGAGTTTTCAGGCGTTATCTCTCTTTTTTCGCATTGCCTCTCCATCAAACATCGTGTTGGATTGCTTTGGATGAAACAAGAAGCTTTTGAACCATGCTCAAAGTTGACGACAGGCGAGTAGGGAAGAGTGACCTTAATGTAGTCAATGACAGCCTCAAAGTAGCCTTTAACCTCATTTATTAAATAATTAAAACAATTTGTCAAATTGACTCCGGCTACAAGACCAAATTTTCTCAAATTTTCATTCAACTAGTGTGCCGCCGTTTTCTTACGACACATAAATCCATCCAAGTCTCAAGGATGTTGTAAATCAGAGGACGACAGCCAGTAAAAGAGGACCTGCATTTATTGAGATAACGGTAACAGAGTGAAGTGTCGTTAGACATTCCTACTTTTATTGGGAAAGTGGTGTACCTACTAATGCCTTGATCACATGTACATTCAGGGCTCAAAAGTGCAGTTGCACTCTACCGACACTAAAGTATGTAAAATTTCTTTGTAAAAGAGGGTCAATGGATCATTACCCATTTAGTTTGTAGCATAGAATCTAAAATATTGAATAAACTAGTTGCAGAACACTGGAATTCTACTACAATGAAATTTTAGACAGTTTAGCATTGTTAGAGTGCAATTGCACTTTTGACCCCGGACTCTCGGAACTCTCGGCCGAATACTCGGTATGTATGAACATAGCGCTGAGTGCTCGGCCGAGCGCTTATCTCTACAACTCGCTTACATCACTGTCTCGGCCGAGCAATATTTAACTGACTCGCTCTTTTACTCGGTACGTGTGATCAAGGCATAAGCGTCTGTAGAAAATTACAGTTATACTACTCGTCAAACAAGTTAAACCATCATGACAGTTGACATTGAATGCACAGTAACCAGTCTTCATCGAAGTGGGGGGCTGCCCGTAACCCATGGCAAATGGTTCAACTTATTTGCCGCGTACTATATCTACTGAGTAAATAACTTTTACCGCAGTTTGGTTTACTTACGTTAGTTTCTCTTTTAATTAATGGAGGGCTCGCCAGCATTTCCAATTTGTTAATTAATATTTGTTAGGTTTTAGACCTAAAGTTTGTAAATTAAGTGGTGAACCAAATTCGTTGTGGCTAAATTTAATCTTGAATCGCGTATTTTTAGTTCGTTCATAAATTATTTTGTAGACTTTGATTATATATGTGCGAATTTAATTCGCACATAGATGCTATACTTAGCATCTTGACTATGGCAATACAGATCACTCGGTTTAAAAAACGAATGCTGACTTGCTGAAGGCCAAAAGGTTCTGGAGGGGTGATCGCGTTTCGTAAGGATCGACCTAGGATTGAAATGTCTCCTACCAGCTGGCATTGTCTTACTGTAGGTAATGACATGGATGTTAGGTAGATAGAAAAAACGCAGAACAAAAAAATAGAAAAGAATAAACTTTAATGTTACAATTTCAGAACAAACTTAAACCTGTGGGTACATTGGCGGTCTTAACGCTGACAGTGATGTTTGATGGTTTAAAAGAGTAACCATGAAGTTTCTTGTGCACTAGCTTCTGACGTTTTATTAGTGCCATGCAGTAAGTGGCATATACCACCACATCTCTGCCCATGCCTGCGGTGTTTTTCCTTCGAGTATGACGGAATCAAACAGCTTCTGGAGGGCCCTAAAGATCGGTTTTCCACCTGCCTTCAGTAGTTCGGCCGTAATTCCGTCATCACCTGGCGCCTTGTTGTTATTAAGCTGCTTCAGAGCCATTCTAATCTCGTACAGGCTGACGTCCGGGATATCTTCGGTATATTGTCGGGTCAATCTAGCCCTTCGATCGTTTGCTAACTTCACAGTGGGTTTTGTGATTGACGTGTACAACTGTCCATAAAAAGCCTCGATCTCTCCCAGGAGCTCCGATCTGGCGTATATGAATCTGCTATCTTCGGTCTTCAGTTTCGTGAGCTGGCTCTGCCCAGTATACGGATCTTTCGCAAACACCTTGGAGCCCTTATTTCGCTCAATCGCGTCTTTAATTTTTCCAGTGTTATAGTGACGGAGATCGCGTTTCAAGGACTTAGAGATCCTTCATCAGTCGAGATTTTTTAAGCTTTACATTGATATACATCCTCATACATGGTCTCATCTTCGTTGTCATGGTGTGTCGAGGCGGGAGCGTAAACCTGTATGACCTTCAGCGAATACCTTGATAATATTCTGATTATAAGGTACGCCAACCTGGTCGACACACTCTCGATCTTCACTACATTGTTCACAAGGGACTTGTGGAAGATAAACCCGCCACCCCCTGGGACTGCTGGTCGCCCTCCTGGAAATAGGTTACCGGATTTGAGAATTATCGTGTCCTCCCCCTGTCTTCGGACTTCGGATAATCCCACAATACTCCATCGCCACCCGCTCAATTCTTCCTCAAGTTCGGCGATCTTCTCATCAGACCGGATTGTACCAATCATTTTTACACTATGTTATATTTTTCAAGGCGTACCCAGCACTGGGTTGTGACAGTCACTGTTGCCATTCTACTTTGTTCTGAGGAGGAGGAGACAATTGTGCATGTGCTCCTTGACAGCACAGGTGTCACTGATACACGCACACGAACCTTAAGATCCCTGAATTCCCTCACAGACGCCCTGAAAACATGAGAGACCTAATCAGTTTTTTGAGAGTAGTGGGCTGGTCGGGATATGCCCTCCAAAGGGTTTGGCCGCCTTGGCCCACGTTCAATGGTCCACATAAGTGCGGAGACCATAGCATAGCAATCAGCCTTATAATGTCCTCGCTGCTGTGACTCTGACCTCCTTTCTAGAAGAGGGAATGAGCCATAAATCACCACGTGGGCCCAGTGCGGATTGGTGGATGTCACATTTGTCTTCGAATTTTTGGTTTTAGGACATGCCGGTTTCCTCACGATGTTTTCCTTCACCGTTTTGAGAGCAATAATGATGAAATAAATTACATAAAGTAATGCGCTTGGCTGGGTTTGAACTCGTGGCCTACAACTTGCAAGTAGGACCGTTACCACTCGGCCACCACTGCTCTAACTGCGAAAACCATACTCAAACATAACTTAATGTGCTTAACTCAACAGTAGACGTACAGACAAACTAATATTGGAATTTGTCGAAGAATTCAGTTCTTACTAACAATAGACCGATTTACAGAATACAGGCTTCAAACAGCCACCTGCTCAAACATATATATTATCCTTTCAGCAATGTTTTTCTAGAAAATAATTACATAAAATTCAGTAAATAAATAAGTTTTTATTATTAATCTGGTTTGATTGTTAGTCAGTTGTTTTTCAGTTACATTTTGCGACAGTCGCCTCGGGTTTAGCAAAATGTTGAGAATTGCAATTCTTTTTGTGGTGGCCGCGATTTTTTCGACAGGTAACTTTTATTTTATTTGACTTATGACCGTCTTTTTCATATCGACAGTGGAAATGTAAAATCGCTTAACCGCCACTTTGGTCGAAAATGAGTTATAATATCAAGCAGCATATTTTTCTACGGCTGTTTAAGAATAGTGTAAGTAGGTATTTTGTGGCGCACAATATCTTTTACGTTTCATGTCGCTGAACCGACACTAATTTCCCGGTTTTTGAACCAACGACTCTTGTCTCTGTATTTAAAGTCAAATATCATTAACTATTTATACCTTTATCTCCTAATTTTTAGGTCAGTTTCAAATACTAAAGTTATTTTTATAGTTATTTTTCCTGCACGTCTACATTCAATACAAAGTAAGTACTAAGTTATTGTCTGTTAAAAAAAATCGCCTCGAGTTGGCAACGCCTTCGATTATACCTTTGAAGTTCATCATCACATCAAAACAAAAATTTAATTATGTTTATTACCATTATAATTAAGGGTAAGTACTGAAACTATTGTGAAGAGTATTATACATATATTATTATTTCATCTAATTATATAAAATTCATGGAATTTACTACTCGTCACTATCGACAAACATAATTTTGTTAATAATTGAAATAGTTTTAGAGAAGTGACGAAGTATTATTATTAATAATAATTAATACGTACTATCAAAACTTTTTACTGTTTTAAACTAGACTGAAATAACTACATTCTACTAACAAAATTATGCTTTGTGGACTGAAAATCAGGGCAAATATTTTCTAGTATAAACATTGTTTGATATTTACCAACAATTTTAAATACTACACCAGAAAATTGACAAATAGTTTAACGCTGTTAGAATTCGCGTAATTTATGCATTTAGAACTATTAATGCAAATACAAATGGCGAAATAATTAAAGTCAAATTCGCATGAATTATTTTGCGTTGGAAAATTGTCATATTGTGCTAATTGCAAACATAAATTGGCTATTTGTTTTTTGTATTTACAAACTACTATTAACCGATTTATAGTGCGTAATTTTAATTGTAAAAAGTTTATCTACCGTACACTTTATTATGTATATTACCTAGTTGTAGTTAGTGTTTACCCCTACACTAGGAAGTACTCCTGTATTGTGAGTGCATTCATAAACATGTACGTACACTCACATACACAAGACATTCAGTTCAGGAATAACTAAAAAAATTGTATACGCGACTCGCAGTGCAGCAACCATTCACTCAAACATTGCGTTAACTTTACCGTTCATGAAAAACCCGAACAAATATAGGATCACTTATTTGTCCGTCTGTCTGTCAAGATCTTTTATCTCGAGAACGCGTGGAAGTATCGAGTTGAAATTAAATCTAAATACACAAGTCTGCAGTCCCTTGAAGCTGTGAAAAAATCAAACTTTTAGGCTTACGAAAAAAAAAAGATACGGCTGTTTATGTCGCAAAAAACGTTTACTTCGACCCCTCAAAAGAATCAAATTTCATAGGGTACTTCCCGATGACCTAGAATACTGAAAGTTGGCATGAAGCAAGGTCTCATAGCACAAGTATAGGAAAAAATCTGAAAACTGTAAATTTGTCGTTACGTCACAAAAAAAAAATACGATTCGGGTAAATCTTCGAAACTCGATTCGGGTTTTGAACTGTTTTCATAAGTAAGCTTGTAAGGAACCCTCTGTGCGCCGTCCGACTAGGAGTAGCCCGATTTTTTGAAAAAAGAACACTAGATATCTATTTAAAAATAAAAGGAGAAACTGACTGCCTGATATATTAACGGACAACCGAAACCATAACTCTGATTAGGAACGTGATATTTTGCATAACATTTCTCTTTATGACGTAAACGAGCACTAAGATAGGATTTTCCGAAATTCACTCCCTGTGCTTTTTTATGGTAGATAAAATCATCCAATGACAGATCCCGCCCTTGGGTGGAGCGGAAAATAGTGTCACTCTTACTGACTAAAAACCTACCCTGTTCCTTCGTTGCCTATTATACCGGGGCTGAGCCTTCCTCTCAGAAAACGGCCCTTGACCATGTACTGATGAAACAGGGGTCCGAATTTTGTAAAAAAAAAAACTATTTTTATACGGGCGAAGCCGCTGGCAGAACCTAGTCTATTTATAAAAAATCTTCTGGACTTTTTTCTATAAAACCATTTAAAAATATTCAGTCAGAAATACTTCAACAGAAACTTTCTCGTACTTCGTTAAAAACCCACAAAACGGGTATCGAGTACATGTAGCGATTTCATTCAGTCAAGTTTCATATCGGTAATCCCTGGACTATCCATACGTCCGGTGCATGGACCGTGATCAGTAAAGCTTAGACATGCTGTGATATTAAGTGGATAGTAAAAAAAAATGTACAGGTTATTGACTAGAATACTTAAATTTATCACTAAAATTTATGATTACATACAATTTTACAAAACCGAGCTTCCCACCCGAAGTACATTTTGATACAACTACTCTTACGTGATTATGATGTTATTACACATCTTTTTCCAGATATTTTGGATTTATTGATATCTTATGAAATCAAAACATAAATTTGTGCAAATCTTATCCAGTAAAAACCCCTGAAAATCTGCTATTTTAGGGAGTATATTAAAAATATAAAGCTATTCCCAAATACTTTTAAGGGTTTAAAAATAAAACACGTAATTTCTGGAAGCAGTTTTGTAAAATATTCCAGTAAATTACGGAATTTCCGAATGTCAACCGAGTGTTCAGGCGTTATCTCTCTTTTTTCGCATTGCCTTTTCATCAAAAATCGCGTGGGGAAGGCTTACTTTAAGTAAAGATTTCGATTAAATACGACTATACACCGATTACAAAACTACCATCGAATTAAATTAGATAAATACGATCGTAATTTTAGCAAAGTTTTTATTATAAATATTGGCTAGTAGGCATAGTTTCTTGAATCTTTTTATTAAAAGTCCAACCTCAAGTCTTACCGTGACTCATCGACCAGAAGACATAGTGGAACATACGGTGAAAATGTACCCAGATTGGATCCTCGTGGCGGCGGCGTCTCACGCTGGTTCCTGATTCAGGCCATGATCTGGTGCGAGAGAGAATGGCAGGAATCGCCAATTTTTGAGAAGCATTAATGCTAGCGATAGGATACGACTGCACCCGTGAGGGAACTGATATCCTCACACCCCAGTCACAATGACCCCAACCTCGACCACCAGGTATGGTATGTATGGACGAAGAACTATAAAATGTGTAACTCGGCGTCCGGCAACTGACCGAACCGAGCCTAAGTCTTCGACAACGCGTAATGTTCCACGCGTTCCTCAAAGAAATGTTAGCAATACCGTAGGGACCTGACAGGGCCCATGCCTGCTGGGGCTATGAGGAATTTCTGAAAAGAAATTCCGTGGTCCTCGGATGCAAAGGTCAACTGAAGGACACAGGTATAGTTTTAGTCAATAAAAGTCTGACATACCGTCTCCTTAACTCTAGAGTAGAAAAAATCATTGAACAATTGCTCACATAAAAATAAAAAACTGTGTTTTATTTGTACTGTTTTTTTTTTTGATACAATATATTTTATTCGTTTGAATCAGAGATTGTCGTTCTACATTTTTCATTTCTATAAATACTGTCAACGGTTGTCACTAGTGGACACAGCTTCATAATCCTTGCAACACATAACAACAAACTGTACACATAGTCACACACGTCCACGGATTTCCTAAATTGAAAATGCCATATCGAATCCGGATATGACGCAATATTGATATTTGATGTGCAATTTTTTTTTTTTATGTGAGCTCTTATTATCCTCATTGAAAGGTAACCATTCAGTTTGATGAGGTAATACACAGAAAATAATGTGGTGTAGTGTTGTGCTTTGTACTTTGAAGGAGAAAATTGCCTGATCGTTTTTGATGGTGTATCTAATGTAATGGCGTTGTTAAGAAAGACATTGATAATGCCTAATGTGTTCTTTGTTATGTGTATTTAAATAAATAGGAAGTAATATATATTAGGAGTAATTTCAATGGTATACCTGATTGTTCTTTTGATGAGAGGGCCTTCTGCCGGAGTTTGTGTTTCCTGATAGCTGTAACCTATAGTTAATAATCATTTTTTAAAGCTAGCCCGTATTGACCCACGGCTGGGCCTCCCTCCATTCTTTCATTCTAATTTTTCAAATATTTATTAACGTTGTGAGGAAATCGGCATGTCCTTGAAATAAAAAGTTCAAAGACATGTGATGTGCATCCACCAACCCGCACTGGGCCGCGTGCTAGGTAATGGCCTATTCCGTCTCTTAGAAAGAAGGCCTAAGTCCCAGCAGTGGGAAAATTATAAAGTTAAGTATGCTTATGATTAAATATTTATTAGTATTTATTTGCATAGATTATAGAATTAAATGATTGAAAAAATGTAGGGAAGTGTCCATTTCTAGTTCCGCGTCACAGAAAGAAGCAATCATATTAAAGAGTACTTTTACCTTCTCCAACATTGCCAAAAGTCACCCTATATATTCGTTTTATTTGGACCAGAAATAATTCTATGTAAAAGGAAGTTACCCTCTTTACAAAATATAATAACTTCGCTTTTCTTCCAACGCTGTAGACCTCATTATTTCTATGGTAGGTAGGTACACGAAATAAAATTAGAATATAAAGATCACAAAACAAAATAGCGTTGCTCAAAATGTTGGGTAATTTTATTTTGAATACGAAGAACCTTAGCTATCATGCCTCGTGCCGTGTAGGCTTTTAGTAAAGAAAGGTCACCCTTTCAGTATCATGAAATGTTAAAGGTTTATGACACTTGTTCAATTTTATGTAAAACTAGCTCTTGCCCGCGGATTCGCTCCCGTCCACTGACTACCTACAATACGTACCTATCCTACCGGGAACAGTGGTGGCCGAGTGGTAACGGCCCCGACTTACGAGTTTTAGGCCGCGTGTCCAAACCCAGCCAGGCGCATTACTTTGTATAATTTATTTCATCACCACTGCTCTCTCAACGGTGAAGGAAAACATCGTGAGGAAACCGGCATGTCCTAGAACCAAAAATTCAAAAATATGTGACATCCACCAACCCGCACTGGGCCCGCGTGGTAGATTACGTTCTATTCCCTCTTCTAGAGAGGAGGCCTGAGTCCCAGCAGAACATTATAAGGCTGATGCTATGCTAAAATCTATTATTATACGATTTCTAGCAACAAAATAGATTTATCGTAAATCATTAGATTGTTTTTATTATCTCCAAAAAACCCTCACACCTTCTCACGGAACGTGGAATAGATTAACCTAGATTAAATAATAAAAATAGACAAAAAACGGATTTAACACAAAATAAAATGATTGAAGCCTCTACCCACGCTTTATATAAGGCTACCACTTCATCATATAATGTAGGATGATTTATTGGCTGACAAATATTTATTCTTATTATTTTATAACAAGCAGGACAAGTACATAGAAAAGAAAAGCTCCGTAATCTTTTCTACAGAACTTAAGAAAAAAATAAATATTCAGAAACTGTCCAATTTATTAAATTACAGTACCTAGATAGTGCACAAAATATTCACTCATTTCAAAGTATGTACTTAGATACCTATACCTATTTTTTTTTAAATCACTAGATTATTATTGATATGAAAAAAAAACAAATGTCAAATAATCATAATGGACTGTAAAATAATAACTGCTTTACCAATAGCTAAGTTCTTAATTTGATTTTAGCATTCACGTTCTTTTTGCACGAAGACTTAGGCTCAGTGCCTAAGTCTTCGTCTTCGCTCTCACAAAGCTGTTTTTTCCCGCGGTTGGCCGCCGCGGCAGACGAAACGGCTATTTTATTAACCAACTTTGAAAAAGAGGAGGTTCTATGTTCGGCTGTATGTATTTTTTTTTAAGTATGTTCACCGATATCTCGGTCAATTGTGGACCGATTGAAATTTTTTATTTTAGTTGAAAGTTTATAGTCCCGAGTTGGTCCCATAGACTTGATGATGAACTTTGAAGATTTTTGACGGAACTCTTTAAAAAATCATAGCAGAACTGCCGTAACAAGTAAAATTGCTTTGTTTATACCTTCATATGTATTCGGTGACTGACTGAAAAAAGAACGGGAGGGGATACATAGAAATGATCTGATGACGAAGCCGGAAAGTAGGTAAGAAACGGAATTCTGTAATAAATCAGCGTATTCTAGTCGTGTTTGGTATTAATGGAAATTGTCATGATGATTTGATGATGGAACTGAATGGCGGAAGGTATCCATTTAAGTTTGGCTGACAGGTACCTACTACAAGTACTACAACTAAAAAGCGTGAAACAAAAAACTTTTTACAAAAAAAATACAACCGACTTTAATGTAAAAAAAAACACAGAAAAGTGCAAAAGAAGTAATAATTTTGGAAGCCGGTGTTAAATGATGAAGAGACCAAACTATTATAGAAACACCGGTGAGCGGCAGCCGCGAACAACCGCGCACACCGTGACCATAAACCGCGTCGTGAAAAATGCTTTAATTTTTTACATAATAATAATATTTGCATTTTACAGAAGCTGCGGGCTCGCAACCGAGGCGGCCGCGGGGAAAAACCGCTGCGTGAGTTCTCTTCCTTAGATATATCTCTAAGTTCACGTGCACTTCTCATTCTCGTTTCATCCAAGTTTACGATAGTACCTCCTTGATTCAGCCGGAGTGCCTTGCAAACGAACATTGCTTTAGAATTAAATAGGTTTTAGAGGAACAGGTCACGCAGCCATAAATTTGCGGAGAAATCTAGCTGCACCCACCGTCGTCGTTAGTATATTGGTATTAGTCTAGTCCTTCTAGACTGTAGTTCTATTAAAGAAAGTTAACAAATAAGTATTGTGTTATTAAGGTTTTCACTTGGAAAATTGGAAGTAACGTTTCACGTAAAATAGACGTACTAAATTTGTTTTGTTCAAAACGAGTTCTTTCTAATGTTATAGAATGCTATGGTGATAACTTTTGGCATTTTATTTACCCACTTGCTTGTCTATGCCAGCTTCGAAGCCAGTTCGCTTTTTGGCGAACTATGAGATAAAAAAAAAGTTAAACCATGATTTAATATTAAAATTAAATTAAGATTAAACTGGAACTAGTCACCAGTATCAGAAACAAATAAAAGGACTGCACTACTAAGACATTCACAAACAAACCTATTTTTTTATATTTAATTTAATTAAATTTTTGGTTTTATACCTTCCTTATTTTTATAACACTTTTTTTTACACTGTACCAATGTAGATAAACTGTAATAAATAATCAGGAAGGAAACTGCCTCCTAAAATACCAATTAACTATGTACCTAGTTCAGGAGGCAGATCTTTATGTAAAGTTAAAAATGTAACCGTGACTTTTGCTTTCAAATAAATTATTTATTATACAACCTTATTTTAGTACCTATATGCGAAACCCGAAACACAGGTCTAGTATTTTTATGCAAAGAATCTAAGTACAAGATTTAATAACTTTGTCATGAAAAATCATAAAGGTTTAAGCTTGTTATGTTACCTGGTTCATGGTCACCGGGCCATTCGGGCCACTGAGAGGTTATTTTGCTCCTGCACCTAGCTCTGCGCTGGCTCTAATGCCAACTATGACCTGCCAAGAATCTACTCTCCGCAGGATTAAAACGACCAAAATTTAACTGTGTATAAGACGTAGTATTTAACGACGAACGAAACCCAATATTCCAAAGAACTCCGAGATTCAAAGCATCGGCAACACCACAGTCGATTTCACAAGCCGCCCCTGACATTAATAAAGTAACAAATAGTGGTCGCTCCGCAATAGTTACGGGACAAAACTAAAGAAATGCCCAATATTGAGATGAATGGGAGCAATCCATCTTGGACCTTAGTTCTTGGGAACTAATGAAACAACTGTGAAGTTTCATAAGTGCTATTCTGGTTTTTGTTTTGAAATACAGACTTGAAATATAGATTTCTAGCTGCTGTCAGTGGTTTTGTCGGTGAAATTAGATTTAACGGGCACAGTTGACGAAGAGGTTGAGTGATAGTCTACAGTCCTGCGTGTCGCAGGTTCGATTGCCGCTCGAAGTAAACATTTTATGGCCTACCAGATAGATTTTCCGGGTCTGGGTGTCTTGTGTATGTGAGTTTACATGTTTGTGACCCCCAATGCAGGAATAAATCCTGGAGCTGTGGTGGAAAAATAATCCGCAGGAACATATTCCTGGGCCAAAAGCAGTTGCTTGATTTGTTCAAAAAATATAACACGGGTGGTCGTTTTTGAGTTATGACCTCTTCATCACTATCCCTTTTATTTTCTTCGATTTTCACTAAATAAAACCGGGAAAAAAACAAATGCTTCGTGTCAAAAAAATGCAATAATTTTTTGGCACAATTTCATTGTCGTTTTTCATTTTGTCGCTGCAGTGTAGTGCAAATTAAAGAAACGCCCGATGTAGAGACGAATGGGGGCCATCCATCTAGCCTCGCTGTTTCCACGGCAAGAACTAATGAAAAACCTAGAAAAGTTTCATAAGTGTGAAGAATAAAAACGAGCTCTGTACAAAATGTTTGCAAAACTGTTCGTGTCAATGACGGGGAAATATTACTCACCTATCTGTGACCCGTGTTTCGGCTTTGACTTAGAATGACAATTTCGGTATCCTAACTCAAAAACTTCTGACGACGAACAATGGATAGCTCGCCGTCCGACCGTCAGATAATTGTTCAGACCATGCTCAAGTTGTCGAAAGCGCATAATGTTCCACGCGCTCCTCAAAGAGATATAATAAAAATAATAATGGATATTAATAACATTGTTTAGGCAGGGGCCATAGTTTTAACATAGTCCCCAGTAACTAGTTCAAAACCATAGCCCTATTGTCTTTGTTTTCCATATGTGACAATAGTTTTCACCAACCGGGGGTTGTCCTTGGAAGCACTAGCATTGCGCGTGCAGGGATAATCGTCGGTTGGCATCACGTTCCACTAAAAGTATCTAAAGGACCTCTGCGAGTTAATTTCGTCTCCTCGTAAGCCTTCCAAAGGACTAGGACATCAGGGTCCTGTGATATATTGACATTAATAATAATAATATTCAACAACTATCACACAACGTTATCTAGTCCTGTGTTATGGGTACTAGACAACTGATAAACATATTTGTGCGCCGTTAAATTTTGATCGTTTTATTTCCGTGGAGGATCGATTCGGTACATGAAACACTATCGATTTGTAAAGATAAAATTAAAAAATAAAGTACGAGTTAAAAACTCGAATTAATTCACGCGTTTACGAATTTAATTTCTTTAAGTAAACGTTAGCTGGACGAATTCAATGACTTATAGGTAGTTAGTAGGCAACGACTGACAACTACCTACAAGATCAGTACATGCGTATATTTATTCGTACTTTAGAAAATATTTTTTTATTAATTATGGATATAACAACAACATTAAAAAAAAAAATTAAATGAAACATGAATGGGATGAAACCTCAAAAGAACCGAGCGACCTTATGTTTTCATTTTATAGTACGGAACTCTTTGTTTGCTAGATCGACTTACACTTGGCTTATAAACTTCTGATATGATATTAACAATTACTGACCCATATAAGTTAAACAAGCGTACAAAAAATAACGATATTGATGAGAAGTAACGCCAAATCTAATAAATAAGGACATTTGGTGCAAAAAAAATATCGGTACAGTTCAACGGCCGAATAATAGTCGCGAATCGGAAATCAAGCCCCGTCTCTTACGATAGCACACGGACACTCCACAGCCATTTAGGTTATCAAAACAAAAACATTTGCTTACGAGAAACAGCTGACACGAATCCCCATTTACAACAACATCCTATTCAAAATATAAAAGGAGGCCGATGGCAAAGAACTTAAAATGATACGTAGAAGGTCAATTTTCTTTTCGAATACTATACCTATGTAAATTATATTCATTCTATATTCTTTATTGTACAGAGATTATAAAGTTAACAAAAAATAGGACAGGCGATGTACACTGGCGAGCTTAACCCACAATTGGGTTTTCTTACAGCAAACCTTCACGTCCACTGCTGGACATAGGCTTTCAAGTGTCGCCACAGCCAAAGATCCTGTGCGTCTCGCATCCATCGCATTCCTGCGATTGTTAAATATATTATCACAAAAATATTATTGAGCTAAAAGTTTATAACTATGAAGAAACACCCGGGCGATCTTTACAATGGTAATACCATTGTAAGGATGGCCCTGGGGACAGCGGAAGTCTGCCCCTGTCGGGTGGACAACCGCGCAAGCTATTGGCAGCGGCGACCTCTCACGCCCGTCCCTGGTTTAGGCCATGGTCTGGTGCTAGACGGAATAAGAACTGGTTACCACCTTCTGCGAAGCAGTAGCGAGCGGAGAAAATGACCACAACCTTCGGGGAACGAACATCCTAACACCCCAGCTGCAGTCGCAAGAGACGCTCCGAGCGTTAGGAGTAGCAGAGCGATTATTCATCAGCGTGGGTTGGCGTATGACGAGCAATAGGTAGCCGGTTGTCCGTAAATACCGAGCCCAAATCCATGGCACATATGTAGTTTCACGAGAGCATCAAAGAGATGTCAGTAAGCCCGTAGGGCCCCAATAGGGCCGTAATAAATTTTTAGAGAGTTGCCGTGGCCCTAGACCGCAAAGGGCAAATGAAGGACACAGGTGAGTTTTAGTCAGTAAAAGTTTGACTCACCCGAGAAAACCTCTCACTGCACCCTAGTGGGAGGAAAGTCATTTGATGGTAACCCTCCTCAAAAAAAGAAAACAACAAACGTATCGACGAAATAGTTCATAAATTTCGTTTCTATACAATTTTAATACTCTATGCCGATAGCAATAAATAAGGGTGTATATCAAACCAAATCTCAGGAGCATCGTTAAACCTATGCCGTAATCACGTTAACTCGTAAACCGCTTTACCGGACCACCGCAAACAAATTAAACGTTTTTACTGCTAATAAATGGAGACGATAAACCATTATAACGAAAATAGAAAGCGTGTCAATACATTGTGATGGTAACTGTTTGCCGGATAAGGAGTGTGAACTACGGCTGTAAAACTTAAGCATAGCGTGGTTTTTTTTTGGGAAAATATCCAATGACTTTTCCTGCTCTAGGGCGGAGCGAGAGTCTCAGACTTTTACTGACTAAAATATACTCCTATGTTCTTTTTTTGCCATCCCATTTGCCATTCACACGTTGACGAATCGAGCTCGGTCCGGATACCACTACTTGTCGTTTTCGAAATCGAAAAAACTTGAACTTATTCGTAATTCTTCAACCTGTGTTGTGAACGGGCTTGCGGACGGCGTGCAATGTATCACGCTGTCCGATCGTCCAGTAACCGACCGGACCGAGCCCAAGTCGTCGACGGCGCGTTCTGTTCCCGCGCGCCTCAAGGAGCTGTCAGTACACCGAAGAGGCCCAGCCTGCTAACTGCAGGCAGGCAGGGTCGAAGCCTACTGGGGTCATGGATTAACTTCCGAAAGGAATACCCGGCCCCGGCACGATAAGCTACAAAGGAACGGGGTAGGTTTTTAGTCAGTAAGAGTCTGACACTACTTCCCGCTCCGCCCAAGGGCGGGATTTGTCATTGGATGATTTTAACTACCATAAAAAAAAACCCGTGTTGTGAAAAAATCGGGATACAACCTATTACCGTTACATAATAACTGAATAATGAGCGATGGACTCATTTCACTGTGATACTTTCGAAATTTATTCTTTGTTAAACACAAAATCCCTCTCCATTTTGATGGATTGTGTAAATATTAACTTCATAATAATTTTGAAATTGGTAAAATATTATATTATTTTTAGTATATCGACACCAGCAATTTATACTACGCTAACTCAAAAAAGCGTACTTTACAGTAGAGGCGTTTAAAGGGAAAACCGTGATAACTTTTACATTAATTAAGATACTTTTTTGAAATTTGGTATGCTTAATAGTTAATTTATTCATTATAATATCTCATATTTACTTTTCCTTAATTATTTAAATTTTTTGATTTAGCGCGTGTTAGCCGTATATAAACGTAATTCATCAATAAAATGTTACATGTTATACACGTCTAACTAATGTTAGCCTAGTGTAGTACGGGAGGTCGTAGTGCTAAAGAAGTGTTATTTTTATTACGTTGCAATAAAAAAATTACAGCATTTTGTGTATTAATCATAACATTAGGGTATTATATACACCAACAAGATATATTATTGTAATGTATCGTGCTGAATAACAAGTTATTTAAGTTAGCTTAGTTTAACCGGTACATGCGTCTCTGGCGGATTTCGTATTAAAAGCCGTCAAATTATATATAGCGTACTATAAATAGCCCTGTGCCACAAGTTAGCTTATCATCTAACTTTCCGTTGAGCTATAATACACGTTGAATTTTATAAATTCCAGATAAAATTGTGTATATAGCAATATTTGTAGGTATATATATATACATAATTAAAACAAAATTAGTGTAGTAGATAATCAATAGTTTATTATAGGCAAGTACTAACGATAAGAGATCAGATCAATCACAATTCAACTTCGAATAATTATAAATTTAAATCAAGATTGCACTCGGAGAAAACAAAAACTTCCAATCACATAATTTAAACAATATAGTAAGTTGTAATTATTATGAACTAAAACATAATTATATTTTAATCAAGATTGCACTCAATATTGATAATTTTAGGAGAAAACAAAAACCTTTAATTGGTGAATATAAATCACATAATTTAAACCATAAGATGTAATTATTTAACCTCCTAATCTTCATTACTTGCATTGTCCACATCATGTTCAGTTGTTAATAAATTTCTATAAAATGTATGATACTTTTTGGGTATAATATTCTTATCACAATAATATTTTAAATCTTTACATTTTGCCACATTAATTTTTAACAAAGCTTTGTATGCTTTTTCGAGAAAAGTGTCCAACTGGGATAATCTAGCTGTCTTTTTAAAACATTGTATTTGATTGCTTTCACTGTCACCTAAACTATATTTATATTCCAACAAACCGTAATTATCAGGAGAAACTTCAATTTTTTTAATTTTATGCCACATAATTTAATCGTTATTTATATTTTTAGTTCAATCATTTTTGCTTATATTACTTTTAAAATCAAATATCATGTTTTGATTGACCTCGATAACAATATAAGGATTTCCATTGACTTTTGCCCATCGCTCTTGTGAATACCATTCATCTGGCGTATATATATCTCTACCTCTTGTAATCTTTTCTATTAAAGCATGAACTGAGTCGCCCTCATTCTGTGTATGGCCTTTTTCCATAAAATGGTGGCTAATCTTCATTTTAAATAATTTTGCAGCTAATAAATACATATAGTATACGATACGATTACGATTTGGTCCCCCACAGTTGTCTGACCATAGGTTGTCTTCGTTAACTCCCTTAGAACCTATTTTATAAAAAAATCATATAAACAACTGGCAAATTCATTGGCCCTCCTCTTAGCCGTTCGCTCGTCCCACATATAACAAAATGCTTCTTTTGATCCCATATCGTAAATAATAAAATTGTATACATTGCGCTTACGCTTATAGTAATAAACACTTATATTACCATGTGGTGAGCTTAGAACTTTTTGAAAATCAAATACAATACAAGCTACATTGTTACTAGAGATAGCTAGAATAACAGTTTATTTTCTAATTTTAACTTACGGGAAATTTCTTTTTTTGTCTGATGTTTAGTGAAGTTTTCTTTCAATTCATCTGTAGGGCTAGGTGTATTTTTGTACTGATGACAGAGGTCGCATTGGTGTTTTTTTTTTGTAAATGAAAGCCTATCTTCAAATTAGCATTAACTAAATCCCTATACTGTCTTACTGTCTGTACTCTAAAATTATAATTAGTATTAGCACACCACTCAACATACAACTTGAACATTTTCGAAAAAGATAAAGAACGATCTAAGTATTTTTTACTCGTACGTTTCCTAACGTAGTGAGACTCGACAGGTGTGAAAGAATTAACGAGATTTATGACACTTTGCTTCATTTTATTTGAAATTATATACTTATGGTTTTTATGCCGACCTCTGTCATCAGTGACATCAGTAAAATCATTGATTTCTTGAATTTTTCGTATTGCAGTATAAACAAAATCTTTACTAATATCGAATGTGTTCAAGAACATTGTTTTGCAAACTTTTTGTAATGTGATGCCATTGTCAGAATTTATGGGAAGATGATTTACACGGCGTAGATATTGCCGATACTGAATCTGTATTTTTGGTGAGGCTGTTATGAAATTAAATTACACGGCGTAGATATTGCCGATACTGAATCTGTATTTTTGGTGAGGCTGTTATGAAATTAAATTACACGGCGTAGATATTGCCGATACTGAATCTGTAATTTTGGTGAGGCTGTTATCCATATGCGAACCAGGAAGACTTTCTTGGGCGGATGTACCGATTTCAGGTGTCAGTGTTCTATCTTCAGTCTCTTTGTAGCAAGAGCTCGGCACCAAAGTAGCGTTTAAACTTTGTGAAGATTCCGAAAAATCACAATAGGATGAAGGTACGGGGGTATTATCTATGCTGTCAGAAGGATCACTATTGACGACCGAAAACAAAGGTTCAATACTTGCTGGAGTTAATGCCAATGGAGAAGGCTTTTGGATAGAAGTCATTACGTTTGGTGAATAAATATTAAGTGGAGTATTAGGAGCCCCCATGTCGTTTAAATTTATATCTTCTAATACGGCATCATATATGTAACTGACTATATCTCGGTTTGCAGAACTGGACATAGAATATTCATGCTCTTGAATAGGCTCATCAAACATGACGTGCTCATATAAAGACACGAATTCAGGATTATCAACTTCAGCAGGTAATGGCGACGATTCTAAAACAATAGGTATAATGTATTGAAATAATATATAATGTATTCAATATTTTTATAAAAATCATGTACTCAACGTCAACGTACCATACGTTGACTATTTTTTTTTGTAAGTAATAAACTAATTAATACGTTAACACATATGTATTTACTAGTAAAAGTCGCTAAGTAGTTCATTTAACAAACGAACAAGTATACACACGAACGCACCAAACTACGCTAACTATAAGTTAGCGTAGTGCTGCACGGACTTTGACCAAAGTGGCTCCAATTTTCAAAAAAACCTAGCGTATCACTATAAACCATATTTGTTTACTTTAACATACGTTAATATTCCTTAATAACACATTAAACTAACCTCTTTCGACAGTATGAAGCGATACCTCACTATTTTTATCAACACTTATCAATGAATATTCTTCCTTTTTTGTTAATTCCACTAAATGTTTAGCTCGATGTCGAGACATTTTTGTAATAATAAAATAACACTAACATATATTTTAAATAACTGGTTACAATAACACTATCTATTATGCTTTACTGCTAAAGTTTTAAAACCACGCAATCACACCTAACACAGCGACAAGTGTTGTTAGAGTAATGTAAACAAACAAGCGGTGCGTCCCCTCCCCGCACACACTCCGCTAATAATAGTTAGCGTAATATTAATCGAGAGATTTAAAAAAGTACCTTCACTTAGCGTTTTATAAGATTTGTAACTTTCTTATTTTTGTATATTTCTTCACAATTTTTTTATGACATATGTAAAAACACATTTTAAGCAACTTGGCATAAAAAAACGTTTTTACCTAAACTTCGAGTTAGCGTAGTATAAATTGCTGGTGTCGATATGGGAAAAACGTTTTTTTTTTTTATTCAAATAATCTACGAGTATGTACAAAATTTCATAACTGTATCATGGAAAATCACAAAGCAATAAGCTAATTATGTTACCTGGTTGTTCACACAAACCCATGGTCACCTATCCATCCGGGCGACTGAGGGGTTATTTTGCTGCCGCACCCAAATGTGCGCTGGACTAATGCCCGCTAAAATTTGCCGTAACTTGTGTTGTAGGTACTTAGTGTCGGTGGTGTCCAACAAAATATAACATGGTGTAAAAATTATTGGAATCAATTCAGTTACTGATTCTGAACAAACTATATTCAGGTTTCGCATATCGTCGACTTTAAGACATCTTATGTGTCACTATTGGCGACACCACTTTTTTACCCCCAAATCCATTATACACATGAGAGTTTTTTAGCAAAAACTCACATAATGTATAGGATGATGACTATTAATTCATCATATACACATGAGAGTTTTTGCATTCCATAGAACTCCAAAATGTCTAAAAGGCAGGGTTCTAAATTGGTTTGGCCAAAAATTACACGTAAGTGGTCTTAAAGTCGCAACGATGATATACTAAAAATCATGTTACAAACTGTCTGACTGATATATCAAAGTACAGCGGACATTACTGGGGCTACGAGCGTGAAAATTTTCACAAGCTTTCCTTTTACGACGTAGACGAGCACTAAGAGAAGTTTTTCAAAATTTACCCCATAAAGGGGTGAAATGGGGTTCCAAAATTAGTATGCAGTAACCTGCTTTACGCAGACAAAGCCACTGACAAAGCTAGCCATTCTCTAAAAGGCCAGTAATTTACTTACTGACGAATGAATGACGTCATTATGGTAATCATACGCGGTATTCTGTAATTAAGGTATCATCAGAATTTTATGCTTATTTCAATTTCATATTACATAAAAATTAATGTCCACCGAGACATACATTTTTAATCTGATGATGGAGTCGAAATGATTAATTCTGTTGGGAATATTGAAATATTTTGTGGCAATTGTATTTAATGTAATGAGATTGGTATCATACATTCACTGGTATCATTTAGAGATATTTGAGAGTCGTGCTAGTCTGAAGCTTGGTAAAGAAAAATTTGCCTTACCAAGAATGAGCTGTGGAGGTCAAACAGGCAGATAAAATCAGTCAAATCAGTTCTGGTTATTTTATTATCAGTGTAATCTACATCCAACATTTTGTCTATTAAGCTGGGAAACTGGGAAATCATCCGATGCCTTGTACCGCTCAAGGATGGAGCAGGAGGGTGTGTCAAACTTTTACTGACTAAAACCTTACCTGCGTCCTTCAATTGCCCTTTGCTTTCGAGGACTACGTGTGTCCTTTTCAGAAAATCTTCGCCGCACGAGCAGGCCTGCTCGTGCTGCGAAGATTTTCTGAAAATCACAAAGGTCGCAAGGTCGCAAGGTCGATACCTTGCTGGGCCCCTTCAGTTTTGCTGACACTTCAAAGGCGTGCGTGGGACACTATGCGCTGTCGATGGCTCAGGCTCGCTCCTTACAGGACGGCAAGCTACCTATTGCTCGTCGTCCACACTACTCGCGGGCTTACCGTGACCAGAGATCGCTTTGGTATTCCTGACACTGGACGTCTGCTGTCGCAGCAGCTGGGACGTGAGGATGTACATTCCTTCACTCTAATCTTGCGGGCGCCTCCTTCACTAGCATTCATTTTTGACCATGGCCTGGACCAGGGCCCGATACGGTAGTGCACTGTATAAGCGGAGCACTCCTCCATTGTGTGCTCCACCTTGTCCTCTAGGCGGTCCGTGTTATGACGACGCCCGGGCGTTTCTTTCATCTAAATTCGGAACAGAAACCTTCCGAATTTACCTTGTCTGATAAGGACCTATATCGTACGAAAGTTGAGGACGCTGTGGCGCCTCTCTAGCCGCTCCTCAAAAAGGGGACTTAAAGCTGGAATCGTGGCGTGCCTAAGCTGCATCCGATAAGATTAGAATCAGACGTAAACATATTTGGGAATAGGCTAAGTAAATAATGATATCTTAAGTAATGAGAACTGTTTGGTGCAATCTCTTGAGTGTTCTCTCTTGTCTCAGCTGCAAACAGTACGTACCAACCATTGGCAAATACAGTGTCCAAACGGACAACAGCAAAGACGCCTACAGAAACCACATCAAATTAGACATAGACGCAAGCGTCCAATATTTGTCCACTAGCAACACTGGCTGACATGTTTGTCCACTCGAATAACGTAATCACGCTGCTTGCCAGTGGGTTAAAATCTGTAGAGGAAACAATTTTTTCTCGAAAAATTTGCTTAAAAAATTACATTATCTCACGCCGGAGCAATCGTGACCTACATTTTGCGGAATAATTGAATGAACAATAAAAATATGTAGCCTTTACTGCTTCTTTAGTAAAATGTAAAAATTACAGACTTCTTTTAAAAAAATAATTTGGTGTTAGTGATAAGTAATAAGTTAGATGCCTTCGGAGGTATGTCACGTATATTAACAATATATTAAAAAAACAGGACAAGTACGAGTCACAAAGGATGCCGTATCAATTAACTAGTTTAATTACCGAATGCAGTCTCGACGATTTTTTGAAATGGATTTTTTTTTGACGTACCTACTTTACAGTTTTAAGATTTATTTCTATACTTGAGCTAAAAGACCTTGCTTCATGCCAAATTTCAGGGTTCTAAGTCAATGAGAAGAGTACCCTATGAATTTTGAGGATGACGATGACATAAACGGCCGTATCTTTTTTTTCGTTAACTTAGAAGTTTAATTTTACCACAGTTCCAAGGCACCACGGGACATGATTATAAGGTTTTAATTTGAACTCGATATCTCCACGCGTTCTTGACACACAGACAGACAGACAACAAAGTGATCCTTCAAGGGTTCCACATTTTCCTTTTGAGGGACGGAACCCTAAAAAAATACAGTTTTGTCATCTACATTCAGCCCTGCTGGGCCCCTACGGTTTTGAAAAGAAAGAAAGAAAGAAAAATAATTTATTTGACACATATAGACACACGCAATTCTGAAACCACATGTAGACCCTTAAGATTTAAAAAAAGGATAAGACTAACATTGTTTTATTGTGTCATTGTTTTGCTGACATTTCTTTGAGGATCACGTGGAATACTGCACTACCCACCGTCGATGATTCGGGTTCTAGCCTTACAAGACTAGTGGACGATGAGCTTGCCATTGCTCGTCACCCACCTCTACGGTGACTGACCCGAGACGTCTCCTGTCCTGGCGTCTAGGGCTTTTCAGACAAGAATTAAAAATAACAATCGTATACTTAGCGAATAGTCATACTTACCTACATAAAAAAAAAAATTAGGCGTACCAAATACTTTATCTGATACGACATACATTCATCAACAAATGAATTAAATTCGGGGAACGAGGAATTTATCTTGCCACTCAGAACCAGATAAAATTGTCAAGTAAAATTGGCCCGTACAATAATACAGTATATTTGTGTGTTTGTCCTGATTTTGATTTATGTTCGTGAGTTTATGGAGATTTTGATGTAAGAAGACGTATTGTTGAGCACAGTTTATGGGACTTCAATGGTGTTATGGAATCATTAAGGAAATTGAAAGATGTTTTGTGTGGCATGTTTTTTTAGGTTCCGTACCTTAAAAGGAAAAAAATATAAATAGTACATTTTGATACATGCGAAATTCACCCGAGCCGTACAGGCGAGGGTGTTATGGAGCTGAGTGCTGCAGTGAAAAATCCCCACGTGTATCAAAATGTACTATTTATTTTTTTAACCGTATTACATCCTAATATTAAAAGCATCAAAAATCAAATATTTTTGAATTTAGAGCACAGATAATTGTTAATTTGTTGGTATTAACAAATTATTGCTTACGTAATCATGTCTATTTATTATATTCTGTTCAAAAACACAATTCAAATTTTCATTAAATATTAGAACTTTAAAAATATCCGCCTCTTTGTTTTAAAAAAATAATAATCACCCTTGACCGTGATAAAATAGGAATGAATAAAGCCTTTGTTTTAATAAATAAAAAAAAGCACGCGGGTGATAAACATGCCATATTGCACCTAATCGTAGTGCAATAAGAAACAGTTTTCGAGAAGTGTATTGAAAATTACTTTGTCGTCTGTCTGTCAAGACC
Source organism: Leucania comma (assembly GCA_958295575.1). Taxonomy (NCBI): domain Eukaryota; kingdom Metazoa; phylum Arthropoda; class Insecta; order Lepidoptera; family Noctuidae; genus Leucania; species Leucania comma. The sequence continues at coordinate 19,348,120 of OY282470.1, read as the reverse complement.
CTTTATCTTGGCAACGTCTAGACGCATCGATTTGAAGCTTCTGCGGTCCCTTGAAGGTATGAATAAACCAATTAACTTCTAGGTTAACGAAACAAAAGATAAGGCCGTTTATGTCACAAAAAACATATATTTGGACACTCTCGAGGAATCAAAATTCATAGTGTACTTCCTGTTGACTAAGCAACCTGAAATTTGGCACAAAGCAAGGTCTTGTAACTATAAGGGATCATTCTGAAAACAGCAAATTTGTAATAAAGTCACGAAAAAAAAAACACTTTTTCCGGCTCGGAAAAATCTTCGACACTCAATTCAGGAATCGAAGTATTTACATAGGTAAGTTTGTACGGAACCCTCAGTGCGCTAGTCTGACTCGCACTTGCCCAGTTTTTTTAATACGTCACTTTTCTTTCTTGCGTCGTCCATTTTCAATGAGAGTCGTCTACGAATAACTTGGTTGCGGACCATATATCTTCGGCGATGTGAGATGATGTGAGATGTGTGTGTGATGTGTGTGCTATGTTCGGGGATGTGTGTGTGTGTGTGTGTGGAGATTGTGGTTTATAGAGTAGATCGGATTAAGTTTAATTTTTTTCACAGTAAATGATCAATTGGAACCGTGCGTAAGCTTCTAAGAGCATCCTTTGCTGTTTCATGTTCGACCTATAAAAGCACTGCAATTGACTTTCCTTGATTATTCTTCTTTAAGAGCTCAAATAGCGAATGCTGCAGTTTCTGTAGTCGTCTGCAATGGTTGAGTGGTTAGCTTCTGTGTTGTGGATCGTGTGTTCAATTCCCATACGAAACAAATATGTGTATGTACGAAATAAATATGTGTATAAATATTTATTCCGGATCTGCCAGGTGTTTTGTTGATATACGAGTATTTGTAAAGACATCTACTGGAATTTATAATATCTAATTGGTAATCTTTTGACTATACTCAAGATTTTTTTCTATTTAACCTATGCTTTCCCACTGCTGGGTAAAAACTTTCTCAACTTCTTCCAAGTATTCTTTCCACGAACTGCCTCGAATCAGCCAAGAATATGTCATCATGAAATTCCACGTAAGCTCATAAGAACAACCCAGTCCATTATAAATTGGTACATTTTTAAACCCGGCTGCACGTGACAGGGTAATAATTTAACGAATTCTGTACCAGCTCCAGTTAATACCATTCGACATGGGTACTGGATGGAACTGGCCATCAGTAATTCAAACGGGTACCTGTAATTTTCATGTGTATTTATATTCGGGTTTTGGTGAAAAGTTTTCCACGAAAATTATTTATAGAATGTATGAATGGAGCTTATTGAGATAAATAGGTAAGTACTTGTTATTATTTTTTGTTGAGTTTCCTGTCTTTTGATCCCTCGAGATTAAAATATTGTTATTGTATCGTATAATATGCTTTATATAAAAAGATAAATTTAATGTTGATATTTTTTCTAATAAAGCAAGGAAAATTGTATTGGCCTGATGTGTCTGATATCTCTTTTACAAAATTGTCTAAAATCTTGCATATTTATCTTGGTTTCAACAGTTGTATTATTAATTAATATTTATATTGTGAATACTGTTTCTAATTTTAAAACGTCCTAGGTTTTGCGAGGTTTTAAAATTAGAAACAATATTCACAATATAAATTTTTAATACGTCCAATAATTTATATGAAATTTATTGTAGTAAGCAAATAGAGATTGCGATTAGACTCGTTTGTCTTACAAGCAAGTGATTCCTTCTAAACAGCATAAATTATGCTTTTATAACAAGTTGCCGAAATCAGTTACAGAATTTAATGAGGGAAAGTTCAAAACTCACATCAAACGTGACCTCATCAAAAGAGCATATATTATTTATCAGATAGCAGACTGCGTTGAAGACATGCTTGTTTGGCAATAACTTCATCAGCATTTATGGCTTTCCTGATGGATTCCTTTACTTTATTTTCTTGTTTTTGTAATGATTAATATTTATAGATTTTGTCAAACTTTAGTAGTGACTTTTGTGTATCTGATATTAATTTTGATTTATTTTTATAATAAAGTCTATGTAATAGCAATGTATGAATTTGAATTCAACATTTCTTGTTACATAAAAATGTAACACAAAGTAAAAATCCTCCACATCTACCTCAATATTCTTATACATTAGAAATTTTATTACAAAAATTTTAAGAAAAATCAGCGAAGTCAATATTTGCTTCTACCTAAAAGTTGCTTAGCGAAGTTTTAACTTCGTGGAATCAGTTCAGTTCTGTTTTCGGTTAGACCAGACATGTATTATGTATAAACGTTAACTTTATTTTATAAATCACAGACGGGTTGTTTCATAAATAGAAGCGCGAATAGACGGAATAACTGCGATATTTCTCTGAATAGAAATGTGAGGATTTTGATTTGTGTTCTGATTTTATTGGCAAAATATCAATAAAGGACAATGGGCAAAAATGTATGGAAGCTGGTACACCCAACCAATAGCAATGAGATATATGTCGATGGTTAGGTCTTTTTAACTGGAACAACTTTTACTATGACAGCTTTGTTGAAATGTTTGTCCGAACTGAGTTTTAGGTTAAAAACAAAAGTTAGGTTAGGTTAGGTACTAATTGGTACACCCCGCCAATAGCAAAGACATATATGTCGTTGGATAGGTCTTTTTAACTGGAACAACAATTACTATGACAGGTTCGTTGAAAGATTTATCCGTTCCGAGTTTTAGGTGAAAAACAAAGGTTAGGTTAGGTTAGGTGTTAAAAACAAGGTAATTGGTACACCCCACCAATAGCTAAGACATATATGTCGATGGATAGGTCTTTTTAACTGAAACAACATTTACTAAAACAGCTTTGTTGAAAGGTTTGTCCGTTCTGAGTTTTAGGTTAAAAAAAAGTTAGGTTAGGTTAGGTACTAATTGGTACACCCCACCAATAGCAAAGACATATATGTCGTTGGATAGGTCTTTTTAACTGGAACAACATTTAATATGACAGGTTTGTTGAAAGGTTTGTCCGTTCTGAGTTTCAGGTTAAAAATAAAAATTAGGTTAGGTTAGGTGCTAATTGGTACACCCCACCATTGTCATAGTAAATGTTGTTCTAGTTAAAAAGACCTATCCAACGACATATTATGTCTTTGCTGTTGGTGGGGTGTACCAACTACCTTGTTTTTAACACCTAACCTAACCTTTGTTTTTAACCTGAAACTCAGAACGGACAAACCTTTCAACAAACCTGTCATATTAAATGTTGTTCCAGTTAAAAAGACCTATCCAACGACATATATGTCTTTGCTATTGGTGGGGTGTACCAATTAGCACCTAACCTAACCTAACTTATTTTTAACCTAAAACTCAGAACGGACAAACATTTCAACAAAGCTGTCATAGTAAATGTTGTTCCTGTTATAAAGACCTATCCATCGACATATATGTCTCAGCTATTGGTGACATGTACCAATTATCTTGTTTTTACACCTAACCTAACTTCTGTTTTTAACCTAAAACTCAGAACGGACAAACATTTCAACAAAGTTGTCATAGTAAATGTTGTTCCAGTTAAAAAGACCTATCCAACGACATATATGTCTTTGCTATTGGTGGGGTGTACCAATTAGTACCTAACCTAACCTAACTTTTGTTTTTAACCTAAAACTCAGAACGGACAAACATTTCAACAAAGCTGTCATAGTAAATGTTGTTCCAGTTAAAAAGACCTATCCAACGACATATATGTCTTTGCTATTGGTGGGGTGTACCAATTAGTACCTAACCTAACCTAACTTTTGTTTTTAACCTAAAACTCAGAACGGACAAACATTTCAACAAAGCTCTCATAGTAAATGTTGATCCTGTTAAAAAGACCTATCTAACGATATATATCTCATTGCTATTGGAGGGGTGTACCAATTAGCCCATTGTCCTTTACCTATTCTATTGTGTGTGTAAAACTTTATTGATTGGGGCTTTTCCTACTATAATACTATATTTAAAGCTACCATACATAAAAACATAATGACTCTTTTCTGAACTAAAAACAATCTCCTCATTATTTATTTCATCATCACCATCATCATCAGCCTTTTAATGTTCCCACTGCTAGAACACAGGCCTCTTCTCTAAGAAAGGAATTGGGCCGTAAATCCACCATGCGACCTCGGTGCGGGATATTGAATGTCACATGTCTTCGGTTCCAAGACATGCCGGTTTTCTCACGATGTTTTCCTTCACCGTTTTGAGAGCAGTGGTGATGAAATAAATTACACAAAGTAATGCGCAAGGCTGGGTTTGAACCCGCGACCTACAACTTGTAGGTCAGGGACGTTACCACTGCTCTAATTATTTATTTGTAAGTAGGAACTCATCAAATAACTTCTATGGATAGAGTGAGACTTTAGGAGTTTTTGATATTTACTGACCGCCCGTGGATTTTCAGTTATTGTTAACATTTCAGGGCCGTAGTGACTCTTTTTAACGATTCTACAGCCCACAGTAATATAAAGTTATTGGAACATTAACTTATTTTGAGAATGACATACGAAGTATTAGCAGGGTTCCAGTTTCGGCATCAATTTTTTTTTTTTGAGATGAGTAATCATCGAAAGAGTAGAGTATTGGTGATCGAGTGTTAATAGGCCCGACTTACGAGTTGTAGGTCGCAGATCCAAAAAAATTAATTACACATATTAATGCACCTGGTTGGGCCAGGTGCATTAATATGTGTAATTTATTTCATCACCACTGCTCTCAAAACGCTGAAGGAAAACATCGTGAGGAATCCGGCATGTCCTAGAATCAAAAATTCGAAGACATGTGACATCCGCCAATCCGCACTGGGCCCGCGTTGCGGATTACGGCCCATTACCTCTACTAGAGGAGAGGCCTGAGTCCCAGCAGTAGGAATATTATAAGGCTGATGATTTGCTATGCTATGCTAATAATTAAAAAACTTTACCCGATCTAGGGTGGAGCAAAAGAGCGTGTTAGATTTTTACTGCCTAAAACCCATCAATGACCTTTCATTGGCTGTTTGCGTTCTACGGCCACTATGAATTTTTCATATATTTCCGTATAAGGTGCAGCTGAGAATGAAAAAATCTTATCGTTTAATTTGCGAATAATATTCAACCTAAAGCAACCATTACATTATCCGGCGCTATGAGAATAAATTTAACACGCTAGCTAAATTTGTATCATGTATAGGCGGTTAGTAATCGAATCTAGACCTATCGCAAGGGCTCTAACACACTTACTCATCCAGCCTAATAAATTTAGAACTCCGTATAGTGGATAATATAATGTGGTCGCTTTAAGGCCAGGTTCTTCTCATTTTGAAGTTTTTTAAACATCTGGAAATCCACACGTATAAAAGACAAAAAAATATTTTATTAAAATTGACTATATGATTAAGCGCCGGGCAAAAACCGAAAAAAAAAACGCGTATCTGATCCTAATTTACGATTTCAAACGTGTCTAGCTACGAGATTACTTCACGAAAATATTTGAAAGTTACAAAAAAAAAAAAAACAAATAATGCTTGTTACCCGACTGCGCCAGAAGGAGGGTTATGTTTTTCGAGAGTATGTATGTAACTATGTATGTATGTAAGTATGTATGTATGTATGTATAATTGTTTGGCACGCTCTGCAGCCTGAACGGCTCCATGGATTTTAGCTTGAGAGGTGTCGTTACATTCGTATTTACTGTGAGAGTGACACTGGGTATATCAAAATAAAAAAAGAACAAACTGGCGGATTTTTAGCGCCAAATTCAAATGTTTGGCACGCTCTGCGACCTGAACGGCTCGATGGATTTTAGTTTGAGAGGTGTCTTTAGATTCGTAATTACTTTGAAAGTGATATCGTAATAAAATAAAACTAAAAAAATAAAAAACGGTAATTTAAAAAACTAAAAAACCCGACTGCTTTTCTGAGCATTCATGAAAAAGCCCTAAAACAAAAAAGTCGTCGTTGTACCCGATTGCACTTATCTATATAATATTTTAAATACTGGCAGTCGGGACCCATTCTAGAATAGTATAGTTGAATGAGTGATATGCTGCGCATTGCTGGTTCGAGTACCGCACGGAACAAATATTTTTGTAACTTACGATAGGTATTTTGGGTCATTTTTTTTGGTGGAAAAATCATCAAATAGAATAGAATACAATATCGTTTATTTATAAAAGTGGCACATTTAAAGTAAAATACATAAAAACAATTATAACGCACACAATTGCATTTTTGCCTGAAATAGGTTTTTTTTTTTTTTTTTGGACCTGTATTTCAGGCTAGAGAGTACTAAAAATCTTAAATAATAAATTAACAATCATTACTTATATTAACTATATTAAATGACCTAAATTTAATTAACTAAAAGCAAAACATGTTTTATCTACAAACTAAAAGAAGTGACAATAGGAAATGACATCTCAGCGCCCATGGGCGGGGCGGGATATAGTGTCAGGCTTTTACTGACTAAAAACCCACTCCTGTTCCTAGTTTGCCTTTCATACATTCCTTTCGGAAACCGATTCATGGCCCCTGTAGGCTTGGACCCTACCGGGCCCCTATGCTTGCTGACAACTCTTTGAGACGCGCGTGGAAATATACGCGCGGTCGACGACTTGGGCTTGGTCCAGACGGTTACCGGACGGTCGGACGGCGAGGGTGTCTTGTGTATCTGATTTTATATGTTTTTGAACGTACTCACGATATAGGAGTAATTCCTATTGTGAGACAACGGTTCTTTTTTTTTAATAACTTAATTTATCTAATTACATGGAGCGTCTATCTCTCTAACCTAGACAACTTTTTAAACTGCAATTAAGATACCCCATTGCAAGATTGGTTTCAGATCTTCTGGATTTAGTCAAATCGCAACAATTGCTAAAAGTCTTCACAAAACTATTGGGACCAACGACTTAGCCTACTTTCTGAGGCACACAGTCATCTCGGTATGTTTATGGTCATCCATCCAAAAACCGGACTCACCAAAAGTTACGTAACCTTGAACACCATCTCAAGCATACGTTATTATCGTAGCCACAAGCTCCTCAAAAAATTTCCATGAACGCACATTGATATTACGTTAAATCGATTGAAAGACCTATGGGTTCACATATCAAAGACGCCATAAATATATATCAAAGTGACTCCTTTTATCCGGGTTCACATATTTACACAACTGTGGCAATATGCCAGTTTTTACAAATATATGTAACAGTAGCTATCGTCCCTGGCTCCGCCCGTGTGATATCAGTATGTGCCTTCCACCTTTCTTCTTTTCTGTCAGCCTGTGCCCGCGTGAAAGTCAATTTCTCCATACAAAATTTTAAACCCCCTTTTACCCCCTTAGGGGTTTTTTTTTTTTTTTTTTGGTAGGTAAAATCATCCAATGACAAATCCCGCCCTTGGGTGGGGCGGGAAATAGTGTCAGACTTTTACTGACTAAAAATCTACCTTTCCGTTCCTTGCCTTTATCCCGGGGCCCGTGGTGACAGTCTCACATAACCTTTGGCCCCAGTAGGCTTCGGCCCTGCTGGACCCCTACAGTTTGCTGACAACTCCTTGAGGCGCGCGGGAACGGTGCGCGCCGTAGACGACCTGAGCTCGGACCGGTCTGTTACCGGACGGACGGACAGCGAGCTACCCATTGCCCACCGTCCGCGAGCCCGCGCCTACGGTGGCCGGAAATTGGGATCGGAAACCCGGCGGCGGCGGCGGCGTGTCCGCCTTTGCCTAAGGCGGTCGGCCTCCTCCTTCACTAGCATTACTGCTTCGCAAAAGGAGGCGACCGCCTGCCACTCCTCCTCGCTCCGGAGCATGGCTTGAACCAAGCCCCGGCGCGAGAGGTCGCCGCCAATCGCCCCCACGAGGACACGGCGATGCTCTTCCCAAGCGGGGCACACCTCGACTGTGTGCTCCACCGTGTCCACCCCCCTTAGGGGTAGAGTTTCGTGAAATCTGTTCGTAGTGGATGTTTACACCTTATAAGGAACCTACCTGCCAAATTATACATTTGTAGGTGTTTTTTTTATGGTAGGTAAAATCATCCAATGACAAATCCCGCCCTTGGGCGGAGCGGGAAGTAGTGTCAGACTCTTACTGACTAAAAACCTACCCCGTTCCTTCGTAGCCTATCGTGCCGGGGCCGGGCATTCCTTTCGGAAGTTAACCCATGACCCCAGTAGGCTTCGCCCCTGCCGTTAGCAGGCTGGGGCTCTTCGGTGTGCTGACAGCTCCTAGAGGCGCGCGGGAACAGAGTGCGCCGTCGACGACTTGGGCTCGGTCCGGTCGGTTACCGGACGATCGGACAGCGTGATACCCATTGCACGCCGTCCGCAAGCCCGCGCCTAAGGTGACGTTTGTAGGTGTTATAGTTTCTGAGATTTCGTGATTAATCATTGGGTGGTATTTCGCTTTTATATATTATATACCGTTAAATTTTGGTCGTTTTAAACCCGCGGAGGGTCGATTTAAAATGAAAAATAAAGTACTTATTTTTCAAACTCAAAATATTCACGCCTGTACGGAATAATTTCTTTGAGTAAGAGGGAAATAGTGAGAGAGTAGGAGCGGGAAATAGTGTCAGACTCTTACTGAATAAAAACCTACCCCGTTCCTTCTTTGCCTATCATACCGGGTTCGACCCTGCCTGCCTTCAGCTAGCAGGCTGGGCCTCTACGGTTTGCTGACAGCTCCTTGAAGCGCGCGGGAACAGTACGCGCCGTCGACGACTTGGGCTCGACCCGGTCGGTTACCAAACGGTCGGATAGCAAGCTACCCATTGCCCACCGTCCGCAAGCCCGCGCCTACGGTAGCCGGAAATCGGTATCAGAATCCCGTTGGCGGCTGGGACGTGAGTCCCGTTGCCTTTGCCTGATGCGGTCGGCCTCCTCCTTTGCTAGCATTACTGCTTTGCAGAAGAAGGCGACCGCCTGCCATCCCTCCTCGTTTCGGATCATGGCCTGTACCAATGCCCGACGGCGCGAGAGATCGCCGCCGCCGATCGCCCCCACGAGGACACGGTGATGCCCTGCCCGGGCGGGACACATCTCGACAGTATGCTCCACCGTGTCCTCCAGGAGTGGCGGCACCCGGACGTCTCCTCCACACGAAGTCTTAAGTGGACTGTTTACCAAGAACTATGTTAAGACTAGTATTATTATAAAGTAGTAACAAATACACAGTAGTAGGTGGTATATACACACACACACCAATTTTCGCCATTTTAATTTACTAGTGTGACATAACATATTACGTTTTTATATTTCGTTCAATAAAATATTAAATTCTGAAACGGCAATATGACGAGTTTTATAAAAGCGATATTTTTCATAGATAGCTCGTTTTATATATTCTGAGTTGATTGTAAATAAAAATGTGTTTTTTTTTTGGTTAGGTCACATGTTTAACAAAAAGTTGCGATGCGTGTTTTTAAGCTGAAAAAAGCTTATTTTAGCTTAAAGGATTATTTACAGGATAAACAAAAAACATAGCTATTTTTATTATTATTGTTTAAACGTAACTGGCAATCTGTATATTCGGCGTTCTTTGTATAAAGTGCTTAAAATATAAATGCACATGTTTCATTGTTATTTATTCTCTTTGTTCAGGCTTCTATACAGTACAAGGACGGGTTGTTAGTATTTTTTTTTTTAAATTTTGACGGTACGGTTGGCGCAGTGGTTAAGCGATTGACTGCTGTGCTGTTTGTCGTGGGTTCAATTCCCGCACGGAGCAAATATTTGTATGGCCTACGGATAGGTGTTCCGGGTCTGGGTGTCTTCTGTATGTGAGTTTACATGTTTGTGAACGCAGAGACGATACAGGTGTAATTACTAATGTGGGGCATCTGTAGGGTCTTTACACCTTCTAATGATGATAGTTTGAATGATAGGCAAAAGTACGTAATAATAACGTTTATTGACTGATATAATGATATGAATGATATTTGTGTAGAAAAGTATAGACCACGCGTAGCAAGTAAAGTGCTGATACATTGATGTCAAATTTGTACGTCCTTGCGCTGTACAGCATCGTTTATATTTATATATCTATGAAAAAAAAATATTATTCTCACGAGAAAAATAACCCGACAGAGCAGCGATATCCTAAGTTTTCAAGCTCACTTCGTTCGATCTTGACTCATTGACGTATTTTTGTGAACTTACGAGTTGTAGGTCACGGGTTCAAATTTATGTAATTTATTTCATTCACCACTGCTCTCAAAACGGTGAAGGAAAACATCGTGAGAAAACTGGCACGTCCTAGAAACAAAAAATCAAAGACATGTGACATCCTCTAATCCACACTGGGTCTGCCTAGTGGATTACGGCATATTCGCTCTCCTGGAGAGGAAGCCAGAGACCCAGCAGTGGGAACATTATAAGGCTGATGCTATGCTATACTAAGGACAAATAAATCGTCTTTGCACAATGAAAGGCATTTTAAACTCTGCCTTATTCTCTTGTGGCATATAATAGGCAGTTGTTGTTATATTATAAAAGTAATAACTCTTTAAAATAAACATAATAACATAATATTGTCAATTCACCTTGAGAAGAGATGTTGATTGATCTGATACTTATGTCTTCTCCATTAGAAGATGGCTGTCCCCTGACGCTCTAGTCAGTCACAGGCCGCTATATTTAATAAAAATATTTAAGATCTAATATTTTCATAGAATTTCGACGTACTAGATAAAGGCGATCATTCTGTTTTTGACATCGCTTTAAATATGATCTAAAGAAATCACGTCATTCAATATAAACAGATATCTTTAAAATACACCTTTGTTAAAAACATATATCTAATAACAAAATACTCAACCACGTTTTTTAATAAATTCAATTATCATGGCTTTTATTATATAACTAATTAAAACTATATAAACACTACACTCATAACTAAAAAATGGCGTCAAAAAAATCAATAAATGATCAAATAACAAAAACAAGTAAAAGAATATTTTATAAAATCATTCGAAATTTAAAAAAGGATTTCGTTTTAAATAAGAAGCATGGGAATAACTTAAAAAAAAAAAAACTTTTTTAAATTTTTTCAAAGTGATAAACGAAACACTCGAAAAACAAACAAACATCGCCGAAAATGAAGCGTGGGCAAGTGCAAAAACCTTGTCATCCTTTATGTTAATCTCTTAACGAAATGACGTACCGTATAATTTTATTTTCAGTAATGAATAAAAATGAGTCACAATAGAGATGGGATAAGAATCGAGATTTATATTTTTTCCGACTTCAAGAACGCATCTTGAATAATTTATGTGAGGCAGTATTATTGTGATGCAAGTGTGGCAACTTACTTATCGCAATTTTTGTGATGAATTAGTAAATGTTTTATATATTTAATTCACATTGTTTTATTTATTTAGTTGTCTTCAAGTAACTCAATGGCTTCGGGAAGGGCTGGACATGCAAGACTGAAAAATATTCATTCATATTGTAATAGCCTTCTTAATTAGAGGTTTTTATTCGTTTGAGTGCGTACTTCACCTACAATTTTAGAGGTCCGGTCCCAAAAGATACCAACAGGACTATGTTATTAAGCCTTTGCTGTCCATCCGTCTGTTTGTCTTTCTGTCCGTCTGTCAGCGGGCCGTATCTTATAAACCGTAACAGATAGAGAGTTAAGATTTTCACAGAATGTGTATTTTTATTGCCGCTAACTTTTATTACAACTAAAAATAAAAATTAAAGGAGTTATGTACTAAACATTTTGTTAGTGTTTTTTTGCTCGATTGTAAAGCATGGAACCTTTTGTGTGCATGTTCGACTCGCACTTGGCCAATTTTTTGTACTCACAACTTAGTACACATTTGCACAAACATAATAATATACTACATGTACATGCACAAACATAGTATGTAACTACATGTACATAATACCTATATTGTGCAAACTTAAAATTTTCTGCTTTCCCTGCACTAGTTCTAAACGTAAGATACTCAATAAATCAACAACGCGCGACGGTCAAGAGACCATATATAATCTTGGCATGTGGTGCTATCTGAAATTGAAATAAAATGTACTGAGTTTGACATTAAGTCAACACCGTCAAGAGTCAAGTAAAGTTGGACTGTTTATAAGCATACTGGTTGAATGATTGTAGAATTTTGCATATAAACTGGTTTCAGGGTATTTTCATTTAATTAGAAATTCACCATAAATTATAATTTTGTTTGTTCGAGAAACCACCGCCGACTAAAATTTTTTTTTGACAACGTCTCGTTTGACCACTATCTCACGAGACAAAAAGTGATGATGTGTTCGACGGTTTTTTGTAAGGTGGGAAATCGTCCAATAACTTCTCCCGTTCTAGGGCAGAGCGGGAGGAGTGTCAGATTTTTACTGACTAAAACCACACGTCAAGTAATCATACATTAAAAAAGGCGTCGGTCAATTAAATACTCGTAGTTTTCGGTAAAATGAAAATCGTACCAAAAATTTCGGAAAAGTTATCGATTCCTAAAAAAGTACTGGGTTCCGGATAGCCTACTAAAATATACAAAACTTTATACGAGTATATTCTAAAAATTGTTTTGTGACATAAAATTAATAAAAAATTAATCGATAGTTAAATGCAACGTTATTAAAAAAAGTTTATTTGGTGACTTGTTTGTAAACTATTCGGAAAACTTGTGGCAATCGTTGGTTGTCAAATGAAAATTTATAAATCAATTTTTGGTGAATTGACAGGACACCAAACCACACATATATTCCTTCTTTGGAACTCTCTTTCGGAATGTGGTCGACGATGGAGCACGTTACCCCAGAATTATTCACGCTCACAACTTACCTCTTCATTATTGACTGAAAGATCTGCAGGTTGATCCCAGGTCTATCCTAAACAAAATAGTTGCGAAACTGACCAGTAAGTAGATATTGCTACTTCATTATATCCTTACCCCTGTCTCATGTCACTTGTGGTTCGAGCAACACGTTTTCATTTTCCTCATCCATCATGTCAACCGTCAGGCTAGAGATAGCGTGACCTCACATTCTATTTTTTTTTCAAGAAAATACTGCAGTTTCACAGATTCTTAGCTTAATTTTTATTTTGAACCACTGTTATTTTTATTATAATTGTAGGTAAAAAAGTTGACTGTTCTACGTTGTACTCTTTTACTTGCATTTGTAGCATAGCATCAGCCTTATAATGTTCCCACTGCTAGAACTCAGGCCTTCTCTCTAGGAGAGGGAATGAGCCGTAATCCACCACGTGGGCCCAGTGCAGGTTGGCGAATGTCACATGTCTTCAAATATTTGTGTCTAGGACATGCCGGTTTGCTCACGATGTTTTCCTTCACCGTTTTCAGAGCAGTGGTGATGACATAAATTGTACAAAGGACCCATTCTAGAAATGGAGGCTTAGTGAATTGAGAGCACATACCTATATTACATTGCAGATTACTCCAATCTACTGACTAGACTGCTGACTTTCTAGAATGGGTCCCGACTGATACAATTTATCTTGTATTTAAAATTTTATATAGTTAAATGCAATCGGGTACAACGACTTTCTTGTTTAGGGCATTTTCTACTCTGAAAAGCAGTCGGGTTTTTTAGTTTTTTAAATTACCGTTTTTTATTTTTTGTCTTTTTTTTTATTACGATATCACTTTCACAGTAATTACGAATCTAACGACACCTCGCAAACTAAAATCCATCGAGCCGTTCAGGCCGCAGAGCGTGCCAAACATTTGAATTTGGCGCCAAAATCCGCCATTTTGTTTTTTTTTTATTTTGATACACCCAGTGTCACTCTCACAGTAAATACGAATCTAACGACACCTCTCAAGCTAAAATCTATCGACCCGTTCAGGCTGCAGAGCGTGCCAAACAATTATACATACATACATACATTCATACATACATACATACTCTCGAAAAACATAACCCTCCTTCTGGCGCAGTCGGGTAAAAAGACATTTGGGTAGGCCGCATAAAATACTCAAACTGCCAAGTAAACGGCAGAATTACTGAAAAGAAAAAATAATTCACATAGTCCTTATTTTCATAGTGTATATTACTGAAAAAGCTCAATCCTAAGCTGTATTCTTCGCAAGATACTTTTTCACAGTATAAAAAGCTTTCCGGCCATCGCCACACAAATGATTTGATTTTTACTAAGACTTAGTTCTTGAATATGACTGGGAAATTTATTATACATTTATAATTGACATCTAAGGGCTGATTTCATCATTCAATATAAAAACTTAGTTCAACTAAACTGAGCTCAGCGTAATCTAGTTTAAAGACCTGTGTCGTAAACATGGGCGACAACAAAAGAATCGAAACTGAGTTTAGCGTAAACTAGGTTCAATTCATCGCGGTGAAACGCAAAATGAAGCTATAATCTCGATTAGTCGCTCAAACTGCGTTTTGTATGAATGAATCGCGATTAGTTTATTGGTGAGTTTGGCTCTAAATCAGCCTCATATTTATTGAACCTGATTTCAGGAACAGTACATTTATTTTTGTTGCTAGTATTAAAGAAAATTAAAAAGACGTTGATGATGAGGCGCACTAGTTTTTTAAGAGTCTTTTCACTCTAGCCACTCTGTGTAGAAAGAGAAGGCCCTATCGGGCTTTTACTGACTAAAACCCCCTATGTTCCTTCAGTAGCTCTTTTGCGTTCCCGAGTAACTCTTTACAAAGATGTTATGGCTCTTAATTAGTAGATATACTAGTTACTGTTTTCATTCGCCCAACAAACAAACCGTAAACTAAGTTATTTTTAATGCATTGCAGTAAGTGCACCACAAGTCGGTCATCACACTAAATACTTAGCATTCGCGGTGTATCCTTCCGACGGTCTTTAAGCTAGACAAGATATATTTTACGATGAGTAAGCTAGCAGTGCTTAACGTTGCAAAGAGTATTAGGTAGCATACAATACAAGAAATAAGACGAAGAAATAAGAAAAGTCCCTTAGGCCTTCTTCACATTAGGCGCTTGTGCGGTGCTCGTGTCACTCACATGCTCAAGGAACGCGTACGCCTAATTTGGCGAAGGCCTTAAATAAAAAAATTGAACAAGTGTGAGTCGAACTCGCACACCAAGGGTTCTGTACAAATTAACTTATGTAAATAGTACAATTCCCGAATCAAGTTTCGAAGATTTTTCCGAATCGACAAAATTTTTTTTTACGTATCTATAAATTTAAAGTTTTCAGATTTATCTCTATACTTGTGCTACAAGATTTTGACTCATGCCAAATTTCATGGTTCCACCTCAACGGGAAGTACCCTATGAATTTTGATTCCCTTAAGAGTGTCGAAAGGTTTTTTCGTTAACATAAAAGTTTCATTTTTTACAGCTTCAAGGGAACGCAGACCTAAGTATATGTTTTTAACTTCAATTCGATACCTCTACGCGTTCTTGAGGTAAAGGGTCTTGACAGACAGACAAACAACAAAGCGGTCCTAAAATGGTTCCTATTTTTCCTTTTGAGGTACGAAACCCTAAAAATGAACTTCATCTTCCTACCTTTTACCACCTAGAGAAGAGGCCTGAGTGTAGGACTCAGGCATTAAGAACATAATAAGACTGATTATGCACATATCATCATCATTTCAGCCAAAAGACGTCCACTGTTGGACATAGGCCTCCCCCAAGCGTCGCCACAATGGCCGATCCTGTGCGTCTCGCATCCATCGGACTGACCAGGTCATCGGTCCACCTTGTGGGAAGCCATCCAACGCTGCGTCTTCCGGTACGCGGCCGCCACTCCAGAACCTTTCGGCCCCAACATATACTTATGTTTAAGTGCTAGCTATTAGGCATCAACAGAAGACGTTTTAACCGACTTACAAAAATAAATTTCTATGTTTGAATGTATAATTTTTAGGGTTCTGTACCTCAAAAGGAAAAAGCGGAATCACTTTGTTGTCCGTTTGTCTGTCTGTCAAGACCCTTTATCTCGGGAACGTGTGGACGTATCGAGTTGAAATTAAAAACATATACTCAAGTCTGCGGTCCCTTGAAGTTATGAAAAAATCAAGCTTCTAAGTTAACGAAGAAAAAAGATACGGAAGTTTACGTCGCAAGAACGTAAATTTCGACACTCTCAAGGGAATCAAAATTCATAGGGTACTTTCCGTTGACCTAGAATCCTGAAATTGGGCATTTAGCAAGGTCTTAAAGCATAAATATAGAAAAAAAAAACTGAAAACTGGAAACTTGTTGTCAGGTCACTAAAAAATAAACCCTTTTTGCGATTCAAAAAAATCTTCTCTCTCTTCTAACTGAATTCGAGAATTGAACTGTTTTCATATGTAAGTTTATACAGAACCCTCAGTGCGCGAGTCCGACTCTCACTTACCCGGTTTTACTTACGTTTGATCACCAATAACTCCGTGAATTGTGTACTGATTTTAAATAAATTATTCTTTTGTCCTTTTGAGACATTTTCGAGGTTTAAATTCGGTGACAATTTTTTTTTCTTTTTAATTCAAATTTTAATTTGATTTCAACAAAGTTTTTGACTCTTCAAACTTTTCAGTTTAATGGCGAGAAATGCTCGTTAACATTCACAGAAATTGATGAAGAACTTCGGAGATAGACAATGGAACTCTTCAATAAATGTTAACAAATCTTTTGGAATTGCTGCGTCTTTATTTACTGTCTACACCATTCTCTAAATAACTTCATGCTGATACTGTTATGAATACGTAGATGTGTAGGTTTTTTTTTTATTGTAGGTCAAATCATCCAATGACAATTCCTGCACTTGGGCGGAGCGAGAGCGGGTGTCAGACTCTTACTGATTAAAAACCTGCCCCGTTCCTTTGCTGCCCTCATACCGGGGCTGAGAAAGAAAGCTTTTCAGAAAGCGGCCTTTGGCCCCAGTAGGTTTCGACCTTGCCTGCCTGCAGGCAGGCTGGGCCTCTACGGTTTGCTGACGGGTCCTTGAGGCGCGCGGGAATACTACGCGTCATCGACGAATTGAGCTCGATCCGGTCGATTACCGGACGATTGGACAGCGAGCTACCCATTTCTCGCCGTCCGCAAGCCCGCGCAGATGTGTAGGCACAGTTTACGCAGTTACAAAAAAAAAACATCTTTTATTTCAAGAGTCTGTGTCAAAAATTGAGGAAGCAAAACCAAATACTATAATAATAAATTTTATATTACACTAGCTTCTGTCAGTAGCTGCGCTCGCGGAAAACTCTGGTTCTCCATACAAACTTCTAACCCCCGCTTTCTCCCCTTAGGGGTTTTTTTTTTTTTTTTTTTTTTTTAGTGGTAGGTAAAAATCATCCAATGACGAATCCCGCCCTTGGGTGGGGCGGGAAACAGTGTCAGACTTTTACTGACTAAAAAACCTACCTTTCCATTCCTTGCCTTTATCCTGGGGCCTTTGGTGACAGTCTCACATAACCTTTGGCCCCAGTAGGCTTCGGCCCTGCTGGACCCCTACAGTTTGCTGACAACTCCTTGAGGCGCGCGGGAACGGTGCGCGCCGTAGACGACCTGAGCTCGGACCGGTCTGTTACCGGACGGACGGACGGCGAGCTACCCATTGCCCACCGTCCTCGAGCCCGCGCCTACGGTGGCCGGAAATTGGGGTCGGAAACCCGGCGGCGGCGGCGGCGTGTGCGCCTTTGCCTAAGGCGGTCGGCCTCCTCCTTTACTAGCATTACTGCTTCGCAGAAGGAGGCGACCGCCTGCCACTCCTCCTCGCTCCGGAGCATGGCTTGAACCAAGCCCCGGCGCGAGAGATCGCCGCCGATCGCCCCCACGAGGACACGGCGCTGCTCTTCCCAAGCGGGGCACACCTCGACTGTGTGCTCCACCGTGTCCACCGGTCCCCTTAGGGGTAGAATTTCGTAAAATCCGTACTTAGCGGATGTCTACACTCTAGGTATAAGAAACCTACCTGCCAAATTTAAAGTTTGTAGGTATTATAGTTTCTTAGATTTCGTGATTAATCAGTGAGTGGTTTTTCGCTTTTATGTATCTAGATTCAGCTTAGCCATACCGCTTGGCAATGCCGCCAGTCTTTTGGGCACATTACAAGTCGACAGCGATGTGGAAGAGTTTATTGATGCTATATTTTTTGTTAATACTACAAATTGTTAATACTATAAAGGAAGGTAAGTGACTATTGATATTCCATAATGTAATCTGTTTTGTAATCGAAATTTTCATTTTTTAAGCAAATGTTTCTAAAATCAAGATCAAACATTTTAACTGTACATTTATATAGAATTTTTCTTTCTTTTTTTGTCCGTTCGCATGCATTGTATAATTATCCCAGTTAGGTTAGGGAAACCTGTTATTATCCATGGTTTACTGTAAATCGCTTACTCTGTAACATAGTTTGTTTATCGCTGTTGGTTACCTAAATATAATAAAATAAAAATAAAATATTTTACTTTGTTTTTAATTAATTGTAATTAGTGTAGGGCTATTTTTTAAATTAATACATGTCTAGAGTTTTGAGAGAATTTTGTAACTTTTTTAACATATTATCGACATTTTTTCTCTATATTTTTCGATAACATAATATTACACATTTACTTAGTTTTTTGAAAGTCGGTTATATATTATGTTTATTTTCCTTTGTCTTGTTTTCCACACATTGTTTCCATTTTCCTTTGTCAGTCATCACGCTATCATCCACTCCCTTTTCTTTTATATCATTCCATTTCACCTCACACAATCAATACATTATACCTGTCAATCTATCTACATATAAAACAATAACTCAAGACACACAGTCACCGTTAACGTCGCCATCTCTCTCAAATGAAGGTTTTATTCTTAAAATTCACAATAACTTTCTTGTATATTTCTTAATTTTATTTTGTACACAAAAACACAACAGTGGTCTGACAATTAACGTACACAGGCGAGCTCAACTCAAAAATGAGTTTTCAATATACTTGCTCGAAAACCCGCCCTTGTACCTATTGTTTTAGGCACGAAATTTACTGTTTTTCGCACCAGTGCGGAAAAGTGCTTGTGCTAAGAAACCAAGACGAGTCGTACGTCAAATCACCGTTTATTTATTTCTTCGTGTATTGAAAAACGTCGTTTGATACACATGGAAAGTCACTGCAGCACTCGGCTCGAAAATACACTCGCCTTCGACTCAGGTGAATTCCATTTCGGTGGCAAAGACAAAATTTCTTCACTTGTATCAAAATGAACTATTTCTTCCAGCAAACTGAGAGGTAATCAAATAAAATGAAAAATGTTTACGTGACATTATCATCATCATCTTTAGTCAAGAGACGTCTGTCCATTGTTGGAAATAGGCCTCCCTCAGGTGCTGCCATGACGACCGGGCCTGTGCATCAGATTCTCATGACCCTCACCATATCATCGGTTCACCTAGCAGGAGGCCTTCCAACGCTGCATATTCCGGTACATGGTCACCACTCCAGAACCTTTCGTCTCCATCAACCATCTCTTTTGCGAGCAATATACTCTGCCCACTGCCACTTAAGTTTGTTTTCGGCGATTCTTCAAGCTTTCATATCTGTCTCCCTAGCCAAGCTACGATCGTTTAGATAAGCGTGAACGCTTGGAGTTGGCCACGCCCCCAATTCCTTTGTTCTGACTTCGTAACTGAGCGTTGAGATGACGTCAGAACAAAAGAATTGGGGGCGTTGCCAACTCTAAGCATTCACGCTTAATGAAACGTCGTAACTTAGCTAGATCAGTGTATAGAGCTGATCAGTGTTCCTTTCATTTTCGAGTAAATTAGTGTAAAGTTAATCTTATCTATAGTATTTGTACATTGACCTTACTTTTGCCTGACAAAACGAATCAAAAGGTTCACTTGTCACCACAAATATTGCCATTAATTTTCTAAGACGCGGAACATACGTACTGTGAGAATCATCAACCTTTACAGTGTACAGCACTAATTATAAAAAAAAAAAAACTGTATTTTCTCTGTCAGCCGCATGTCCAATGAGCTGTGGGCTAAAAGAGCCACTTATTGGGTCCCAATAAACGCAAGGCGACATCGCGGCAGACCAAGGCGAAGGTGGAGAGATGAACTGGACAATTACCGGAGGGACTGGCCCACAATGGCCGAGGACAGACGTGTGTGGAAAAGGGAGAGGGAGGCCTTCGCCCAGCAGTGGGACATAATAGGTTAAACTAAACTAAATCTTTCTACTGCTTTACATATTGGATACAATCGCTACCTAACACACAAACAAACATACAAATAGTTGTAGTGTAGAGACCTTACCAGGACGTGTCAAGCGCGAGTGCGTGTCAGGCCAGGTGTACGATCGAAAAAGAGGGACAGAGCTATATACATTTAACACAATATACGAGCAATATTCCGTAAAGGCAAAGTTCATATAGGTAGGTGTAGGTTTAGGTTCGCTCAATGTACTAAAGAGTGATGGGAAAATGGAGTAAGCGTGTCACCGAATGGTACCCAAGAGATGGTAAAAGAAGACAAGGAAGACAACACAGCAGATGGGAAGTTGAAATATAATTGACAGCAGGACCGAATTGGAGAAGGTTTGCTCAGGACAGGCAACAGTGGAAAGCATTGGAGGAGGCTTTTGCCATTAGGCACACCGAATTAAGAGACTTTATAATATAACTGCAACTTCTAAGTTAAATTAAAATCTGACAAATTTCGGAATAAAGGGCTTTACTATTATTATTAATGTACTAAAGAAGTTAAAACTCGAGCGGCCTATGGGTTCGGTATACGCAACGAGCCTACAGCATCCTGTGTATTCAGTATAATAGTTCGGGAGTCAGAGGCTTCATAAATTGTACCATTATTAGGGCAATAAAGAATTATTATTATTATTTCCTTTTATTCTTTGTAAATACATATGAATTACATTATTAAATATTTTTTTTATAGAAAGTTAAACAAAAAAAATAATTAAAAAATATAAAAAATAGTGGCCCACCGGCATTGGGAACAGGGTCCAAGCTACCGGTGGTCAGGGTTATTATTGTTATTATTATAATAATGCTTTCAGAATGCTGTTGGAGTTGCCGCGCCAATGTAATGCTCACATATGCGCGCGTTGATAGTTTTCACTCTATAACGCGAAAGAAAGTAGCGTCATTATTTAAAAGGCTGCGCGGTAGCTCCAACAGCAACATTTTGCAAATTATTGCATCCCGTCAAGACTGTCCCATCTAGGTACACTGGGTGAGCATAGTTAAGGAAAGGTTGTAAGGTTATATGACTACTACTAGATTATTATCAACAATTATACTAACAATTATAACAGAGAATTTACAGACATAGATCTTTTTAACATTTCTACGATATATCACCTAATTAAAACTTTTGTTTTTTTTTTAATTTTATTAAGTTTTAAACCCTTGCGCTTCAGTGAACTTAAAACTAAAATTATATTCCTAACGCGTCCTCCATTTAAGATTTTATAAATTGTACTACATTTTTCCATTACTTTTGTCGGCACTATAGGTATTTTGTAAGTAAAGTAATAGCTTAAGAATTATATTTTTTTTTGTAATATGACTGTTTAACGCCAAAAATATATATATAATATAGGTATATATATATATATATATATGTATTACTAGCGACTTATTCCAGCTGCGCACGGATGCAATGGTGATATTAAATACATTATGCATGTATTATACCTAGAAACCTTCTTCTTGAATCACTTTATCTATTACAAAACCGTATCAAAATCCGTTGCGTGGTTTTAAAGATTTAAGCATACAAAGGGACAGACAGGGGGAAGCGACTTTGTTTTATACTATGTAGTGATGTACCTACTATCAACAATCTCAAGAATATTGTTACTAACACTCATTTTTTTTATGGTAGGTAAAATCATCCAATGACAAATCCCGCCCTTGGGTGGGGCGGGAAATAGTGTCAGACTCTTACTGACTAAAAACCTACCCTGTTCCATTCATTGCCTTCGTCCCAGGGTCCCGGGTTTCATTTTCACATAACCTTTGGCCCCAGTAGGCTTCGACCCTGCTGGGCCCCTACAGTTTGCTGACAGCTCCTTAAGGCGCGCGGGAACAGTGCGCGCCGTACTAACACTCATAAGGATCTCAATCCCAAATAAATGGATATTATTATTTTACAGTGCAATTTAGGCGGTCAAATGGTAAGCGTTAAGAGCTCATTATAGTGCCTCAGTTCAGGAACTAAATCGTCCCGTACAATACAACTTAAATGACACAAGAAAGAAAAGAAATAAAAATAAGTTCTTTCGTTTTTTTACCCCTTCAGAAACGTTTAACAATCAAACCATCTGAATTTATTTTTCAATAAATAAAAATGAAATACGGAAAAAGAATAAAAATTATATCGTTTTATGAAGCCGGCTCTGAAATTGAACCTACAATCCTCGTAATCACCGCGAGATTGCCACAGCCGGCTTGTATTGTAGGGAACGTATAGTAACTTCTTATAGTTTCCTTTCCCTCTGTTCGAATTGTATTAGATCCTTTTTCTTGGGGATTTGATACTTTACGAGTTTATGGTTATAAGTATAACGATTACGTAAAAAAAAAAAACAAACCCAAAGACACAAAATAATAAGTGATTTTGAAAATGGAATAATTAGACATGGTTATATTCATCAACATCATTGCACATTTATCGTCGACCACATCATCGCTTACCATCAGATAAGATAGAAATTAAATACCAGGATTATCAATAAAAAAAAACTAGGCAAGTGTGAGTCAAACTCGCGCACTTAGGGTTCCGTACAAACTTAGTCAAACAAAGTTGGTATAACAAAATAATTGATTAATATTCCTTCTTAAATTCCCAGAGAGTAATCTGCTAAATAATTTTTACAATCATAGCAGGTAACTCAGTTTTAGAATCAAAAATTAAAATATGGAAAAAACTACTGTATAAAAAACAGATTCGTCCTTTCGAGTCTAAGCCAACCGCAAATAGAGAGGCAAAACTGAACAGATGATTTTCCTATGAGGAAGCCAAACAGAGGATGATTTTGGTCTAAAACGAAACTGATCTTTGTTTGACAGTCATAAGAGGATCACACGAGCTCATCGCCAGTTTCATAATGCTCAAAAATATACGATCAACAGTAAATAGAATCCGAAAAATATATGTCACTCTTCAGGATAAATACTGGATAGACAGTGAGTCCAAAACATGGTTCACAGCTAATCTAGTACGATAGAAAAAATCACGAAAATACCACTGAAAAGTACTTTTTGTAACGATTAAAAATCGAACTAATACACATGTAATCATTCTGTTTGTTAGTCAGATTATTCTAAAAGTAACGTTTTACCACTATGTTGTTTTGACTTTATAATAAAATCTAAAGATTTTAACTAAAACGCTAAAATGCTTTATGTTCATATGCATTGAGTCTTTGCATGTCTCTTTCTTTGGTATGCAGTTCGAGAGTTACCACTCTTTAGGTTGCGTAGTCCTCTTATTAAGTGATGCAATACTGGTTTAACACGTTAGCGGACAGTAACGGCCACAGGCGTCTAGTATAGCTAAAGGAATAGGCCGGCACGCCTGTCGACGTCCGAGTTTTTACTTGCATAAAAGCAGTACGCCATATGACGACCAATTTTCCATACTATCATGAAGAACGGCATGTTGTAGTGTCACCATAGGTATAATTAAGACTTTACTACTGTCACTACACAATTCTCAAAAAATCGTCGAAGAAAGTACCAGTTCAAGTTTTTTATGGCCTCCTTCCTACGCAAACTACGCTCGTGGGCGTCGTAGTTACATACAATCGGTCGAGTAGCGCGTCGCTGCGGTTTTCGTGCGTGTTGCAACGTGTTTTCGCTTTTTTAACGCCTTACGACGTTTATGCCTAGAATAGGCCTATCATACATATATTTTTTACAATGCATTGTGACACTACGGCCGTGGGTAATGTATGAAATAAGTAGTGTCATAGTCGTCGCATTCAGTAAGATAGTACTGTCCACTAACGTGTTAAGTTGCAAGTTCCATTATTCCTATAGTTATAAAGCTACTGGAGATAAAGTCGGCACACGATCAGTGTTTATCCGTTAAATAGAAGTTTTGAAGTTTTAACGATAAACAACTTTAAGCGGAATCGTTAAGAGCGGAAGTTTGTTTAATAAAGTGAGCTCAGCGTTTGGATTGTGGGATTTGATATTTAAATTGAATATAAAGACGTCTTTTGGTGGTGACTGTACTGGTTCTTACATAACATCATTTTTAGGATATGCGAAACCCGAAAATCGTATCTAGTATTTTTATGTAAATACAAAAAATTACAAAGTTATAAGCTTGTTATGTTTGTCTGCACAAATACATGGTCACCGGGCCATCTGGAATCTGAGGGGTTGTTTTGTTCATACACACAGCTGTGCGCTGGCGTTTAATGCCCTCTATAATCTGCCATAACCTGAGCTGTAAGTGTCGGTGGTGTCCAACTTGTAATCTTTTTTAAATATTTTTGTTAAAAACTATAACATGGTGTAAAAATTGTTTATTATTTATTACTGGTCTGGATCTATACAAATATCAATCGTTCTTTCCCTTGACCACTTCATCGCACGAGAGCGGCTGGACCCATTTCGCTAAATCTTTTTTGTGGTATTTGTTAATGTCACATGAAACCTAGTTAAATAAATAAGTATAGAAATGTATTATTAGAGTCTTTTGCAAAGCCTTTATTAAGCTTAATAACGTGGATCAATAATATAATCCAAAAGATAAGTTTTGAACTCAACAAGTTTCGATCGACAAAATTATTCAAACTAGTAATAGTTTAGGCGTCGGGCCTTAACTGATACAAATTGAAATAATATTTACCACGTGCAAACTCTAAAGGTCCTTGCTCCCATTCGCTTCGTCGTTCATAGCGCGTACGTCGAGGGATTGGAACAATTTGCCTGCTGCGGTCTTCCCATCCGATTATAATTTGGGTGTCTTCAAGGCTAGAGCGAATAGGCCTTTTGAATACCGCAATTAGAGACACAATAGAAATACAATAGGTGGCGGACACCGGTGTCCTCTTGGGGCGTCACAGTTTAATAAACTAGTGCGCCTCACCATCAACGATTGCATCCCTGCTTACCACCAGGTGGGATTGCAATTAAACACTAGTTTATAACCAAATAAAAAAATAAATAAAAAAAGTACCATAAAACAGTGACTTTCTGAAGCTTACTCCTTAGTACCTGTTGGGTTAATAGATAATTGAATAAATTATCTATTTATTAAAGATTCAAATTATATATAAATAATATTATAAACATATAATTTTTTTGTGTAACTAATACTTTTGACAAAAAAAAAATACAACATGATGATTTTTTTTCTTATTTTTCCTAGTCCTTTGGTTTTGATATTTAGAAATATGTTTACACAAAATGTTCTTCAGAATATACATTGTTTTTTTAGGTGGGAAAATCATACGATGACGTCCCCGCCCTTGGGTGATACGGGAGGGCGTGCCAGATTTTCCTTTCAAAAGCGCATCCATGGTCCCAGTAAGTTTCGACCCTGCTGGGCCCTACGGTTTGCTGAGATCTCCTAGAGGCGCGTGTGAAACAATATGCGCTGTTGCGCCTCATAGCCTAAGTAAATCCATCAATATTTCGCAAAGATAATTGGTTTTTAGGGTCAGGGGAGTTCTTCGCAGGCGCAGGCGGCAGTAGAAATAAGTGTGCATTAACTCCGGCTAGATGTTCATGGGACTATACGCCTTAAAGTTTGATCGACCCGCTTTAAGATTAAATATACCTATGTGTAGACCCGACAACGACTCATTCAAATACGCTTTTGTGATGCAAATGTAGCTAAAATATTTCGTGTGAAAAGGAAACCTTGTAAGGGTCTATTAAATTTTATTTGTCGCGGGCCCTAGTCCCTTTTAAGAGAACTTGAGAAATCGCTCCGTTAGCTACTTATATCAATATATTTCGTAGTTCAGTATACCCGTGGTACATACAGAGTAGAGTGAGGTTACTAAGAATGGATAAGGGTAAGAAGAAACGGTATACTTAGGTGCTTAGATATGTTGTTCACCGGTAGTTCGGTGGACATGATTCTTTATAGAATTTTTGTATTTATATCATCGAGTTCGTCTACGGTAGATAATACGGAAGTCTAGTGGCAACCTCGATCCATTTTACTCGATTCAGTCCCTCTTTGAGGAGTGGCTGAAGACACGTCACGGCGTCCTCACCTTCTACTTCACGCAAGTCCTCACCAGACATGATAAGTTCCTGCATCTGATTCGGGTGGAAGAAACGCCCGGGTGTCACGTTGAGGCATACTGTGAAGGTGTACCTCGCGTGGGTAAAGCACCGTCGCGCTGTGTTCGGCCCAAGCGGAGGCAATCGCATGCAGTGACCTCGAGTTGCCTTTTCAGACTTTGATAGAATAGAAAGAGGTATATATAATTTAATTAATTAACTATCTGCTGCCAGCGGCTTTTCCTGCATGATAGCAGCAAAATTATCCAATGGGCTGTTCCTTTTGGCCAATTTAACCTCCTGGGATTAAAAGTATTCTATGTGCTATTCTAGAACATGGTCTACCTGTTTGCCAAATTTCCCTTCAGTGTGAAAGAGTAACAAACACACACACACACACAGCTTTTGCTTTTATAATATTAGCGTAATTTATAAATCACTAACGACCCGCCCCAGTTTCGCATGGGTGCAATAGTGATATTAAATATATGTTTTATACATGTAAACCTTCCTCTTGAATCACTCTATCTATTAAAAAAAACCGTATCAAAATCCGATGCGTATTTTTAAAGATCTAAGCATACATAAGGACAGACAGCGAGAAGCAACTTTGTTATATACTATGTAATGATAAATTAGTTTACTAACACTATGTTAAGTTTTTTAGTAACACCGTTGGATCAATACTGCTTCAATGCAATAAATAATCTAACCAGTTGATTAGATTATAAAGAGGAAATATTAGATTTTTTGTTCGTTTGTATGTTACGATTTAATTCAAAACTACTGGACCGATTTTAAAATATCTTTCACCTTGTTATGTGTTTTGTTGTGTTGTATGTTCTAATTTCACTCAGGCAAAGCCGCTGGCACAAGCTAGTATTTAATATAAAACGTTTTTTTTTTTAATCTTAGCGACAAAACCACTAGTGGGTTTATCCACCGTATAGTCCAGATACTTTTAATGTCATACTTGAATAAAGTATATCTACCCACATTATCGTTAAAAACAGATTTTATACATTAACTGCACTCTGCAGTCATCGTCGAAAGTAATTGTGAAACTACTCATAAAAAAATAATTTTGAGAGCGATATTTAGTGAAGAGGTCATGAAAATACTTCAAAAAGACATTTACGTTTCATTTTAATAGGTATGGCAATAATTAAGGACTCATAATCCGTATCGATTTTTTAAGGGCCTGATCTGTATCGTCTTCAATGGTAAATAAATTTTTAGGATATTTTTGTGCTATCCCATCTTCCTAACTCGTTGTGCTTTGCTGGCATTGCCATTACGGAGAACCCCAAGCGGCGATAATATTACAATCGCGTTGGTAGTTTTCATGAGGTTTGGAGTGATGCCCCAGTGAATCGGGGTGAAGGTGTCCCAGTGAGTCGGGATGATGCCCCATTGAGTCGGAATGAAGAAGTTCCAGTGAGTCGGGATAATACCCTAGTGAGTCGGGATGATACCCTAGTAAGTCAGGTGATGATGCCCCAGTGAATCGGGGTGAAGGTGTCCCAGTGAGTCGGGATGATGCCCCAATGAGTCGGAATGATGAAGTTCCAGTGAGTCGGGATAATACCCTAGTGAGTCGGGATGATACCCTAGTAAGTCGGAATGATGATGCCCCAGTAAATCGGAGTGAAGATGTCCTAGTGAGTCGGGATGATGCCCCATCGAGTCGGAATGATGAAGTTCCAGTGAGTCGGGATGATACCCTAGTGAGTCAGGATAATGCTGCAGGCTCCAGTGGTTCGGAGCGGTGATATGTGACGTCGTACGCTCGATTGCTGGTGTCGATCAAGTGAGATTTTTCGTGGCTGAAATAGATGACCAGTTATGATCAGGTAGACTTGCTGGCGGTCAAGATACCCTTTATAGCTCCTCGGCTATAACCAGCATCCTCATGCTGGCTGTATGGCTCGCTGCTCGAAAGCTTGAGGAAGTGATGAAGATGTCACGAAGTAGTAGCTGCACGAAAGCTGCACTAACGATCATTGTCGAGAGTCACTAGTTTGGAGGTATTTAGAACAGTGTGTAAAATCCCGCAAACCTCCATTGAAAAGGGAGGATCCTCCAACCAGACGGGTGTTATGTCCTGTGTGGGCAACCAGCCGATAAATGATTTCGAGCTGATACTATATTTTATTTTTTTCGAAAAACTTACAGCTAGGGTACAGATAGTTGAAAAATATTGAAAGAAAGCCAATTACAAGTTTTCACAGATAGTATTAGAGTAGAACAAGAGACAGTAAACAGATAAGAAAAAAGAAAGAAGTAAAGACGCTCGGAGCATGTACATAATAGTACCGTAAGCGCAGGCTTGCAGACGGCGGGTAATGGGTAGCTCGCTGTCCGTCCATCCGGTAACAGACCGGTCCGAGCCCAAGTCGTTTACAGCGCGCACTGTTCCTGCACGCCTCAAGGAGTTGTCAGCAAACTGTAGGGGCCCAGCAGGGCCGAAGGCTAACGGGGGCAAGGGTTAGGTGAAAATGAACCCCGGGGTCATGGATCGAAGGCAATGAATGGAACAGGGTAGGTTTTTATTCAGTAAGAGTCTGACACTATCTTCCGCTCTACCTATAGGGCGGGATTTGTCATTCGATGATTTTACCTACCATAAAAAAAGTCCATAATAGTAAGAACTGATTCATATGGTCAAAACTTGCGGAGAACTTAAATTTCGTAAAGCAGAATTTCGTAGTTTAGTTCTTATGTGACGCTATAGATATCGCTACAACACTGCATTTCACCCACAATGGGCCACTAGGACCAAATGTAGAAACTAGACCAAAATACCTTATTTGAAGTCAAGAAAGTCAATAATTTTAAATGTGTCATTGACCGCTGCAGCCACACTATAACCTGACAGCTACATCCAAGATCATCCAATATTAATTTGTGACAATGTCACGTTTCCTCATTTACATAACATAGGACTTAATAACAACAATTTACATACAGGCTGACAAACACAATATCGAAGTAATCAACACGTTGGATTGCTCTAACCAGTGCTAACAGAACTACAAATGGAACACTGGTCCAACCAACCAGTTAGACCAATTACTTGGTAATTGAACGATGTCGATGTAGTTCTGAGTTTCGTCCATTATATCTTTATTCTAGGTTAAAGGACAGAATCAGTTTTGAGGGTGGTTTCAAAACCTGTAATGAAAGTTTTTATTATTAATTTGATTTTATAAATATTGTTTTGGATAGTTAAAAATTGTTTGGAGGATTTTTATTTTTGGAGTTTTTGAATATAATACTTGTTACTTATTAATACTTAAATGACATTATTAGTTTTTGCACAACTCCCCCAGAAGACGGATTTGGGGATGTTAAAGATAGGATAAGGGACATTTACAATAACGACGTCGCGTTCGAAGTGAGAGTATTTACCTATTATTTTTATTTATTTATTACTTAAACATATTTTGTAATATTTCTTTAAAAAAAAAAAACAAGTAAAAAAAAAAACATTTAAAAATACAAAAAATAGTGTCCTACCGGTATCGGGAACACGATCCAAGTTACCGGCGGTCAGGGCTCCAGAGAACCTCCTAACAATACGAGCCGTGTCCAGGAGTACAGCTTTCTAAATCAAGCCCTTGATCCAGCCGCCTAACGAGAGCCTCCTAAGGTGTTGGTCGAGGCTCTTGGCTATTAAGCCATTACCCGACACGACTATCGGTGCAATGATCGCCGAATCCACTTCCCACATGTCGACAACCTCGCGAGCAAAGTCAATATACTTAATTATTATTATTTATTTATTATTATTTTTGTAAAAATGTTAGATTGTTTTTTTTTTTTAATATAGGTATCGTGGAAACAAAAGCACCAGGGCATTTTTGGATGGCTTAGAATTAATAGCACTTAAATTTGTAATTATAAGAAAAAACACCAGATCGTAAAAATTAAAACATAATGTTGATTTTCAAGAAATATTTGGAACGGCTGTCAAACCGTTAGGCGCGAGTAATTTTTGTTTTCTTTTTTACAAAAATGTGAATAATACCCGGAAAAGCCTTTTTCCTATCTCCAGTATCTGGTTGCGCAAATAAGCTTAATGGACTGTATGTTTGAAAAAAGCGATCTAAGGTTTGTTAACAATATGCAGGTACTGTGCTTGGCGTTTATTGATGGGATGGATGTATTAGGGAGGAACACTGACCTTTTGACCTCGAAGGTTCCACGTGGCGCCGGCCGGCGAACCCCGACTTCGCACATTCAATCACTGCCAGGTCCTGTATTGCACTACACTGCACTATTGTTGAGTCTTTGAATGGTTGGATCACGAAATAGTCAATTTTCTTGTAATTTCGAGCGGGCGTTGTTAGCGGAGCGGTCACATTTACAATCGAAGCACAAAACACGTCATGTCAATTCTTTTCTTGAGGTCGTGCGGGGGAGGGAAACGGAAGGGATAGGATTGCTAGGCCAAAAAATAAATTACAAAAAAAACAAAATCGCGGATCATAGCAAATTGGCGCAACCATTCCCCCCGGGTTTGAAGGGTTACCTTCAAAGAAAAGGAGAAAACAAAAGCGAAACTAAACCCTATTACTATATCTAGACTATCAATACTAGGTAGCGAAACAACTTATAACTAACTATGCCACTACTGCTGATTAGGCAGAGGGCAGAGGCGAATAACCGGACGCAGGTACGATCCAGTTGCGGTTTTAACCTTTACGACTCGCGTTATTCCGTTCGAACCCGGAAAAACTTCTTCCACTACACCAAGAGGCCAGTGCAGAGGAGGCGCACTCTTAGTCTTCAGTATCACCACAGTACCGACTGTGACTGGATCTGAAGGAGTGTTCCACTTTTGACGCGACTGCAGCGTATGCAGATAATCTGTCCTCCATCGCTTCCAAAAGGACTGAACTAAGCTATCCAGCAGAGCGTGACAATTCACCTTATGGTGATAATCCACCAACAAATCCAAAACGTGATCCTTGCGTGGTAGAACTACTGGATGCATTTGTTCAAACTCTAACTTAGCATTTCGCAGACGGCCACCGACACGAATGAGTCCGTCTTGCAAAAATGGTTTCAAATGTTGAAGTGCGCGACTACAAGGTTTATGTGATTCTAAACTACGAAATTCTATTGAAAAATAAAATTTCTGCAACTCTCGAAGTACAACTGATTCAGCTCTATCCAAACCAGCTGCGATTATAGAACCACGCGATGGTAATAATCTCAAAAATCTTAGGACGTAAACTACACAGCGTAATAGTCTCGACCAAGACGAGACTCGATTAGACAACAACAAAACAACTGACTCTTCACGCGGAACTGATACTATAAGCGTATGTTTCTTCTCCTCGGGTGGCTCTGAAACAGTAGCGGGGTTAAACGGAGCATTTGGCCACTCGTTAGGAGTGGTATGAAGCCAGGGAGGGCCACAAAACCAAAGCGGATGATTTAAAATTTGCGCAGGAAGCAAACCACATGAGAGACAATCAGCTGGGTTTTCTGTTCCAGCGACATGGAATATATTTTCCGGTGACAATTCAGCTTGAATCTTAGCCACCCTATTTGCGACAAACGTGCCCCATCGATGGGGTGAAGAGTGGGCCCAACATAGAGCAACGGTTGAGTCTGAAAACGCTACAATTCTCTCTATATTAATGCGAGGACGACAAGTTTTGACTATAGATGTAATCAATTGAACCAACATAAGAATAGCGCAGAGTTCGAGACGAGCAAGAGAGACAACCTTACGAGGAGATACCTTTGATTTTGCGCTAATGAGGAAAACTGAAATGTTATCGCCATTTTGGACCTGAAAGTAAACCACTCCCCCGTAAGCCCTCTCACTGGCGTCTGCGAAACCTACCACATTAACAACAGTGTCTGGTACTATACCAACATGGCGAGGAATCTGTATCTGATCGAGCATTGGAAGCTCTTTCCTATAGCGAGCCCACAACTTAGCAACACTGTCAGGAGCGGTGTCGTCCCAATCACAGTTGGAAAGCCAAAGCTCTTTTATAAGCAGCTTTGCATACAAAACGACAGGAGCTACAAAACCCATTATATCCCATATCCGAGCTACACATGCTAGGATAACGCGTTTGGTACAAGTTGGCGGAGTCGAGCTAATTTTAAGACTGAACATATCAGTTGCGGGTGACCAACTTAAACCAAGGATCTTATGCGAATCACTATCATCGAATTCCTTTACCGAAGTCAACCGGTGTGACGGTGGAATCGACTCTAATGTAGCTTGCGAGTTGCTTGTCCATTTCACCAGATCAAATTGACCGGACTTCATGAGGCTGATTACTTGAGCAGCGGTCTCTATAGCCTCTCCTTCACTAGGTACACTGTACACAAAATCGTCCATGTACAATCCGGTTTCAATAGTGGCCCTTGCTTTCGGGTATGTATCACCCTCGTCAGCGGCCACCTGCTTGATAGTGCGAAGAGCGTGAAAGGGACTAGACTTAAGCCCAAAACAAACACGATTGAATTCGTAAACCTTCAAAGGTTCCTGCGGAGAAAATCTATACAAGAAGCGTTGGAATCTACGGTCACATTCTCTGATTCCAATACTAAGAAACATTTGCCGAATATCAGCAGAGAGCGCAATAGCAAACAAGCGAAAATTTACTATTATTTCAAATAAGTTACCCTGGAGGTTCTGACCACAACACAAGATATCGTTAAGCGATATGCCAGTACTAGTTTTAGCGCTACCATCCATAACCACAAGCAGTTTAGTTGTAAGCTTGTCTTCTCTAACAACTCCATGGTGCGGGATGATGTAAAACGGGTAATCACGTGTCTCCTCAGTCTCGGCAGGCGCTGATGAGATATAACCTTTATCTAAATATTCGATCAGCACATCATCATAGGCTTGCTTCAACTTAGGAGACGCCTGCATCTTACGTTCCAAGCATAGAAAGCGTTTTTCTGCGGAGGCACGGGAGCCACCGAGCGAAAAAATATCACCCTTGAAAGGGAGCGCGACAACATAACGACCATCTTTATCACGAGTAGTCGTGCGGGTATAAATCTCCTCAGTGACCTGATCCTCAGGGCTGAGAATAGGCGGGACATTGACCTCTTCAATCTCCCAGAACTTGCGGATGGTAGACTCAAGCGGCGGCTCGACGGTGCAACAGTGCGACACAGTCGAGTAACTATCTAAACAAGCGGGTGCGGAACCAACTATAACAAACCCGAGAACTGTTTCCAGTGCGTGCGGAGCGGGGTACATCGGAAGACCTTGAATTTTACGTGATAACTGGAGATGCGGGAGAATCGAAGCACCGATCAATAGATCGATATCTCCAGGGAAAGCGTAATTTCCGTCGGCTAACTGCAAGTTCTTAAACTCCGTCAGCATGGACGTGTCAACCGGTACCGTGGGCAACCGTTCCGTAATCTTATCTGCGACTAGCGAATCCATTTCAAACGAAATATTACGATTAAAACGTGAACTAAATATTATTTTAATGGAACCGTGAATGGTTGCCTTTAAACCTCCAAAACCTTTCACTTCTGAGCGGGATGACCAATTATTAAAACTAAAACCAAGGCGTTGACAACAATCCCGAGTAATAAAATTACTCTGGGAAGCGCCATCTAGTAGCGCTCGAACGGTGTGCGGTTTGCCAAAGGCATCTACAATGACAACTTGCGCGGTCGCAAGTAAAACGGTAGTGATTTGAGTACCAGCGGCGGAAAGCGAACAAAATGTTACGTCGTTTGCACTTGCAGCAGGCCGCGCGTCACAAGCGTCGCGCGTCTGCGCAGGCTGCGGCTGCGATGGCAGCTTACTACTCTCAAAATGTAAGAAGGTACGAGTATGATGTCTAGCTAGACATTTACGACAGCTAACACCACTGTTACATGACATTAAAACACAAATTATTAGTGCGGACAAACTTGTAACGATCACTAGGCGATAATCTCTGAAATTCTGAACACTTGTACAGCTGTGTATGGCTACCCTTACACAGAGAACAGTCAGGTGTTGAGGCGGTATTAACTAGCGTATGTGCAGTCTTGACTGACTTCGATGACGCGTCTATACGGCGATCGGAACCTGTCCTATTCGTGACTTCATGACGTGCCGACGTGCGCTGCAATACCTTAATATGGTCGCGAATAAAAGATTCTAAATCTTCGAACTTAGGTATTTCGTTACCGCGCTGAGTCGTTTCAAACAGACGAACAGTTTCAGGATCTAATTTCTTTAAACCGATATACAAAAACAAAAAGTCACAGAGGTCATTGACCTTTAGGTTCTTTACTGCACGAACAGATGATGCGAAAATATTTAAAAACTTCTCTAAATTATGATCGTTATAAACGGAAAAACTTTTCAAATCGAATAATTGATCTAAATATGCGGTGGCTACTAATCGCTTATCTTCGTATTTTGTTTTTAAAGTGTTCAAAACTAAAGTGTAATTTTCAGCGCTAAACGTAATTCCAGCACAGACAGCCTTTGCCTTACCGGTCAATTTTTCTACGAGATAATGCAATCTCTCGTGATCTGTCAGCGATGTGTTCCTATGTATTATATTTTCGAAACTATCTATAAATAAATTCCAATTTCGAATGTCACCATTAAATTCAGGTATTTGAATTGGCGGCAATCGTGGGCGTTCGCGAGGAGGGTTGGATAAACCACTCGCGGGGGGGGGAGTCTCTAAACTCCTAGCAATACGTTTGATACGACAATACAAGTCATCAAAGGACGACAATGCCTGATAACTCACACAGTAATCAGGATTTAACTCCATCTCTAAAATGTTTATATTCTTAATTGTAGATTTAAAATCCGCGCGCAAACTATCTAAAGTTTCCAACGAACACAAGAAAGCATCTCTAATCGTCAGATCCGAGATTTGCAAAGATTTATCACAAATTGATTGAACACGTGAAAACTGTGAGTCCCTTTCAGCGTATAAAAGCTTTAACTGAACCTTTAAATCAGTACTAACCTTGGTTCCCTTAAGAGACATCTTGTTTTGATATATTCACACTATACACTCAAACAAACACTTAACGAATTATTAAGTAAGCGATAATTATCAGATAACAATATGGTAATATTGTAAACAACAAAGTGAACGGCGAACGAACGGAATAACCTGAATCAATGAGTGAATATTACCCAATTTCTCGATTAAATCATTCACGTCGTTCATATGCGTATATAATCTATGGTTTATCCGTTTCCTACAAATATTCACTCAACAATGAACGGGTATTTTTGAAATGCGTCTACCTACATGCAATTTGTAGGACTTCCGAATGAATTTGTCAAGAAAAAGAATGCGATCGATTTATATCTACGCTGATATTTACGTAGCTAACTATAATTATGCGGTGCGGTTGACGGCGTAGGTACCGTAATTATCAATGGCTCTTTAACTATACGAGCGAAATAACGTTTAGTTGCCTAAATGCCTAGATGCGGGTTTTCTACTATTATATCTAGGTAAACAGGCGCGTTGCGTTTATTCCCTATGGAACAAATACTATATTGCGAAATTACAAGAAAATGATTCACGATCCTGCTCGTAGGACCAAAAGTAATGGTTGCGCAAATAAGCTTAATGGACTGTATGTTTGAAAAAAGCGATCTAAGGTTTGTTAACAATATGCAGGTACTGTGCTTGGCGTTTATTGATGGGATGGATGTATTAGGGAGGAACACTGACCTTTTGACCTCGAAGGTTCCACGTGGCGCCGGCCGGCGAACCCCGACTTCGCACATTCAATCACTGCCAGGTCCTGTATTGCACTACACTGCACTATTGTTGAGTCTTTGAATGGTTGGATCACGAAATAGTCAATTTTCTTGTAATTTCGAGCGGGCGTTGTTAGCGGAGCGGTCACATTTACAATCGAAGCACAAAACACGTCATGTCAATTCTTTTCTTGAGGTCGTGCGGGGGAGGGAAACGGAAGGGATAGGATTGCTAGGCCAAAAAATAAATTACAAAAAAAACAAAATCGCGGATCATAGCAAATTGGCGCAACCAGTATCCTTACAGTGTACAGCGTATAACAGAAACGGGTGTATATTTATTTAAAATATTGCTTCTACATAAACAACCTTATTTTTATTATATGCGAAACCTGAATGTAGTTTATTCAGAATCAGCAACTGAATCGATTCCAATAATTTTTAAACCATGATAGATTTTTTCTCAAAAATATTTAAAAAAGGTCACAAGTTGGACTACTGATTCTAAGTACAACGCAGGTCACGGCGGACAATAACGCATACACAACTCAGACTTCATTTAATTAAAAAATCTTGTGACTTGTAAATGTAATTTTTTATCAATAAATTGTTTATCTGTTTTTCTCAGTTGCTAAGATGACCCGGAGACCATGTATTTGTGCGGACAACCAGGTAACATAACAAGCTT
Source organism: Leucania comma (assembly GCA_958295575.1). Taxonomy (NCBI): domain Eukaryota; kingdom Metazoa; phylum Arthropoda; class Insecta; order Lepidoptera; family Noctuidae; genus Leucania; species Leucania comma. Next base: position 19,311,511 of record OY282470.1, on the reverse strand, counting down.
ACATTACAGTTACAACTAAGCTTACAACAAGCTTACGGATATAGTTGCAAAATTTAATGCATAGATTCTTTACATAAAAATAGTAGACACATGTTTCAGGTTTCGCAATTAAAATTAATATTGTATATACGAACATTTTTTTATTTTTCAAGAAAGACAGTTAATTATAAAAAAGGACCTCCCATATAAATAACTTACCTTTTTAACCTCAGTTTTCTTTAATAATACCTACTTTTTAATGCACCAACCATATTATTTCTCCAGCAGCAGTATTGGTTGATTGGTAGAGAATGACTAAGCTATTCGCCTTTATACTGTTACGAACGTGAGTATTTAAATGCCGGTTTACTAGCATCATCATCATTGATATCTAAGACATAAATCACCGTGAAAAGTCATAAATATGGATTACAATACACCTGGTCGGTTGATTTTGTTTGTACTATATAAATATAATAAGCATAGCGTAGCATAGCATAATCAGCCTTTTAATTTTCCCACTGCTGGGACACAGGCCTCCTCTCTAAGAGAGAAAATGGGTCGTAATCCACCACGCGGGCCCAGTGCGGATTGCTGGATGTCACATGTCATCGAATTTTTGGTTCTAGGACATGCCGGTTTTCTCAAGATTTTTGCCTTCACCGTTTTGAGAGCAGTGGTGATTAAATAAATTACACAAAGTAATGCGCCTGGCCGGGTTTGAACCCGTGACCTACAACTCGTAAGTCGGGGCCGTTACCACTCAGCCACCACTGCTCTCAAACTTTTCTTACTAGCAGAGAAGTTTATTATCACAAACAATAACAAGTTAAGTCCAATCACGGATTAATCAATTCACAATGCACTCTAGAGTTCCGTTTCACTGTCGCTTACGTCATTAGGTGAAAACACTTGGCACTTAGCGTAGGTGGTTCGAATTAGTCGCTCTCGAAATCAAAACCGACTCACTTCCACCACTGAACCAATTTGGGAGTATACTCTTTCAATAAAAAAATACAAATAAATCCAAAATATATTTTAATATTATATTCCACAACTATCACACAACGCCGTCTAGTCCCAAGCTAAGCAGAGCTTGTGTTATGGGTAGTAGACAACTGATAAACATACTTATACATTTCTAAATACATACATATTATAGATAAATTACACCCAGACACAGAACAAATGATCGTGCTCATCACACAAACATTTGTCCTGGGTGTGAATCGAAACCACGACCTCCGGCATAGCAGTCAAGGCCACTAACCACTAGACCAACAGGCCAGTCAAATTGACTGAGAAATCGATGAAAATACATTTAAAAAAATACACACAGCCGAAGACTATACCCTTTTGGAACTCAGTTAAAAATCAGATACATGCTAATATGACTTTGCTATCTAAGCAACACCAATCCTATTACCTGGTTCCCACGCCAAGTCATTGCGTCCTATCAGATCTACACACCATACTTACAACACAGCACAGCAAACTCACCCTTATTCGCCACCGTTAATTGATACTATGAGCGTCACCGGCACGCCGTTAAAACTAATCGGTGGCCATTCCGACCGAAGAAAATGGCGTACGCCTTTGTAAAATTAAAAATGTTAGTTGTTACACCGCCTGAAATGGATGCATTAGATTTTATTATTATAGTACTTTCTAGAAATGTTGGTTGAGTTAACAGGGACAGATTGCTTATCGATTGAAGTTTGAAGGTATCTGCACAGATAACCAGGCCATATAGCAGTGCTGCGTTATTTGTGTTTTTTTTTTAGTTGTGCAACATATGCTGAGATAGAAGTCTTTTTGGCCTCGCATAGCTTTATTTTTCTATTTTTTAGTTTAAATATTTTTTTTTATTTTTATTTTGAGTTATTTATAGTTTATGTAATATTTTTAATTTTATTGTCGTTTGTCCTGTGCGAGTCTAAATCAATATTTTTCTTTCTTTATAAAACATTCTCTATGCGTTCACAAACAACTAAACTCACTTAATATGCACAATAATCCAGACCCGAAACAAATGTATATCTTACAAATATTTGTTTCATGAAGGAATTTAACGTGAGACACGTAGTTTAGCAGTAGATCATTTAACTACTGCACCAATAAACCCTTTTGTTTTAAAAAAACTTCCTACTTATAAATTGTATATCAAATGCATGACGTATACTATACAACCTTATTTTTAGTATAATATAATATATGCGAAACCTTAAACACAAATACAACAATTCTTATGCAAAAAATCTATTGTACAAAATTTAATAACTGTATCATGAAAAATCACAAAGTTATTGTCTAACCTGGTTTTTATGGTCACCGGACCATCCGGGTGAAGCAGGGGTTGTTTTACTCCCACACCCAGCTGGCGCAGCAGCACACCTATTGTCCTTCTATTGTGTCTCCAATTACGGTATTAAAAATGTTAATATCGGTGGTGTCCAAATTGTGACCTTTTTTAAATATTTTTGGAAAAAATATAACAGGTTGTAAAAATTTATTAAATCGATTCAGTTACTGATTCGGAACAAACTATATTCAGGTTTCGCATATACTAACAATAATAATGATGTCTATAGAAAGACTTAGGGCTAAACAATAACGCCAGGGGTCCGAGATGGTTTGAAATAGTTATCGCGGGCCTGGAATGCAAAGGGCAACTGAAGGACACAGGTCATTTGTTCATGATGCTAGTGCGTAACCGCTTCGCAGAAATAGGCGTCTGCATCCCATTTCCTCTCGCTGCGGACCAAAGCCTGAATAAAAAACCAATTCACGAACTTACAAATTCACCCTTTTATAAGATTTATAGTAGTATCGATATATTAAACTGGTTCTACTGTCACTACCGTCCCTGCTGTGGTTCAATAACGCGGCCTGTATAACGTTGTGCGAGATGATTGCCTTCCTATTGTGTTCATTGACATGACCAGCTCTTTATCACACCATTCATGTGCGCTTAGCTCGCCAGCACAAATGGGATCGTCTGATTAGTCTTCTAGATAGCTTTTGTCAAGCAGTGGATGTGTTTATGTATTAAATTATTAGGCTTTGGTAACGCAATTCGTTTTTGTTAGCTACTCGTATTACACAATAGTACATTGTGATACAAGTGTGTAATGTAAATGGTTACCGTTGAGGCGGTATTAAGACCCGAGCCATGGCGAGGGTCTTAAGAGAGCCAAGAATGGTAACCATACATTGCTTAGGTGTATCATACGATGTTTTTCAATAAACTTGTGTAGAAAAATAATTTAGCTAACTATTATTACTACAGAAAAACCAGTAACATTTTTCATAATATGGCAGTAAAAAATTAAATCTGTTTTCATAAACGTGCATTTTTTTTTTTAATTTATCCATAGCTGAAGGCTATGGCTATATATATGGTCTTTTGATCAAAGTCGTTGTTTGTTTTCTTGCGTAAAAAGTTTCGACTATAATGTCATTTTTAGTGACAATAGAATACGGATTTTCTAATGTTTTTTTAGTATTTGATTTTATTTAATTAATACAGCCCATGAACTTAACTCGAAAAAATCACACCAAAAACCGCGCGCATCGCGGTCATAGACCACTAAAAAAAATTGAACGAACTATTTAAATATTATATGTTTTGTTATTAAATAAATCGTTTTTACAAGTTGAAATTGCATGAATTAAGTAATAAGACACTAATTTATACTATTGAACGAACGCAATAACCTAATAAATATTTTTTTTTTATATTCAAAATTTGATTTGCGAACAAAGAGGTTGAACAAAAAGGGGGCACTGGAGCCATTTATACCTAAGTATAGTCAATAAATTTTGTGAGCAAGTGTATTAAAAATATTATAATGGCGAAAGTTTGTATGTAAGTACGTGTGTGTATGTAATTTTCGAGATGGGAAATGATCTAATGACTTACGGATTTTTTTTCACGCATGCGGAATTGCTCCGCACGCAGTCCCGCAGTTCTAAACCTTTTTAAAAATTCAGCAACATGAGTCTCATTTACAGTACCGCTTTCAAATCAAAATTAAAACAGTTCCTATTGAATAAATGTCTTTAATCTGTAGAAGAACTATAATATTTTTGTTTGTATAATTGTGTACTTTTTATTGAATTTTATTAATTCTTTTATTGATCTAACCATAAAGGACATCACCCACGGTCCATACATTTTTGGTCCAAATTTAAAAGTGCCGGCCAAAGAAAAAAAATACAATATTCTGTTAGAACTTGTTCTTACGAACATTTTTTATTATGGCAAGAATGCTGTGGGAGCATTAGCCTCGGTATTATTTAAGTTCAAAATTGATTAGTTTTCAAAGAAAATTGCTCTCAAAAAATGAAATATCCTATACATGACAATACTTAAAAAAAATGCAACAAAAAAAAAACAGCCAGTCTGTAGTTGTCTTTAAAGTGTTATAAAAAAAAAAAAATTGTATTTCTTGCGATTTTCGAAGAATAAAAATACCGGGATATGTAATGCTCAATTCTTTAATTGTTTAGAAAAGTCATAACAAGTACCCATATAGTTATCTTTTAGAACCACAGTAATATTTTCTAAACACAAAATCATAATAAAAAAAAAGCATATGACGGAGAATTTCAAAAATGAGTGGGCGGTCAATATCAGAAGGTGGGGTTGCGGTGTCTAATAGCAGTGTTAAAAAACGCTTGGAAAGCGTTTCATGAAATGCTGGATGATGGAGATTTTATGATCTCCCCTAAAAATCCCCTTTTGTGGTCAAAAAGAACTCACATTTTAGACATGATAGGCTCCGTGGATTTTTAGGAATCGCTTTTGAAGTATTTGCCTTATATATATGGAGATGGCGGGGCTTTGCATGTGCAAAGACGGAGTAAGCGTATTAAAATGCGACCATACCTACGGGTTGGCAGAATTTAGTTGAGCCTGCTTTGTGCGAAAGCGGCACGCATACGTACAAGTTTGCTTTATGTACTCAGCTAAGGCAAATGCTGATCTAGGATCACACCGAGCTTGCTTCTCCCAAGGGATCGGATTGGTATAGGTATGTGGTGATCAGAGGGAGACCCTTGAAGAACTCTTGCTCGTGTGGGAGGTGAGGAGATCTCTCAACTATCGCATAGAGGGAGCGCTACCATCTGGTAGTCAATAGTGGAAGGTCCTCCTCCTTAGTCGCTCACTCTTGACAGAGTGGTCGTGGTTGACGATGTTGCATTTTGGTTGGCTAGTGAGGCTCCCGCGATGCGTCTCCACTTATCCCGGCTAACGGCGAACGGCTACGGCTAACGGCTTATCAGGGCGAATAAAAACAAACATAGAAGCCTCTACTTCCTCTGAAGGTGCTAGAAGGCAAGGTGAATGGGTTCTAGCTCACATTTTATCCCAGCGCGCGGCACGCTGCTCTGTTGCTTGAGCTTTGTTTACTTCGCCAGGAGTTGCATTCTTTTCGGTTTTCAGACCACATACATTGCCCAGGAGTTTCCGGCGATGGTCATCAGTCACTGTGATCTCCCCTGAAAAATCATTCAGGACGGATCGCACGTGGTCCATAAGTGAATCGAAGACCGCTGTCGTGTCAGCAATTGAGACTCAAGAAATCGGGGATGGCATCTAACTGATTCAATATGGTAGATTTTGGTCTTCACGTCCATGATCAATTGGGACGGGTGTGCTACAATATCACAGGCGTTACTTTAGGTACCTACTAAAGTAACAGATAAGATATTCGAGGTTCCCACCTATACGCACAAAGCGTTTTGGGAACACTTTCATTATGCGTACAGCTAAGGAGTGGAATTCCCTGCTGGAGTCTGTGTTTCCTGATGACTACAACCCGGGAATCTTTAAGTCAAGAGTGAATAGGTTTCTTCTAGGTAAGCGCGCTCCATCGTCAACAGTATCTTCGCTTTCCATCAGAAGAGATAGCGGTCAAGCGCGAACCTATCAATAATAAAAAAAAGGTGGGGCGTGCGTTCAGTGGCTAGGGAAGGATGTGTGGTGGTAAACGGCAGTTACCTAGAAGTTTCTATTCAAGCTCTAACTCTTTGTTTTTACAATTCATGTTACCGAAAATGTACGGAAAATGATTTTTTAAAACTTAAATAAAATCCAGGGCTATGGTCCTACAGTTTTGGTGCCATAATAAAAAATGCTCAAGGAGTCAAGCTCTAACAGATTGCCATATTTTTTCTTTTTTTTTCTTTATACTTTTGAATTTGGACCAAAATAAATGATCTCCTTTTATAATAATATTTTAATAAATTCTGACATTATTTGCTAATAGAGATATAAAAAATATATTATAAATTGCAATAAAAATATTAAAAGAAATTAATATTGCTATTTCAATTTATTTTAAATTTATAGATTTGACCCTGTTTAATTTAATGATATTCGAATTTATTATTACTATTTTTTTTTTCAATTCTTGACATATTTGTGATGCTAGTAAAACTGTAATTATATATTTTTCAATACACTTGCTCAGAAAGTGACTTTTATTGCACTACACTTAGGTATATAATGGCACCTGTTACCAAACTGTGATATTTTGATTACCATTACGCACTAGTGCTGTAATGTAGCTATAACATTTTTGTTCAACCTCTTTGTTCGCAAAACAAATTTTGAATACGAAAAAATAAAAATTGTTTGTGGTCTATGGTCGTCATTTAAAGATGCGCGCGGTTTTTGGCGTAATTTTTTCGAGTGAAATTCATGGTCTGTATTAATAAAACAAAATCAAATACTACATTTTAAAATGTTACATCCATATTCTATTGTCACTATGAATGACATAAACGTAAAAACTTTTCACACGAGAAAACAAGTGACAACTAGGCAATTATGATCAAAAGACCATATAGCCATAGCCTAGCGCGTGATCATAGTCAACAGATTTATTTTTTTTACCGCCATGTTATGAAAAATTTTACTAGTTTTACCGTTTTAATATTAGTTAACTTAATTAGTTTTCTTCACAAGTGTATTGAAAAACGTCGTATGATACACGTGAGTAATGAATGTTACCGTTCTTGGCTCTCTTAAGACCCTCGCCAAGGCTCGGGTCTTAATACCGCCTCGACGGTAACCTCCTACATTACACACTTGTATCATAATGTACTATTATGTGTGTGTAAATTCAGATACAAATTATTTGTTCATGAATAAATGACTATGACTATGACTGTTACCACACTAGCTGCTGCCTGCAGCTTTGCCCGCGAGATTATAAAAAATATCCCAAGAGAAATACACTACAAGTTTAATTGAAATCCGTTTTACAGTTCGAGCGTGAAGAAGTAACCGACATATACACTCACAGACTCACCAACAGGCCTTTATAATATTAGTACGATAATGATATACCTACATTGCGTACTCTTTTATTTAGGCTTAGTTAGACTAATTAGTACAAGTCTTGATAAAAAGCTGCCATTCCTTGTACTAAGCCCAAAATTATTCTCTACTAATGATGTACTAGGAACATTGAGATGTTCCCAGGAGACAGGGATTACTTTTAATTATAAGGGTCTAAATAGTCAGTACTAGACTAGTTTTTACGGCAATAAGTTAAGTATACAAAAAGTAGTGTGTATTTTTTTTAGGGTGGGACATCATCTAATAACTCTTCTTTCGCTCTAATTAAAGTGGGGGATTGTTAGACTTTTAAGGTAGAACTACACTGCACATACGTGTGCCACACATGCTGATCTGGGCGCGTCGGTCTCCATACATTTTATATTGAAACTAGGCTTGTAGAGCTAAGCCACGCAACATCGCTCTTCTTAGAAATCAGGCGTGTTACACGTGAGCGTCGGTCTAATGTAGTTCTAGCTTTACGGTAGAACTACACTGCGCAAAAGTGTGCCTTACACGCCAATCTGGTCACATTTTGTATGGAAAATAGACTTGTAGAGTTACACTTGACCCACGCTAAGCGACGACCTTCTACGCACAAATCAGGCGTGTTACACATAAGCGTTGGTCTAATATAGTTCTAGCTTTACTGATCAAATTACTGATCGTCACCACTCACAAATCTCTCGGCCACACCGACTATGTGGCTTGTTCAGTGTTGCTTAAGTTTGGCAACTCTTCGGATTGGCTATATCTGTAACCTTGGATCTCTTGCTAATATCTTCATTTCTGCTTTGACCACGCAACAAAACTCAATAATAATAATGTACAAAATGTATTAATATGTTTTTTTTTTTTTAATCTTACTGGTAAATAGTTTTTCTTCCTCTTGATATTGACGGAAAATATATTATCATACAGTGGTGTACATATATAATTTGTAGTACCAGACATTTTAAAAAAAAACAATGTCATATGTACTTTTATATTCTTTCTCAAAAGTAATTAATTATGTTTGAAATAGCTAAATGGATAGAGCAAACGGGATTGAGAGTAAATATTAAAATCACTTAATTACAATTTCAAATAGTAATAAAGCTGGAAAAATAATTAAAAACGATTCTTAAACTGCTCGAGAGTTGTTTAAGTAGATACGTAGACTTTACAAATCTCATTAAATAAGACGGTGATAATGATAAAAATTGTAATTTAATATATTTTATTCTAAGTTAATAGTATGTAGCGTGTCCACAGCTTTTGATGACTGCCCTTTATACCAACGAGTCATTGACTATATCACTTTTTGACATTTTTCAAGAGAAATAAAGCGTCATTCTTCAAAAAAAAACGTTGTATCACTCACTTAAGTTACCAAACATTTGAATCCTTTTTAACCCCCGACGGAAAGAGGGGTGTTACAAGTTTGACCTGTCTGTCTGTCTGTGTGTCTGTCCGTGGCATCGTAGTACCTAAACGAATGGACCGATTTTGATGCGGTTTTTTTTGTTTGAAAGCTAGCTTAATCGAAATGGTTCTTAGCTATAATTTATGAAGATCTGTGCAGGTATTCAATGTCATCAGCTCGTTTGTTAACTGCGGTAGGGTTCTAAACACTTTACTTTATTATAAAAATATGTGTTACCTATATTTGAAATTCTCGTATACAATCTGGTGCCATTTGCCATTGACTGGCCTGTTGGTCTACTGGTTAGTGACCCTGACTGCTATGCCCGAGGTCGTGGGTTCGATTCCCACCCAGGACAAATATTTGTGTGATGAGCACGATCATTTGTTCTGTGTCTGGGTGTTATTTATCTATAATATGTATGTATTTAGAAATATATAAGTATGTTTATCAACTGTCTGGTACCCATAACACAAGCTCTGCTTAGCTTGGGACTAGACGGTGTTGTGTGATAGTTGTGGAATATTATATATTATATTATTATTATTATTTAGCTGGTCTGATGATGGAGCTCGAAGATGAGAAACCTGGACTGCTTATTAACATAATAAACCTATTGAGTTTGGGCTCATTAGATTCGTCTCAACTAGTGCTATACATTTCTTATAATGACAATGATCTAATGCTAGAACTGGGAGCTGGCTGATGGAACTTTGGAACGCCTACTAGTAAACCCATCGAGTTTGGGCTCATTAGATTAGTTTTGACCAGTTCCATACATTTCTCATGATGACAAGGACCTGATGTTAGAAGTGGGAGGTGGCTGATGGAACTTTGGAACGCCTACTAGTAAACTCATTGAGTTTGGGCTCATTAGATTCGTCTTGACCAGTTCCAAACATTTCTCATGATGACAAGGACTGACGGGGTTTTTTTAAATTTGTAATTTTATAATTCTTAACTTTGCACCAAAGATGCTCCATGGGATTTAAATCTGGACTGTTTGGGGGCAATTTGTAAGACAGAAACTGACGAGATGTGAGGAATTCTTTAACCGTGCGTGCGGTGTGCTTTGGATCATTGTCGTGTTGACATGTCCAAATAATCGGAAGCACGTCTGCAGCGTATTATGGTACCATTGTTTCTTCTAGTATATTTTTGTATTGGAATTGATCCATGTTTCCTTCTATCAACCTAACAGGTCCAACACCATAACCAAGGGCCCCGGGACAAAGGCAAGGAATGGAAGGGTAGGTTTTTAGTCAGAAAGAGTCTGACACTATTTCCCGCCCCACCCAAGAGCGGGATTTGTCATTGGATGATTTTACCTACCAAAAAAAAAAAAAAAAAAAAAAAAAAAAACCCCCAAATTTTACATTTCCACCACCATGCTTTTCAAGGAGTTGTCAGCAAACTGTAGGGGTCCAGCAGGGCCGAAGCCTACTGGGGCCAAAGGTTATGCGAGAGTGTCACCACGGGCCCCGGGACAAAGGCAAGGAATTGAAAGGTAGGTTTTTAGTCAGTAAAAGTCTGACACTACTTCCCGCCCCACCCAAGGGCGGGATTTGTCATTGGATGATTTTACCTACCAAAAAAAAAAAAAAAAAACCACCATGCTTTAATGTCACTTTTGTATACTCGGGGTCGAATACTGTATTGGGAGGACGTCGAACATATCGTTTCTCATCAGAACATACTCTGTTAATTATTGTCTTGTTAGAGAAAATAACGTTTTTCCACTGTCTTACTGTCCAGCTGTCATACCCCCTAGCAAATGCAAGCCGGGCTTGCTTGTGACACTGTTTCAACATGGCTACCTTTCTTGCTATCTTTCCGTTCAACTTAGCTTCTACCAAACACCTTCGGATATTGCGCGCTGAGATTGCTGAAGAGTTGTTTTGGAACATTTGAAGTTGTTTGATACGTGTTAAAATGTTTCACAGCGTGGAATATCATCGTTTTTGAGCACTGCAGGTGATCGGCTATTTTTTTATATGACCAATTCTTACCGCGAAGTTTTATTATCACTGCAAAAAAAAAGTTGCGATGAATCTCTAAAGATTCATCGCAACTTTTATTTTTCTCCATTATTTTTATGTGAAATAATCATCTTCTTGACTTTTTCAACTTTAAATGTAAGCCGTTGTTACAGAGTGTTCTTTATTTAAATTTGAATAAAAAAATAAACTATCCAGCGTTCTTATGATGTGGCCAGCCAGTTAGTTTGCAATAATGTGTTAAGGTTTATTGAAAACATTTATATCTATATATTATTAATGAATTAATCATGTTATAACTGTGTGCTATGACAATGTGGAACAATTTTGCGATACTGAGAGAGACACAAAAAGACATACAAAAGCGTAATTCTTGTAAATTTGAAAAAAAGCTGGTTTAAAAATATTATAGTTGTTCTTAATTATAAGACCACCACTGTACCTATATCAGATCATCCAAAAGAATACAAGAGACAAGAACATAGATATTTGGTTTTAAAGCTATAAGAGTGACTTGAGTTATATTTATATCCTCCCAAGTGACTATTTAACAGAATTCTGCTATCGATATCTCTTAAAATTCCAGTGAACAAAAATTCAATCCACAATCTAACCGAAACGCTAAAATCCTGAATAAAATTGAAGAGCGCTGAACTGCAGCAATTAATACTTTTAGACTTAAAGTTTAGAATGACCGCGCTGAGCGCTCTCGTTCAATTTCATTCATTCGTTCAAATCGGTCAGATGGAAACTCGCGCGAAATTGTTGAACAGATATAACTAAACAATGTCGTTGCATTTAAAATTCTGTGAAGTCAGCAGCGTTGAGGTTTGTTGGTATTTGCGCGGTTCTGGCGGAAGATTGCGCACTATTTGAGATTCGATTGATGCGTGGTGTAAGATTGACAAGTCATGGGAATAAATAGATCCGTGACATCGTCCTTCAAAAGTAAGCTTTCCATAATACCTGCCCCCCTAGCCAAGTTATAATCGTTTCGTTTTGCATTAACGCTTGGATTTGGCGACGCCCCAATTCGTTCGTTCGAACAAAGGAGTCAGGGGCGTGGCCAACTCCAAGCATTAACACAAAACGAAACGATTTTAACTTGGCTAGGGGGGCTGGTATTCCTTGATCACAACTCAACACGCACAATGACATGGTTTTCAAGATACTTATGAATTTTTTGCTTGAATTCCAAATTTTGTTTAAGAGCGCGACGCCTACAGACAACGGCCTTCATAAAATTGTGATTTGTCAATGAAATTTCATTCAAGGTGTAATAGGTCTTTATTTACTATGTAATTGCCATTATGCCAAACTGGCTATTTGAAGCCCATTTTTTTTTCATTTTTTCGCTAAGAATTCTAAATTCAAATAATTTTTATTTTTAAATTATGGAATTCTTTTTTGAAAATTAGCCATTTGTCGATTATACGTATAAAATTTGAATGTAAAAACCTACTATAATTGCTCAATGAAAGTCAAACCCAATACCACAACCAGGCTCTGTGCCGCTTTAACTTTAATATTACTTAAACTAATTAAAATTGATTATAAATTATATCCACATACCTGAATGAGCTCTGAAAATTTGGCTTATACCTAGACGAAAATGATTTGGTACTTACCTAATTTAACAAATTTAATGACCCATAAAAAGTGGATTACCTACTCATAAATTAGACACTCAAACTAAGGGTAAAAGTTTTACAAAGTGTTCTATTTTTAAACCGTGTCAGAGCTTCGGAATAAAAGTCAATAACGTCTTTATAATTCATGGAAAAGTTGGAAGAGTTCGATTAAAGTTAGGAATTATTCCGATCAAGTAAGTTACGGTCGATCTGATCTAATCTTTGATGCCATGAAAAGGGTAACGGTTTCGACTGGCATTCGTAACGTTATGTTTTGGTACTGAATATATTTTCACGTAAGTTGGCGAGAACATTGGTGCACACCACTATTTTTTAATTACGTCAAATACTTAAAGGGCTTATTAGAAAAGGTCTTGTTATTATTTAAGTAAAATCTCAATGCATAATATTCATAAACAGCAAAGTTATGAGCGTTTGTTTATATCCCAAAATCTCACTCAATTTATGGAAACATTGTACAGGTTATTGTTTATGAATGAAAGAATGTCAGTAAAAATGTAAAAGCACTGCGCTTAGTATTTTCTATTAGTAGTTATTATGAATGATGATTCCATTAAGGATTTACCAATAATGACAAATTTTCGTGGACAATTTTGGGATGTCGTTTTTTTTTACTTTTGACTACACAAATATGATCAGTAACGGGTACTGATTGAGCCCCATTTTTTTGTGCACTAATTAAAAAATAGGGGTGTATATGAACTATTAAATAATCAGACATTATATATATATACTGCCAATAGATAAGACATAGCGAACAAAATCGTAATCCGAGACTTTTTACCTAGGTAGTAAGTCGCTTAGTAAAGTGTGGACGACTGGACCTAACTTTACTTTATTTTCATAAATATTTTTTCGTATTTACGCTGTAATTAATTAGAATTCAATAATTTTCGCAAATAGTGTAGAAACATATAAATTACAAATCGAATGTTTACTATTGAAAGCTACATGACATAGGATGATAATTTTTCTAAGACATTTCTTCTGATTCTGCTCTATAGTACATATGTCTTTTAAGTTCTTTGTAAATAACTATGGTCATTGTGGTATCAACTTTAGAGAAGCATGGAAGAAAAAAACAAGATGCGTCTATAGGTTACTACAATCAGCTTTATGATTTTTTCACTGCTGAGACTCAGGTTTCCTCACTGGAACAGGTAATGGGGTGTAACCCACCACACGAGTTCATGTAGGTTGATGCGCAACCCACAGCGTAACTCAAATCAATTGAGATGGTGGGAAAAGGTTTTTTTTTTCATTGTTAACCCATATACCGTTTTGATTTCAAATTATATTGTATGTCCCTCAATCCCCACCCGCCGGATGCAGAGGCCGGAGAGTGGAGCTGTACGAGAGAAGTAGAGTGAAGATACGGCGGGCCAAGTAGGATGCCCATGACATCTGGCTAGGAACTCTAAACAGAGTACGTGACGACGCTCCTGACAAATGGTGTGGAATAAATTGCGCTACTGTGCTCCCCACTGATGCAGAGTCTCCGACCCCAGCTTGTGGAGGGTGTAGTGAGCTCTCCGTTCACTGGACGTGGGGAGCATCTTGCTCCGCCCACGGCTCTGCCAATTGCAGTGTCCGACGCAAACCGTAACAGTGACGACGACAACGATGCTCCTAAAGTGACCAAGGTAGACTTGAGAGTGTGTGTTACACAGGCCAAACGCAAAAAATACTTCCGCACGTCCCAACGGATTACCAGGAAAAGCCTAGGAGGACCTAGGCCTTTTCCAAGCTAGGCTTGGCCAGAAGGCCATGGAGTACTATACAATACATGGGTACAATAAAATATACAAATAAATAAGTTAAAAACTATGATAAAGTTTAATCATTACGATTAATTAACATGTTAATACTGCTCCAGTTGCATGTTTTATTTAACCAAATGCTTTTAGCCTAAAAATAAATCAATCATTTGCAAATAAGCTGTGGATACTGGGAGTACCACAGAGTGTACCACATTTATCTGCGGTTTGTTCTTACGTTCACGTGATTGAAACGTTTACCGCGTATTGCTTTCTGATTGGTTAAGAGCTTGGAGCGGACCAATCGGAACGCCGAACGATATAAACGTGTCGATCGCATTAATGTAAAACCAACTCACACCATACTTGCAGCATCCAGTGATGAAAATTTTCGTAATGGCTCATAAATCAGTAAGTGAAACTCCGCAAGCCAATTGTAGAGACAATATCGGGTTAATTAAAATTTGTGTTTGTTTCCGGCCACCGTAGGCATGGGCGTGCGGATGGCAGGCAACCAATAGCCCCTGGGGCCCTAAAACGAAGGCAAAGAAAGAACAGGAGTGAGTTTTTAGTCAATAAAAGTCTGACTCTATCTCCCACTCCGTACAAGAACAGAAGATGTAATTACATGATTTTCCGACAAAAAAGGCACTATTTAAAATTCACCTTCCTTTCAGAACCAAAAGAAAAATATAAAGCGTTTTCTATTCTCAATGATTTATACTTCCTTGTCTTACTCTAGTAGTAGTTTGGTAAGCCGGTCCGGGGTGATTAAAACAATGCGAAGCGGTTATAACTTAGACAAGGCGCCTCGTTAGTATGCCGCTAGAAAAAACTTGTTCTGAAACTCCTTTATGCGGTAAACTCGATAAAAAGAAATATTTCTTCAGCTCAGGAATAATGGCGTGCTGGGGTTCCATTTCTGCGTTTTAATGCGGGAGCTGTTGCTTAATTTGTGTTTCTATTGTCTATTTGTAGAATCGTATTATTCCACTATTTTCCTTCTGTGTTTTGTTGAGGCACGCGCCTTGTCTCAAGAGATTGGTTTTGTTTAAGAGCTGGTTGTAGTCACAGAGTATTTTCTATGAACTCTGCTCGCATCCATGACGACTTCACGGCCCTGTAACAGCGGTTTAATATTATTATTTAAAAAAAAACAACAACTATTTATCCCACTCTGGGTAGAGTTGGAGAGAAAGTCAGACTTCTGATTAAAGACATCTATGTTATTGCTATCTGGAAACACAGACTCTGAAAGGGAATTCCACTTCTTGGCTGTATGCTCAAGAAATAATAAATAAACATGACCACATAATTATTGACTACACTTTCCCTTCCTTAAACACGTACAAAACCACCGTAATCACAGCTCCAAAACTACTTAAGGGGCGGTTGTAGTCACAGAGTATTGTTTCACTCCGTCCTAGTCGATTTTGCGGGCCCAAAACAGCGATATTATTTTTATTGAAAAAAAAAAAACCAATAACTACTCATGCTTTCTGTGTTTGTGTGGCGCTTTTAAAAAACAAGCTTATTTTTTATTTATATAACTTTCAAATATTTCCATGACGGTATCTCGTAGATTACACGTTTGAAATCGTAAATAAGGGTCAGGTTCGCGATTTTTTTTGTTGAGCAAACTAATTTATATCATGTTTCGATTTTTGCTAGGCGCTTGGTCATAATATAGTCAATTTTAATAAAATATTTTTTCATATTCTCTTTTATATTGGTGGGTTTTCAGATGTTTATATAAATGTTCAAAATGAGTAGAACCTGGCCTTAACATCGTACTCACGATGATAGTAATACGCAAGATACGACCCTTTATATTATTATTCATCAAGCATTATCTCCATAGCAGGTAAGCAGATATCCAGGTGAGATTTGTAATGTTCAGCCTAACTATTGTTGTGTGACCGAATCCCGGAATCTGTGGGCTCAACAGCGCCTCTGAGACATTTTGTGGGACTGCCAGTATTACAGTTAATGATAATGCATTCAATGCTTATTTGTTTGGGATAACAAGGTGATAAGTGGAATGGTCTATGAATGTCGCCTTATTTTGTTTAGTGAACCTTTTATTTTTTCTTGGAGATAGTTTTTGGCGTGTTGCTTGTGTTTTACGAAATACAGTGATTCTACTTTTAGTGTATGATGGTGATAATGAAACCTTTATTTTTATAATAGTAGAGCAATTTTAGAACTGCGGTCTTACCATAGCCTTATAAAGTTTCCACTGCTGGGGCTCAGGTCTCCTCTCTAGGAGAGGGAATGGGCTGTAATCCACCACGCAGGCTCTGTGCGGGTTCGTGGATGTCACATGTCTTACCATGACGTTTTAAACTGTCAAACGTGCGAGCGAGAAAAAGAGACAGAACTATACATCCTATAATGTTCCATAACTTTAACAGTTCAGCTTAGCTTGTCAAATGGATTGTATTAAAAGCTCGTAGTAGAGTCTCTGGTTTGATACGCACACTATCTACACAATCAGCTGATCGAGTGCAAAGACCTGTAGGTAGTTAGTTCACAACGGCCGACAACTACCTACAGGTCATTGCACTCGCTTATCTGTTGTTTACTTTTAGACATAATGCGTATATTAATTCGAGATTTAAAAAAAAGTACTATATTTTTTTGATTTTATTTTTACAAATCGATAGTGTTTTATGTACCGGATCGACCCACCACGGGATTAAAACGATAAAAATTTAGCCGTGTATAGATTCAAAATAATTATGAAGAAAATTGATCATATTATGTTTTTAACCCCTCAGCCGGGGGGTTTATTATCGCGTATTTAGGCGACTTTTAGAAAAGCACGTAAAACAAAACATCTTTTTCTGTATTTTTTTTCAGGAAAAACAATGATATAAAAACCAACATTCGTTTAACATTCGTCGGTCGAATGAATTTCGTGTGTATAGTATGACAATGAGCGTTTTTAAAGGTCATTCAAGTTGTACAAACGTATATACAATCAGCGCTGTAAAGGCTGTGTCTAGAAAAAATATTGCACATGTCGTGTATGTCCGCAAGGACTGTGGTCTCTAAATCCCTCCATGACTGTACGGTATCCCTGCACCAGAATAGCCAGGATTCTCTGGGACGTATGAAAAAAGTTCTGACACGTGGACACCACAACTCTAGAACGCAAGGCTATTGAAGAAATACGAGTGGGTTTTAGTCATACCTAGACTCCCTCTCCCTCCTTGTCCATATTTATACCCTTTTATAAAACCATTTTTTTATTTGATATAAACTAGTGCATGACTGCGATCCCACTTGATGGTAAGTAGTGATGCAATCGTTGGTGGTGAGGTGCACTAGTTTATTAAGAGCCTATTCTCTCTAGCCTTGAAGACACCCAAATTATAATCTGATGGCAAGACCGCAGCAGGCAAATTGTTCTAGTCCTTCGATGTACGCGGCATAAAAGACGAGGCGAAACGCCTAGTCCGAACCAAATATTACAACATTGCTCTTCAAAAAGGTTGAACAGCAAATTGGTACTAGTGGTATTGCAGACGTCCATAGAGGCGGTGGTGGCTATTTATCATCAGGTGGATAAACTTCTTGAAGATCCCGTTCGCTTCACCCAGCGCGGGAAAATTTATTTGATGATTTCTCACTCTCTGAAACTATATTTTTTCATGTCATAAAAATACCCGATTATTACGTAATTGTATACGAAAATGAAGCCACAGGGAAAACAAGTTAACAGTATTATCTCGATTCTAAACAAAGGCATATTTCCAATAATAGTAGCGTAAAATCATTATAATAATGATTCTCCATTTCTCATCATCTAATTAACGTTTGAAATTAGCAACCATGAACACAGGGCCAATATTCCCACAGAATGCTGGTAAAATTACTAGCTTGGCAACACCGACATTATTCACGAGTTTTGGTGTTATGTAACGTAATAATTAATATAAATTTGACGCTGAGCAGCCTCTTTATTCCAAAGGTTGACTGGTATAGAATGCCTGTACCTCTCTTGTTCAGAAAGTTTTAATTATTAATTAAGGAATGAAAATTATATATATGCCTGAATTGCCTATATTATATAGGGTACCTGAAAAAGCTTCAAAAGAAAACCACAGAATCTCCATCTTTGATATAATTTTATTTTTTATATTTTTTTTATTCATGACATTGTCATGGTTGTTATTACAAAATTGTTCATGACTGTTAATGCAAAGTTGTTCGTGATTATTATTGCAAAATTTTTCATGATTGTCATTGCAATATTTTTAACAGTAATATTATTTGTATAATACTAATTTTATTAAAGGAGGATGACGGATTTTGTATGACCTCTGTCCCTATCCCCTAACAGATATATTTAAGGTATTTAAAAACATGGGTTGGGTTAGGTTAGGTTAAAATATAATGTCTTATAAAACCTAAACCCCATACTTTTCAGGTATATCGCCATATTAAAAAAAAAAACTCCATTCAACTAGACGCTTCGAATGACACCTCAAATATGTTGGTGGGTTACTTTCATTTAATGATTTATTATTAATGTACTATATTATAGTCATACCACTAATGAAAGAGGTTAGGTATATAAAAATACACCATTAAATTTTGGTCGTTATATATACACTATCGATGTATAAAGATAAAATTAAAAATAAAGTACTTTTTTTCTAAAACTCGAATTAATATACGCATGTACGAAATTAATTTCTATAAGTAAACGAGGCAATGACCTTGTAGGCAGTTGTCGGTCGTTGCGTACTATCTACCTACAGTTCATTGGCCTCGATCAGCTGACGTTTACTCAAAGAAATCAAATTCTTACATGCATAAATTATTTCGAGTTTAAAAAAAAGTACTTTATTTTTCATTTTTATCTTTACAAATCGATAGGGTTTCATGTACCGAATCGACCTTCTTTGGGATTAAAACGACCAAAATTTAACGGTGTATACCTAACATGAAACCAGAGATTCTCCTTTTATAATACCGATATTGGACTGTTTACTTTCAGATTGGAACCAATCTCAACATAATTGAGTCCAGACGGATGTTGCTAATGTCTGGACACACGCACCGAGCAAAGAGGCGAGACAGTGTACTCGACCGAATACTCGGTACGTATAAACATAACGCCTAGTGCTCGGCCGAGCGCTTATTTCTACAACTCGCTTACATCACTGTCTCGGCCGAGCAACATTTTACTGACTCGCCCTCTTACTCGGTACGTGTGATCAAGGCATAAGTGAGTTAGGAACATTGTAATCGCGTGAGCAACTCTCATAAAATCGTTCAACTCTTTCTTTAAAATAAAACATAATTTAAATCTTTATGTGAATGCAAAGTGCTATTACAAGCATCTGTTGCAGTGCTTTAAATAAAAATGTAAATCCCTTTTTCGTTTTTATTCTGAAAATCTAGGGATAAGAGATGGATGCATTAAAGATAGTAGGATAATATTATGCCGTTCTCCTTCAAAAGAGTTTTAACGATATGATTATTTCAGAGCAATGTGCTGAATGAATTTTTATGTATCGCGGTTTTGCAGTTTTTGAGCAATTGCGAATCATACTTTCTCACTTATTAGGTTAAATAGCAAACGATATGTTTTGTTTGAAGTGGCAATTACACAATGATTTCTCCCACCTTAGGGTGGAGAGGGAAAGGCGTAATTTGTTTACGGTATACGGTACACTTATGAAGTTAATGCCTTAGACATTCTATACCACAAAAAAAGTCATCGTTTTTAAGTTTTATTTATAACGTATACAGCCGTATTTATCGACATTTCGCCTTGGAAAAGGGCAAAGGGTTAAAAAGTTAAAAGGGGCCTTTCCTTTTTTAACGTGTTTTTTTTCTTTCGCCTATAGTCAACGTTGAGCATGGGTTAAAAACTTGCTGCTTTATCTCGCTGTATTTCGCAAGAGTTTTGTTAAATATACTTAATTAATATAAGACAATGTAAGTATTATTTATGTTTAAGATTATTATTTTAATAGATTACATTTTTTTTATCGTAAATGTGTATTTAGGTTTAAATATGATAATTGTTAGCTGCACTGTTGCATTAGGTTTTAAGGCCTGTAATGATAGTTGTAAAGAGGATAAATAAATAAATAAAATTTTATCGCAATGCAATGCAAATCTACCGAATGCCAACCAAAACTTTGTTAGCATTCGGTAATTCCGTGATTTACTCAAATTTTAGATAATATCCACAAGATATTTGTGTATCCAAAATATTTGGATAAAGATTTGTGTAATAACATCATAATCACGAAAGAGCGGTTGTATGAAAATGAACCTCGGGTTGGTCATTCTTAATCCTAGAAGCCCAATCATATTTTACTGGCTATAAAGCCCAATCATAGGTCAAATTGACCTACATGAATACTACCTATGATCTGAGTTATCTTGTTATATCTTTTATTTATTTTTTTAATTATATATTTATTAAGTAACATTCTGAGAAATAAATGAAAGTAAAATTCTATAAATATTTGTTTATTTTGACTTATGAATAAAAAATATATACGTTTGCATATAAAAAAATTGGTATAAAATGATATTTATTTCTATATACTTACAATAGAAAAATGAACAAATAAAATCAATCGTCTTTTTTACGAGATAAAATATCAGTTTTATTATATTATTCTCACTTTGTACACACTTTTGGATAACATCAAAGTGGTACAATATTTCCTAAAAGATATGATACGAGTATATATTTATCGCAGTCACTTATCAAGAGGACTTCATCGTGAATGTTATTTATATATTGATATTAACGAAAATAGAATTTTCCATTAAAAAAAAAAATAGCAATTCGTAAAACGTTGAAAACATGCGCAAAAGTTACAAAGACCAAACATGGGTAAAATTGACCGATGACATTACGATAACTCTGAAATGGAGATACTTACCAAAGCGATGTTGCCTTCTTTTTTAACTATTAAAATTAACATTTATTTAACTGTAATAATCAAAACTTAATAGGTATATTTACAAATTATAAATAATAATATGTACGAAATTTAGATAGACTGAAATATATAGGGTGACTAGTAATTAGTAAACGATACTTACACTAATTACCAATCACCCTATATAACAATAATTTTTACTTTTTGTTTTATTATCCTTGGGTGCATTTACATAGCGCGTACAAGGATAATCGTCTAATAATATACATATTAATAATTTATATTTTACGTATCAATGACTCCTAAACAATTGATACAGATTTGTTACAATTAAAATATTGAAGTAAGAATAAATAATTATAAACACAATATGTACAGTAAATTCAAAGCTACAGAGGCTATTAGTAAACTATTGCGCTTCACTATCAATATCAACACTAACAACAATTTAGCTTTAAATTACAATATTAATAATAATTAAATCTATCTCTATATAAAACTTAATAGGTATATATACAAGTTAAAAATAACAATATGTACAAACGGGTAGAAAAAGAACTTATTGGGCATCAAAAAATTCATCCCCATCGATATCCATGGGAAAAGTGCCCAGAACGCTGGCAGCATTGGCACGTTAAACGGCAACGCTGATTCGTTGACTGAAGAAAAGCCCAGCCCTCTGGTCACGCGAAGAGTCGACAAGCTGTTTGCTGATGTCACGATCAACTCGATGAGCGCTCGGACCCCATGGCCCTAGTGTTTCAACCCCAAACGGCTCAAACATATAACTACCGATAAGGTATATTATACCTTATCGGTATTTAAGCCGTTTGAGGTTTTCAGCACCTGCAGCAGCCGCTCCATCTATGTGGATACTAAGTTGGTTTGATCATGATCAACCACAGCGATTGCAGAAAGTATGTGAAAGAGATCGCAAATATACAAATGCTTATACTCGTATAGGTCAAAATGACCTAGATTGGGCTTCTAGGGTTGAGCTGTTGAACTCGACTGTCATTTGTAGATCATTGACAGCCGTTACGGATTAATTGGATCACACGATACCCTTGCCTACCTCAGTAGTATAGTATTGCCCAATTACTAAGTTGTAGAGGTCATGTAGGCAGTTGCTGTATGTAATCTGCTGACATGCATGCCATTCGATTTGGTTGCCGACCACAACTAAATTGGGAAAAGGCAGGGCAGATTAACTAAAACGATCTATCGTTTACATTTCGGGGAGTATGCATTGGAATTGTAGTGGAATTGTAATTCCACCAAGTCCGTTCCATCATCGGACCACAAGACGTACGGCGTTGTTCTGCTAGTACAGTCAGGGCTCAAAAGTGCAGTTGCACTCTACCGATACTAAAGTGTGTAAAATTTCTTTGTAAAAGAGGGTCAATGGATCATGACCGATTTAGTTCGTAGCATATAATCTAAAATATTAAATAAACTAGTTGTAGAACACTGGACTGTCTATAATTTCTTTGTAGTAGAAATACAAAGAAATTTTAGACATTAGCATTGTTAGAGGGCAACTGCACTTTTGACCCCTGACCGTACATGGTGAAGATCCCACCCATACGTAAAAAACGTTTTGGGAACCCATTTATTATGCGTACAGCTAAGGAGTGGAATTCCCTGTTTAAAATTTAAGTCAAGAGTGAATAGGTTACTTCTAGGTAAGCGTGCTCCATCGTCGACCACATCATCGCTTACCATCAGGTAAGATAGTAGTTAATCGCGGGCCTATCCATAATAAAAAAAAACGAGTTAAGGAAAAGGCTTGTGATTTAAACTTTAAAACATTTAAACACACTTTTAGGGCGACTTGCGAATTATAAATAAATAACCTACAGATACAATTACATTACACGTCATCAACACAACTTTTTGATAAAATAAAATAGCTAATATTATTTTTTATTTATTTTATACTTTATTGTAGATCTTTGCCAGTTGATTATGATTATTATACTGAGACAACTCCCTACAAGTTCATTGACACGTTTAAAAAAAAGTTCTTTATATTTTTATTTTATCTTTACAAATCGATAGTGTTTCATGTACCCGATCGACCCTCCACGGGATCAAAATTTAACGGTCGTATAATACGGACAGATGAATAAAAAAGTGATTCTATTAGCGTTCCTTTTTTGCTAAATGAGGTACGGAATCCTAAAAAGCTTCATTTCAGATTTAATTCCTGAAGAGGCTATTCTTTATTTTGGCGCCATATCTGACTACAGTCACGCAAGTATTAATACTATCTGAAAACCAAAACAGAAGTGGGTATTGACCTCGCGTCCCGCTTGCATAAACAATGAGACACCATTTATCAAAACGGATACCTACTCCTATATAATAGCTGGTGTTGTGTCTTGATCGGTATATCTACAGGGTGATTCGTTTAACTGGGACTGTAGTTTAGGAAAATCCGATTGTAAATATAAGTCATAGGAATTGTTTGGGTTGTTTAGGGTTCCGTAACTCAGAAGGAAAAACCCGGGCAAGTGCGAGTCGGACTCGCGCACTGAGGGTTTCACACAGACTTACCTATGAACAGTTCAATTCCTGAATCCAGTCTCGAAGATTTTGCCGAATCGTATTTTTTCTTTGACTTAACTACAATTTTTTTCCTGTATTTGTGCTATAAGCTTCGTGCCAAATTTCATGGATTCTAGGTCAACAAGAAGTGCCTTATGAATTTTGATTCCCTTGAGAGTGTTGAAATGAACGTTTCTTGCGACATAAACGGCCGCATCTTTTTTTCCCATTAACTTTGAAGTTTTTTTTTTTTTTTCCCAGCTTTAAGGAACCACGTACTTGTTCACAGCTTTAAGGAACCGCAGATTTTGAGTATATGGTTTTAATTTCAACTCGATACCTTCACGCATTCCCAAGATAAAGGATCTTAGCAGACAGATAAACAGACAGACGGACAACAAAGTGATCCTTTAGGGGTTCTGTTTTTCTCTTTTAGGTACGAAACCCTAAAACAAGAATTCTAAATGCCTCTGAAAGCAGGCAATGTTAGTTTATTTAGAGTAACCGAGACCATCCCGCTCTATAGTACCATTTTGAATTTTGAATGATGTACATTTTAAAAGCATCACCATTTTATAAGACTGAGGGGCACGATCATATACAGACTAAATGATTAAATGTACTCAGAAAAGTGAAAGAACGCATCAAATAAATGTTGCACACTCCGAATATAAAAGGGTTGGTTGGCAGCAGTCATACGCCTTATCTTTACGACCCCTTTCCTCTTGGGGATGAGGCAATTGAAAATTTTCAACGCAAAATGCATCGCTCTCACTTATGAGTAGCCATTATGAAAATGTATACTCTGTTAAATAATAGTCGTATATAGTTTTTTCTACAAAGGAATGGAAATGGGCAACGAACTATGAACAAAGAATATATTTGCAAAACTCAATGACCTTAACTAAGAACATTACTTACAATAAAAATCACTTACAATCGACGAAAATCAAGTATGTATCATAATAAATACTTGATTTTTGTCAATTGTAAGTGATTTTTTAATACCTGTTAGCCATAAGGGCCGATTCATACTGAAATAGCAGCGACTGGCTGCGACGCGGGTAATGAAAAAAATTATAGGTACTGTATCTACATCCTTAAAAGACCTTTACTGCTTGAAAGGTTCAAAAGGTCGCGCGGTTGCCCGCAGTGCCACGAGGCTACTCGCAGCACCGCAAGCACTGAAGCAGTCACGTGCATCTTGTCTGCGGTCTAGCCAGCGGCCTCTTCACATTGCTGCTTGTTGCTGCCATTCTGAAGCTATGCGTCGGTGAACAGTAGGCCTTCTACTGTTTACGGACGCATAGCTTCATAGACGCGTATTCGTGATATACGCCTGTGTGCAGGCGCTTTTTTTTAAATTGATATTAACTAGTTATTGACTGCGATCGCACCTGATGGTAATTAGTAATGCAATTGTGGATGGTGAGGTGCATTAGTTTATTAGTGCCTATTCACTCTAGCCTTGAAGACACCTAAATCGTAATCGGACGGAAAGACTGCAGCAGGCAAGTTGTCCTAACCTTTAATGTACGCCGTGTAAACGGCGAGGCCAATAAGCTTACATACAAAATTATGAAATTCTGTCGACGAAGCGGCGACGTCATACCATCCTGTCATTTTTAACATTGAGTGTGCGGCAGAATTGCCCATTCTTCTTTACGAAAAGTATTTTATTGCATAAATTATTGAGAGACACTTTTGACTCTGCTAATTCACAAGGGAGAGCGACCTTTTCCAAAATGTTTTTTTCTAGATATGAATATTTAGTGAGGTATTAAAATTCCACGTAAAGAATGTCTCACTTGCCTATCAAAAGTAGAAGTAATTTTCTTTTAGAATTTTTAAGCATTGAGAAATTAAATTAGATTTGCCTAAAAGTATATGTTTTTTGTGAGATTTAAAAATGACTGAACGAAACTATAATGTTAATTTATCACATCAAAATCATTCTGTCTGTTTGTTCCGGCTAATCTTGGAAACAGATTGACTGATTTAACGCAATTTTATACCAATATACAGCTGATGTTATAAAAAGTAACTAAAGCTTGACACAATAACAACTTGTGTGGTCTTAACTGACCTTTATTTTGATAATTTTTGGGAGTTTCCCCTGTGCATACATCCAGGAATCTAACTAAACGCTAACCTAAGGCTTTGAGGGTGGACCACACGGTTGCAATCTAGCATTCCAATCAAGATCATCTTGGTTGGAGCTTGCTTTGTGTTGCGACTAAATGAATGTAACCCACTCGCCAACACATTCGAAAATTGGTTGGGAAAAATCGCCTTCCAACCAAGGGCATTGGAGGTCATGGTTTATAACTGCTGTCTACACGGATTGAAACTAACAAGGTCACCTTCGTTAAGACGTTGGTTTGCAACCGTCTCGTCAACTGATGGTCTTTTAACAGTCAAGTAGGAGTGTCAAAATTTTACTGACTAAAATTCACCCGTATTTCTTTAGTTACCCTTTGAATTCAAGGGCCACGATAATTCTTTCGAACAATTCTGTCGCCATAAGAGGCATCAGCCCGACTGGATCTCGTCCATTTTCCTGACATCTCTTTGAGGCGTGCTTGGAACACCTTATGCAATTTAGCTTGGGTGGCTTCGGTGGCTGATGGTCCGGGTCAGGATTCGGGGCAGCTAAGGCGTAAAAATATATCCCAGCAAGGTTAATTTTGAGGTAATTTCTTATCAATAGTCTTTTATTATCATTGTATTTTTATTCTCACCCTTGGTTGGGCAGCAAAGGTCATAAATTCAAATAACTTGCTTAAATCAAAACCACAATTAATTCTAAAACAGACACTTGACCATTGTTATAATTATGTGTGTTTGATTAACCTAACCAAAATGTCATTCCCATTTTCACATGATTGAAATTCTCCAAGGATTAATTACGTATTTACGTGTTACAAATTAATTATCTAAATGCATAATTATTTTGAAATCTCTGGTAATGTTTTGTTATTATCTGTGATATTTTTTAATACTGAAATTATAATTATGAGTAAAGAAAAATATAAAAAAGGTCCTAAGCAACACCCAAACTACAATTAAACCAATATTGATCCTTATTAGACATATAATAGTCATAGTAATTTTGGTTGCGCGAATTTGCTGTGTGGACTGTAGGTTTAAAAAAGCGATCTAAGGTTTATTAACAATATGCAGATACTGTGCCTGGCATGGGATAAATGTATTGGGAAGGAGCACTGACCTTTAGACTTCGAAGGTTGCACGTGGCACCAGCCGATCCTCGACTTCGCACATTTAAATCACTGCCAGGTCCTGTTTTGCACTACACTGCACCACTGTTGAGTTCTGAATGGTTGGATCACGAAAATAGTCAATTTTCTTGTAATTTCGAGCGGGCGCGGTTAGCGGTGCGGTCACATTCACAATCGATGCACACACGTCTATGTCAAATCATTTCTTGAGGTCGTGCGGGGAAATAAACGGAAGGGATAGGATTGCTAGGCCAAAAAAATAAATTACAAAAAACAAAATCGCGGAACATAGCAAATTGGCGCAACCATTCCCCCCGGGTTTGAAGGGTTACCTTCAAAGAAAAGAAAAAAAAACAAAAGCGAAACTAAACCCTATTACTAATCTAAACTATCAATACTAGGTAGCGAAACAACTTATAACTAACTTTGCCACTACTACTGATTAGGCAGAGGGCAGAGGCGAATAACCGGACGCAGGTACGATCCAGTTGCGGTTTTAACCTTTACTACTCGCGTTATTCCGTTCGAACCCGGAAAAACTTCTTCCACTACACCAAGAGGCCAGTGCAGAGGAGGCGCACTCTCAGTCTTCAGTATCACCACAGTACCGACTGTGACTGGATCTGAAGGAGTGTTCCACTTTTGACGCGACTGCAGCGTATGCAGATAATCTGTCCTCCATCGCTTCCAAAAGGACTGAACTAAGCTATCTAGCAGAGCGTGACGCGGGTGGAGCTGCAGTTTGTCAGTCTCGACATCTAAAGCGGGCAAATATTTAAGAGGAGTCGTCGTCAAGAAGTGAGCCGGCGTCAACGCTAGTGGCTCCGATGGATCACTAGACAAAGTCCGACACAACGGACGCGTATTCATCAACGCCTCTACCTGAGCGAGTACAGTGCTCAACTCCTCGTACGAGAGAATCTGTTCGCCTATGACCCGAAACAGGTGCGACTTAAGGCTTTTAATATTCGCCTCCCAATTGCCACCAAAATGACTAGCTGCTGGCGTATTAAAACACCAATCAATGCGATTCTCAGCTAAGACATGGGCGAATTCACTTTGGTAGTACTTGGAGCGTAAGAATGTATGTAATTCCGAAATATTGCGTCGCGCTCCAACATAATTTGTGCCGTTGTCAGAGTATAAGCGCTTAACGGGACCACGGCGAGATAAAAATCGTTTAAATGCAGACATAAAACCCTGCGTACTCAAATCACTGGTTAACTCTATGTGAACCGCACGAGTTGTCATACAAACGAATAGGCAAATGTATGCCTTTGTGGAACGTATACCACGACCACGGGCAATAGTGACTTTAAACGGTCCAGCATAGTCCGTCCCAGTATGTATGAAAGGTTTCACCGTCTGTACAACACGACAAGAACGATGGTCGGCCATTTCCGGCGCGTTGAAACGCGGGCGGAGCTTAAAGCAGGGCACACATCTGTGCACTCTAGCGCGTATCAAATTGCGAGCGGAAAGTATCCAGTACTTCTGTCGAAGAATGGACATTAATAAATCGGGACCAGCGTGACAATTCACCTTATGGTGATAATCCACCAACAAATCCAAAACGTGATCCTTGCGTGGTAGAACTACTGGATGCATTTGTTCAAACTCTAACTTAGCATTTCGCAGACGGCCACCGACACGAATGAGTCCGTCTTGCAAAAATGGTTTCAAATGTTGAAGTGCGGGACTACAAGGTTTATGTGATTCTAAACTACGAAATTCTATTGAAAAATAAAATTTCTGCAACTCTCGAAGTACAACTGATTCAGCTCTATCCAAATCAGCTGCGATTATAGAACCACGCGATGGTAATAATCTCAAAAATCTTAGGACGTAAACTACACAGCGTAATAGTCTCGACCAAGACGAGACTCGATTAGACAACAACAAAACAACTGACTCTTCACGCGGAACTGATACTACAAGCGTATGTTTCTTCTCCTCGGGTGGCTCTGAAACAGTAGCGGGGTTAAACGGAGCATTTGGCCACTCGTTAGGAGTGGTATGAAGCCAGGGAGGGCCACAAAACCAAAGCGGATGATTTAAAATTTGCGCAGGAAGCAAACCACGTGAGAGACAATCAGCTGGGTTTTCTGTTCCAGCAACATGGAATATATTTTCCGGTGACAATTCAGCTTGAATCTTAGCCACCCTATTTGCGACAAACGTGCCCCATCGATGGGGTGAAGAGTGGGCCCAACATAGAGCAACGGTTGAGTCTGAAAACGCTACAATTCTCTCTATATTAATGCGAGGACGACAAGTTTTGACTATAGATGTAATCAATTGAACCAACATAAGAATAGCGCAGAGTTCGAGACGAGCAAGAGAGACAACCTTACGAGGAGATACCTTTGATTTTGCGCTAATGAGGAAAACTGAAATGTTATCGCCATTTTGGACCTGAAAGTAAACCACTCCCCCGTAAGCCCTCTCACTGGCGTCTGCGAAACCTACCACATTAACAACAGTGTCTGGTACTATACCAACATGGCGAGGAATCTGTATCTGATCGAGCATTGGAAGCTCTTTCCTATAGCGAGCCCACAACTTAGCAACACTGTCAGGAGCGGTGTCGTCCCAATCACAGTTGGAAAGCCAAAGCTCTTTTATAAGCAGCTTTGCATATAAAACGACAGGAGCTACAAAACCCATTATATCCCATATCCGAGCTACACATGCTAGGATAACGCGTTTGGTACAAGTTGGCGGAGTCGAGCTAATTTTAAGACCGAACATATCAGTTGCGGGTGACCAACTTAAACCAAGGATCTTATGCGAATCACTATCATCGAATTCCTTTACCGAAGTCAACCGGTGCGACGGTGGAATCGACTCTAATGTAGCTTGCGAGTTGCTTGTCCATTTCACCAGATCAAATTGACCGGACTTCATGAGGCTGATTACTTGAGCAGCGGTCTCTATAGCCTCTGCTTCACTAGGTACACTGTACACAAAATCGTCCATGTACAATCCGGTTTCAATAGTGGCCCTTGCTTTCGGGTATGTATCACCCTCGTCAGCGGCCAACTGCTTGATAGTGCGAAGAGCGTGAAAGGGACTAGACTTAAGCCCAAAACAAACACGATTGAATTCGTAAACCTTCAAAGGTTCCTGCGGAGAAAATCTATACAAGAAGCGTTGGAATCTACGGTCACATTCTCTGATTCCAATACTAAGAAACATTTGCCGAATATCGGCAGAGAGCGCAATAGCAAACAAGCGAAAATTTACTATTATTTCAAATAAGTTACCCTGGAGGTTCTGACCACAATACAAGATATCGTTAAGCGATATGCCAGTACTAGTTTTAGCGCTACCATCCATAACCACACGCAGTTTAGTTGTAAGCTTGTCTTCTCTAACAACTCCATGGTGCGGGATGATGTAAAACGGGTAATCACGTGTCTCCTCAGTCTCGGCAGGCGCTGATGAGATATAACCTTTATCTAAATATTCGATCAGCACATCATCATAGGCTTGCTTCAACTTAGGAGACGCCTGCATCTTACGTTCCAAGCATAGAAAGCGTTTTTCTGCGGAGGCACGGGAGCCACCGAGCGAAAAAATATCACCCTTGAAAGGGAGCGCGACAACATAACGACCATCTTTATCACGAGTAGTCGTGCGGGTATAAATCTCCTCAGTGACCTGATCCTCAGGGCTGAGAATAGGCGGGACATTGACCTCTTCAATCTCCCAGAACTTGCGGATGGTAGACTCAAGCGGCGGCTCGACGGTGCAACAGTGCGACACAGTCGAGCAACTATTTAAATAAGCGGGTGCGGAACCAACTATAACAAACCCGAGAACTGTTTCCAGTGCGTGCGGAGCGGGGTACATCGGAAGACCTTGAATTTTACGTGATAACTGGAGATGCGGGAGAATCGAAGCACCGATCAATAGATCGATATCTCCAGGGAAAGCGTAATTTCCGTCGGCTAACTGCAAGTTCTTAAACTCCGTCAGCATGGACGTGTCAACCGGTACCGTGGGCAACCGTTCCGTAATCTTATCTGCGACTAGCGAATCCATTTCAAACGAAATATTACGATTAAAACGTGAACTAAATATTATCTTAATGGAACCGTGAATGGTTGCCTTTAAACCTCCAAAACCTTTCACTTCTGAGCGGGATGACCAATTATTAAAACTAAAACCAAGGCGTTGACAACAATCCCGAGTAATAAAATTACTCTGGGAAGCGCCATCTAGTAGCGCTCGAACGGTGTGCGGTTTGCCAAAGGCATCTACAATGACAACTTGCGCGGTCGCAAGTAAAACGGTAGTGATTTGAGTACCAGCGGCGGAAAGCGAACACAATGTTACGTCGTTTGCACTTGCAGCAGGCCGCGCGTCACAAGCGTCGCGCGTCTGCGCAGGCTGCGGCTGCGATGGCAGCTTACTACTCTCAAAATGTAAGAAGGTATGATGTCTAGCTGGACATTTACGACAGCTAACACCACTTTTACATTACGTAACCAGATGTTTGTCACTTAGACAATTAAAACACAAATTATTAGTGCGGACAAACTTGTAACGATCACTAGGCGATAATCTCTGAAATTCCGAACACTTGTACAGCTGTGTATGGCCACCCTTACACAGAGAACAGTCAGGTGTTGAGGCGGTATTAACTAGCGTATGTGCAGTCTTGACTGACTTCGATGACGCGTCTATACGGCGATCGGAACCTGTCCTATTCGTGACTTCATGACGTGCCGACGTGCGCTGCAATACCTTAATATGGTCGCGAATAAAAGATTCTAAATCTTCGAACTTAGGTATTTCTTTGCCGCGCTGAGTCGTTTCAAACAGACGAACAGTTTCAGGATCTAATTTCTGTAAACCGATATACAAAAACAAAAAGTCACAGAGGTCATTGACCTTTAGGTTCTTTACTGCACGAACAGATGATGCGAAAATATTTAAAAACTTCTCTAAATTATGATCGTTACAAACGGAAAAACCTTTCAAATCGAATAATTGATCTAAATATGCGGTGGCTACTAATCGCTTATCTTCGTATTTTGTTTTTAAAGTGTCCAAAACTAAAGTGTAATTTTCAGCGCTAAACGTAATTCCAGCACAGACAGCCTTTGCCTTACCGGTCAATTTTTCTACGAGATAATGCAATCTCTCGTGATCTGTCAGCGATGTGTTCCTATGTATTATATTTTGGAAACTATCTATAAATAAATTCCAATTTCGAATGTCACCATCAAATTCAGGTATTTGAATTGGCGGCAATCGTGGGCGTTCGCGAGGAGGGTTGGATAAACCACTCGCGGGGGGGGGAGTCTCTAAACTCCTAGCAATACGTTTGATACGACAATACAAGTCATCAAAGGACGACAATGCCTGATAACTCACACAGTAATCAGGATTTAACTCCAACTCTAAAATGTTTATATTCTTAATTGTAGATTTAAAATCCTCGCGCAAACTATCTAAAGTTTCCAACGAACACAAGAAAGCATCTCTAATCATCAGATCCGAGATTTGCAAAGATTTATCACAAATTGATTGAACACGTGAAAACTGTGAGTCCCTTTTAGCGTATAAAAGCTTTAACTGAACCTTTAAATCAGTACTAACCTTACTGCCAACCTTAAGAGACATCTTGTTTTGATATATTCACACTATACACTCAAACAAACACTTAACGAATTATTAAGTAAGCGATAATTATCAGATAACAATATGGTAATATTGTAAACAACAAAGCGAACGGCGAACGAACGGAATAACCTGAATCAATGAGTGGATATTACCCAATTTCTCGATTAAATCATTCACGTCGTTCATATGCGTATATAATCTATGGTTTATCCGTTTCCTACAAATATTCACTCAACAATGAACGGGTATTTTTGAAATGCGTCTACCTACATGCAATTTGTAGGACTTCCGAATGAATTTTGTCAAGAAAAAGAATGCGATCGATTTATATCTACGCTGATATTTACGTAGCTAACTATAATTATGCGGTGCGGTTGACGGCGTAGGTACCGTAATTATCAATGGCTCTTTAACTATACGAGCGAAATAACGTTTAGTTGCCTAAATGCCTAGATGCGGGTTTTCTACTATTATATCTAGGTAAACAGGCGCGTTGCGTTTATTCCCTATGGAACAAATACTATATTGCGAAATTACAAGAAAATGATTCACGATCCTGCTCGTAAGGACCAAAAGTAATGGTTGCGCGAATTTGCTGTGTGGACTGTAGGTTTAAAAAAGCGATCTAAGGTTTATTAACAATATGCAGATACTGTGCCTGGCATGGGATAAATGTATTGGGAAGGAGCACTGACCTTTAGACTTCGAAGGTTGCACGTGGCACCGGCCGATCCTCGACTTCGCACATTTAAATCACTGCCAGGTCCTGTTTTGCACTACACTGCACCACTGTTGAGTTCTGAATGGTTGGATCACGAAAATAGTCAATTTTCTTGTAATTTCGAGCGGGCGCGGTTAGCGGTGCGGTCACATTCACAATCGATGCACACACGTCTATGTCAAATCATTTCTTGAGGTCGTGCGGGGAAATAAACGGAAGGGATAGGATTGCTAGGCCAAAAAAATAAATTACAAAAAACAAAATCGCGGAACATAGCAAATTGGCGCAACCAAATTTATTCAATTCATCTATACTTATAATAAATCTGTAGAAGTAAAAATTCTGTACATTGAAAATATCAAAAAAATAAATAGCAGGGGGGTGTTACTAGACCGACACCGAACCTAAAAATGTGAATAAAAAAAAATTTGTTTGTCTGTCTGTCTGTTTGTTCAGGCATCACGCAAAAACTACCGGTTCGATCACGATGAAACTTGGTATAATTATTCTTTAATATCCTGGGCACCACACTGGGTACTTTTTATCCCGGAAAAGTATATGAAGGCTGCAGGTACGTCAAATACTATCTACTGATATAACAATGTCTGCATATTATCTACAAACTGCTCCATATACACAATGTCACTGTATAATTAATTGTGAATTCCAAAAATACTCACAAATGAATTATTCAGCCTCGCACGGGTGTTACAGCTCTTTTAAATTCTCAACTATAATATTCTTCACTGTTATTATATGCATAAATCACTCTAATATTATAAAAATAAAAGTCCGTGTAGACAAAAGTTACTTCTTCACGCTCAAATAATTGAACTGATTTGAATGAAATTCGGCACTTGAGTGTCCTGAAATAGCAGATAGGATACTTTTTAGGATTCCGTACCTCAAAAGAAAAAAAACGGAATTTTAATAGGATCACTTTGTTGGCCGTCTGTCTGTCTGTCAAGACCCTTTATCTCGGGAACGCGTGGAGGTATCGAGTTGAAATTAAAACCATATATTTAAGTTTGCCGTCCCTTGAAGCTTCTAAGTTAAACAAAAAAAAGATACGGCCGTTTATGTCGTAAAAAACGTATATTTCGTCACTCTCAAGGGAATTAAAATTCATAGGTACCTACTACCAATTGACTCAGAACTCTGAAATTTGGTATGTAGCAAGGTCTTACAGCACAAGAAAAGTATAGAAATATATCTGAAAACTGTATAATTTATTAGTGCTAAAGTCACAAAAAAACTGATTTTTATTCGTGAAAAGGTTCCGACACTTGATTTTGGAATTGAACTATATAATAATATAACCTCAGAGAATATTTTCTCAAGACCGACGTGGGTATGCACCGCGATGTGGTCACAGTGGATAAGGGACTCACCCCGTTGTCCATGGCTAAAGAGAACTGGCGCAAACCTGTGGTACTTACTACTGATGACCGCAAGGAAGTATGGAAAGGCAAGGAGCTCCATGGACGCTTTTACCGGACTCTTCATGAGCCCGATGTAGATTTCACGGCGTCCGTGGCCTGGTTACGTTTCAGTGACCTCTTCGGAGAAACTGAAGGTTTTGTATGTGCGATTATGGACGAAGTTATTCTAACGAACAACTACCGGAGACATATTATGAAGGACGGGACGGTTGACGTGTGTCGGGCATGCCATCGACCGGGTGAGTCCATCAGACATATTATCTCTGGTTGTTCTCGTCTGGCTAACGGCGAGTATTTGCACAGACATAACCAAGTAGCCAGGATTATTCACCAGCAACTTGCTTTGAAGTACAACCTAGTGGATTCTGAGGTACCGTATTACAGGTATGTGCCCGACCCAGTTCTCGAAAATGACCATGCCACGTTGTACTGGGATCGGTCTATCATCACTGACCGGACTATTGTAGCCAATAAGCCGGATATAGTGGTGGTAGACCGATTAGCGCGCCGCGCAATGATAGTCGATGTCACCATCCCACATGACGAGAATCTCGTGAAAGCTGAGAAAGAGAAACAAATCAAATATCTCGACTTAGCACACGAGGTTGTCGACATGTGGAATGTGGACACGGCTGTCATTGTGCCGATTGTCGTGACTGCCAACGGCCTTATAGCCAAAAGCTTCGACGACCATCTGTCGAAGCTATCGTTGCGTGGTTGGATCAAGGGCCTGATACAGAAGGCAGTACTCCTCGATACGGCTCGCATTGTGAGGAGGTTCCTGTCTCTGGAGCCCTAACCACCGGTAGCTTGGACCCTGCTCCCGACACCGGCGGACTACTGTTTTTTTATATTTTTAAATGTTTTTTTATTCGTTTTTTAGGAAATATTTAAAAATTATAAAAGACATGTATAAATAATTAATAAAGGGAATAATAATAATAATATATAATATTCCACAACTATCACACAACACCGTCTAGTCCCAAGCTAAGCAGAGCTTGTGTTATGGGTACCAGACAGCTGATAAACATACTTATATAATTCTAAATACATACATATTATAGATAAATAACACCCAGACACAGAACAAATGATCATGCTCATCACACAAACATTTGTTCTGGGTGGGAATCGAACCCACGACCTCCGGCATAGCAGTCAGGGCCACTAACCACTAGACCAACAGGCCAGTCACACAACTATTTGCTTAAGTTAGTTTGTATGGATTTTCTCCGCAACATGCAACAACCTTACGATGCCTACATTTTGAGGTAATTGGCCGCAGTTACCTCTCACGCCGGGCCCTGGATCAGCCCATGGTCCATAGCCAGAAGGAATGGAATTTGGTCGCAACCTTCTGCGAAACAGTAATGCTAGCAAAGGAGGTGGCAGCAAGAGTAAGGGTACGTACTCTCACGCCCCAGCCGCCGCGACAGGAGAAATTAAGGATGCCCTAGGCATCAGAAATCGCTGAGCGGCCAACATAGACGCGGGCTTGTAGATGTCGAACAATATTTAGCTTGCAGTGAAAAAGGTTCTTATAGAACGAGCGGAAAACGAGCTAGCTTGAGTCGTCAACGGAGAGAGTTTGCGTAGAGTTTCACACGCACGTCAGAGATATGTCACCAAAATCGTAGGGCAACCGGGTTGTGCCTGCTAGGGCCATGGGAAAACGTATGAAAGGGTTATTCGTGATCTAAAAATGCAAAAAGCAACTAAAATATGGCCCTTCGGCCACGATTGTCTTTTTGTAGTGATGATGTCACGCGTTTCGTAAGCGCGTGACAGCATCGCTACTAACGCGCGCAAGTCGCATTTACAACGCGCTATAGAAAATATGCCAACGCGCTACTAACGCGCTACAACATCGTGTTGGAAACTTATTTGTTTGGATAAGGTTTTCAAATGATCTGACACTTGTTGTCGTGTGTGACAGCTGATATTTTAAATTTAGAAATAACTGTCGTCTAGATGGCGTTAGTTTTGATATATATTTGTTTTGTCAAATGACGATTTTACATTTAAAGTGGTGCATTAAATAATTCTTGAACTTTATGTGACATTAAATCAAATGTTTCCGATATTAAAATTTTTGTAAGAATTGTTCTGGTTGTCTTTATACATACACTGACTTGAATAAATAGTTAACTGTTTCTGCCAAGATGGCAGTATATCCGGTCCTCATGTTATTAATAGCGGGTGCTTGGGACACAAGAGTATTCGGTTGTCAATTTTAGAACGGGCAAGTCAGGGAAATAAAAGTGCTGTGTGGATAAAGTCAGTAATGTTGAATTAGTCATCAAACAATCGCTACAAAAGTATGGTTTACTTTTAGTCAGTAAAAGTCTCACACCGCCCGTCACTCTACCCTAGAGCTGAAGAAACTACTTTATGATTTACAGCCTTAAAAATAAAATTTATTTAAACCTAAGCAAATACGAAATAAGATTGATTGGTGTTTACTATTTCAGCAACAATAATATTATCATGTGGAAATGTCGAACAAAACAATTTGCATAAATTTATTCTCTTATTAATTTTGAACAATGGTATTTGTTTTGATTTACAAGCAACCGTGACGCGTAATACGAGTAGTACAATGTACAATAAATAAAAAAAAAACAAATGCGGTGATTTCACATCTGATTATGGTACGCTGACCGACAAGGTGATTTCTAAAAAATATTATTTACATTATTTTGACTGTTATTATGATGGAACAAACCTGTTCATTTGTGTTAAAATACCTGCTAGTGTGAGAAATGGATACTACCTATTTTTTAGGATGTTATGTCCCATACCTGGTCAAGGTTTTCCCTCCACTTCCTGCAGCTTTCGTGGGCCCGCTTTTCTTTCTTCTAGTTATAATGAAACTTAGTAATAAATCCCGTTATTATGTTTTCTGATGAACAAAAAAAAAAAAACCAGCCAAGTGTGAGTCGCACACGCGCTCGAAGGGTTACGTGCCGTCTGTAGCAAAAAATCACGTTTGTTGTAGGGGCGCCCCACTTAAAGATTTATTTTTTTCTGTTTTTAGTATTAGTCGTTATAGCGGCAACAGAAAAACATCATCTGTGAAAATTTCAACTATCTAGCTGTCGCGGTTCTTGAGATATAGCCTGGTGACTGACAGATGGACTGACGGACGGAAAGTTTACCCGTTTTTACCCTTTGGGTACGGAACCCTAAAAATTAATTAGTATCTATTTAGGAACAACAGTTTTAGTGGGAAACAGTTACACTAATATACTCGTAGATCCCTTTTGTAATCATTTCATGATAAATTTCTAGTATAGAAGTAAACCAAATAAAACTTTAAAACTTAAGTTTAAAAAAATAATTATAAAAATAAACTTATTTGTAATTTTTTTTATCAGAATCTAAATATAAAATTTCACATGCTAGTAGCCTTTATAAAAGGCATTGTTTTATTCTATTTATATTAAATACTACAACTTAAAATAAAAACAAGGTCTTTACATGTACACGTGTTTAAAAACTGGCCAAGTGCATGTCGAACTCGTACATGAAGGGTTCCGTAGGTACTACAATATTATAATCGTAAAGTAAAAAGGCCGACAAAATAAATATTCTTGTATAAGAACCCCATTAATTTTTATCATTATTTTAACATTATATTTGTTGATGCAGCGGCAATATAAATACACATTTTATGACAATTTCAACTCTCAAGGTGTTTTTAATATCGTGCAAATTTCATCACGCATGCGGAATGGCTCCGCATGCGGGGCTGCTGCTCGATATCACACCCCGCATCTCACGTGTGTATTCCCCGCATTACAATAAATACTTGTATGAAAAGGACATGAGCATGCGGAGCAAATCCGCATGCGTGATGATATCCGAATAATAATAAAAACACCCTTAAATTTATGATATACAGCCCGCTGACAGACAGAAGGATAGACAGACAAACGGACGGACAGTGAAGGTTTAGTAATAAGGTCCCTTTGCGTACAAAAAGTACAAATAGTAGTTACGTTATTACTGGTAGGTTCCTAAAAATGGCAGAGACTGATTTGATTGACGATTCCAACACAATATTATATTCGGACCCAGTGTCCGTATCAACACATTTTATTTTTAATACTTTTTCACTGATTATTCGGACACCGCTAAATGACATAGCCTAATCCTGTCCTAGAATCAATTGATATCGTACATGAATTATTGGGTTCCCATGACCGTCGTCAAGTCATTGATTTACTTTGCAAGAGGCATTCCAACGCTGCATCTTCCAGTACGTGGTCGCCACTATAGAACCTTTCATCTAAATCAACCATCTGTTCGTCGAGCAATGTGGCCTACTAACTGTCATTTAAGTTTTACGATTTTTAGGGTTTTGTCGGTTACCTTGGTTCTCCTGCGGATATCTTTATTTCTAATACGATCATGGGAAGAAACTCCGAGCAATGCCAACTAAAAACCTGAAAATTTCCATCGAATGCATTCAGAATGCGATCAATGCACTCTAAAAGACATTTTAATTTTAATGAAAATTTAAAATATCAGAACAGATTATACATCTCAGCTTTATTTCTTAATCAATAAAATAGGATACGAACGAATTCAACAACAGACCATTTATTAATTCGTCTTTCTTTTGTAGTTATTACAAACAGATAAAAAAACATGTTAAAATATTCATCCTAGGGAACACTCTGTAAGACAAACCACTTCTGATTGATAGCTTGACATCAGTTAAATAAATGCACTTAAATCTTAAAGTGTAAACAGTAAAATTATTATACACATTTTGCATTACTTTACACTGATAATAATGGCCATAAATTCAAATAAATATTATATACTCATATAGTGAGAAGAAGGTAAATAGCTGAAAAAGGGCACTAACACAATGATACTCGTAATTTAATAAAACAACAAATAAGTCAATGAGGCCATTGATGATGCAATTAACCATTTATTACTCACACATAAAATGTGCAAATAAATTATACAAACTAAAGTAACATTAATAAATTACAAATAAAAAAACTTTTTTAAAAACAAGCTTTCAATTAAATGGGCTAAAAAGAAGAAAATAAACTTTTCCTTTATAATTTTTACTATCAATTTATAACGGCATTACACAATTTATATGACATAAAAGCTTGTCGCGAGATTTTGAAAATATTAAAATCAGTAGATGAAGTTTTTTAACTTATTTAAAGTTAAATCTCGCGACAAGCTTTTATATCATAAAAATTGTGTAATGCCGTTATAAATTGATAGTAAAAATTATAAAGGAAAAGTTTATTTTCTTCTTTTTAGCCCATTTAATTGAAAGCTTGTTTTTAAAAAAGTTTTTTTATTTGTAATTTATTTTTTATTTTTCAGTTATACCTTATTTAAATCACATTTGTATTCTCAGCAAATCCTTTCATTTGTTACCCATATTATAGGAAAGTATAAGAAACTTAGTCTGCTATCTTTAGAAGTCTGCTAGGTGTTTTTTTATTTTATTTTTAATGGTAGGTAAAATCATCCAATGACATCCCCTGCCCTTGGACTTGGTTCGGTCTATTATCGGCCGGACGGACAGCGAGCTACCTATTGCCCGCCGTCCGCAAGTCCACGCCTACGGTGGCAGGAAGTCGGGTTTGGAATTACGGCGGCGACTGCGGCGTGAGCGCAGTTGCCTGATGCGGCCGGCCTCCTACTTTGCTAGCATTACTGCTTCGCAGAAGGAGGCGACCGCCTGAGAAGTCTGCCAGGTTAGATTTATGAAACAAAAATGATGGTGGTGGATCGTAAGACTAACAATCAACCTAATTTACATGAAATAGCCAATTGCGAAGTTGTCCAGAGTTTATCTACCTGGGATCCACAATCACAAATACTGGGAAATGCGGAGAAGATTCAAGCACCGTAAAAAGATTGACGCTCTTGAAATGTCACGCTGAAGGCGTTTACTGAGGAAAAAACAGACTGCTCACCGTACTAAAGTTTCCATTCTTAGAGAGCTTTGCATCAAACAAAAACTTTCGTCTACAACAGCGAATTTTTAAGATGTTTGGATAAATCATAGGCAATGAAAGCTCTTTGGAACGTTTGGTGGTACAGGGCCTACGTTCTCGCGGCTAATCGCCTACCAGATGGACAGACCTCACTAAATCATCTTCGAAGTGTTCCCTCATTGAATGTACACGAAGTGCCATGAATAGAGAGAGATGGAGAAGTCTCACAAAAGCCGCAACCAACCTACCAGACGATCCATGACCACTACCACTCCACCAAGAGTATGACTGAGAAAAAGGAAAATATTGGATTTAGAGTAATGTCACTTTATTTTTCAAGTTACTCTCTGCAAGCCCTTTCAATTGGTACCTATTTTGTAGTAGTGTATTAAAACTAACTAGTACGATCGAAGGGGGTTGTGTCGTTTAACTACGGGGTTCTAATGACCACGATCCAGCTCCATCATCAGACCCTGGTTACCATATAGGATCCAAGCACTCGTCATTACAAATCAAATGAGACTAAAGTCGATGGGGTTATATCGTTTAATTGCGGAGTTCTTATGGCAACCTTCCAGCTCCATCATCAGACCCTGGTTACCATATAAGATCCAAATACTCATCAATAAAAATCAAATGAGCCCAAACTCGATGGGATTGTGTCGATTTTTTACAAAGTTCCTATTGTAACCTTCCAGCTCCATCATCAGAACCTGGTTACCATATTTGATCCAAGCAATAGTCAATACAAATCAAATGAGCCTAATTTCGATGGGGTTGTGTCATTTAACTGCGAAGTTCCTATGACCACGTTCCAGCTCCATTATCAGGCCCTGGTTACCATATAGGATCCAAGTACCGTCATTACAAATCAAATGAGCCTAAAGTCGATGGGGTTATATCGTTTAATTGCGGAGTTCTTATGGCAACCTTCGAGCTCCATCATCAGACCCTGGTTACCATTTAAGATTCAAGTACTCATCAATAAAAATCAAATGAGCCTAAAGTTGATGGGGTTATATGGTTTAATCGCGGAGTTCTTCTGGCAACCTTCCAGCTCCATCATCAGACCCTGGCTACCATAAATGATCAAAGTACTCGTCAATACTAATCAAACGAGCTCGAACTCGATAGGGTCGTATCGTTTAACTGCGGAGTTCCAATGACCACCTTCCGGCTCCATCATCAGACTCCGGCTACCATATAGGATGAAAGTGCTCGTCAATACAAACTTAACGAGCCCAAATTTGATGGGGTTGTGTCGTTTAAGTGCGGAGTTCCTGTAACCACCTTCCAGTTCCATCTTCAAACCTTGGTTACCATATAAGATGAAAGTACTCGTCAATACGAATCAAACGAGCCCAAATTCGATGGGGTTATATCGTTTAACTGCGGAGTTCCTATGATCACCTTCTGGCTCCATCATCAGACCCTGGCTATTAAACAGGATCAAAGTTATCGTCAATACGAATCAAACGAGCCCAAATTCGATGGGGTTGTATCGTTTAACTGCGGAGTTCCTATGACCACCTTCCGAGCCCATCATCAGACCCTTGCTACCATACATGATCAAAGTACTCGTCAATACTAATCAAACGAGCTCGAACTCGATGGGGTCGTATCGTTTAACTGCGGAGTTCCTATGACCACCTTCCGGCTTCATCATCAGACCCTGGCTACCATATAGGATGAAAGTACTCGTCAATACAAACTAAACGAGCCCAAATTCGATGGGGTTGTGTCGTTTAAGTGCAGAGTTCCTGTGATCACTTTCTAGTTCCATCATCAGACCTTGGTTACCATATAGGATGAAAGTACTCGTCGATACGAATCAAACGAGCCCAAATTCGATTGGGTTGTATCGTTTAACCGTGGAGTTCCTATGATCACCTTCCGGCTCCATCATCAGACCCTGGCTATCATACAGGATTAAAGTACTCGTTAGTACTAATCAAGCGAGCCCAAACTCGATGGGGTTGTATTGTTTTATTGCTGAGTTCCTATGGATACCTTCCAGCTCCATCATCAGATCAGCTCCATGTCATCATAATGTTGCATTGTCACCCGATTTACACATGCATGTAAAATTTCAGCTCAATCGGTTGAAGATATCTGCTTCAAAATTGAGTTGCAAGATTTGAGCCGAACATTCATAGTTACATACAGTGCAAGCTAATAGAAAGCTTGTAATAAAAATCAAATGAGCCTAAAGTTGATGGGGTTATATGGTTTAATTGCGGAGTTCTTCTGGCAACCTTCCAG
Source organism: Leucania comma (assembly GCA_958295575.1). Lineage (NCBI taxonomy): Eukaryota > Metazoa > Arthropoda > Insecta > Lepidoptera > Noctuidae > Leucania > Leucania comma. The sequence goes on along the minus strand of OY282470.1, from coordinate 19,268,618 downwards.
CTCCATCATCAGACCCTGGCTACCATAAATGATCAAAGTACTCGTCAATACTAATCAAACGAGCTCGAACTCGATAGGGTCGTATCGTTTAACTGCGGAGTTCCAATGACCACCTTCCGGCTCCATCATCAGACTCCGGCTACCATATAGGATGAAAGTGCTCGTCAATACAAACTTAACGAGCCCAAATTTGATGGGGTTGTGTCGTTTAAGTGCGGAGTTCCTGTAACCACCTTCCAGTTCCATCTTCAAACCTTGGTTACCATATAAGATGAAAGTACTCGTCAATACGAATCAAACGAGCCCAAATTCGATGGGGTTATATCGTTTAACTGCGGAGTTCCTATGATCACCTTCTGGCTCCATCATCAGACCCTGGCTATTAAACAGGATCAAAGTTATCGTCAATACGAATCAAACGAGCCCAAATTCGATGGGGTTGTATCGTTTAACTGCGGAGTTCCTATGACCACCTTCCGAGCCCATCATCAGACCCTTGCTACCATACATGATCAAAGTACTCGTCAATACTAATCAAACGAGCTCGAACTCGATGGGGTCGTATCGTTTAACTGCGGAGTTCCTATGACCACCTTCCGGCTTCATCATCAGACCCTGGCTACCATATAGGATGAAAGTACTCGTCAATACAAACTAAACGAGCCCAAATTCGATGGGGTTGTGTCGTTTAAGTGCAGAGTTCCTGTGATCACTTTCTAGTTCCATCATCAGACCTTGGTTACCATATAGGATGAAAGTACTCGTCGATACGAATCAAACGAGCCCAAATTCGATTGGGTTGTATCGTTTAACCGTGGAGTTCCTATGATCACCTTCCGGCTCCATCATCAGACCCTGGCTATCATACAGGATTAAAGTACTCGTTAGTACTAATCAAGCGAGCCCAAACTCGATGGGGTTGTATTGTTTTATTGCTGAGTTCCTATGGATACCTTCCAGCTCCATCATCAGATCAGCTCCATGTCATCATAATGTTGCATTGTCACCCGATTTACACATGCATGTAAAATTTCAGCTCAATCGGTTGAAGATATCTGCTTCAAAATTGAGTTGCAAGATTTGAGCCGAACATTCATAGTTACATACAGTGCAAGCTAATAGAAAGCTTGTAAAAAATCCTCAAATTGTTAATGTTGATTTAGTGTGTTTTCTCGTAGCAGCTTGCTATAATCCTGTTTTATAAGATCAGCTGCTCTCTCAGCAATCATCACGGTGGGAGCGTTAGTATTGCCACTAGTGATAGTGGGCATTACACTAGCATCGACTACTCGAAGTCTGCGAACACCATGTACTTTCAAACGACCATCAACGACAGAACAGCTTATGTTGCGTCCCATTCTAGCGGTGGAAACTGGGTGATAAACAGTGCTTGCCATATTTACAGATATGCACTTCCAATACTCAGTACTGCCAAGTTCATAACTGTCACATGCATCCAGCTCGATTCTGCCCAACTTTGCACCAATAGACGTAAAATAAGTAGTATTGACTATGTCTGCCAATATTTTAATTCCGGCAACTTGAAAATCTAAATCTCTCAAATCATTAAAATTATCATAATATATAATAGGATGCTCATACGGATTATTTGAATTCAACGATATGTTTCCTCTAGAAAAAGGGTGCAATAGAATTTGCCATATCTGGAAAATGGATTTGTTTACACTTTGCTTTAATATTGATTTTTCGACTGATTTAACATATGTTGAAGCAAATGTTTTAATACTTTCTTCATTTTTTGTATTGTGTATACTGGCACATTGAAAATCCGGATACGAAGCATTAGGACCTGCGCTATAGAATCCTAATACATCATGAAAATTGGCTGCTGCTAAGTACCCTTGACGATTATATAGGTATCTCAGTGCTTCAAAGCTTTTCGTTGCTTGATCGGTATCTTCAGGTTCATCAGCAAATAGTAAAATAGGAACCAAAGTATGATCGTGTAAATTTTGTCCTACCATGGGCGAATCGATAACAGTTTTGATGTTCTTTTCGGCGAGATGTTTTTTAGGTCCTATACCTGATAACATGAGTAGCTGAGGAGTGTTTATAGAACCTGCGCTGAGAATAACTTCACGTTTAGCTTTTAAAGTTAACTTGTTGCCATTGTGATTTACTTCCACGCCTCGCACATATCTCCTATCCAAAATAATTTTAGTAACGAATGCATTTTTAACTATTTTCAAGTTCTTTCTACTTCGTGTTATAGAGTTAAGATATGCTATAGCTGAGCTTACCCTTTTTCCTTCATTAACAGTCGCAATAAATTTACCAGAACCAACATTATTAGCAGTATTTAAGTCATCAACATTTTTTATACCAATTTCGTTAAGAGCAGAAAGTAAATTTGCAACTAAACTATCATCTGTGCCATTAAAAGTACTCACAAGAAGAGGTCCATTATGACCATAGTGATTGTAAACTGTGGGAATTGTCAAACGAGTAGGATCTTGTAGAGATTCAGCTTTCCTGAAATATTGCTTAACAATATTTGGATGCCATTCAGTATTTCCTTCGTTGAACCAGGACTCATAGTCACGAGGGTGTCCTTGAACATATGCCATGACATTCATGCTGCTACTGCCTCCAAGCATTTTACCTCTTGGCCATAGCACTTTTCCATCTTTATAGGCCTGATTCGTTAAACCATTGTTTACTGTTGTATATTGCCAGTCAAACTTCGATCCATAAAGATTCGTTGCCAGATTTGGTATCTGAGGGAGATAAAGAATACTGCGAGTATTATATTAATTTAAATTCTCTTTTCATTTTAAATCAAAGAGTTCTTACGAACGTTTTAATGAAAGTAATTTGGCAAATGCAAATATTCATAACTTTTTTTGTTCAAATATCATGCAACTTACGTCACTTTCTATCGGCGGGTTTCCTCCTGCTTCAAGTAGCAGTACTCTCCAGTTTTTGATTTCACTAAGTCTGTTTGCAAGTACACTTCCAGCTGTACCAGCTCCCACGACTATGAAGTCGAAAACTTCTGAATCTACGGTTTCAAATAGAAGTTTTACATTTTAGATTCAAATAAAATACTGTTGTACTGGTAAACCAACTACAACTCACTACAACTATCACACAACGCCGTCTAGTCCCAAGATAAACAGAGCTTGTGTTATACCGGGTATTTGAGTTTGATGTTTTTTTTTAAATAAAATTGGTTTGAATCAATATCTAAAAATTTTGGTTTTGATAAAATTTGTATATATTATATATTATTATACAAACCCTTCAGTTCCGCTTCGGGTGGCCAATCCTTGGTTTGAATGAGGCATTGTGCTGCCGTAAAGAACTGTATTGCAGACATAAAAGTGTTGGGGGCTGCTCCCGTTGTTGGATATATGCAAGACTGGTTGCTGCAGTTAAATAAAAAATAATATTTGAATACTAAAAAATACTAAACTAAGAAGCTTAAAAAATCATATGCTAGGACATAATACAGTACAAAAATGGTTCCTTTAGGTTTTTTTAGCCAATTCTGTTTTTTGTACGATCATATCGTTTAATATCATTCGCTATTTTAAACAAACAGTTTGCTTACTTATCTAATAAGAAATCACAAAACCAAAAATATCACATACCAGGACATCTTCACGCAAATAAAATAATACACCAATTAAATGACTGTTTCAATACCAATTAGGTAAAAAATAGAACGTTTTCTACAATAAAATATAATAATTCTTTGCTTCATACGAATGTACTTCTAGGTAATGCATAATACAATGACATGCAAAAACTTCGGAGACAAGCTATTTACCTGGTTAATATTATTCATTTATTAATTTGGAAGAATAATGTTTTATTTATTATGCATGACACATTGAATAACCACTTTCAACCTTGTTACTAACACTATACGATACATAATATAAATATAAAGTAGCTGCTTAAGATAAGTTCAGACCAATCGAGCGAACACTTATTCTGTCCGAACCCTATCAAATTATTTTTGTTTAAACAGCTGAAGTAGACAAAACAAAGGCAAAATTCTTTTGTTATATCTTTGTTAGTCCGAATTTCATAGAATGTTCTATAGAATGCACGCTCATTTGATGGAGACGTGTCAGAAGTGAGAGAACAGAGCATTTTTCCGCGTTCGTTTTTAATTGCAAATTTTTCAAAGCGTTTTTTTGTCCTAGCTATTTGAATGAAAGACATCGCTTTATTTAAATGAGGATTGGTGATAAGAAAATGTCTACGATACATCGAAATGCAATATAATTCGTCGTTAGAAAATGGAAAAAAATAACTCAAAAGCAATATTGTTGACAGGAAAATGAAGTGAACTGACTAGAACAAAGTGCAAAAAAAGTAAAAAAAAACGGTTATTTAAAAAACTAAAAAACTCGACTGCTTTTCTAAGTATTCATGAAAAAGCCCTAAAACAAGAAAGTCGTTGTACCCGATTGCACTTAACTAGTATATAATATTTTAAATACAAGATAAATTGTAGCAGTCGAGACCCATTCTAGAAATGAAGACTTAGTGAATTGAGAGCACATACCTATATTACATTGCAGATTACTCCAATCTACTGACTAGACGGCTGACTTTCTAGAATGGGTCCCGTCTGCTACAATTTATCTTGTATTTAAAATATTATATAGTTAAGTGCAATCGGGTGCAACGACTTTCTTGTTTTAGGGCTTTTTCATGAATACTCAGAAAAGCAGTCGATTTTAGTTTTTTAATTATACAAGCCCCAAGCGAACGCCGGCGTTCGCACACCTATTGTCTTTCTATTATGTCTCTAATTACGGTATTCAAAAGATTAAATTACTGCTGAAAACAAATCACAAAAAATATAACAAATTAATCTTTGGTTCTAAAGGCGCCCGCAAATTAGCCACAAAGCATTGCGGCCATTTCGTATGAATAAAAAAATGCCGGTTGCGTGGCGCTTTGCGGCCAATTTGCGCAAAGCGCCACGCAAAAATCTAGTTCCTTGTTCATTTGATCTCTATTTGTTCTTGGGCAGACCTCTACGGAAAATAGGACCCCAACTATAAATGGCCGCAAATACTGATAATAATTTAAACACAACTACAACTGTTTCATTACGAGTACTATAATAACTAATTATTGGTAACATATAGACAAACGATGTAGGTAAACTTTATATAGGGTGACTGGTAATTAGTGAACGATACTTAAACACGTGATTGTAGTCATGATAACAAAGAACTTCGAAATCGCGAAAAAATCTGCCAAGTTCAGTATATTTATGTTCGCCTACCTGGTCAAAATGTACTGATCTTGGCAGATTTTTTTCGCGATTTCAGGTTTGGTCCCATAGTAAAATTTGTTTGTTTTCATGACTACAATCACGTGTTTAAGTATCGCACACTAATAACCAGTCACCCTATACATGTATTTTTTTTTTTTTTTTTTTTTTTAATATTTTATAAACTAGCACTTGACTGCAATCCTACCTGATGGTAAGCAGTGATGCAATCGTCGATGGTAAAGCGCACTAGTTTATTAAGAGCCTATTCACTCTAGCCTTGAAGACGCCTAAATTATAATTGGCCGGGAAAACCGCAGCAGGCAAATTGTTCCAGTCCCTCGATGTACGCGGTATAAACGACGAGGCAAAACGCTTAGTCCGGACCGTGGAAGTTTCAACAACGTAAGGGGTTGATATTCGCCGTACGCCGGGTTGTTCGATGGTAGAAAGGAGATGGCGGTATCAAGTCATGCAATGTATACGTACATAATACTTTTGTACGTGTGTTTAGTACCTAACTCGTCCTAAAAGACCGGTTTGGATGAAATTTTGTGTGTATGTTCGAGCGGTTCCCGGATGGTAAATACAGTTGAATTAGTAGGTGGTACTGCTGCATCGGGTTACCATTTTTTTTTCTGACAGTAAGCCAGTTTATGGGTACAACAATGGCTGCCAAGACCGCTAGTCATATACAACATTAGTTTTAGTATATAACATGCGAAACCCGAAACACGTGTCTAGTATTTTTATTTTTCTTGTATTTTTCTAGTATTTCTAGTATGTAAAGAATCTCTATACAACATTTCATAACTTTGTCCTGAAAAGTCACAAAGTTATAAGCTTGTTATGTCACCTGGTTATCCGCTCAAATACGTGGCTACCAGGCCACCCAAGTGACTGAGGGGTTGTTTCGCTCGCGCACTCAACTGTGCTAATGCCCACTATGACCTGCCGTGACCTGTGTTGTACTTAGTGTCGATGGTGTTAAACTTGTGACTTGAAAACAATATTTTTGGAAAAAATCTAACATGCTGTATTTTTTTTTGTGTACATTCTGTATTCATGATTGGAATCGATTCGTTTATTGATTGACTGAACAAATTATTCATTTAGATTTGCATAATTATACTAAAAATAATTTTGTATAAATATTTGGTGTAAAAAATATTGTAGTAGATCACAACAATTATTATAATTGATATAGTTCTGAACTAACCTTTATACTCGTAGTCTGTCTAGTGACAAAATATTGACGACGTGAATATTAATATTATAAAGTAATTAAGATATTACAGACTGTCTAGTAAAATATAATCAGCTGTTTTAAAATAATACTGCTCTCGGAAAGAAATTGTTAGTCCATATTTAATAAAGAAACCATGAAAAATGAATTGAATATACTTGAAAAAAAAAATACACTTACTCGAAAGTTACTATATGATGGGTGAATGGTAATTAGTGAACGATACTTAAACACGTGATTGTAATCATGATAACAAACAACTTTTGCTATGGGGCCAAACTTGAAATCGCGAAAAAATATCTGCTGGTCAGTACATTTGTGTTCGCCTAACTGTTCAAATTGAACTGAACTTGGCTAATTTTTCCTGGCTTTTTTTTTGGCTATTTTTTTTTTTTTTCTTAACCTGGTGCACATAATTGCTAAAATTCCTCATTTGCAAGGCGCATTACGAATGTTTCACTGTTACACCACATTGGCTGAAGGCATTGAGCATCACGGCGGCGTGTCGCAAGATGTGTATTATTTTGTTTTATTTTTCTCAAAATAATATGTCTACCTTTTTAAGTTTTAAATCAAGTTTCAAATCGGTATATATCTTTAAAAGTGTGTGCAACGCCGTTTCGGTGCGAGCTAACCTCAACTATCCAAACAACAATGGGTTGGCAACAAAAACAAGGATTTGTTTGATATTCAAAAATTGTATTTATATTTCCAATGACTGTGGGATCCTAATAAACCATTTTTATTGAGAATTTACGTCTATTGTGTATTTCTTTTATTTATTCTCATGGTTTAATGATAATTCGTTACACTGCTTTACTTTACGTCAATCGTATTGTCTTACCCATTTTTTTATACCTGAGAATATTCCACTTTTTTTGGGTCGGAAAATTATCCAATGACTTCCCCCACTCTAGGGCCGAGCGAGAAGGCCTGTCAGACTTTTACTGATTAAAACCCACTCCTGTGTTTCTTCTTTGTCTTCGTTTTATGGCCTCGGGGTACATTTTCACATAACCCATGGCCCCCAGTAGGCTTTGACCCTGCTGGGCCCCTACAGTTTGCTGACATTTCGTTGACGACTTGAGCTCAATCCGGACGGTTAGCGTTGCTCGCGGTCTGCAAGCCCAAGCGTCAGGATCCCAATGGCTGGAGCGTAAGAAAGGCCGCTGTTCCTTCACACGTTCGGCCACCTACTTCGCTTGAATTGCTGCTTCGCAGAACTGCCTGGTAATACACCTCTTGTACCAGGATTAGCATAGTGGAGAAAGCTGAGACCGCTAGAGTAGTTGATGTGTAGTATCCAGCCTGTTATGATTGGACCTTTTTTTTATTCGAACTCAACGTTACTTTAATACTTATATTAAAATTACAAAAAACTTAATATAGAACCCAATATAATATAACAATATATAATATTTCCATTTACTGGTGAGCAGCGGTGGCTGAGTGTTTGAACCCGCGACAGTCGCGGGTTCAAACCCGGCCAGGCGCATTACTTTTGTTTTTTTTTTTTTTTGTTTTGTTTATTTCCACAACTATCACACAACACAGTCTAGTCCCAAGCTAAGCAGAGCTTGTGTTATGGGTACCAGACAGCTGTTAAACATACTTATATATTTTTCAATACATACATTTTATAGATAAATAACACCCTGACACAGAACAAATGATCGTGCTCATCACACAAACATATGTCCTGGGTGGGAATCGAACCCACGATCTCCGGTCAGTCAGGGCCACTAACCACTAGACCAACAGTTTAGTCGAAAGGCGAGCTTAACTAAGCAATGAGTAAACATAATAAGTAACTTTCCCACAGGAGTCGTTCAAAAACCAATATGCGGGACACCGTATGTCTTGTCTTGTTAGTTCCATTCTCCCCGATATTTTCTTAGATAAATAACGGCCCTGTCTGACACAAAGAGTTTCATCATGTGACAGAGGTAGTTCTGCATCTAGTGATACTGGAGTGACTCCCTGACACAACTCCACGATTGAGCGTCCCTTGCAGAAACCAAACTGGATATTCGTCAGAAGGTGCACTCGTGCACTGAGGGTTCCACACTTACTTACCTATGAAAAAGATTTTTCCGAGTCACAAAAGAAGTTTTTTCTTTTGGTGGTGTAACTACAAATTTACAGTTTTTAGATTTTTTTCCTATTTTTGTGCTATGAGATCTTGCTCCATGCCAAATTTCAGAATTCAAGGTGAACGGAAAGTACCCTATGAATTTTTATTCCCTTGTGAGTGTCGTTTTTTGCTACATAAACGGCCGTATCTTATCACAGCTTGCTAGTAGCTGAGTATATGGTTTTAATTTACACTCGATACCTTCACGACTTACTGAGATAAATGGTCTAGACACACAGACAGACAGAAAAGATAGGGATCCTATAAAGGTTCCGTTTTTTCCTTTTGAGGTGCGGAACCCTAAAAACCTTTATAATATAAATCCACACGATTGTGAACTCTTGAGCATGGCATTTATATGAAGCGATGAAGACTAGTATATTTCTGGCTTCTGACTATGCGTAATGACTGTCAAAGATCTGGAAATGGCCGCCAGAATCAATGGCTTAACGTGCTTATTGAGGCCTGAATAATCTCGAAATGTAATTAATTGTCAACTATCCACTGATCGGCCTCGTTAAGCGTTGACATTATAAGGTCAATTTTTTTTTAATTGCTAAATAAAATAACCTCGAAATTCGGCCTTTTGTAGCTAAATATCAAAAGCCACACGTTGACTTTAGGCACTTACGTAATAATATGCCTTGAATTAAACTGAACACAAAATGATATTACGCGGTTTTTTTTTTAATTGATTTATTCTAGTGCTTGACTGCGATCCCATCTGATGGTAAGCAGTGATGCAATCATTGAAAGTGAAGCGCAAAAAGACCCGTTTTGACAATTGTCACCCCGATGAGAATATTAGATAAATAATTATATTCACCGTTTGTCAGGTTATCCGATGGTAGAAATGGGATGGTGGAATCATGTCATTTAATAACCAATTTAGATACTGGCGTCTGTATTTATTATTTAACGATAAACGATATTGTAGAATATATAATTAACACAGGAAAGTGCCCTGTTATTAGTAATGTACTTGCTTGGTGGAATTTTTATTTTTGGGTTTTTTTTTTTTGTTAATTCGTCTGATGACTTCTCCAGCTTTAGAAAGAGAGGGTATGTCAGACTTTTACTGGCTTAAATTACCCTAAGTAACTTCAAATTTTTTTATGGTAGGTAAAATCATCAAATGACAAATCTCGCCCTTGGGTGGAGCGGGAGATAGTATTAGACTCTTACTGACTAACAACCTACCCTGTTCCATTCATTGCCTTCGATCCTGGGCTCCGGGCTAACCCTTGGCCCCGGTAAGCTTCGGCCCTACTGGGCCCCTACAGTTTGCTGACAACTCCTCGAGGCGCGCGGAAACAGTGCGCGCCGTAAATAACTTGGGTTCGGACCAAACTTTTATCGGACGGAAGAACAGCGAGCTACCCATTGCCCGCCGTCCGCAAGCCCGCGCCTACGGTGCGGTGGTCGGAAATCGGGATCGGAATCCCGGCGGTGGTGGCGTGTGCAACGTTGCCTGATCCGGTCGGCCTCCTCCTTTGCTAGCATGCAGAAGGAGGCGACCGCTTGCCACTCCTCCTCGCTCCGGAGCATGGTCTGTACAAGTACCTTCTGATGCCTTTTCCGTTATAGTTACCAGTTTCCATTTCTTGCTGATTGCTTGGTTTTCAAAATACTATTTCACAAACACGTATTATACCTATTACCATTTAACATACCCTTAAACCTTATTAAGTAGCGACATGTACATTCAGTGCAGTCGATTTATCAGTGTTTACCCAAGTGTATGCGCCTTAATTAATTAGCAGCGAGGAATGTAGATTGAGATGTTATATTTCGTATGTGTTGCTCTCTCCACTCATATTGCAGCGTTTCGTAAATGTATATTTGGCAAAAAAGAAGAGAATATCAAAATATTTTCTTTATTTTATTTCTTACTTGGAATCTCTTTACGTAGTGCGTTTATGGTAAATACAAAATAAGAGCAAACTTCTTAATCATCATCATCATCATCAACCTTTTAATGTTCCCACTGCTGGGACACAGGCCTCCTCTCTAAGAGAGGGAACTTCTTAATAATTCTTTTAAATATATCATCATGTAAGTCTTTCTTTGGTTGTTTGGTAATTAGTGACGTCTCAATGACAGAACAGATTTTTTTTAATGTAGTTAATCATCTAATAAATTTCGCTCTAGAGTGGAACGAAAGGGTGTGTCAGACTTTTACTGACTAAAACTCGCCTATGTTCTTTGGTTGCCATTTGCGTTCTAGGATCAAAAATCTGTTCCTTCAGTTTTAAGATACACAAACAGCGACGATTGTATCCACGTAGAAGACGTACACCAGGATTGCCAGTGACAAAATATTATGGTCAAAAAAGTAATTTACTTATTTATCTTCATGCGTATTATGGTGGATTATTAAGGTGGTGAAAAGATAATGTTATGGTAAGTGCATAAAAAGGAAAACTGTCGACTGTGTCACAGTTCATACTAGTACAGTCATCAACGTTATCTCTTAAGCAGTTTGCTATCAAATATCCGTGAAAATTTTTAGATTAAGAGAAATATGTGAAATTGAAAATGTTGAATAAAATATTAAATTAAAAAGAAATATTGAATAATTTAAATCTTTTACCCATAAAGTTGGAAATGTCATCATCATCATCTGCCTTTTAATGTTCCCACTGTTGGGACTCAGGCCTCCTCTCTAGAAGAGTGAATGGGCCGTAATCCACCACGCGTGTTTAGTGCGGATTGGTGGATGGCACATGTCTTCGAATTTTTTGGTTCTAGGACATGCCGGTTTCCTCACGATGTTTTCCTTCACCGTTTTGAGAGCAGTGGTGATGATATAAATTACACAACGTAATGCGCCTAGCTGGGTTTGAACCCGTGACCTATAATTCGTCAGTCGGGGCCGTTACCACTCGGCCACCACTGCTCTCTAGAAATGTAGTAATAAAAAACCAGTCGCAAAAACACAAAAAAGATTAACCTTCACAATTTCACAGTAACCAAAAAAAAAAGTGACGCAGGCGTTAACTTATTCACTGGGTCAACAAAAAATCAACGAGATCGTGTCAAAAAGGTCGCAATATTGGAGAACCTACGTTGAAACAGCTTGATGAGAATTTTCAATGCAGCGAAAAAATGCACGGCTATCGTTTGGGTACTATCCTTAAAAAGGAGCAAATATTATTGCGCAAAATATTTTTGGCAATGGAAAAGCTATGTTTTTCCTTGAGTGATTGCATCAGGAATGCAGACATCTGCAGGAGAATTAAGGTTCGGACATAGCCCGAAGATTCGGCAAACTAAAGTGCCTACGTCCTTTCTTGATGTTCAAGTTTACTCTGTGCCAAATTTTATTAAAATCGGTTCAGTAGTTTAACCTTGAAGCGCATACAGACAGAGCGTAACAGACAGACAGACAGAGTTATTTTCACAAATATGATATCACTAGCTGACCTGCCAAACTTTGTACCACCTAAATAGTCGATTTTTTTTTCGTAAATTTTTCCATATTTTGTCACCGTCTAAACGTCCTGTAGTATCACTAATATTTCAAGACCAAAATCAGCCAAATTGGTCCAGTCGTTCTGGAGTTTAAGTGAGATTTACGAACAACTATTTATTTTTATACACTGTTAAATTTTGGTCGTTTTAATCCCGTGGAGGGTCGATCCGGTACATGAAACACTATCAATTTGTAAAGATAAAATTAAATAATTTACGTATGTAGGAAATTAATTTCTTAAATAAACGTCAGCTAGGCGAGTTCAATGACCTGTAGGTAGTTAGTATGCAACGACCGACAGCTACATACAAGGTCAATGACTGGTTTACTTAAAGAAATATTTTTTTTGTAGATGCGTATATTATTTCGAGTATTAGAAAAAGTACTTTAATTTTTTGTTTTATTTTTACAAATCGATAGTGTTTCATGTACCGGGTCGACCCTTCACGGGATTAAAACGATCAAAATTTAACGTTGTATACATCGTTAAATTTTGATCGTTTTAATCCCGCGGAGGGTGTATAGACTAGCTGACCCGGCGAAGTTCGCACCTTCTATGAATATTTTGATAACGGTTCTTTTTTTCGCGAATGTTTCCATATTTTGTCACCCTTTAAACCTTCCCTGAAATATCACATATATTTCAAGACAAAAAATTGGCCTAACCGGTCCAGCCGTTGTCGAGTTTTAACGAAACCAACGAACAGCTATTCATCCTACTAATATTATAAATGCGAAAGTTTGTGAGGATGGATGTATGTTTGTTACTCTTTCACGAAAAAACTACTGAACGGATTTGGATGAAACTTTACAGTAATATAGGTTATTCATCAGAATAACACATAGGCTACAATTTATAATGATTTTATGTAGTTTTGGTCATAATATAACGATACGTGTCAATTAAGTCGGAAAAAAATCTTCCATCTGAGAGCTATCTTGGCGTGCGCTGCCTAAACCAATGGAGTTACATAAAGATGATGTACCGCAGGATTGTTTGTCTTAAGTAGATCTAAATAAAAGTCCGCAACAGCATATATCTACCTTTTATGTGCAAGCCAGTACAACCAAAATTGTGAACCATAAATCTAATTAAATTTGGTACTATTTTACAATGCACATTTAGTATATAATTATCAAACTCTTATCAAAATGAATACATTTCTCGCATTAAGTATTTAAAGTAGATAAACTTTGTCTTTCACACTAAGTAATTTGGCCGAATAGTTTAAAAGTTATCACGATAATTATGATTGACTTGAACGGAACGCCTAACGCCGCGGCGGCGGCCGCAGCACGGGCGGAGCGCGATGCGGCGTCGCAGTCGCGGGGGAGGGGCGAACAATGCAATCCAAGCAATGACGAGGCATCGTCATGACGTGCATCGAGGCCGAGTGCGCGACCCGAACGCGGGCAGACGCGTGAGGGCAGACGTCATTGATGGTTGTGATCTCTTTTTTATTGTCATGTCATTGGTCCGACCTGTTTAGTTGTCAGTGTTTAGTAATCCGTTTGTGCTGGATAGGATAATCTCAAGCCTACTTTTTATAAACACACCATACAGGTAAAGATTGTTGAAGAAACCACTGGACTTAGCATTTTGAAATTTGCAGAGTTCTATTATAGCTTAAAATAATGAGCACTTAGAAAGGAATTCAGATAATTCCACCCTCAAGAGATACCCTCTAAATATTAGGTATAGGAGTTCAAAGATTGTATGGAAACTAATTTTGAAGTTAGAAATCTGGGATGTACGATGTGAAGGTACATTAAAAAAATATCAGTATTTTAAAAAAAATGTCACGTAACTTAATGTGGCAGACCAAATTCTAAGCGAGCGAAGCCGCGGGCAAAAGCTAGTTTTTATATATAGGAAGAAGATCTTCTTCTTAGCGTGGTGATGGCAAAATTAATTAAATTCCTTGCCTGGCCCAGTATTCGGTAACGGTAATGCCGTTCACTGATGCTGTCATTAGGTCCCTACGTAAACAGGTAACATACACAGATGTTACAGTGCAGTTACCGAGGTCCACTATGATAATTTCGATTTTAATATCGATAGAGCACTTTGTGGATGTAATACTTACGCCGGGAGCAGCAAACACTGCGTTACCGTACTTCGGATGACAGATCTCGGCGACAAATGATAGTCCAGGAATGTAAGGCCAGCTTTGTGAGGAATCCCGATGAGTTTTCTGAACACATAAGAGGTCACAGTGTGTCTTGCGAGCTAATTTCGAGAGAATTTCAGCTTTATTCTGTGAGAATCCTTCGATGTTGATCGAGATTATACACAAGGCTGGTTTTGTCAGTGGACTGTTTGGGCCTGAGAAGAGTCTGTTAAAGTTTAAGTTTGCCATCGTGGTGAAGAGATTTGCCAATCGACCGAAATCGATTGCCCAGGGTGCACCGGGCGTAACAGGGATTCGGATGGTACGTCGCTCGGGGAGGCTCCTTTCATGCACCCCAATGGTGATTATGGATTATTACCGCTATTTCATAATAAGTTTTTGTAGGAATTTTTCAGGTGTAGGTTATACAGACCATTATGATTGTATTTTACTCAAAAGCTTATTTGTTACACTAAAAATCACATTACACAAATATTATTATAGCGATTTGTGAGTGTGTTTGTTACTTTGTCAAACGGCTGGACGGCACATGGATAGACCACATCTGCTCCTGCTACAGTCTTCACTCTTCAGTCAAAAGTAAAATTGTACTTTTTTGTCTTGTTATTTATGTTTGTGTCTGTTGTCATCGCAACTCAATAGATTGAAGTGTAAAAACTTTCCTTTAAAAGGATAAAAAATCTAGGTCTCAATAATTAATAAGATTTTAACACCACAGCTTTGATTTGGTAGCAGAAAACCACAACATACTGCAGCATTTAATATCTGAACCGTAGCCAAAGAAAATAACAGAATACTCAAGATATTGCGTATATTTGCTCTTTACTCAAGACGCAATAATAATCTCAGAGGTTCATATCCAGTATTAAATATTCAGCTATATTGCTAGCCAGAGAGCGTACTTATGAAGTACGCAAGTCTCCAGATATTATTGCCCAGAAATATTTGAGTATGGGAAATCTAAGTGACACTTCAGTGTAGGGATCTTTAGCCGTCGGTGGACGATACTTTTTGTGGGAACCATTAGTGTTTTTTATATATTTAATTGCTACATAAAAAGAGGGTTAAAAAGGCTATACTAAATAAAACATTAAATGAAAAAGCTTTAGGTATATTCCTTTTACAACGTTTGTTCCTTACTTAACTATTGAATTGAATAGATAATTATCGATTAATTAACTGAGATGTTTTTACACCATGATTTTTAATATTTATATGTTTTGTCTAAACAAGGACGGCTAAATAGCGGTAAAAACTTCCTCCAGTCGTGTCCACGTTCATTTTTTCACGATATTTTTTTTTCCTGCATTTTTTATGGCTTCAATACAAACAGTAAAAAATTCATACTTAGTTTGATTTCAGAAGTCAATGTTTCTGGTTGACGGAATTTTGAAATTAAAGTTATTTTGCACTTTTTAGTGTTTTTTTACGCTATTGAAGTGTTATGTTTTTTTTTTTTTTTGGTAATAAAAAAATTATACATTAGGTTATGTTATTGTTATGTTACTGTTCTAGCAGTCAATGTGATATTGTTTCTGTAATAGTTTTATTTCTTCGTTATTTAACTCCTTCTTTTTTAAGACTGTTTAAAATTAAAAAAAAGTCGGTTTAAAATTTTTGTTTGTTTTGAATTTTTTTTTTTTCTTCCTAATTTAAGGAAATCTAGGAAAAATCGTAGGAATTGCTGTTGTACCGCGGGTGCGTTCCACAGATATGTTAAACAGTACTGTTTCAGTGGTACGTTCACAAAATAAACTCGCATAAATAAGAGACAGACCAGAAACAACTATCTGTACGCCATAAAATATTTGTTCCATACGGAAACTGAACACAATCATCCATTGCGCCAATTATGTCAAAATTGCTACTATTTGTGTGCATAACGGAAGAAATTTTTCTACCTTATGTGAGGCCTTTCTACCTTGTGTCTTCTGTTGCACGGCTTCTACTCGTTCTCCAGAATCACTCGGCATCATCGATTTTCTGTTCTGCAAGCAATGCGCAAGCTAAGCAGCGTTCACCGAAGAGGCCCAGCCTGCTCACCGAAGAGGCCCAGCCTGCTAACTGCAGGCAGGCAGGGTCGAAGCCTACTGGGGTCATGGGTTAACTTCCGAAAGGAATGCTCGGCCCCGGCACGATAGGCTACGAAGGAACAGGGTAGGTTTTTAGTCAGTAAGAGTCTGACACTACTTCCCGCTCCGCCCAAGGGCGGGATTTGTCATTGGATGATTTTACCTACCATAAAAAAAAAAGCTAAGCAGCATTCGGAAAGATTTGTGGTATCTTCTCTTCTTATACACCGGTAAATTTTGGTCGTTTTAATACCGCGGAGGGTCGATTCAGTACATGAAATACTATCGATTTGTAAAGAGAAAATTACTTCAAGAAATTAATTTCGTACATGCGTAAATTATTAATTTGAGTTTAAAAAAGTACTTTATTTTTTAATTTTTTCTTTACAAATCGATAGTGTACTGAATCGACCCTCCGCGCGATTAAAAAGACCAAGATTTAACAGTGTATATCAATTTATCGAGACAGACGTCATTGATCAGTGTGTTGTCAATTACTGGCAACACACTGATTAATGACGTCTGTCTGTCATTAGACATAGATCAAAACTGTTCTAAAGCCATAAGTGAATAAGAGTGAGATCACAACTAGTTGGTGTGTCAGCACATTGTGGAATTTTCTGTGAACCGCAAAACCGGTGTGATGCATTGTCCAAATGCCATTCCCTCGTTCCACTACTGTGGTAGGATTATTGCGGCGTGGTGACGATGTATCGTCAACGTTGCGTGTATCATATCACTGTAAGTATTTTGGATGAAACGTAGGTAAATGGGTCTCCTAACTGATTCTTGGTCATATTAGCGAAGACTAGTCGTCGACGTAGGAGGACTGGAATGTGCATAAACATAAGTACACTCCGTCTTTCCTTGATCAAATAGAAGGTACACAAGTGGTTTGAAAAGATTCCGACGATGCAAGACTTTTTTCTTACATTTTTTATTTTATTTTACTATTCATATACACACAGACTTATACAGAAGATACATTATTATAAAAAATGTGCAAAGGTACTGCTTATTTCAAAAACAAATTTCTTCCAGCAGAACTGCGAAAAGAGAAATTGAAAGAAATTTAGACAGTAGCGGGTTTGTTTTCTTTTACTTTGTCTCCTAGTAACTCTACACACTTCTCCCAACGATGCCCCCATCTGTCTTACCCATTCAAATAGTAGTTGGCGTCCTTCTCTGCAAAATAATTGTTCACGAAGATAATTGCCTCCACATTTGACGAAAATTTAGAGGGGCTAAATCTGATGAGTAAGCCGGTGAAACTATAATTCGTAGCCGTAGCAACCGCTGACTTGACCAACGGTTTAGGATGCATTTAGCACTAGTACCAGGAACCATTATTTCAAAATAAAGGCTATCGAGTTCGCAGAAAGCCGGTAAAGCGCAATCTACAATTACGTAACTTTAATGTTATGTAACTCCACAACGTATTTCTACCTACATATAGTACATGACATGTACGTACTAGGGGTACAGAATTGTGTGAGGGGTACACAAAACGTAGCTACTTAATAAAGTGATAAATCAGCAGATACAAGCACTTTCAAGTAACTGTTTACTTCAAAATGATTTACGGTAACTTTACTAGTAAACTTAAGTAGAAGTTAGCTTACAAATTGACTTAACTTATAAGTTAAAGTTTGCGTAATTGTAACGGAGCTTTGAAATATAGTTCAACTAGCTTCTGAGAGCGGCTTTTCCCGCGATATACAGTTGTAGTAGTACTCTCGAAATACAAAAAGTACTATGTAATTTATTTCATCACCACTGCTCTCAAAACGGTGAAGGAAAACATCGTGAGGAAACAGCATGTCCTAGAACGAAAATTTCGAAGACATGTGACATCCATCAATCCACAGTGGGCTCGAGTGGTGGATTACAGCCCATTTCCTCTCTTAGAGAGGAGGCCTGAGTTCCAGCAGTGGGAACATTATAAGGCTGCTGCTATGCTATGCTATGTTGAGAGCCCCATAGTGAGAAATCTTATTAAACCACAATTTATTTAGTACAAACATTGGTTATAAGCTAAAATTGTTACTAATATCCCGTATTTTTATATAGTGTGCTGTCCAATATATAGAGTGACTGGTAATTAGTGAAGGATACTTAAGCACTTGATTGTAGTCATGATAAAAAACAACTTTTACTATGGGACCAAACCTGAAATCATGAAAAAAATCTGCTGGTCAGTACATTTATGTGCGTCTAACTGGTCGAAATGTACTGAACTTAGCCGATTTTTTCGCGATTTCCGGTTTGGTCCCATAGTAAAAGTTGTTTGTTATCGTGACGTGTTTAAGTATCGTTCACTAATTACCAGTCACCCTATATAAATGAATATAAAAATAACTATGTACACGTAACTATTCCTATTTTACAAATCAATCGCATTTCAACGCTCTCACAGATTGTAATAAATCAATATCTCAATACCAGCAACTACTTCAACAATAAACAGGACCTTTATTAGTGTGTCGCCAGATATATCGGATATTAATAAATATCTCACTTCGGTTCCTTTGATGTTCGCTTCTGCAATAATTAATAACTGCTTGTGTTGAGATGTTTAGTTATTAAATGTAAGATATAATATAAGGTGCTCTAGGATAAGTAATCACAGCCGTATGGGCTATTGTCCGTTGCCTTGCGATAAGCAATGGTTAGCTTGCAGTCGAGCCGTTGTGTAATCGTCTGGACCAAGTCCGAGTGGTTGAAAAGCAATGCAATCAAACAGCAGTAATGCTAAAGAGGTTGTGCCGTCCAGCCATCCTTTTAACCACGCGCTTCTCAAAGACATGTCATCAAATCCGGGCCCAGCAGAGCTGAAACCTATTGAGGCCATGGATTGACAGCCGGAAGGGATAACCGTAATCCTGGAAAGCAAAAAAACAAAGGAAGAACAGAGGTGCGGTTTTAGTCAGTAAAAGTTTGATACCACCTCATCATTATCATTTCATTATCCTTGTTTTAATGTTTCCACTGTTGGGACTCAGGCCTCCTCTCTAGGAGAGCGACTACGCCCTCCTGCTCCGCCTTAACGATGATTTCCTATCTTTAAAAAAATAAAAGTCATACTCCTTAGAGTATTGTGGAGCTAGTGGTGTTAATAAGTCGTCGAGGTCGGATAGATAAATCGCTCCATAATAAATACTTGTAAGGTGCGTTGGGGTAAGATCGATGCTGGGGTAATAACGTATAGATTAAATATCTCACTTAATTAGCTATATTTTTAATGCTATCCACATTGCGTGGCACGTCATAATGATGTGCCGCCGTACAATGTAGCTAGTATTAAAATAATGTAGCCAAATAAGTGAGATATTTGATTTATATGTTCTTACCCCAGCGTCGGTCTTACCCTAACACACTATACTCCGCTGTTTATAATTGGACTGAAAGTCGACCTACCAGAATTGGGAACAGTTTATTTTTAAATTTAGAATAAAAATAATAAACTTTCTGCTAAAATCACAAATCATGCTTAATTTTATGTTGATTTTCAAGATAAATCTTGTTGGCAATCAGTTTACCTACCCTAAATACCCTAAAAACCTTTGTGTTTAATTATGTTTCTTATACTTTTAGACAAAAGGTCTAAAGTTGTTTATCAATGTGTGAAGGCAAATAAGGCATATCTTTGTTAATTATCTTACCTTACTAGGTACTATTAAAATTTACATACGAAATAACCTTAATAATATTATTAAAACTATTCATTCACACGGATTCGAGGTACGTGTACTAGTGTCTACTTGGTTATGACATTTATACAGGTTAAAAAAATGAAGATTTTTGAATAAATGTATTTTTGAATTGTTTTTATTACAAGTATTAATATCGGTCTATTACTTCAAGTAATTCAACTCAATAGAAATAATTCATAGAATGCAAATTTGTTGTGATATGGTTTAATACTGCTTGCTGATCAAAAAATATCTCTGAAAAATGATCAGGTAAGTGAGATTTGATTCATTTTTAATAAATATAACTTATGGGAATGTTTTGAATGAGCCTCTAAATAGATAAGTAAAGTTACTGCGTATATTCAGAGCCGTTTCAGCTTTTGTTAGTGATTGAATGATAGGTAAATCTAAAGCGAGTTTTTTTTTGTAGATATACACCACTATTTTTTAATTAGTGCAAATACTTAAAGGGCTTATTAGAAAAGGTCTTGTTATTATTTAAGTAAAGTCTCAATAAATAATATTCATAAACAGCAAAGTTATGAGCGTTTGTTTATATCCCAAAATCACACTCAATTCATGGAAACATTGTACAGGTTATTTATTATGAATGAAAAAATGACAATAAAAATGGAAAAACACTGCGCTTAGTATTTTCTAGTAGTAGTTGTTATGTATGATGATTCAATTATGAATTTACCAATCATGAAAAATTTTCGTGGACAATTTTGGGATTTCGTTTTTTTTACTTTTGACTACACAAATATGATCAGTAACAGGTACTGATTGAGCCCCATTTTTTTGTTCATTAATTAAAAAATAGGGGTATACGTTCTTATGAGTGTAAAAGTTTCTTAAAGAAATATTTTTATTAAAAATTTAAGTTAATCAATATATGTCGATCTTTCAGAATAAGATGAGAATGATGTTACTCATTACTCGTACCTTAATAACAAAATGTGTGGGATAATGTTAATATGTACTTTGAATATATACATACTACTAACTTGATCCGCGGCCAATTTATTTTACGTTTGTTTGACTATTAGACATACCTACTAATGTTTCACTTGCTAATCCCAAAGTAATGGGTAAATTAAGTAATTATGAGATTTTTATTATTATTATATACTTGATTAAACACCTTAATTAATTAATCCCACACCACCACCTCCTTTCTCCTCCATCACCTTTATCGTTATTTTATCAATCTTAAAGGATTTTCTCCCTATTTATTATATTTTTAGCAATTGGGTATCCACAACTAAACAGTGAAAAAAAAAAAAAAAAAAAGATTTTTCGACAATATCAGAAGCACCGACTTCCAAACTAGAACGTTATTTGAAATTATTTTTAGCTCTTGTTTTCAGTTGATTGTAATTTTTAGGGTTCCTTCCCTCAAAAGGATCAAACGGATTCCTTATAGGATCACTTTGTTGTCCGTCTGTCTGTCTGTTTGTTAAGACCCTCGATCTCGAAAACGCGTGGGGTATCGAGTTGTTAAGTCTGCGATCCCTTAAAGCTGTGAAAATATCAAACTTGTAAGTTGAGTAAAAAAAAATACGGCTTTTTATGTTGCAAAACACAAAAAAGGTATGTTTCAACACTCTAAAGGAAATATTTGCTAGGTTACTTCTCGTTGTCCTAGAATCCTGAAATTTGGCATGAAGCAAGGTCTCATAGCATAAGTATAGGAAAAAAAAACAGAAAACTGTAAATTTGTAGTTACATCACCAGAAAAAATTACGATTCGTTAAAAGTTGAAAGACTTGTAATCGTCATAATCGCTATAGGGTGCCAATTATTGTAATCATAGCATTTTTTTTTTGTATAATTTGATTGGAATAATAATTTGTTTCGTTTTTGGAAGTCTATTAATTTTTTGTTGTATTATACTCGTAGTTTTTTATGTTTCTCTTTTTAGTTGTCTAATCCCCATAACTACAAACTAAATAATGAGAAAGTTCTACGATAAGTGATCAATAATTTTGACAGGCCTGTTAGTCTAGTGGTTAGTGGCCCTGACTGCTATGCCGAAGGTCGTGGGTTCGATTCCCACCCAGGACAAATGTTTGTGTGATGAGCACGATCATTTATTCTGTGACTGGGTGTAATTAATCTATAACATGTATGTATTTAGAAATATATATGTAAGTTTATCAGTTGTCTAGTACTCATAACACCAGCTATGCTTCACACAGGTGCTATCTCACATTGGTGCTATTAGTATTAAGAAGGTGAATCTGTGTGATCTGTACACATCTGTTTAGCACTTAAGGCAAGGTTCTATATAATATTTTCAACTTTTATTAAACCACTGGAAATCCACTAATATAAAACTGAACACCATTAAAATTTTATCAAAATTGACCACTCATAACCAAACAATGGGTAAAAATCAAAACATGATATAAATTATCTGGAGGCAACAGTCCTTGCACACATGCACGACAAGCGCATGGAGATGCAACGCCGGGGCGAAATTCCGCTGCCACGACAAGTCGAGGCATGGCGGACAGAGCTCCGGCGGGATCTCATGGCGAAATGGCGTCAACGACTATCGCAACCTCGTTCGGGGCGCGCCACAATTGGGGCGATAAGGCCCATCCTTGAGGCGTGGCTGGAAAGACCTCACGGCGTTCTCAACTTCCGCACGACGCAGGTGCTTACCGAACACGGAAAGTTCGCTAAGTACCTGTTCCGGATTCGTGCGGAGGATTCGCCCGGGTGTCGCCACTGTGCGGAACATCCGGAGGACACGGTGGAGCACACTGTAGAGGTGTGCCCCGCCTGGGCGGAGCATCGCCGTGTCCTCGTGGGGGCGATCGGCGGCAGCGATCTCTCTCGCCGGGCCTTGGTTCAGGCCATGGTCCGTAGTGAGGAGGGATGGCAGGCGGTCGCCTCCTTCTGCGAAGCAGTAATGCTAGCAAAGGAGGAGGCCGACCGCATCAGGCAGAGGTAACGGGGCGCTCGCCCCAGCCGCCGCCGGGATTCCGATCCCGATTTCCGGCCACCGTAGGCGCGGGCTTACGGACGGCGTGCAATGGGTAGCACGCTGTCCGATCGTCCGGTAACCGACCGGACCGAGCCCAAGTCGTCGACGGCGCGTTCTGTTCCCGCGCGCCTCAAGGAGCTGTCAGCACACCGAAGAGGCCCAGCCTGCTAACTGCAGGCAGGCAGGGTCGAAGCCTACTGGGGTCATGGGTTAGTTCCGAAAGGAATGCTCGACCCCGGCACGATAGGCTACGAAGGAACGGGGTAGGTTTTTAGTCAGTAAGAGTCTGACACTACTTCCCGCTCCGCCCAAGGGCGGGATTTGTCATTGGATGATTTTACCTACCATAAAAAAAAAAAAAAACATGATATAAATTAGCTAGCTCAATAAAAAAAAAACAATTGTGTATCTAACCCTAACTCACGATTTCAAACGTGTGTATCTACAAGATACATTTAAACAGAAATATTTGAAAGTTATATAAAATAACAAGCTTGATTTTTATAGGGTATGGTGAAAACAAAAATCTTGAATAGTTATAATGTTTTTTTTATTATTATTATAAAAATAAAAACGCTGTTACGGGGCCGCAAAGTCGACATAGACACGGGCGGAGATCATACAAAATACTCTGTAACTACAACCGGCTCTTATGTGTGTACTGGCATTGACCGGCACCGGGTTATTTTATAAAATAACTAGCTTCTGCTGGTGGTTTCACCTGCATGAAAGTAGATTTCGCCTTACAAACTTTGGAGCCTCGTTTCAACATTAATAGTGCAAATTTGGAAAATCCTCTCTTTATGCTCGTTTAAGTCATAAAATTCCTGTACACGGTTCACTGAAGTAACACTAAAGTTGAAATTTTATTAAAAATTCAGGAACAGGCTCATTTCTAATATTATGTTGTATGTATAAATTGCTTTTTTTAATTTCATGTATTTGGTTGGTTTTTTCTTAATATATTTTTTTATAATACTGATGGCTGGTAAAAGCGTCGCATTAAAATTATTAGCTGTAATGGTGTTATTACATGATTTTAAATAAATTAAAAAAAAAAAGAAAATCTTGGGCAAAATTTTACGCTCCTAGTCCTGGTAGTTTTGGTTGTGCGTTGACATATCAGTTTCTCGTTTTGTAGATTTCAACATTATAGATAAACAGGATCGTAGCAATTGCAGTCAGCTGCTCTTTATTATTGAAAAGTATTAATTATGAAATTTCTCTGAAGAACATGTGTTTATATGACAGAAATTCCATTTAATTTGACCAGCAGTTTTAGAGGAAATCACGGATATATATTTGCAAACACATGTAAATATCGGTCGAATATAGAACCTTCTTTTTCTAAGTCAATTAAAAACTAAATGAGTTTTGTGGGATCTCGCTTTGTTACATGATACCTACGTATAAGCAATTATGTCTGACAACGAAATAAAAAGAGTAACGAGTGGTTTTTTGTACACAGCACCGAGTCATGCATATCTACAACGACGGCAGCAGCCCCTAACACTTTGATGTCTGCAATACAGTTCTTTGTAACAGCACAATGCCTTGTCCAAAGCAAGGATTGGCCTCCTGAGGTTGAATTACAAGGTAAGGCTTGCTGACCTTTCTATTATTTCTGTTTCCGCAATAGTTTTTTTTTAAGTTTAGTAAGTCTTATTTATCAAATTTAAACATGAAAAATAAGAATTAATAATTCAATGTATATAATTTAACATGCGGCAGATGTGGCTTGCCCAGT
The DNA here is from genome assembly GCA_958295575.1 of Leucania comma. Taxonomy (NCBI): domain Eukaryota; kingdom Metazoa; phylum Arthropoda; class Insecta; order Lepidoptera; family Noctuidae; genus Leucania; species Leucania comma. The sequence continues at coordinate 19,243,865 of OY282470.1, read as the reverse complement.
TCCATTTTAGTTTGGTGGTTGAGTTACCTACATACGTCGCAACGACATTGGGCAAAGGCAACCACTGACTGGATTCCGAACAGCAGGATACGGTAACGCGGTAGGGTCATAACCAGATGGCGTGACGATTTAGACTCCTACCTAAAGGATTGGCCAGAAGTGACTAAGTGGAAGAACGGAAGGGAAGCCTTTATCCTGCAGTAGGACACAGCTGGTTTATAATAATACTTCAATAGCAAGCTTGGAATTTTTCTTTTCACAGTGTCTTAATTCTTTGGTTTAATCGTAGATTCAGAAGTGTTTGACTTTATTATCGTTGGAGCTGGTACAGCTGGAAGTATAATTTTTTTTTTTTTTTTGGCAAACCGACTGAGTGAAATCAAAAACTGGAGTGTACTGCTACTTGAAGCAGGAGGAAACCCACCTATTGAAAGTGAAGTAAGTTGCTTGAAGTCTGAACCAAATTTCGTTATAATAAGCATATCAGTGTATGATCGGCCTTGTCAACATTACAAGTCCTCTGCTAGGACTAAGGCCTCTTTTTTAGCAGTGGGAAAAGGCCGTAATCCACCACGTGGGCCCAGTGAGAGTTTGGTTACTACTTGTCTTCACATTTCGATTTATTTACGAAATTTACGTTTCACAAGCTTTTTTTACCGTCGTTGTGAACGTAAGACCTTTATTAATTAATCATCGTATTATAATAAAACATGAATCTCAGTAATGGAATTATTTTTTCTCCCTTAGATACCGGGGTTTACTCACATTTCTTTTGGACCAAAGTTTGACTGGCAATATACCACGGTGAACAATGGGAGAACGAATCAGGCCCGTAAAGGTGGAAATGTGAAATGGCCAAGAGGTAAAATGCTTGGAGGCAGTAGTAGCATAAACGTCATGGCTTATGCTCAAGGACACCCTCGTGATTATCAGTCCTGGTTCAACGAAGGAAACATTGAATGGCATCCAGATATAGTTAGACAATATTTCAAAAAAGCTGAAAATCTGCAAGATCCTATTCGTTTAAAAAATCCTGCAGTTTATAATCACTATGGGCATAATGGACCTCTTGTTTTAAGTGCTTTCAATGGCACAGATGATAATGTAGTTCTAAATTTACTTTCTGCTTTTGACGAAATTGGTATAAAAAATGTTGATGATTTAAATACTGCTAATAACGTTGGTTCCAGCAAATTTATATCAACAGTCGATAATGGCAAAAGAGTAACTTCAGCTACAGCATACCTTGACCCTTTAACACAAAGCAGAAAAAATTTAAAGATAGTTAAAAATTCGTTTGTTACTAAAATTCTTTTGGATGGAAGAAACGCACGTGGTGTAGAAGTAGATCATAATGGCAAAAAATTAAAATTGAAAGCAAATCATGAAGTAATTCTCAGCGCAGGTTCTGTAAATACTCCTAAGCTACTCATGTTATCTGGTATAGGACCTAAAAAACATCTCACAGCAAAGAACATCAAAACTGTGATTAATTCGCCCATGGTTGGACAGAATTTACATGATCACACTATGGTTCCCATTTTAATATTTGCTGACGGACCAGAGGGACCAGATCAGGCAACGAAAAGTTTTGAATCGCTAAGATACCTGTATGATCGTCAAGGATACTTATCAGCTGAAAGTTATGACGATGTGACTGGATTTTATTCCACAAAGTCTGATGCTACGTATCCAGATTTTCAATCTGTTTTTTCACTCAGTAAGAAAAACGAAGAAAGTATAAAAACGTTTGCTTCAGATTTTGTCGAATCTGTTGAAAATTCAATATTGGAACAAAGTGTAAACAAATCTTTATTTCGGATGTGGCAAATTTTACTTAATCCATTATCTAGAGGAAACATATCGTTGAATTCAAATGATCCATATGAAGATCCTCTTATATACTATGATAACTTTAGTGATTCGAGGGATTTAGAACTTCAAGTAATTGGAATAAAAATATTGGCAGAAATCATCAATACGACTTATTTTAAGTCTATTGGGGCCAACTTGGGCAGAATCAAGCTCGCTGCGTGTGACGGATATGAATTTGGCTGTACCAATTATTGGAAATGCTTTGCTGTAAATATGGCAACCACAATTTATCACCCAGTTTCGACTGCTAGAATGGGTTGCGATATAAGCTGTTCAGTCGTCAATAGTCGTTTAAAGGTGCACGGCATTCATGGCCTTCGAGTGGTGGATGCTAGTGTGATGCCTACTATCACAAGCGGCAATACTAATGCTCCTATCGGTATGATTGCTGAGAGAGCAGCCGATTTAATAAAACAGGATTATAGTAGACTTCCGGTTGGTAACGAAAATTGATATGAGGATATCCTAAGTGGTTATTTTTGAAAAAAGAAATTGTTTTTAGCTGTACCTTGTGCTTATTTAACCTTACGCGTAGCATCTTCTGCAAAAATATTTGGAAGAGTTATCTTTCTTAAAGCGATCCATTTTATGACCTTAATTGAACTGTTAAGGAGATGCTTCACGAAAGAAGGGCTGCGTCTCTTTTTTTAGTTTGCACGACTGATATTTTAACACGTGATGGTAAATTCCCAGGAACGTAACAGGCAACAGAAGGAACAGGGATAGGTTTTAGTTTTTAAAAACCCGACAGGTTCTCTCGCTTTACACAGAGTGAGAGAAGTTATTTGATGATATACTACTTCAAACGAAAAACTCGTTAAGTACATGTTATTATTTGTAAATATTATTTTATGAAAATTTATTTATTAAAAAAATATTTTATACATTTTTTTTTCATTAAATCCAAAATTATTTCTACTTAAAACTATTTTTAACTACGTATAACTCGTAGTATTATTTTTATATTCACATATTGAACACAATTGACATTTATCATACAGTTGTTAAAATATTTGAGACCACCCAAGTGAATGCTAAAAATAAATCGAACTACAAACCACAAATAACCAGTCCAAAATAAGACGGGGTACCTACGAGAAAACGAGTAATAAAACAATTGTTTAGCGACAAACAATACGACTGAGACGAAATTAGGCAGCACAGTTTTTCGAGGTCTCAACTTTAATTATTTCCGTCATTTTGTCACCGGATCCGTTGCCATTGGCGGGGCGACGGCAAAGTAAACAATGTCAGTACATTTGCTTCGCGTATATATAACTGTGGTAGAACAGGGCCGTATTTTACCAAGAAGACGGGAACTGTATCAAGGGAACGATTGTATTTCCTTGTACTTTTTTTTCTGTAGTGCAGTCTTGGATAGAAATAAATATAGCAATGGATTCCCTTGAGCGTTGTAAGAGGAGACTAAGGAATTAAATCATGAAGATGAGTAGCTACACTTTATATGCCACGATAAAGATGGAGCGTAAGATGTCTGGTGGGAAAGCACTGACTAAGATTGATGGATGTCTGTGGGGACTCCCATGCTCAGTAAGATAAATTGCAGGTTAGAATGACGATTTTATCGATGTTGTCGTTATAGATATCTTTCAAGATTTTGTAGCTTAGCTATGGTATGGTAGCGTCATAAAACTCTTTCACATCGCTGTCAACTGGAAGTGCGCCCAAAAGGCTGGCGGCATTGCCACGTCGTATGGCAATGCTTAATCTTAGATTAGGCTGCTGCTGCTGGCTTTTGCCAGAACTTGGATCACGCAGTGTCAACTAAGCGTTTGGAGAGTTCTTTAAAAAGCGTATGGGCACTCGGACCCCACGGCCCAAGAGTTAGCTTAATGAAACTCATTGCATTTAAGTGGTTTTAATTTGGAAAATTTTGACTAATTGGTACATAAACATAATTAGCAGTCAATATGGTGTTTTTCTTCTTATTGGACTAAACGCATATAAGAATGGTTACACTACTTTATAGAATAAAGTTATACAAGCAAAGTATTTTACTTACAAGACGACGAGTGCCAAGGGACAGATAGTGTTCGGTTTCTTGAAGCTTTGCTCTCTAGTGAAGCAGATAACTTTATTGCATAAAATTTAAAACATTAAAAGTTGTAGTTTTTAAACTGTTACAGCACATTTGAATTTTAGTATGAAAGCGTAGTTTGCAATTAAAATCATTCAACTCGTTGTCTACTGGTAGGCGACTGTTATTTATAGAAGGAATACATATTGCAATTTTTGTTTAGAAATAGTTTGAGCAGTCACATTTATTCCTGAGATAAAAATTATTTGACTGTTTAATAATCAGCCTTAAATTCACCTGTAATAGGAACAAAAACACTTACAACGTCCGATACTAGAAGAAATTCGAGCACTCCACAGGTCAAGGAATCAATAAACATTTTTTGTGACAAACATTGCTGAAAGGCCTTTGGAAGGATGTTAGAACGCCATATTAGCGGAGCGAAAAAACTTAATAGTAATTAAAAATATTTATACTTTGGTGAATAAAAGAGTTATGAATATCTAAAAATGTGGAGAGATGAAAAAAGAGCAAGGCCATAGAAAATGTGTTTTGTATATGGAATGATACTATGAAAAATCAAGAACGCATTGAAAAGAAAACGCGTTGCATCAACCCCAGGTATTATGACACATGGCTAAAACGATCATGACAAACTTATGATGTTACTAAACAGTCACTTTATTGGTACTGTAGCGACATCTATGACACAATATTGAAACTAAAATTTGAAATCCTGCAGCGCGGCTTTAGAATTATCCACGCGATCAAAATTAGACTAAAAAAAATGAAAGTCAAATCTTGCTACTTGTATTTCACTTCTAAAGGTTTAAAATTCCAATATTCGGAACTATCTGAAACTAGCGGTTAATCCAATATTTTTTTTTTAAATTTCATATCCGAAACTGACATAATATTATTACTGTATTCGAATCCGTATCAGATTTTTTAGATTTAGAATATCTCAGTTCTTTTCCTTTTGTCTTGATTTCCAATTTAATACATTTATATCTTCGCTATGATTTCATATTCCTAAGAACTTCCTACTCATATCATCTTCTCATATCCTGATTTCCAAAATAATTCTTAATCTCATCCACTTGCGGCTCTGTCTATTCAAAATCGTGTAAGCAATTTCAAACGTTATTTCTACACCGCAGCGACGACATTAGCGTGTACAACTTTGACAGGCGCTAACGAAATGTGCCGGCAGCCATGCATGCGACATCGCCAGGGGAAATATGCTTGTTGATTCGTACAAAGAGTGAGACTCCATGATGAGCAGTCCGCATGCCGTGTTCGCTTACCAAAACCATGTGAACGGCATGAAATTTAGCCACTTTTGTATATTCTCATTTCAGGAGAGGCTTCATGCTGACCTTTTTTAAACCCTGAGAGGACCGAAGGCAATTTCATATTTTACTTTTTCGAGCAGAACTTATTTGGAGCCTAAAACGCTTTTATTTTTAGCTCCCGCAGGTGTATTACGAGGAATATATAGTAGAGTATAATTGGATAACCCGCAAACCCAAAATAACAGTGTAGAGTATTATGTCACAGTTGCTTTCTGTCTTAATTATGTCAGTTTACACAAAAATAACACGGAACAAAAGCTCGATAGCTCAGTTTCGGGTTTATTTTATTTGCTATTACATTAATGCGTGTTGGTTTCACCAGTAATTACTTAAAAATGTTGTTGTCTGTTACCCCTACTATGAAGTTTAATCGAGATTAGGTTTAATGCTTTAAAGCTGCCAGGCTAAAAATGGGATTGGGTGGGTCACATCAGCCTCATGCACACTGACCGTTGGACAAGAGGCACTCACTTCATAGAGAGTGGGTGCCTGACCATAAACGCCGCCGCAGAGGGTGACTTGGCATGAACTAGAGAGATGATATCCATGCTTCCTGCAGGGCTGGTTCAAGGTGTCCCAAAAAAAGAATACCTAATTTCTTAGGGGAGACCTTTGCCCAGCCGTGGGAAAGTATAGGCTAGTAAAAAAAACGTTTAATCTTGCCATAAAATTGATTTAGACTCGAGCTTAAGGAATTTTAAACTTTATCAACGATATTTTCTTCTCACTACTGTTTGTTTTCAAATAGCCTTGGGAAGAAAAAAATATAATATCCGTAGTCCGACGTGGTCTGCCTACATTGCAATTTTCATAAATCTGTTCGGAAAGCCAAGTCAATTTAGGAGACCGTCAATAACAAGACAGTGAACATGTAATTTAAATTCAATTAACTTCCTTATAGCTTGAACGACGTTGAGGAAATTTAGAGGTCCTTAGTGTCATCTACATAAGAAAAAAACGTGTTGCGGCGACCCCAAGTAATATGGGAAGAACAAGAAGAAGTGTTATCAACATACTGTACGGGACTGACCGGGATTTGTGTAAAATAAAACAGGAGAAAATACGAGATTACTGCGCACTGTATATTAGCGTGTACAGGACAAGGGTGCTAACAAGAATGACAAGACATTTCTCATAGCTAATTAGCCTACTTATAAAACTAAACAAAAATAGGATGCATCGTCGCTCGTTGCTATCACTAGATATCAGGCTCTTCACGTGAAGGGTGTTGTTAACTTCAACATACCCCCGGACATTGAAAGATTGTCTTTCAACAAAATCAGCAAGTGACGGGTAGTGGGCAAATCCTATTGAAGGCGCGCCGAATGACTCCAGCAGAAGTCCGGATATCAGCCACCCGAACGATACCGTCTGATCCTGGGTGGACGGCAACAATTCTTCCCAACTTCCATTTAAGAGGGGGTAAGTGATCCTCCTTTATTACCACGAGTGAATCCAGCTTCAGTGCATCCTTGCAGGAACGCCATTTCGTTCTCTGCTGCAATTCAGACACAAACTCCTTACTCCACCGGGCCCAGAAATGTTGGCGGAGTTGCTCGACCCGTTGAAATCGAGCCAAGTGATGAACGGAGTGTTCCAGATAGTCCCGTTGGGGTAATGATGTGAGCGGTCGACCCACAAGGAAGTGTCCCGGCGTCAGAGGTGCAAGGTCAGCAGGATCAGAAGATAGCGGCGTCAATGGACGAGAGTTCAAGATCGCCTCGATTTGAATAAGCGTGGTGTTAAGTTCTTCGAACGTTAAGTTACAGTTTCCCAACACTCGTTTCAAATGATACTTTGTCGATTTAACACCCGCTTCCCAGAGTCCGCCGAAATGAGGAGTATATGCGGGAATAAAATGCATTTTAATACCATCATTTGCCAAACTTGCACCTAAGGAATCGCAATAAGTTTTTAGAAATTTCGATAAATCGTTGTACGCGCCAACGAATGAGGTACCGTTATCGGAATAAATGTTAGTTGGCTTACCCCGTCGCGAGATAAACCTATATAAGGCAAGTAAGTAGGTATTACTGGTTAGATCGCCTACTAGCTCCAGGTGTACAGCTTTAGTGGCAAAACAAATAAATATGGCTACGTACACCTTCACTAACCTGCAGCCACGACCTTGCCGACTGGCACACATGATAGGGCCAGCATAATCGACACCAACATTGTCGAAGGGATAACCTCCTGGCTGGACACGCTGCTGCGGCAAATTTCCCATCATTGGGGTAATTACGTTACCCTTCATGCGACAACAGCGCACACAGTTTCGATAGCAAGCCCTAGCTAGATTACGGCCACCTATAGGCCAGTACGATTCCCGAATTGAAGCTAACAATAACTGAGGGCCTGCATGCATCAATCTTTTATGCTCAAAATTAAATAATAATTTTGTAAAAATGTGAGCGGACTGTAAAATTATAGGATGTTTTTTATTATATGAAAAATCAGAATTTTCTAAGCGCCCTCCGACACGCATGATTTTATTTTTATCTAAATAAACATTAAATTTAAAGAGGACACTTTTCGAAGGTATATTTTGTTTATTTAAAAGTAATTTGTACTCTGGAAACGACTCGATTTGACAATTTAAAATAATAACATTCAATGCTTCCTGTAGTTCATCTTCAGATATAAATTTATTAATGACAGGAAGTTTCCTACAGGTTCTAACAAATCTTAACACATACGATACTATTGAACGAACAAGTCTTAAGTAGTTTGAGAAACGGTTAAAATCTATTAAAGTATTGCAAGCATTATTTGTTACAATAGCGCTCAATGAAACTTGAGGTCGAGTTTCGGGTAAAGTCTCGAGTTCTAAACCTTTAACCTGAGATGGCCAGTTCGACTGATCTTCCTTTAAGAAGTCGGGGCCACACCACCACAACTGCAGCCCTTGCAGAACACTAATATCCACGCCACGAGATATTAGGTCTGCTGGGTTCTTGTCAGTTGGGACATGACGCCAAGTGCAGTTACCCGCCTTATCTAGAACTTCAGCAACGCGATTGCGCACAAATGGCTGAAGTTTAGAAGGCAACATCTGCAACCATCCCAATACAATAGTCGAGTCTGTCCAACAGTAAACCCGATCAAACTTTACTCGAAGTGATTTGACCACCTTCTCATAAACGCGAGCTCCCACGACGGCACCACACAGTTCCAACCTCGGAATAGTAGTAGGTTTAATCGGCGCCACACGACTTTTACCGATAAGTAAACGAACCATGCATTCACCATTTGCATTAACACTACGGATGTAGGCACACGCACCGTACGCGCGCTCAGATGCATCTGTGAATACGTGCAGTTCTAACGTCTGGTAACCGTCCGTCATAACATACCGTGGGATACGTAACGTAGTTAAAAGAGGGAGAGCTTTAACAATAGCGTTCCAAGTTGTACTAAGTTCCAGAGTCAACGGTTCGTCCCATGAAAGTTTGTCTAACCACATTTTTTGTAACAGCATTTTCATGGTGACTACAAAAGGAGATAAAAGACCTAAAGGGTCAAAAATACGTGCAATTGCTGAAAGCAAATCACGTTTAGTGCAACTTCTAGAAGGTGACTTAAAACTAATTAAGAAACCTATTTCATCAGATTCAGCGAACCAGTCAAGTCCTAATAATTTATTGGGATTATTAGATCCTACACCTAAATCTAATGATGACTGAGTCCCTGACACTAAAATAGGTTCATTCGACTTCCACTTTCGAAGTGGCATGCAAGCTGATGCCAGTGCATTTGTGACTTCATTGCGAATGAACAACACTTCATCTAAATCATTGCCACCGGTGAGCAAATCATCAACGTAAAAATCATGCTTTATTATGGTGGCAATCTTATCATTCGTGCACTCATTACCTAATTGCTTGAGGCAGCGCGTCGCAAGAAATGGCGCACTCGCCGTACCGTATGTGACGGTGTTTAATTTAAATACCTTAACTGGACTGCATGTGTCTTCGCGCCAAACTACCTGTTGCAAGTGCCTATCAGATGGGTGGACTACTATCTGTCTATACATCTTTTCAACGTCGGCTGACACGATGTATTTATGCTGTCGAAACCGAAGAAGTATAGACAGAAGGTCATCTTGAACAGTTGGACCCACCATCTGTAAATCATTTAAGGAAACACCTGATGACGTGGGACAACTAGCATTGAACACCACACGCAGCTTCGTAGTGGTACTACCTTCCCTTAGGACCCCGTGATGAGGGATGAAATACGAGTTTAAATCTAGTTCCTTGTTTATTGTCATATGACCTAATGACTCATATTCCGCCATGAACTCGTGATATAATTTACTAAAATCAGGTTTAGCCTTAAGTCTGCGTTCCAAGGAATATAAACATTTTGTAGCCCTATGAAATGACTCACCCAAAACAGATGGATTCTGCTTCATAGGTAGACGCACACAAAAACGACCGTCTTCCAAACGAGTCGTAGTTTTACAAAAATGCTCCTCACACAACCTTTCTTCAGGCAAATAATCAGAATTTTGCGAATTAATCTCTTCGAGATTCCAAAATCGCGTAATATCATTACGAATTAAATCCAAGTCGGCATCATTACAGGAACTAGTTTGAGTAAAATTACATCTAATGTTATTTATTGATTTACTGTGATTACTATAGATAACGGGACCAGAGACGATCCATCCTAACCTGGTCTCACATAACACCGGCTTTCCGACTCCTAACTTAATTCTTTGCGAACCTAACAGGTCCCAGAACAGATCAGCACCAATTAAAAGATCTACGTCTGAGGGCTTGTAAAAAGTAGGGTCTGCCAGACAAATATCAGTTGGAATGTTCAGGTTAGATAAATCTAATTCACGACATGGCATCTCATTAGTAATCAATGGCAATACAAAACATAACAACTTAGCATTATAACTATTGTTAAGTGACGTCATTTTTACCTGACACATATTGCCTACGCGACTGGACGCGTTATTTATGCCATAGATTGAACTATCAATCGAACTCGTATTTAACTTAAGTCGTTTACATAATCGCTCCGTCATGAAGCACGATGTACTACCGCTGTCGAGTGTCGCTCGCACAATATGCTCATGATTTTTGTAATCATATAATTTAATTAACGCGGTTGACAATAAGACGCCGCGCTCCTTACTCTCGCCATGAGTAGGGGAAATGTTCGCAGACAAGGACACGTTATTCGTCGCGTCAGTGTCAGCGGACTGCGCGGGCGCTGCAGACGTTGACGGAGACAAAGTTGCATAATCAGATGTGTTATCGTTACCTTTTGTTTCCGAAGTATGAATCAAAGTGTTATGCCTGCGCTTACATAACTTACAACCCGGTTTTTTGCAATTGTTAGAAAAGTGACCAGTACGAAAACAGTTATAACATAATTTAAAAGTAGGAATCAATTTGCGTCGAGCTTCATTGCTCAATGCAAGGAACTCTGAACAATTAACTAAACTATGGTCACCTTTGCAATTAGGACAAGATTTCGAAGCAGGTTCAGTGCTCACCATATTAGAATTTTGTGTCGTCACCATGGATTTGATTTTACTCGCGGAACTTGATTTAGGGTTACCTGACATGTTGTGTTTAGATAATTCTAAAGTTTCAATTAGATCAGCGCGTGCGCGAATGAATTGGAGGAAAGTATCGAACGTAATCTTGCTATTCTTATCAGTGTGACCTTTGAACTCCTCCCATTCACGGTAGGACTTCTGATCCAACTTACGTGTTACTAAATATATCAACAACGTGTCCCACTGCTTGACTGGTTCGCCTAAAGATTCTAACGCTCGCAAGTTTTTATTTAACAGATCAATTAACCCTTTCAAAGCGATAGAAGACTCTTTCGTGATAAGTTCAATGTTAAATAATGCTGACACATGATTCTGCACTAATAAGCGTTTATTGTCAAATCGATCGCAAATTAAATTCCAAGCCACATCATAATTGTTCGCTGAAAACTCAATAGATTGGATTACCACGGCAGCAGATCCCTCCAGAGAAGCACGTAAATAGTGGAACTTGTTGATTTCGTCGATCTCGTCATTATGATGGATGAGGCTAGTGAAGGTGTCACGGAACTCCAACCAATTGCTATATGAACCATTAAATTTGGGCAATTGTATAGTAGGCAACTTAATAGGTTTATAAACACTACCCCGACTACCCTTACCACTAACTGAACCATTTTGCTTGTTACTCTTACTCACTAACTGTTGAGCCCTCGACAATGCCTTATAGTATAATGTCTCGAACTCGGAACGTTCAGACAACTGGGCCTTCGTATCGTCAACCATACATTCTAACCGCAACTGTACCTCATCATATTGTTCGTACAACGACTCCAGTTTTCCCATGCGCAACTGTAATTCCATGACATCGCATTCGCTTAATGTTACGTCATCCAATGCGTCCAAGTAATTGACAAATGTAGTTAAGCGACCCTTAAAACTTCCTCGCTTCTTTACTAATTCCCTTTCCTCGGACATGCTGGGAATCGAGTGTTGTCGACCTGGAATGTATATAATCGCAAAATAAATATCTTAATATACTTAATCCGAAATTAATTTAGGTACAGAGTTGTAAGGTAGAATTTAATAAGGTCTAACAATGTAAATAGGTAGGTAAACTTTCTGTATAAAATAAATCTGATTGCAAATGTAACGATACAACTTTTATTATAAATGAATTCCTCAATAACTTATCTAATAAGTTATTACACAAAACACCACAAAACTAAAGTACACTACGGGCAAGTTAACTGAGATTAACAGTCAATAGTTTGAAATAATATCTAACACTTTCCAGAATAAACTATGATTAACGAATACCTACACATTAACTATGATACTTAACTGAATAGTTATCGCTCAAATGCAACAATACAAATTATATAAATGTAGTTCTAATTCCTACTATACTTTTAAAAGTATTATATAATAACGACTGTCGCTAATTGTACATGTAACATACAAAAATAACGAAACTATTCAAAAAGAAAACCGGTACTCAATTAACATAATTAACAAAATAAATGCACTAACCTTTTGTAAATTTAAATAAAGCTAGATACAACCTGTACGAGTGTTGGGTGATGATATTATCCAATATACTTAACACCGTGAGAAATAATGTGTACTCAATCCATAAGACACGCTGTCGGCGTTTAACCTCTCAAATCCAGATCAATTATTTCCGTCTTCTAATTATATATTCTTCAAATTACTTGCTGATAACGACAATCAGGCTCGATAAAGGACCATATACGGGACTGACCGGGATTTGTGTAAAATAAAACAGGAGAAAATACGAGATTACTGCGCACTGTATATTAGCGTGTACAGGACAAGGGTGCTAACAAGAATGACAAGACATTTCTCATAGCTAATTAGCCTACTTATAAAACTAAACAAAAATAGGATGCATCGTCGCTCGTTGCTATCACTAGATATCAGGCTCTTCACGTGAAGGGTGTTGTTAACTTCAACACATACACTTTTTTATGTAATGTATCATAAATTGGGTAATCGGGTAGAAGGATTCTATGCCATCGCGCGCAAGCGGCTCGCTTCTTCACTAAGCAGAGTCCAGGGTAGCACTAACAGCATCCTACAGGTCATTGCAGATAAACAGAACTCAAATATTCCGAAAATAATTATTCGTGCCTAAATTGTTTAACTCTAATTGTAATAACTATTTTTTATTGATATAAACTAGTACTTGAAAGAAGGGAGAAAGGGGAGGCCTTTTCCCAGCAGTGGGACACACAATAGGCTATAAAAAATAAAATTGTACTTAACTGCAATCCCATCTGATGGTAAATGCGATCGTAGATGGTAAAGTACACTAGCTTTATTAAGAGCCTATTCACTCTAGTTTTGAAAACAGCTAGATTAGAATCGGACGAGAAGATCGCAGCAGGCAAATTGTACCAGTCCTTCGATGTACCCGGTATAAACGACGAGGCGAGAACGTCGGGTTGGCCGATGGTAGAAAGCTGATGGCGAAATCAAGTCGTGAAATTCCCACGCACTCTCTCCAAAATGAACCCTATAAAATACCGATAGGCTGGCTATCCTACGCCTGTGCTCTAAGCTAATTAAATATCGTATGCTTTATAGAAAAGAGGCCTAACTCTAAAAAGAAAGTATTTGAATCTTAAAAAATATGTTTCAATAATAAGGTCAAATTTTGAAATACCCTTCTTTTTTGTTTTAGGTCTGTTTTACATGCGAATGGTCTACAATAAAGATTTATCATTATTATTATAAAATTTAAGCCTTTTCTCTCCTATTACTGACTAGTCATCTGTATTCCTACAGTTGCCCTATACACTCTTCCAAATAATCCTGCAGCCGCCCAAGCGATATTGATAGCTAAGACATAAATCACTGTGAAAGGTCATAAATATAGATACAATACACGTGGTCGGTTGATTTTGTATGTGCTATAAAAATATAATAAGCATAGCATAGCATTATCAGCCTTTTAATGTTCCCACTGCTGAAACTCAGGCCTTCTCTCTACGAGAGGGAAAGCGCAGGCCCAGTGCAGGTTGGTGAATGTCACATTTCGTCGAATTTTTGACTTTGAACATGCCGGTTTCCTCACGATGTTTTCGTTCACCGTTTTGAGAGCAGTGGTGATGAAATATACGATACAAAGTAATTCGCCTGGCTAAGTTTGGACTTGTAAGTCGGGGTCGTATTCAGAAATAAATATTTTTAAATCGTAGAATAATAACATCGCATCGTCGCTTTCCATCAGTTGAGATAGTGTTAAAGCGCGAATCTATCAACAATAATAAAAAAATATATTTAAATATTATTATATTTCCTGTTAGATTTATTTAAGAATAATTTAAAAATGTAAAATGTTGCTGCGTATATATAAATTAACAAATAGAATTATTATAAATTGTATATTAGACTGAAGAAGCAATTAATCATAATGGTGGTTCGGAATTGCAATACATCGTAATTACAAAATCTTCAAGGTCAAACAGTCTTTACAGTTTTGGTTATGATAAACTAAATAAGAGATGACCTGCCCAAAATTTGGGCGTATTGGTCTTTTATATAAATACCTCAAAAAAAAAAGACACAACAGTACTTTAGGTATTTAAAAACAAAATGTTATATTTTGTGCTTGGTATATTTTTAAATTGTATTCTATTATTAGTATTAAATAAACTTAGAATCTTTTTTTTTTTTTCTTACAATAAAATTGACTTTTTCACACTGGTTGCGCAAATAAGCTGTGGACTGTATCTTTGAAAAAGCGATCTAAGGTTTGTTAACAATATGCAGATACTGTGCCTGTATGGGACGGAAACTAGGGAGGAACACTGACCTTTTGACCTCGAAGGTTCCACGTGGCGCCGGCCGGCGAACCCCGACTTCGTACTTTCAAATCACTGCCAGGTCCTGAATTGCACTACACTGCACTATTGTTGAGTCTTTGAATGGTTGGATCACGAAATAGTCAATTTTCTTGTAATTTCGAGCGGGCGATGTTAGCGGAGCGGTCACATTCACAATCGATGCACACACGTCAATGTCATTCCAATTCTTGAGGTCGTGCGGGGGAGGGAAACGGAAGGGATAGGATTGCTAGGCCAAAAAAAATAAATTACAAAAAACAAAATCGCGGAACATAGCAAATTGGCGCAACCATTCCCCCCGGGTTTGAAGGGTTACCTTCAAAGAAAAGAAAAAAAAACAAAAGCGAAACTAAACCCTATTACTAATCTAAACTATCAATACTAGGTAGCGAAACAACTTATAACTAACTATGCCACTACTACTGATTAGGCAGAGGGCAGAGGCGAATAACCGGACGCAGGTACGATCCAGTTGCGGTTTTAACCTTTACGACTCGTGTTATTCCGTTCGAACCCGGAAAAACTTCTTCCACTACACCAAGAGGCCAGTGCAGAGGAGGCGCACTCTCAGTCTTCAGTATCACCACAGTACCGACTGTGACTGGATCTGAAGGAGTGTTCCACTTTTGACGCGACTGCAGCGTATGCAGATAATCTGTCCTCCATCGCTTCCAAAAGGACCGAACTAAGCTATCCAGCAGAGCGTGACAATTCACCTTATGGCGATAATCCACCAACAAATCCAAAACGTGATCCTTGCGTGGTAGAACTACTGGATGCATTTGTTCAAACTCTAACTTAGCATTTCGCAGACGGCCACCGACACGAATGAGTCCGTCTTGCAAAAATGGTTTCAAATGTTGAAGTGCGCGATTACAAGGTTTATGTGATTCTAAACTACGAAATTCTATTGAAAAATAAAATTTCTGCAACTCTCGAAGTACAACTGATTCAGCTTTATCCAAATCAGCTGCGATTATAGAACCACGCGATGGTAATAATCTCAAAAATCTTAGGACGTAAACTACACAGCGTAATAGTCTCGACCAAGACGAGACTCGATTAGACAACAACAAAACAACTGACTCTTCACGCGGAACTGATACTACAAGCGTATGTTTCTTCTCCTCGGGTGGCTCTGAAACAGTAGCGGGGTTAAACGGAGCATTTGGCCACTCGTTAGGAGTGGTATGAAGCCAGGGAGGGCCACAAAACCAAAGCGGATGATTTAAAATTTGCGCAGGAAGCAAACCACGTGAGAGACAATCAGCTGGGTTTTCTGTTCCAGCGACATGGAATATATTTTTCGGTGACAATTCAGCTTGAATCTTAGCCACCCTATTTGCGACAAACGTGCCCCATCGATGGGGTGAAGAGTGGGCCCAACATAGAGCAACGGTTGAGTCTGAAAACGCTACAATTCTCTCTATATTAATGCGAGGACGACAAGTTTTGACTATAGATGTAATCAATTGAACCAACATAAGAATAGCGCAGAGTTCGAGACGAGCAAGAGAGACAACCTTACGAGGAGATACCTTTGATTTTGCGCTAATGAGGAAAACTGAAATGTTATCGCCATTTTGGACCTGAAAGTAAACCACTCCCCCGTAAGCCCTGTCACTGGCGTCTGCGAAACCAACCACATTAACAACAGTGTCTGGTACTATACCAACATGGCGAAGAATCTGTATCTGATCGAGCATTGGAAGCTCTTTCCTATAGCGAGCCCACAACTTAGCAACACTGTCAGGAGCGGTGTCGTCCCAATCACAGTTGGAAAGCCAAAGCTCTTTTATAAGCAGCTTTGCATATAAAACGACAGGAGCTACAAAACCCATTATATCCCATATCCGAGCTACACATGCTAGGATAACGCGTTTGGTACAAGTTGGCGGAGTCGAGCTAATTTTAAGACTGAACATATCAGTTGCGGGTGACCAACTTAAACCAAGGATCTTATGCGAATCACTATCATCGAATTCCTTTACCGAAGTCAACCGGTGTGACGGTGGAATCGACTCTAATGTAGCTTGCGAGTTGCTTGTCCATTTCACCAGATCAAATTGACCGGACTTCATGAGGCTGATTACTTGAGCAGCGGTCTCTATAGCCTCTGCTTCACTAGGTACACTGTACACAAAATCGTCCTTGTCAGAATCAGAATAGTTTATTTCAAATAGACCAATTACAGGCACTTTTGAATTGTCAAAATGTCGGTCAGTCCAAAAAAAAGTGAAGCTAAATTGCACGTTCCAAAGCGTAGATCTCTATGGAGAAGAACGTGCAAGAAACTCCATGGACACTCTTTTAAAATCATATTATGAGTTACATAAATCTTGGTTACATTTTTCTTGTCGCTTCTATTATGTGAGCACAATGCAGATAAGTAATAAAAAAATAAAATGAACTAATTAAAAAAATAGAAATTGAATTGAGCTACTGGCAGCTAAGAGATGACCAGTCCCTACTGACGGCGCCCGTTCACGAGCATGACGCGTGCCTCAGCCCCACTCAGCTCAACCATTTTGAAGGGAACCGAATGACCCAATAACACGTGCCACCATCAGCGAGACATTTTAGTGAGCATGACAAACTCTCAACTGCCATGCTTTTAATGTCAAACAAGTTGTAACCTATTAAAATAAAAATGCTCCATGGTACTTCACATTCACAAATAAAAAAAAAGTGCTTCTACATTATACAATCTTATTGTTTCCAATTACAAAAAGTAATAAGTAATTGATCACAAGCTCCATTACAATAAATCAATAAAATAATGAAAAATAGTATATATATATAAAAAAAAAAACATTTCGAAAACAACAATACAAAAAGGGGCCCCCGCATTTCTTCCAAACTAATTTGTAGGCAAATGTGGCTGTGGCTGTGGAGCAGGACCGGCATTTAGCCAAGCATTTTTATCAACGATGTAATCTTCCAATTTATAATATGCTTGTCTACATAGCGTGCGTTTAATGCATGTTTTAAATTTCGACTCATTTAGATTTTGAATTCCAAGTGGGATTTTATTATAAAACTTTACACAGTAACCCATAAAAGAACTATGTACTTTAGCCAATCTGAATCGAGGTTGATCTAATTGGTTCCTATTCCTAGTATTAAAATTGTGCCTGTCACTTATCTTAGTAAAAAGATGAATATTTTTCCGAACATACATAATGTTTTCATAAATGTATTGACAAGGGACCGTCATGATGTTTATTTCCTTAAACAGTTCCCTAAGAGAATCGCGCCTGCGAAGATTATATATGGCTCTGATAGCTCTTTTCTGCAGAATAAAAATAGACTCAATATCTGCAGCCCGTCCCCATAGTAAAATACCGTAAGACATTATGCTATGGAAGTAACTAAAATAGACTAGTCTCGCGGTATCGACATCTGTAAATTGACGGATTTTTCTAACAGCATATGCTGCTGAACTAAGCCGACCTGCCAGAGATGCTAAATGTGGACCCCATTGTAGCCTCGAGTCAAGCGTGATCCCCAGGAAAACCGTGTTCTCGACGAATTCAAGTTTCTCCTTGTTCAATACTATGTCGGATTTATTACTTTTAACATTAGGTAACGCAAATCTTATGCACTTAGTTTTTTTTTCATTTAACACTAAATTATTAACAGTGAACCAGTTGTGGACTTGCTGTAGAGAGTTGTTTACGTCATCAAGGTTTGTGGAACGTCTATTGATCTTAAATATTAACGACGTATCGTCAGCAAACAATACAATGTGAGGCTGTTTTTTTAATAGGTGCGGTAGATCATTAATATATACTAAGAAGAGGAAAGGACCCAATATTGAGCCTTGTGGAACACCCATTTTGACTTTCAAACCCTGAGAATTTGTACCATTTATTTGAACTTGCTGTTGCCTGTCATTTAAATATGATTTCACCAAGCTGAGTGCAAGTTTACCAAGCCCATAATGTTGTAGTTTTAAAAACAAGGTCTCGTGATTAACACAATCGAAAGCCTTTGAGAGGTCACAAAAAATCCCTATCGCATCTTGGGCTTCCTCCCACGCTGCAAATATATGTTTTAATAAAGTGACACCAGCGTCAGTCGTACAACGTCCTTTGGTAAAGCCATACTGCTGATCGTGAAAAATTTTATTGCTGTTAAAATGGTAAAGCATTTGATTAAGCATAACTTTTTCAAACACCTTACTAAAAACTGGCAATACCGATACAGGTCTGTAATTATTAGTGTCACTATGTTCACCGGATTTAAAAAGTGGTATAACCTTACTGTACTTCATTATATCCGGAAAGACTCCTTGGTCCACACACAAATTAAATATTAAAGCTAAATATGGTGCTATGGTCTCAATTATGGATGTGCATACCTTAACAGACATTCCCCACAGGTCCTCAGTTAATTTGATTTTAATTTGCCGAAAAGCCTTTATGACCGTCATAGGGTTTATATGTTTGAATTGAAATTCAACCAGACAGCCTGGCAAGTTTGATTTCAGTAAAGCTATTGAGGCTTCAGGGGAGGAATCTAGAGTTTCTGTTGTTCTAAGAGGTATATCAGTGAAATAATTAACAAACTCTTGGGCTACTTCTATGTTAGAACTTATGGGACCATGTGAAGTCTCCAGTAAGAAATCCGTGTTGTGTACTTTATTCCTACCAGTTTCACTATTAATAACTTTCCACACAGTTTTTATTTTATTGTCTGCCGATTTGATCTTTTTGCTAATATACAGGGCCTTCGCTGCCTTGCAAATCTTTCTGAAAAGTCTAGAATATCTATTAACATATTTATTAAAGCTTTCAGTGTTGAAGAATGGCTTAAGGCCGTATAGCTCATATAGTCTTTCCCTACTTATCCTAATACCTTTAGTCGCCCAGTCACTAAATACAAACTTAGGGAAAATACTTTTCGACTTCTTTTCAAAAGCTATATTAAACTCATTAAGTACCACAGAAAAGAAATTATCATAAAATTTATTAGCATCATCAATATTATGGCCCAGAATATTTAACTTATTTTGTAAGTTATTATTAAATTTTGTTAATTTGCCTATTGTAATTGGCCTAAATTGAACTTGAGTTTTTTCCAAGGCTGCTTGAGACTTAAAAGTTACCATTTGTCCACTATGATCAGACGGAAGATAATTTACTATAGCTTTATCTAAATAATCACAATTGCAGAAAACATTATCAATACAAGTTGCAGAGATTGGAGTTACTCTAGTTGATTCAGTAAAAATATTAAACAAATTAAATGATTTAAAAAGGCTTAAAAATCTACTGCTCGTTGAATTATTGTCCAAAATATTAATATTAAAATCTCCACAAATAATTACAGTTTTGTTACTATCTGCAAGTTTCGCTAAAATATCTTCCATGGTTGATTCAAATAGACTAAAGTTTTGAGGGTTCGGGGGTCTGTATACGCACACTATAACATGCTTATCCAGCTCTACACAGGACAGTTCAATGCAATGTTCTGTTGACAAGCTAACTATGTCTTTACGTTGCTTAAATTTTAAGCATTTTTTTATTAATATCAGGGACCCACCACGCAGCATACCTTTACGGTTAAAACAACTTCCCACATTATAATTTTCATAACTAAGTAGCATTTGGTAATCCTTCAACCAATGTTCACTAAAACATACTACATCAAACATTGTTTTTTCTAAAAACATTTCAATTTCTAATAATTTGGAAGAGATACCCTGAATATTTTGATGAAATAATTTCAAGGCATGCCGCTGAACCCCTTTTTGCTGTTTAACATTTTGAAAGCAAGAAGATACCTTATTAGTAGTTGGTATAATTATGGTGCTACTGGTACCTTCTGTTGTCCTATTAATTAGTTTAAACTACTATCCGGAGTTTGTCCCAAGTCTTCAATATTAACACTAGGCAGTGAGTTGAAACTAATTGTGGCACCCACATTTTCAAAAGAATTTTCCATAGTGATACATGGAACCTCCTTCGTACACTTCATAAAAGTATTCATAGCGATTGTGCTATCGTTAATTTGGCTAACCACATGATTTTTAGTATTATTACTAAACATTGTGGCTTTGATTATACACGACTTCGACATACTATCTATGTCTGTGTTAATATAATATGCTAATAGCTTTGCTATTGTGTGTCTAAAACTAATTGGTAGATACGCTGTATCCCTGGTCGACTTCAAATGTTCAACAAAAATGTTGGTGTCAAAAAAAATAAACTTGTCACTGTGGTGACTTACTAAAAAGTACATATGCTTGTTAAGCATGTGAATATAATTATTTTGTCTATTTGACAAATGTTCAAAATATGGAAAAGCACACAGTATTATTTTTTTGCAATTTAATTTTATCATCTCAGTTACATAGTCAGTGATATCTTCCTTTTTTACTTTTAAACTATTACCTATAAACACTGTTAAATTAGTATTATAATTATATTTTTTTCTAATAACTAATTCCATAATATTATTGTAGTTTGACCCGGGTATACAATAATTTAGAGTAGAATAATTCAAATTGTTGTTTATTAATCTGCCTAAACCTCTTCCCACACTATCCGAAAACATAACCGAATAATTACAATCCTGACTATTACAGGATGGAAAATCACCAAACTTAACTTGGTCAACATGACATAAATCATGCCCAAAATCAGGTAAACCCTGTTCAGTACCACAGTCTTGAGTAGAATTTTCAGCCTGGGACGGGTCATCCGCTGCCTGAGGGTGACCAGCATCGAGGCCCGAGATTGTCTGACAACTACACTGACTCATAACTAACTCATTAGCAGCAAGAATGTGTTCTTTAATTTGATTCTGAGATTGTACATACTTACTGTAAAGAGAACTGAGTGAATTTTCAAGTACCTTAATTTCAGACTGCAAGTGCTGTGTATCAATTTCATATATCCTCTTGCTGTCTTCTAATTTGATCTGATAATTATTTGTACAATCCGGTTTCAATAGTGGCCCTTGCTTTCGGGTATGTATCACCCTCGTCAGCGGCCAACTGCTTGATAGTGCGAAGAGCGTGAAAGGGACTAGACTTAAGCCCAAAACAAACACGATTGAATTCGTAAACCTTCAAAGGTTCTTGCGGAGAAAATCTATACAAGAAGCGTTGGAATCTACGGTCACATTCTCTGATTCCAATACTAAGAAACATTTGCCGAATATCAGCAGAGAGCGCAATAGCAAACAAGCGAAAATTTACTATTATTTCAAATAAGTTACCCTGGAGGTTCTGACCACAATACAAGATATCGTCAAGCGATATGCCAGTACTAGTTTTAGCGCTACCATCCATAACCACACGCAGTTTAGTTGTAAGCTTGTCTTCTCTAACAACTCCATGGTGCGGGATGATGTAAAACGGGTAATCACGTGTCTCCTCAGTCTCGGCAGGCGCTGATGAGATATAACCTTTATCTAAATATTCGATCAGCACATCATCATAGGCTTGCTTCAACTTAGGAGACGCCTGCATCTTACGTTCCAAGCATAGAAAGCGTTTTTCTGCGGAGGCACGGGAGCCACCGAGCGAAAAAATATCACCCTTGAAAGGGAGCGCGACAACATAACGACCATCTTTATCACGAGTAGTCGTGCGGGTATAAATCTCCTCAGTGACCTGATCCTCAGGGCTGAGAATAGGCGGGACATTGACCTCTTCAATCTCCCAGAACTTGCGGATGGTAGACTCAAGCGGCGGCTCGACGGTGCAACAGTGCGACACAGTCGAGTAACTATCTAAACAAGCGGGTGCGGAACCAACTATAACAAACCCGAGAACTGTTTCCAGTGCGTGCGGAGCGGGGTACATCGGAAGACCTTGAATTTTACGTGATAACTGGAGATGCGGGAGAATCGAAGCACCGATCAATAGATCGATATCTCCAGGGAAAGCGTAATTTCCGTCGGCTAACTGCAAGTTCTTAAACTCCGTCAGCATGGACGTGTCAACCGGTACCGTGGGCAACCGTTCCGTAATCTTATCTGCGACTAGCGAATCCATTTCAAACGAAATATTACGATTAAAACGTGAACTAAATATTATTTTAATGGAACCGTGAATGGTTGCCTTTAAACCTCCAAAACCTTTCACTTCTGAGCGGGATGACCAATTATTAAAACTAAAACCAAGGCGTTGACAACAATCCCGAGTAATAAAATTACTCTGGGAAGCGCCATCTAGTAGCGCTCGAACGGTGTGCGGTTTGCCAAAGGCATCTACAATGACAACTTGCGCGGTCGCAAGTAAAACGGTAGTGATTTGAGTACCAGCGGCGGAAAGCGAACACAATGTTACGTCGTTTGCACTTGCAGCAGGCCGCGCGTCACAAGCGTCGCGCGTCTGCGCAGGCTGCGACTGCGATGGCAGCTTACTACTCTCAAAATGTAAGAAGGTATGATGTCTAGCTAGACATTTACGACAGCTAACACCACTGTTACATGACGTAACCAGATGTTTGTCACTTAGACAATTAAAACACAAATTATTAGTGCGGACAAACTTGTAACGATCCCTAGGCGATAATCTCTGAAATTCCGAACACTTGTACAGCTGTGTATGGCTACCCTTACACAGAGAACAGTCAGGTGTTGAGGCGGTATTAACTAGCGTATGTGCAGTCTTGACTGACTTCGATGACGCGTCTATACGGCGATCGGAACCTGTCCTATTCGTGACTTCATGACGTGCCGACGTGCGCTGCAATACCTTAATATGGTCGCGAATAAAAGATGAACTAAATCTTTGAACTTAGGTATTTCGTTACCGCGCTGAGTCGTTTCAAACAGACGAACAGTTTCAGGATCTAATTTCTGTAAACCGATATACAAAAACAAAAAGTCACAGAGGTCATTGACCTTTAGGTTCTTTACTGCACGAACAGATGATGCGAAAATATTTAAAAACTTCTCTAAATTATGATCGTTACAAACGGAAAAACTTTTCAAATCGAATAATTGATCTAAATATGCGGTGGCTACTAATCGCTTATCTTCGTATTTTGTTTTTAAAGTGTTCAAAACTAAAGTGTAATTTTCAGCGCTAAACGTAATTCCAGCACAGACAGCCTTTGCCTTACCGGTCAATTTTTCTACGAGATAATGCAATCTCTCGTGATCTGTCAGCGATGTGTTCCTATGTATTATATTTTCGAAACTATCTATAAATAAATTCCAATTTCGAATGTCACCATTAAATTCAGGTATTTGAATTGGCGGCAATCGTGGGCGTTCGCGAGGAGGGTTGGATAAACCACTCGCGGGGGGGGGAGTCTCTAAACTCCTAGCAATACGTTTGATACGACAATACAAGTCATCAAAGGACGACAATGCCTGATAACTCACACAGTAATCAGGATTTAACTCCAACTCTAAAATGTTTATATTACTAATTGTAGATTCAAAATCCGCGCGCAAACTATCTAAAGTTTCCAACGAACACAAGAAAGCATCTCTAATCGTCAGATCCGAGATTTGCAAAGATTTATCACAAATTGATTGAACACGTGAAAACTGTGAGTCCCTTTTAGCGTATAAAAGCTTTAACTGAACCTTTAAATCAGTACTAACCTTGGTTCCCTTAAGAGACATCTTGTTTTGATATATTCACACTATACACTCAAACAAACACTTAACGAATTATTAAGTAAGCGATAATTATCAGATAACAATATGGTAATATTGTAAACAACAAAGCGAACGGCGAACGAACGGAATAACCTGAATCAATGAGTGAATATTACCCAATTTCTCGATTAAATCATTCACGTCGTTCATATGCGTATATAATCTATGGTTTATCCGTTTCCTACAAATATTCACTCAACAATGAACGGGTATTTTTGAAATGCGTCTACCTACATGCAATTTGTAGGACTTCCGAATGAATTTTGTCAAGAAAAAGAATGCGATCGATTTATATCTACGCTGATATTTACGTAGCTAACTATAATTATGCGGTGCGGTTGACGGCGTAGGTACCGTAATTATCAATGGCTCTTTAACTATACGAGCGAAATAACGTTTAGTTGCCTAAATGCCTAGATGCGGGTTTTCTACTATTATATCTAGGTAAACAGGCGCGTTGCGTTTATTCCCTATGGAACAAATACTATATTGCGAAATTACAAGAAAATGATTCACGATCCTGCTCGTAGGACCAAAAGTAATGGTTGCGCGAATTGGCTGTGGACTGTATCTTTGAAAAAGCGATCTAAGGTTTGTTAACAATATGCAGATACTGTGCCTGTATGGGACGGAAACTAGGGAGGAACACTGACCTTTTGACCTCGAAGGTTCCACGTGGCGCCGGCCGGCGAACCCCGACTTCGTACTTTCAAATCACTGCCAGGTCCTGAATTGCACTACACTGCACTATTGTTGAGTCTTTGAATGGTTGGATCACGAAATAGTCAATTTTCTTGTAATTTCGAGCGGGCGATGTTAGCGGAGCGGTCACATTCACAATCGATGCACACACGTCAATGTCATTCCAATTCTTGAGGTCGTGCGGGGGAGGGAAACGGAAGGGATAGGATTGCTAGGCCAAAAAAATAAATTACAAAAAACAAAATCGCGGAACATAGCAAATTGGCGCAACCACACACGATATGACAATAAAAAGGAAACTAAGATTCAACTTTCTGGATGTAACATCCGCCATATTGTTTTTCATCTTGTAAGGCCCGCAGATCATAAGCAATTCTTGTAATGTGCGTAATATGGTTGCACAAATTAGTCGAATCATACTCAATTCACTTCATATCAGAATCAAATTCCTTGTAAATATTGCCGTATAAAAAAATATGATTCATATTATAATATGAATCATATTCTAGGCCACTTTTGTAGAATCATAATTATGATTCTACAAAAGTGGCCTTTTTAGACCTGCAGGTCTCAGTAGTTTCGGCTGTGCGTTGATATGTCAGTCAGTCTGTTTTTCTTTCATATAAACTATTACATTCTGGTTGCGATAGTTATTGTGATTGTGCTGTGATGTGATTGTGGTATGAGGTTTTGTTAGCTGTTGATCCCACGATACGCTTTTAACTTTTCGCACTGCGAAGAATTTTGCCTATTTCATAGTTTAATATTTTTTATTTAGATACCCTTAACACTCGCTAAATATTTTCCAGCATTTGACGGTCTATTCATAATGCGCACGTTCTATTGGTAAAATCGTGCTGCCTCTTCTACAAAATTAAATTCCATTTAATGAAAAGATGAAGTTGACTTTTCGGCAGCAAAATCGCAAAAAAAGTTTATTTTGTTTGAAGCACACAATTTTACTTTTATGTTAAATTCATTAATTTGTGTTCCATCAAAGTTCCATTTAATTATGTTTGCAAGAAGACGAGCTACACATTTTTAACACTCATTTTTTTCGGCAAATTCGTAAGTAACATAATACCTTTTTGTAATAAATACGAAAGACTTGCTAACAACATTCTATCGAGTTGAAAACCTGCTCAGTCTTCTTTTTAAGACGGTTAATGAAGTACAAAGTGGGTAACATGAACCTCCTTAGCAAACTAAACTCGAAAAAAAAAAATAATTAAAAGAATATAACACAGGTCCGTAGTAGTGGCAAGTGTCGGTTTTCTCTTAATTATAAGGAAAGGAAGGGTCCGTGTCGCCATAAATCAGGTTTCGTGACGAAAATGTTTCTTTCAAATTATATAGTAAACCATTACCCAAATAATGGATAAATGTAAGCATTAGAGAATTAACTTTCTGGTTTTACATAAATCAATAAGAATTTCTGTAGACAAATCAAATTATGGCAACTTATACTATATCTAAACACCGTTAAATTTTGGTCGTTTTAATCCCGCGGAGGGTCGATTCGGTATATGAAGGAAATACTATCGATTTGTAAAGTGAAAATTAAAAAATAAACTGTTTTTTTTGTTTAAACTCGAATTAATTTACGCATGTACGAAATTAATTTCTTTAAGTAAACGAGTCAATGTTCTTATACGTTTTTTTTTTTTTTTTTTAACGTAGGTAAAATCATCCAATGACAAATCCCGCCCTTGGGTGGGGCGGGAAATAGTGTCAGACTTTTACTGACTAAAAACCTACCTTTCCGTTCCTTGCCTTTGTCCCGGGGCCCGTGGATGTTCTTGTAGGTAGTTGTCGGTCATTGCGTACTAACTACATCCCGTTCGGTCTTGAGCTTCGCGTTTTGTTCGCTCCAGGTCTTCCCTATGTTCTTCGCCTCTGCGATGACCGTTCGTCACCAGGTCTGCTTAGGGCGACCTCGTTTTCGCTTTCCTTGGGGATTCCAGTCTAGGGCTTCCCTTGGTATATGCTCAGGATCCCTTCGGAGCGTGTGGCTGATCTAGTTCCATTTGCGGCGTTTGCAACAAATCAAACGCCGCAAAAGATTAAATAAAGATAAGCCGAATTTATTACAGTATTTTTTATGTTTCGTGTCATTGTTTTTTAGTATTGTTACAAAATTGACACCACTAAACTTTTAATATTTTTATTTTTTATAGTTAATTAATTACTGATCAGTTTCAAAGCATACAAGGTAAGATAACAAAATATTTTTTTGTTGATATTAATTTAGTGCTCGACTGCGATCTCACCTGATGGTAAGTAGTAATACAATCGTTGATGGTGAGCCGCATTGGTTTATTACGAGAACATTCACTCTAGCCTGGAAAATATCCTTATAAAGGATAAATGTGAACATTGGGGAATTAACTTTCTTTATTTAAATCAGTTAGAATTTCTGCAGACTAATCTAATTATATAGCAAGTTATACGGCTATGTCAAGCTATATTTCTACGTGTCCAGTTCATAACCACTTGATATATCATAATACTCGTAAATGTTTATGACATTGACATTACTAAACTTTTAACATCCCTTTTAGTTTTTTTTTAATTGTTTATGAGTTACTTATTAGTCTGTATAAAAGGTTAGATAACAAGATTATATATGTGCACGTAAAAATGACTTTAATAACGATTAACTACGCAGTTATATACAATGTATAAACAACCATATTTTTAGTATAAGCGAAACCCGAAACGTGTCTAGATGACAGATTTTTTGGATCCATCCTTGTTTCGGTATGCAGTAAACGAAAAAAAATCAGGATACAAATAAAAATTAGACTAGTCGCCAGTTGATAAATGACAAAAAAATCTTTTTCGCACCTCGTGCGCATATTGATAAATTACATAGCGACGTTCCAGAAAATTTAGTGTCCCAAATACACCGCTGGTGTGAAACCTGTGCAAGATTTATAGGTTATATTTGTATTACCTATCTAAAGGTACCACAGTAAAGATTAAAAAGAAGACAAGCGGGTAACTGTGAGGGAGGTAGCGTACCAGGCGATCAGAATACGTTGGTAGTAGAACCCAAATGCCGAACATCCGAATTCGAGACATCCGATAGATTTATGCTTCCCTGGAACTTGTCCATGACAAATGGAGGTGCCCAACGCCGTGTCTGCTATTACGGACATTTTGAATTTATTGGAATAGATATGGGAATAAAGATGGTTGTGAATACAAATATTTGTATCTTCACAGGCAAGACTTTTCCTCCACCCCTCTTTTGAGAAAGTTTAAGTATTAAAACATCCATGTTGCAGGATTGAACTTTTTGTAAATGACTTGTTTTTATTTTCCTTGAAACTCTCAAATGGATTTTAGCAAAACAACAACAATGTAACAAGATCATAATTTTCGAAAAGGTATATTTCTACCACTATTTTTCTGCCACTAACGTGCTTAGAGCAAAACTCGGTAGGTTCCTGCACTGAAATGAGGCATAAGAGACCTCTTGGGAGTCACTATTGCATGAACCGCTAGGAGGATACGGTGTAGGTGTGCCTCGCTTGGGCAAAACACCGCCGTGTTCTCGTGGTGGCAATCGGCAGCGAGAGATCGCCGCGCCAATACTGGGCCCTAGTTCAGACTGTGATTCGGAGTGGAGAAAAACGGCAGACGGTCGCCATCTTCTACGAAGCAGTAATGCTAGCGTAGGAGACGAGTACACGCGTGAGGTGACAGACCATAGAAAGGATTAATCCACGCGGTCCTCAAGGAGAGGTCAGCGAACTGTGGGGACCTAGTAGGGCTCATGCCCACTAAGGCCGTAGGGATTTCCTGAAAAGAAAACTCTTAGTCCTAGAACGTATAGGGCGACTGAAAGATACAGTGGTCAGGTTATAGTTACTAAAAGTCTGACACACCTCCAACCTAGAGCGGGAAACACCTCCAACCTAGAGCGGGAAATAATAAAAAATTCCTGTTTATAGCAGAAATATTGTAAAAATGAATTACAAGTTGACTTTTAAATCAAACGGTTTTATAAAAGAAACAAAGCAAATGTGAGTTGGACTCGCGCACTCAGGGTTCCGTACCTTACCTATGAAAATAGTTCAAATCCCGAATCGACTATCGAAGATTTTTCCGAATCGTAAACAAGTTTTAGGACGCAACTACAAATATACAGTTTTCAGATTTTTTCCTATAATAGTGCTATATGACCTAGCTTTATGCCAAATTTTTGAATTCTAGGTCAACGGGAAGTACCGTATGAATTTTGATTCCCTTGAGAGTGTCGAAATATATTTTTTTGCAACATAAACGGCCGTATCTTTTTTTCCTGTTAACTTAGAAGTTTGATTTTTTAACAACTTCTAGAGACCGCAGACCTGAGTAGACGGTTGACAGACAGACAGACGGACAAAAAAGTGATCCTATAAGGGTTCTGTTTTTTTTCTTATAAGGTACGAAACCCTAAAATCTAAAACAACTACTATTTTTGTATAAAAATCGTAGCAATAAAAACAATTTACCGCTTCATAAGCATAAAACTAACAAGTGCACACACAAAAGCTCTTACAAAAACATTTCCGCGAACAAAGTCACGTAATAACCCAGAAGCTATGAGGCATGAACTATTGACATGAGAAAATGAACAACTCCAAACTGACTTGGGCACGATGCCAAATTTTAATGACGACCGACGCCTCCCGCGGTCGGAAATTATTTGCAAATAAAATGTTAGCCTTGACTCTCTGCTATACAAACTTAATTTACCATCCCAACTCTCTTACTGACAACCTTACGTCTCAAATAGTCCTTATTCTTCTAGAATAAAGATCAAAACGAAAGTTTTCTCATATCTCTTAGGGTTGTCACCGTAAATAAGTTCTTGTATCTTGGCACCAATCTAAAAATCGATCAAATATTACGTTCAGATGATTGTACAGTACACCATTAAGTAAACGTAATAACAATTTTCATTATAGATGTACAAAACGAGCACCGTTTGTCCTTAGAGACTGTTCGGTGTTCGTAAATGTCTTGTATTTCAACGCAACGACCTATAAAGCGAATAAAAAAGTGAACGAAATGAACTGATAAAAATAATGAAACAATTTTTCATATTTTATGGGTTAACCACAGTCTGTTTAAAGCTGCCTCTTTCACACAAATAATTACTCGTATTATAACGGTAAGAGTTAGTATATATTATGTGCCCTTGGCCCCAGTAGGCTTCGGCCCTGCTGGGCCCCTACAGTTTGCTGACAACTCCTTGAGGCGCGAGGAACAGTGCTCGCCTTCGACGACTTGGGCTCGGTCCGCAATGTCACCGGACGGACGGACAGCGGGCTACCCATTGCTCGCCGTCCGCAAGCCTGCGCCTACGGTGGCCGAAAATTGAGATTGGAATACCGGCGACGGCGGCGGTGTGTTTGATGTTGCCTGATTCGGTCGGCCTCCTCCTTTGCTAGCATTACTGCTCCGCAGAAGGAGGCGACCGCCTACCACTTCTCCTCGCTACGGACCATGGCCTGTACCAAGGCCCGGCGCGACTGATGTTGTATCAATATGTGCTATTGGTATAGCGCATAATAATGATAATTTTTATACTGGGAGGATTTTCTCTTGAGATACTTATCCTCGCTGGAAAAACCATTGCCTGACGCTAGTCATTTTATAAAATCCTTTATAAAGTTTGCTGCTTTTTTTTTACTTGCTAAAGCTTTGTTTTACAAAATTCCAATACCTAGTAACCTTAGAACAAAATCACGTTTCTTCCTACTTCTATATTTAGCGATACCTTATTTTCGTACCTTTAGGAAACTGACCTACTAGTAGACGAAGCGACATTAAACAATAAACACTATTTTTGAATTCATTGCGTGTTTGTATCTGATATCGAATTTTGGTGCCAAGAAAAACTGTAATGGACGGAAGATTTATCAAAAATATCGTGTATAAGTTAAGTTTGAGTGGAATCTGTAAACGGATTCGGTGACTTGCGAAATAGGAACATACAATTTATTCGTTTACACTTTGGTACGTGCAGCGCTTTCATGATGGCGGGCCACCCAGTATTCCCACGTTATTAAAATTGATCGCTCAATGGAATTGTTAGAAGTCAATAAAGTAGAGTACATGAAGAAATATGGGAGAAAGTATTGTGTGTATTTCCTTTTGATGTCGTTTCGGTAGTTGGACAAAATGTTTTTCTAACAAGCTGAGTGATTTCTGAGTATAGCTAGCGTGACTTGATTTTGGGTTGCGTACAATAAAACTTTGGTACATAATTTATTTGTCACTCTCGCCATTTTACCATCCCACCGAAACTCTGTCCGTCATGCCGCGACTTGTCACGGCAGCAAAGTTTTACCCGGCGTTTCATCCAATCTAAGGACTGTTGCCTCTAGATCCCATGGTGGCAGGCCAGCTATGTGTTGATACACGATCTTGAATGAACATTTACAGATTTTTTTTCCAGCATACCTGCGAAAAGAAAGTTGAAAAATAAGAGATGTAGATACCATAAGCTAGAGTAATAGGAAAAAAGGAGTACAAATAAAACAGTTATTATTGCAATATACAATATAAAGATATACTATCATAAATAT
Source organism: Leucania comma (assembly GCA_958295575.1). NCBI lineage: Eukaryota > Metazoa > Arthropoda > Insecta > Lepidoptera > Noctuidae > Leucania > Leucania comma. The sequence continues at coordinate 19,212,291 of OY282470.1, read as the reverse complement.
ATTTAGAAACTTAGTGGATTAAATATCGCAATAATACGTACTGAATAATGTTATAATTATAACTATTAGAGATGCGCCGAATATTCGTTTTATATTCGGTATTCGTATTCGGACGAATCATTCAGTTAAAATGCCGAATATATTCAGATTAATGGATAATTTTATATTAGCCTTTAGGACAAAATAAATTAAAATAATACCATGTTATTATATATTAATAGACAATCATATTTTGAGCTTGATCAGTTATTCTGTGTCTGGGTGTAATTTATCTATATTAACTATGTATTTAGAAATATATAATATATAATTATATTTATGTTTTGCTCTCGTTATCTTAAATATCTCACTTTATAAGAAATGAATCCTGCAATTTTGTTTAAACAGTCAAAACCGATGACCAATCGATGATGTCCCAGCCACTAGTGCTGGAACCAGATTCGCTGTAACGGCACAGGCACTAGACGATGTTAAAGTTTCTTGCGCCATGTTTGTGGCAAATAAACTTTTTTCTTTCTTTTCTTTCTTTTCTTTCTTTTCTTTCTTTTCTTTCTTTTCTTTCTTTTCTTTCTTTTCTTTCTTTTCTTTCTTTTCTTTCTTTTCTTTCTTTTCTTTCTTTTCTTTCTTTTCTTTCTTTTCTTTCTTTTCTTTCTTTTCTTTCTTTTCTTTCTTTTCTTTCTTTTCTTTCTTTTCTTTCTTTTCTTCTTTTACAAGCAACATTCTCAGTCAATATTTTTAATTGTAGGAAGCTACTATCTTAATAATTAATCAAGGATATCAGCTAAAGACTAGCTGTCTCACACGCAGCTTTACGTATTGCTCCATCTGTGGGTCGTAACATGATGTTTTAAAGCCTAGTGCCTATGAACAAAAAACACTTTACAACTATTAAACAATTTAAACGTTTTAATTTGTTTAATATTTCTATAGTGTTTTTTGTTCAGCTTAAGTTTAGGCAACATAATTTTTTTCCCTTGCCAAACATCATATTCCCTTGACATTCAAAAAACGAAAATATGCGGAAAAGTCTTTTATAGTATGTAAATAAGGAAATAGTCAAGTGTCCTTTTGCTATTAAATCAGATAAAATGAGATACATGTAGCGGCAAATTGCTATTTGCTTCCAAGAAGGTTCCGTGTAATTACTAGGAAACACATTGTATAATATTTCTCTTTACGGTTAAATCTGTTGCTGAATTCTAGGTATCCTCGGAGGCGTTTTATACTCGTAGTGGTACTTAAAAATTCATACTACGGTAAATCCTAAGAATTGTCGACAGAAATGCCCGGACTCATTACATAATTTATTTAATAATCATAGCTAATCTAAGAATATCTTCATGTATTTTAACATCGCCTTCGGTTTCATTCCATCGGTTATAACATCGCCTTGGACGGGTCTGTAAAGATGTTATAATTTGTTTAATAAATAAAAATATATATATATATAATATTTTTAAAGTCTTACTGAATTGCTTAACGTAGTAGGTGAGTATTTATTATATTTCTTTGACAGTATAAATAACAAAAAAGTTGGAATGTAATATTAACTTTGATTATTTCCTTTCAAATGAGAACCAGAGGAAAAACTTAAGATTTACCAGAAAATAGTTCGAAATTAGCGATTGTCATTGAACGGAGTGCTGTCAGTTCATCAATTTATTTACAAATTTTCATTTGACAACCAACTAATGGCAAAACATAGTTCACTATTTCAAAATTATTCAACAGCAAGTTTTCCAAATAGTTTATATTTCCGTTTGTGAAATAAATAGTATACGAAACGTTGGTTGTAAACGAAAAATTACAAAGAGGTTCACTAATGTTTCACCAAAACTTCATTGACAAAATGAAGTTTTGGTGAAACATTAGTGAACCTCTTTGTAATTTTATCAATAAAGCTTGATAAATAAATGGTAAACAAACAAACAACAAAATAATGGTGGCTTGGTAAATATACACCAACCCGCACTGGGCCCGCGTGGTGGATCACAGCCTATTTCCTGTCCTAGAGAGGAGACTTGTGTCCCATTAGTGGGAACATCTAAAGGATATGTGTGTGTGGAGGATGATGATGATGATGAAATCTTAGGATTAATCATTGATTGGACACAAAAAACTTTTAAACAAATACAACTAACTTCAACATTACAAAAAATAAAATGCAATAAATAAAAAATGAATTTTATAAAAATAACTTTAGTTTCAACGGTTCTGGTTTTGATTCGTTTCTTCATCAATTTGGCCTCAAAATTTTTAAAAAAGGAATACAAATCATACTTTGTAGTAATTAGTTAATTTAGTCATCGTTGTGATTAAATTAACTAACTACTATAAAGTACGATTTGCAGGGCTCATTGTTCGCAAAAAAGATCGTCCATGGGGCCGAAAGGTTTTGGAGTGACTACGGTGCAACTGAAGATGCAGCGTTAGAAGGCCGACAAGGTAGACCAATGACCTGGTGAGAGTTGCGGGAATTTGATGGATATGTGGTACATACAGGACCGTTCATTGTAGTGACAGTTGGGGGAGGCCTGTGTTCGCATCTTAAGGCTATAATAATGATGATGATGCTGGTGATGATATATCGAAGGCGAGCATCGACAGAATAAAAGTTTGTAATTTTTCCTACAGGAAATCTCGCGTCACGAACTACACTCATTAAACGCGCACGTGTTCCCACAACCAGAACTGGGTTGTCTCATTAAAGTTAAACTACTGAATACCAGTGCAACTTTTTCGCATTTTAATGGGACCATAAACACGTGCTCCCTTTTTCTGAAGAATGGGAAGTATTTAAAAAAAGAACAATAGTAATTTTAAAAAAAAACAATCAGCCAGCTGTAACTCGGCCAACCAACTGATAAACAATTATGGGCTGTAAACCAAGTCTCATAACGGTTAAAACCGCATACTCAACTTTTGCTTTCAACTGGATATTTTGAGAACACGCAAACGATACCTATTAACGTTCTTAAACCAACAGTATAACTTTTAATAGGCAACATAAGACGAAATGAAAGCTGAGGCAAACAAAATTCTCCTTGATACTGTACGAGCTACGTTCGAAGCCATACAAATATATTTTATGAGCTCTCAAACGTGAACAGTCTTTTAATAGCAGAGGCCTGGAATGGAAAGTAGGACTTAATTGAGTTTGAATATGTTATTTATTTTTTTCAGAGTAAGTATACTCATGTAAGCTCGTTATTCTGGTTCTCATATTTTTGAAATACAAGCTAAAAGTCTAGCTTAGGCTTCAGTTTCCCACAGTATAAATTAGGTATATTGTTGTAATTGTGTTAGTTTTTACAAGTCTGTTGTGCTTGTGTACCATTGCAGGGTAAACGGCTTCCTTCCTTTCTTCTACTTTTTTTGTCCTTAGCTACATCAGACCAATTTTTTAGGTCTAAATCTAATTCGTCGTCATTGTCAGTGGTTCTGAATCCAGACAATGACGGTCGTCGTCTAATTCTGTTTCAAAATGCGTTAAATATGGTCTGTCCAATAAGTGTCCATTTTAATTTGAGTTCGGCGTTTGAGTTGCTTTCGTCTGTGATTTTTGTTCATATATGAAATTACTTAAGAAATGGCCTTCAGGAATATTTCGTTCCATTACTCTCTCCCCGTTTTACTTGAATAATAATTATTTTGTATCTTCATAAATGTTTTAAAAATTTAGTATTTAAAAAAGAAAAAGAAATTGTCGTCCAATACGAATAAGGGGGTTATGAAGTCGAATTACAGCGTCAGGAGTCGGCATTGCCTTGGCCAAATAATGAGTTAAGAAAGGAAGTTAAATAGAAAAAAAAAACTGTTTTTGCAGTCGACTAAGAAGAAAATTAAGTCGAAAGGACAAACACAAACATTTTCCTTTACTTGTAGCATACCGCTAGACCAGTTATAAGGTGTACAGAAAAAATACTTTCACCTGTTAAAATAATGCGGTCGATAACTTTCCGCCACTACATGAATGTTTGACTGAAAAGTTTTCGGTTACACAAAACCGCCAGACAATGCTGACAGTAAACTGTTGTTAAAAATTCATGTTTACTTTGTCTGGTGCAGTAACAATAAATACTGGATGAATTTTCCAACCAATATAAAACTACCTTTAAGGCAGTTTCGCACTACGTCCGATCCGTCAAAAACTCGCTCTTATCCCACCGCTTTTAGTCACGCAATTGACAGTAAAGTCCCCATGGCTACTGTGAAAGTGAACTGAGACCCTAGAACGAAGGCAAAGAGGGAACGGGATGAGTTTTTTAGTCAGTAAAAGTCAGACACTATCTCTTGCTCCACCTCACTCAAGGGCGGGAGATATCCTTGGATGATTTTTGCCCACCAAAAAAAAAAAAACCTAGAGCCGGGGATTATGTGATGATTTACTACCGAAAAACAAAACATAACCTCTTACATGCCTATTATTACACACAATAATAATGGAGAGAATGTATCCGATTATTATAAAACGGTAAAGGTTGTTTTTTTTATGATAGGTAAAATCATCCAATGACAAATCCCGCCCTTGGGCGGAGCGGTTAGTAGTGTCAGACTCTTACTTACTAAAAACCTACCCCGTTCCTTTGTTGCCTATTGTGCCGGGGCCGCGTATTCCTTTCGGAAGCTGACCTATGACCCAAACAGGCTTCGACTCTGCCTGCCTGCAGCTATCAGGCTGGGCCTCTACGGTTTGCTGACAGCTCCTTGAGGCGCGCAGGAACAGTACGCGACGTCGACGACTTGGGCTCGGTCCGGTCGGGGCGGCGGCTGGGGCCAGCGCCCCGTTGCCTCTGCCTGATGCGGTCGGCCTCCTCTTTCGCTAGCATTACTGCTTCGCAGAAGGAGGCGACCGCCTGCCATCCCTCCTTACTCCGGAGCATGGCCTGGACCAAGGCCCGGCGAGAGACATCGATGTCGCCGATCGCCCCCACGAGGACACGGCGATGCTCCGCCCAGGCGGGGCACACCTCTACAGTATGCTCCACCGTGTCTTCCGGGTGTTCCGCACAGTGGTGACAGCCGGGCGAATCCTCCGCAAAAACGATAAAGGTAATAAATATCGTTATCATGATATTTTCAGCCGTCATTTTGAAGGCATATGAGCTGAATTAGAAAAAGTAAATCATCAGTCTGTTTTCAAACCTTAATAAAAGCTTAACCTTAAAAAAATATCCACAATAAAAATTGCCTTAATATTTTAACAAAAATATGTGACCACAAAACGTTTTGAAGTTATGACAGAATTTAACTTACAAACTGCTCGTTTTACGAGTACAACCATACTTACACGATTTTTATTTTTCCCAATAAAATATAACAAATCAAGCATTTTCGATGCGTTCGTTCAACCGCTGTTTTTATGGCCACTATGATTTACATCCTCTATAAAACGGGAAAATAACAAACGAATATACATTAAGTTATGTATCTTTAAATATATAATGCTTCTGTTCGTGTATTTATCACCTAACCCCTTCTAAATGGCTTGACAGATTTGGATGAAATTTTGTGAGTATATTTGAGTGGATCTCCGGATGGTTTCAAAATAAAATTGAACCGAAAATTTCGTCACACATGCAGCGCCGCCTAGGCGCTGAATGTCTGACGAAATTTTTTAAATTTAGGAATGCTTAAATATATACACACTAATATTCTATAGAAGAAATTTTTGCATGCCTCACGGCAGTGCATTGGATTTTTGTCTTCTTTAACACCATATTTCTGTACCTACATTCATAATTTCATTTCATTTTTTTTTTGTATTTTTTTTTAGGTACGTAAGAAAGAGTAAAAAACATAAAATGTTTGTTAATGTTTCACACTAAAAATGCTAAAATGAAACAACACTTATTGCCGTAACCTGTGTTCCTGGTTCACAAAAAGCGGAAAATAAACTAATTATTGAAGAATAAACTGTTAATTATGTAGTTTGTAACTTAATTTTGCTTTCCGATTTTTCATTTTTTAGTCTTTTCATTTTTGTAGTCTTCTCGCGCCAGGCTCTGGTTAAGGCCATTGGATCCGGAGCGAGATGGAATAGCAGGCAGCCGCCTCTTTTTGCAAAGCAGTACCTTATGCTAGTGAAGAAGACGACTGCACTCGTGAAGGAATCGGACATCCTCATGTCTTAAACGTTATGATCCTGATCTCTGACTGCTAGCCACGGTAGGTGCTGGCTTGCAGACGACAGCGCGTCGTATACAACGCGCTCTTCAAAGTCATTTCAGCAAACCGTAAGGGCCTAACGGTCGGGTCGGGAGATATTATCAGACTTTTAGTGACTAAAAACCCACCCCGTTTCTTCATTGCCTTCGTACCAGAGCCCTGGACCTTCTTAGAGGTGGAGTTTCATAAAATTCGTTCTTAGCCAAATTTTAAGTTTGTAGGTGTTACAGTTAGTAGTATTTCGCTTTCATATATGTAGAAGATAGATGACCGATGATGAATTTCGAAATAAAATTGGATAAAATATACAGGAGAAACGGTGAAGGAAAACATCGTGAAGAAACCGGCATGTTCTAGAACCAAAAATTCGAAGACATGTGACATCCACCAATCCGCACTGGGCCCTCGTGATGGTTTACGGCCCATACCCTCTCGTAGAGAGGAGGTCTGAGTCCCAACAGTGGGATCATTAAAAGACTGATAATGCTAATGCTAATACTAGATTAACGATTTTTTTTTTATTATACTTTTTTTTTCTTGAGTCTTTGATTGATGTTTTTATAAAAATATTTACGTGGTTAAAAAGTACCAATATTGGTTAGCAAACGGTTATACTGTAACGGTGACTTTTAGCTTCGCTCCGAACAAATTCGCTTTTTTGATGGGTAAACTTAGAACACCAAACTGTGCAGAATGCAACTCTGAGTGTGTTCTAAACGAGGTGGAGAGACGAGATTTTGTATCGACCTTTAATAACATTTTCGAGACTAGTGTATGTAATAGTATTCTAGCTGAAGCAGCTAGAATGATATATAGAGTTGTGAAAGAATAGAATAGTCTAGAAAAACCTTTTTAAATTAATTAAAAAAAAAAACTTAAGAAGGAATAGGGTTCAGAATAAAATGTATTTTTAATAAATAATTATAGTTGATACATGAATAGTTAAGCTGAAATAAAATGAAGAGGGTTCTGACTCTGCAAGACCGCCTAATTCAGGAGTCAAGTTTCATAAATTGTAGCAATTTTGTATAATTATACACAATTTAATTTGCTTCTAAAAACGTTTGCTCGTTAGATTACTTTTATTGACAGAAATAGCAAAAAAAGGATGAATAATTTAAATCTCGAAATAAGGAAGGGACCGTTTTGACCACAAATAAGATATTTACTAAATCGTCTGACCCTACTTATCCTCAGATTTGCCTACCGTGAAGGTAATCAAATCGAGACGACTGAACCCTTTGTACACGAACGGTTTTCCTAATTTTATATTGAACCCTTTAAGGAAGGAAAATCTATTAGGTCCGCTTAATGCCAAACTGGACTATAAACAAAGTATTTGGATAAACAGTAATGTTTTATCACAAAAACAACATGATATTGTATTTTTTTAAGCAGAAAATATATTTAATGAATATGCTAAAATAAACATTTAATTCAGACCATGTCCCAGAATTTGGTTCTAGGATATGCCGGTTTCCTCACAATGTTTTCCTTCGCCGTGTAGAGGGCAGAGGTGATGAAATAAATTACACAAAGTAACGCGCCCAGCTGGGTTTGAGCACGCGACTTACAACCCGTAAGTCGGGGCCGTTACCAGTCGGCCACCACTGCTCTCAGACATGGACATCCACCAACACGCACTGGGCCCGCACGGCAGATTACGGCCCATTCCCTTCTCCTAGAGAGGAAGCCTGAGTCCCAGCAGTGAGAACATAATAAGGCTGATGCTATGCTATACTATCCTATGTCCCAGAATATAAATATGAATTTTTTTGTCCGGGAATTTATTCCGTCAAGATATTTTTTTACAATCACACGAGCGAAGTCGCTGGATGAAACTAATTGAAATATAATATGAATTATATTTTATAATATATATAATTTGTGTACAAATAAGAGGTAAAAAGTTTTCACAAGCATTCAAATATTTGAGTATATAATTTGTAAGTCCCAGATAGACACAAAAACTTTTTATAAGACAATTGTACAACCGCAAAGAGATTACCCAATTTCATTACCACAGAAGTTTGGTAATGGCGCAATGCAGATAAGATCAACATCCGTCCATCTGGAAGTGAATGTGGGCTGAATAAATATACACCCTAAAGTAATCCCCGGTTTAGGAGAGACCTAATTTGTTAAGCTAATAGAGTCTGCCTAAATTCCACGAGACACTTTAAGAGAGCTTTAATAAAGGTTTTCAAGTAGTGTCATTATTTCACAAGTGTCAATAATGAAGCTGTTTCATCTGTCTGTATAAAAAAGAGACATTTTATTTCCCAGCAGAACATTTACTTCATTAAATCCGCGCTACATAGGGCTGTATATTTTTTTTATTTTATGGCTACACTCGCTCATAAAAGTGAAATGAAGGCTTTTTGACCTTTCATTGCATCCATGAACAAGGACGGTTTTCGATTTCAACGTTTTTAATTTAAAAGGAGTTTTTATTTGTTACCAATCTCGGAAATGATTCAGTGAGTTTTTTGTTATTTGTAAACGATATTGAAATACACAAGAGCTACTTTTAAATATAGATACCTATTGGCAGTTGAAAACTAATATTTTATATATTACGCCTTGGTAACTGGCTCATGTCTGGGCAATTCCAATATTCTGACGCTTTTCAGATTTTTTCTGGATTCGGTCTAGAAATTCAGCCTTAGATATTGAATATAGAACCGCAAGAAACGTCTGGAACGCTTTATTGACATCAAATTAAATGCTACAACGCTTTATTAGGGAATTTTCTTAATCCCTAGAAAAATCGAGCCATGTAATAAAATTAAAACTGATATTATTCATTTATTCTCCTAGACATATTTGTCACATTTTTATCTTTCTTTAAAAAATATTTAAACATAGTCCACCGCGCATGGTGGTAACGCGAGCAGCGTTCAAGCTTCCAGTGGATAGGACTTCAGAAATAGGAACTTGGAAAGGTACAATAAGAGCAGTATCCAGGAGTAGGCCTTCTTCATCAAGCCCTTGGTCGAACTGCGCAATGACAACCTCGATAGGTGAAAGCGCCAACATCGTATGCAGTAGCTACATTCGTGGAAATTGACAGCCGAGTTCACATCCCATATGTTGACAAGCTCGGCAACGTCGAGTAATCTGATTATGCTTCCGAGAACCTCGTGAAAGCTGAGGAAGTATTGCAACCAGCAGCTACGAGGTACCTCATAATAATGGAAAAGTGACATCACATTATTATTAATTTAGATTTTATTATTATTTGGAGATATGACATATTATCTAAAAGTGATATTCAAATCCACAAAATTGGTGTTACAGTGAATTCAATACAAAAAAGTTCTTAGTACATTATTATATTATATTATTACATTTTCAGAATCATTCAACAACATTTTAATTAAGACGGTAATAATTGGCTGCTACGATATACCTGTTACAGGTTCGATTCTCACTGCAACCAAACATTTTTCTCTGCAAGCGGTTGTCCTGGGTCCGCTTGACTTGGGTATGGTCGATACTTAAGTAATTTGAGGCGACGTTTATTTTTGTATTTTTTTAAAAATCTTAATTCTAAGAAATGCTAGAAAAGGAAATAAGTCCAGAATGAAGAACGCAATAACTTTAACTTCGTTTTTCATTCATCAAGTTAAAATGGTTCTGAAAAATGTAAATTGCCTCAGACGTTAAACTGTTTACTTTTTAATATCAAATGTCCAACTGTGCATTACCTTTGTTGTGCAATAAGAAGAAGGAAACAAAAGATTTTAAACCCTAATGGCTTTTGTTTAGAGTTGTAAGTTGGAAATTATTATTGTTTAGTGAGAAATACTGACCTGAAAATCGAATACCGTATTTATTTCAAAATACATGATAATTATGAGATTATAAACCTATTTATTTATTTAAAACGGACTTTTTGTAAATATTTTCTGGTTAAAGATGTTTATTGCTCATAAAGAAATTTACATTTCACTTAAATGAGAATAAAGTTTATAAACTAAAGTATGCTAATCATCATACTTCGACAATCGGACTTGTAACTTATCGTAAGTCTGTGTTACTATTCCACAAATGGTAAAATTTCTAACTAATGATACACAGTATTCAAATTTATTTAGTTTGTAGGTATTTCCAAAAACAATGTTGTTACAAAAAAAGTCAAACAGGCTTGTAATATAATTGTTAATAGTATATCTACATTATTTTAAAGGTAGGGTCACATATACATTTACAATATTTGTTTTTGTATATGCGAAACCCGAAACACGTGTCTAGTATTTTTATGTAAAAATCTATATACAAAATTTCATAACTGTGTCATGAAAAATCACAAAATTATTGTGTTTTTATGTTATCTGGTTGTCCGCACAAATTCATGGTCACTGGACCATCCGGGCGACTGAGGGATAGTTTTGCTCCTGCACCCAGCTGTGCGCTGGCACCTAATGTCAGCTACCTATTTTTCACCTGCCGTGACCTGTTTTGCACTCAATGTCGGTTTTGACCTTTTTTAAATATCTTTGGCAAAAATTATAACATGGTGAAAAATTATTGGAATCGATTCATTTACTGATTCTGAACAAACTATAATAATTCAGGTTTCGCATAAGTTTGTGTTTCAATCATCAAAGACATGTGACATTGACCAAACCGCACTGGGCCCGCATGGTGGATTACGGCCCATCCCCTCTCTTAGAGAGGAGGCCTGTGTCCCGGCAGTGGGAACAATAAAAGGCTGATTATGATGTGTTTCAAAGTGTCGTGTGACTAATCCCTCACATTGCGAACTTCGTGGGAATCGTTATCGCCTTTGTTTTCTCTTCAAATTAATTTATTTCGTTTACATTTTGTTCACTCCCTATGCAAAATAACCAGTAAGACATTACAAGGTTACTTTAACAAAATAGTTCTTAATTTTTTTTTTTTTTACATGAGGTGTGAGAGGACAATCAAGTGCACACCAATCGATAGTATCAAGTACGTACATTACAAAAACATGAATCTGAATAATAAACTAGAATCAATTAGTCCACAGTGTCCACAGTGGCTTAGTCCACAGTGTTCTCACATTCACATAATAAGAAACCTCTACATAAAAACTTATATAAAAAGTTATTAAGAATAACCCTAGCATCATTGCAATAATCTTGATAAAACTGCAAGTTTTTATTGAATTTGAAAACAATGTCGTCTGGTTCGACTACAGGGCCACGCGGCTCACTTCCATACCTACGCGTTTTGTTTGATAGCTGCAATCTGTGGCTTGTAGGAAACGTTTTCTTTGGACCTCTCGCACGGCTCACGATTGACCCCCATGGCTAAGATAAGGCTCTTCGGTGAGCCTCAAAGCCTGAATGGAAATACTCGATTTTTCATGTAGCGTTCAACGTGTTAACAATAAATAACAGTAAGAAATCTGAATGGATAACATGCCCACAAAAGTTACTAGTGAAATAAGTCAGAGCATTCTAAATTACTGATAGAAATACGAAAATCAAGTAAAAAGGAGCAGTTAATAGACGATGCTGTTAATGAGCTACCAGCATATGTACAAAAAGGAATCATTGCTAACCACGTCGTTCCCCCAACCATCTTCAAACTAGCCAAACATCACTAATGAAGCCCGTATTGATCACTATCAATAAGGGCAAAGATTGCTCTTAAGTCACTTAAGAGCAAAATTTTAAAACGAGTAAATCTCAGTAAATCCAAAATGAGTAATCACTGCCGATAAATCGAGTCAAGACAAGTCGAGCTCGACACTTCGAAATGCATTATGCATTTCGTAAAATCGCACGAATATCTATATTGTAGTCATGTTATAAATGCTAAAGTCATTTTGTCTGTCCGATTTATTGTTAGGAACTGTTTAGGATTAAGCGGAAAGCAAAAGATTTTTACTTTGAGCAGAAACCGTATTGATCAAATGTTAGGAAAGAATTAAACAAATATGTAGTCTTTTGTTATTGGCTAAATTACAATTGCGCGTCATGTGACGTAACGCTTTATGACAAAAATAGACTCTAAACTTATTATTTAAAGAGCGTTTATGTTATATCATAGATAGTAACGTTTCAACCTAAAGGCGGGTTTCTGAATTGAGTATTTTGAGTTAAGAACGTCTCAAACCATACTTAAATGCCAAATTTCGACAAGTCGTCGACGGCGCGGTTTAATTCCCCCGCGCCTCAAGGAGCTGTCAGCACACCGAAGAGGCCCAGTATGCTAGTTCCAGGCAGGCAGGGTCGAAGCCTACTGGGGTCATGGGTTAGCTTCCGAAAGGAATATCAGGCCCCGGCACGATAGGCTACGAAGGAACGGGGTAGGTTTTTAGTCAGTAAGAGTCAGACACTACTTCCCGCTCCGCCCAAGGGCGGGATTTGTCATTGGATGATTTTACCTACCATAAAAAAAAAACAGGTTTATAGGCTAAAGTAGAGTTTGAGTAATTTTCAACTTCAAATGCTTAAATCAGAAATCAAGGGTAAGACGAAGAAGAGGAGAGAGAGAGAAGAGTTTCACCGACGATTTTTGGCTTACACATAAATTAGACTTCAGCAAAGGACATAGGGCAGGTTTCCGCATTGAGTATTTTGAGTTAAGAACCATACTTAAATGCCAAATTTTGCTTGATAAACCTCCGATTTCTGATTTAAGCATTTGAAGTTGAGAATTACTAAAACATTACTTTAGCCTGTAAACCTGTCGAAATTTAGCATTTAAGACTTTGATTTAAGTATGGTTTGAGATGTTCTTAACTCAAAATACTCAATTCAGAAACCCGTCCAAAGTTTATTATGAGAAATACTCAACTTAAAATGTTAAAATCAGTAATCGGGGAGTGGATACTTTTGTTTCGGGTTTATTTTTTATTTTTTCAGATGGAAAATCATTAAATTTTGAATAATAATAATAAATTTATTGAACCATTGTTACAAAAGTTGCCATAAACTAAAATTATCGTAACTTAATGTAGGTCTGTAACTGTTGACAAGCTTAATAGTGTAGCCTATACTATACTGTAAATTACTTCTGGTGTTATAGTGATTGAATATGTCATACTATAACTGATTATTTTTTCTATCCACCTATAACTATTATCCTTTAGTGGCCTATTGCGTTCTATGGCAACGGTAACTTTCTCAAACTGCTTTTGGGTTTGCTTGCTTAGAATAATGTCCGACTTTATCACGAGCAAAACCGCTGGAAGAAGTTAGCTTAGAAATAAGACAACAATCTTATGCAGAAACTCAAAGAGACAAACGGTTAAAATAATGAGTTTATTTGTTAAAGTGAGTAAGCCTCGTAGACTCACTACGGTTCTTGAAACGCTTGCATTTGGAGCTCGCACGAGTCATACATCGTGCATTGTTGTGACTAACTGGGAAGGGATACAGGGTTGGCAAGTTAGTACAACTTTTTGGAAAAAAATATCGCTTAGTTTTAAACGGTAACGTTTAAAACTCTTTGGACTCTTGTGATCTTTCAGTTTCTAGAAAAAAAAATGGATGTATCACACGACGTTGATTCAACCAATCTAAAGAGAAAAAACATGTTTAAATGTAGAAAACTATTCACTATTATATTTATCTTTTTCGTACAAATACAGAAAGGAGAGCCCCACTCCAGAGGCTGGTTCAGGTGTACTCGTATAATAATAATTTTAATGACGTCGATGTTTTTGCACTGCCAATAAAATAAATTTAAAAAACTAATAGTAGCCCAGCTAATTTTTTTTGTAATATTGTAAGTTACTTAAGTAGGATGGTATAGAATTAATTTTACATTATTGTAGAATTCAATCAACTTTTTTCTACAAAAAAGAGTAACCAAACTTTTACACCAAATTACATCTAAAAGTACAATGGTGGTCTTATCGTTGACAGCAATATCTACCAGACAACCTTAGAATAAACTGTAAGAATAGTATATAAAGTAAAAAGAAGTTAATCTGCAATGAAAAACAAACCAACTACAGTTCCATTTAATATGATGTAATATGAATTTGATTGGTGTTACAGTATAATTTATTATTGCCTTTAGTTAGTTATAAATTGATTACTGCATCCAAATACGGCAATGTATTCATCAAGCTAAGCATTGTCTATCACTTGACTGTGTTTACATTGTGTGTTGCATAAACAAATTCTTTGTTAGTTATCTTCGTTTTATTTCCTTTTACCACTCTTAATACTGTCTAAGTAATCGGTTGATATCGATCAACCTTCTTGGCCTTTCTCCAATTATATTGGAGTCATCGTCCAGTCTAATAAGATGACTAACAGTCCAGAAGACATCTACGGTTGTACTTAGCTCTCCCTCATGTGTCACCACAAGAAACAATCCTGTGTGTCTCATACCTATTGGATTCCCATGGCCTTCACTAGGTCATCCGTTCACATTGTCGGAGTCCAGGGGGTGCGATCGGTCGACGTTGGTATTGTGACGTTAGGTACTCTCGAATTCGATGCTAGCGTCATATTCGTGCCACACGTGCCTAATCCCCATTTTACTTAGTTACCCAAAAAGGTCATGCAATTTGGCCCTAGCATCCAATGCAAGAGTACCTAACGTCACAATTCCAATGTTGACTGATCAGAATTAAACTCGAGAAAGCCCCCAGAACTTTTCGACTCAGACGACAATCTGTTCTGCGATGTGCCCTGACTACTGCAATGCTACAAGTACATATACTGTAAATATATCCCATAGAATGAACAGTATGATATTCTTTGGCCAGCTTAGTGTCAGATTTTTTGGCTTCTGGGTAACGGGCGTGACGGTCAAAGATGTAGATGTACTTTACTGTCAGCAATTGGCTTAACGTGTTTTAGGAGGCACGGAAAAAGCTCGATACGTAACGTACCATGACTAAAAGTATAACCGTGATACCATATATGACCGTGGCTACAAAATAAGGCCAAAAAATAATAGGGGTTACCAGTGGGTAGCCCCTGTTATTTTTTGGCTACGGTCGATATCAAAGCATACAAAAAACGGTGTGCCTTTGAAAATCAAACAATGCGGAAAATATGGTCAACAAAGAAAAAAATGAATGTTTGATTTATAAAGTATAACTTGATATTTGTACTTATTGTTGTTTTTGAATTTATTTTATTGGGTTGCAAAATCAATTGTATTAAGAGTAAACATTTATTTATTTATTATTAATACCTCTCTCTCTCTCTTTATTCTTTATTGTACACAAAAACATTAAAAAAAATACACAATAGTTTGACAATTCATGTACAAAGGCGAGCTTAACTCAGCAATGAGTTTTCTGCCAGCAAACTTTTGAGTGACAAAGAGAGTTGACAATCAAGGGTGGAATCAAGTGTACAATATAAACCTACATATTATATAAAAATACATAAATAAGCTTAATATATAAAAATATACATACATACTAGTAAAAACAAATAAATTCAAATATTATGTCAGCTGTGAAAGGAAGCCCTCTTCAATTCTCCTCTTCAAGACCTCCAGAGATCACGAACGAAACGTGGGAGAGAGTTCCAAAGACGCACTACAGTTACCGAGAAGGAGCCATCATAGCAGCTGGAAGTGTGACGCGGAGTACGAAGGAGAAGAGAGTCGGTGGTGCGGGAGGGTTTAACCCTCGGAATAAAATACTCAAAGCGTTCACGAAGGTATTGAGGAGCATTGGGATTATGAAGGATAGTATAGAGAAGGGATAGAATACGGGTATCTCGCCGACGCTGAATCGGCAGCCACTTTAATCTGGCTCGAAACTCCGATACATGTTGTTTTTTTTTTTTTATGATCGTATTTGCGAAGGCCAAAAATAAAGCGGATAGACAAATTCTGCATTCGCTCGAGTTTATTCAGAAGCACCTCCTTAGCATCTAGAAAACAGACATCCGCATAATCTATTTATTCTGAAGTCGTTTCAAAATGTTTACTTTATGCCACAAGGCACATTATTTTTTTTTATTTTTTTTGTATAAATCAATCTTAAAATACCACAAACTTACGAAGGTTAAATTGGCAAACTATCAACTGGTTACAAGCTCAATATTATTATTTATTTAAAGGGTTGAAGGATCCGTTAAAAATGGTACATAAATCAGAACGCGTTCAATTTGTTGCATTACACTAATATTATAAAGCGAAAGTGTCTAATTTCAATTGACTAAAACCACACTTATGTTTCTTTAGTACGTAAGTTCGGGAGGTTCCTGCACCGGATTCATCATCATCATCATCATCATTTCAGCCAAAAGACGTCCTCTGTTGGACTGGCCTCCCCCAAGCGTCGCACCGGATTCAGTTGGAAAAAATGCCTGGGTGTTGCCATTATGCGGACCATCCGTACTGCATGGTGGAGCACACAGTGTAAGTGTGCCCCGCTTCAGCAGAGCACCGCCTTGTCCTTGTGGTGGTGACGAACGGCGGTGACGTCTCGCGCCGGGTCCTGGTTTAGCCCATGGTCCGAAGCGAGAGAGAATGGGCAACGGCGGTCGCCTCCTCCTACGAAGCAGTAATGCTAATGAAGGAGACGGCCGCACAAGTGAGAGAATAGACACTCTGAATTCCCCGCTGCCGAGACCCTGATCCCAACTACCAGCTACCCTTGACCCGGACTTGCGGATGACGCGCTAAGGGCTAATCCAGCTGTCCAATAACCATCTGCATCGAGCCTGAGTCTACCTACTTATATACCTATACGTAAATTATGAATCGTTCTTCAATGTATTTCAAGCTTTCAAACCGTGTGTACTGTTATCCCTATGGATATGTACTGTAAAAGACAACTCGGCTTGAATTTAAACTATTTTGTACAACGACATGACGAGCATTTTATTAAGATGCGTCGTTCACCGGAGTTTCGAAACTATCCCTCGGTCGAACTATGAGCCTTGCTATGACATAATTAAATATAAAGCAGGAATGTTATGGAACTCAGTAACCATCACGGAACACATTTACTCGTATTTTGCTAGGAATATACATATATTGCACGTACAGCTAACAATATAAAACTGCTTTCAAAACGGTGAAGGGAAACATCGTGAGGAAAACCGACATGTCCTAGAACCTAAAATTCGAAGACCTGCGGTATCTATCAATATCCATTGAATCCGCGTGGTGGTTTATGGCCCGTTCCATCTCCTAAAGAGGAAGCCTGAGGTCTAGCAGTGAGAACATTATAAAACTGATATACCTATACACCGTTAAATATTGGTCGTTTTAATCCCGTGGAGGATCGATTCGGTACATGAAACACTATCGATTTATAAAGATAAAATTAAAAAATAAAGTACTTTTTTTCTAAAACTCGAATTAATTTACGCATGTACGAAAATGGTTTCTTTAAGTAAACATCAGCTGATCGAGGCCAATGAACTGTAGGTAGTTATGATGCAACGACCGACAACTCCCTACAAGGTCATTGACTCGTTTATTTAAAGAAATTAATTTCGAACATGCATATGTTAATTGGAGTTTTAGAAAAGAAGTACTTTATTTTTTAATTTTATCTTTACAAATCGGTAGTGTTTCATGTACCGAATCGACCCTCACCCTGATGAGGCCAGCATTTTTCGAAACAGATTTTTTTTTACCCAGATAGAGCAAAGCCAAAGGAGGGTTATGATTTTGACAGGCTATGTATGTATGCATGTCATATGAGTATGTTCATCTGTTCCCTAATAGCTCCTAATCTAAAGAACAGCCGCAGTCACACGTTATTAAAGTCTTTCGGTTGGTATCTACAACGTGTGACTGGGGTGGTTCTTTGTATTCTGTTCTTGTTTTTCCAGTTACCTTGTTTATTTCAGCATCCTGAAAATCTTGTTTCATACTTTTTCAGCGTCGTTTGTTTTTTGTCGTAGGCGGGTTTTAGTTTTTCTACTTTGTTTTATGACTGTTAGAACTATCCACAGTTGCGCCACTGAATTCCATGCAGACGCTTGCACGCTGCACGGTGAGTAGTGGAAGGTGCACATTCAAGGTCAACTGCCATGATGATTCCACTTGTGCGCCGAGGATTATAACCCATTTTCGGGTCTCAAAGAAAGCTAGGGGCTGCGCGTCACCATCGCAAATTGTTCAACTTATTGACATAATATACCCAGTTACTGGGTTATAGAGATCGAATAGGTAGTTGCTCTGTGAAATATACTAGTACTCAACTGCATTCGCAATAATATTCAAAATAATTTACGAAAAGGCTAGGAAGGCAATTTTGTATAATGTTATATATTATATGTCAATCTGGTGTACGCTACTCCACATCATTCTAAAGCGTGTATCTTACGTAAAATATTGACATTAATGCGTCAATCAATCCCCTCTCAGCTCCTCAAATAAAGCCAGCAACGCCTTTATGTCTAATGATATTATAAATATTGTATAAATTATTAGGAGCTCATAATGTCAAAGGCGCTTCATCATCATAGGACATAGGCCTCCCCAAGTGTCACCACAATGAACGATCCTGTGCGTCTTGCATCCATCCCAATCGGATCTCCGCAACCCTTACCAGGCCATCGGTCCACCTTGTAGGAGGCCTTCCAACGCTGCGTCTGGCGGTACGCGGTCATCACTACAGAACCTTTCAGCTTCAACAACGGCCATTTGCTCTACCTTCAAAGTGCCCTGCCCACTGCCACTTAAGTTTGGCAATTCTTCGTGCTATATCGGTAACCTTGGTTCTCCTGCGGAAAGGCATTTCAACACGTTTTAAAGAAATCCTCTCTTTGTTATTTCGCACTTAGGTAAGCACAATGCCTGTACTCAAAACCCGCAGACGAGCCGCAAATTACCGCGCTAACCGTTCTTACCGCGTGTTCCGGTCTGGAATGGATTTGTATCAGACTCGCCGATCAAATGAATAGCGGCTATTACCGAGACCTCCACACATTAAGCGGGTTGCACCTTAAATAATTTGCCAAATCGTAAAATCTGAGTTTTCATTGGTACTATAGGACATGGCATGGTTACACTATAGAAGACAGGTTCCAGGATATTTATTTTTAAGGGCTGTTTTCTGAGAGGAAGGCTCAGCCCCGGCATGATAGGCAACGGAGGAACGGGGTACGTTTTTAGTCAGTAAGAGTCTGGCACTACTTCCCGCTCCGCCCAAGGGCGGGATTTGTCATGGGATGATTTTACCTACCATAAAAAAAACCCTCCACCTCGCTCCTCGAACTCGTCGCGCTTGAGGACGGGAGGGAGGCACATAGTTTCTTTCACTGATAAGCTGTGTGAAAATTAACTACTCACGCTCAAAAAAATACTACGGAGACTCTTTGGATATGTCTCTTGGTATTATGGCTAAGGGCCTAAACAAAATGGAATTTTAGTTATTTAGTTGCTAAAACGTCCGAAATACGAAGGAAATCGACAAGCACAAATCTTTAGCAAATCACTTCGCTGCAAGGCGTAAGGGCTTAGAAATCATTTACACATCTGGCATAAGTTAAGTATAGCATTATTGACGTCAATGTTATTGATCCTATTACTGTGAGTCAGACCTCCTCTAGTCGCGAAAATAGGCGAAAATATTTTTTTGCGATTCGTTAAAAGTTGAAAGAATTAAAAATTGTTTTAACCACAACCAAGTTTTTTTTTGTGACGTGTTCTACAAATTTACAATTTTCAGATTTTTTCTTACACTTATCCTATGAGACCTTACTTCATGCCAAATTTCAGGGTTCTAGAATTACGGGAAATACCCTATAAAATTTGATTCTTTTGAAAGTAGTTATTCTTTCACAGCTTCAAGGAACCGCAGAGCTGAGTATATGGTTTCAACTCGATACCTCCACGCGTTTCCGAGATAAAGGATTTTGTCAAACAGACAGACGGACAGATAGACTGACAAAAAAGTGATCCTATAACGGTACGGAACCCTAGCAACGCGCTAAGTACACTACCTCAAAGGTGGTGCAAAAACGTGTGCATATAACAATTACCTCTTTCAATTTTTTGGTAATTATATTTAAAAAAAAATGGCTCTTAGAAAAAAAGTATTAATAATAATAATATTTCACAACTATCACACAACGCCGTCTCAAGCTAAGCAGAGCTTGTGTTATGTGTACTATATAACTGATATAACATACTTATATATTTTTAAATATATACATATTATAGATAAATTACACCCAGACACAGAACAAATGATCGTGCTCATTACACCAACATTTTGCCCTGGGTGGAAAAAAAAAACCACGGCCTCTGGCTTAGCAGTCAGGGCCACTAACTACTAGACCAACAGGCCAGTCAAAGTATGTGGACATTTTTGTAGATAATTATCTAATCTACAATTTTTGTTTAGGCTTTTTTACGATAAAACTTACTGTTTTGCTGAAAATCGCTAAAAATCTCGTTTTTTTTACCTTCTCACCAGATGGAAAGCGACGATACGGTCACCGATGGATCGCGCTTACCTAGAAGAAACCTATTCACTCTTGACTTAAAGATTCCCGGGTTGTAGCCATCAGGAAACACAGACTCCGGCAGGGAATTCCACTCCTTAGCTGTACCCTTCCCCCGAGTATTTTTTTCCAGGTGTCAGATGTATGAAAACTTTTTAGGTATTTTTTGTGTTTTGTACAATCCTACCAATTTTCAGCTGGAAGCGAATTATTGTAACCTTTTACCTCTATTGTTTGGTCTAACTTGACTGGAATAATTATACTTTTGTATCGGTTTTAGTTACAGATTTTTTTTTCAATACACTTACTCGAAAACTGCCTCTTATCGCACTACGATTAGACTCGATATGGCATGTTTATCACCCGCGTGCTTTTTTTCAATTTATCAAAACAAGGGCTTTTTTTTATTCCTATCTCGTCACGGTCAAGGGTGATTATTATTATTTTTTAAAGCAAAGAGGCGGATATATTTAAGGTTTTAATATTTAATGAAAATTTAAATTGTGTTTTTGAACAGAAAATAATAAATAAACATGACTACGTAAGCAATAATTCGTTAATATCAACAAATTAACAATTATCTGTGTTCTAAATTCAAAAATATTTGAACTTTTATATTTTTTATATTAGGATATATACGGTTTGATACCTTTGCTTCTTCTTCAACCTGCAAAGGTTATGCGCGGGGAAAAAGTACACCTAATATTAACTAACTTATTCATTTATGTTAGTTGTGAAAAAGAAGATTTGAAGAGAATCCTTTAGAATTTTAGAGGTTGGGTTAATACCCAAAGCTTTAGATGCTACGCCGCCAGATTATGTTATTGAGTTAAAAAATACTGGCATTGGCATGCTACCATCAAATCAAAATTAAACTTTAAGGTAACTTTAGAAAATTTTCTTCAGTACGAAATGAACTATTAAAATGTACTATTTATTTCGATGTATTTTTTATC
This sequence comes from Leucania comma, assembly GCA_958295575.1. Lineage (NCBI taxonomy): Eukaryota > Metazoa > Arthropoda > Insecta > Lepidoptera > Noctuidae > Leucania > Leucania comma. Next base: position 19,190,780 of record OY282470.1, on the reverse strand, counting down.
TTCACATTATTTCTTTTAGTGATTTGCTCTGCTTGCGTCACTAGTTACTACACATTGAAAATAATATATTAACTCTCATTCAGCCATTTATAAAGAGAAAAGAAAGGGTGTTGTTAACTTGGTTTTGTTTCTAAATTACGTTTGAGCTGTTTGCTAGCGATTTATTAAAGGCGATCGCCTTTAAGGCTCGGGTTACCATAAATCTAAGTTTTTATTCAATTGATCTTATAAAAAATATCTGGATTTTGTAAGAGACGTGCTATACGTGGGCAAAGTAATTAATCTTTTGTTAGAATAAAACACCATTTATATTGTGCGATTATTTTATTTAACCCCTGGGACGCTAGGGGTCGTTGAGGGGGCATTGACCCCCTTTATTAAAATAAATAAATAACACACCAAAAACAAAAACTTTTTCTGATTTTTTCCAGAAAAAAAACAGACACCAAAATTTTCAGCCAAATAAATTTCTTAAAAACGTGTGTAAAAAACGATAATTAAGAATTTTTTAAGGTCATTCAAGTTGTACAGACCTATGTACAATTGGCGCTCAAGAGATGTGCGACTCAGTAAAAATAAAAGATAATATATAAAAAAAAAAACATACGTTGACTTGGTTCTAGCTACAAAGCGTTTAATTACGTTTAATAAAAAAAAAAACGAAGTACACTGCTGGCATCAAAAATATGTTTTTTTTTTTTTAATTTTCATCGCTCTTATAAATAGGCTTTTGTATGTATTTCCCTTTTTGGTTGAATGCCACTTACACGGCATCCATGGTTTATATTTGTGTACCAGTTAGATATCTTCAAATTTTTTAAAGAATTGTAATAATTTACTGTGATTGTTTTTGTGAAAAGTGTTTAGAGTAAACACGTTTTGGGAATACTTTTACTGTGTGCAGTTTGTTTTTTGAGGTAGGAAATCTCCACCCTAGAGCACACGCCGCCACGCCGACTGACAAGCCGTCTATTTCCATAGACGGCGCCGGCGTGTCAGACTTACTGAATAAAACTACGCCAATTGAATTAAATTTTGCGTTCCATGATCTCCGGTAACCTTTTTAGAAATCAACCCATGGCCCTAGTGGTACACTATGCGACGGTCACTACTCGAGCTTGCTCCGAACTATTACCAGATGGACGTATAGCGACCTATCCAATACTCGTCGTCCGCAAGCCCACGACTGCGGTGGCTGGTAGTCGGGATCACGGACGCTTTTTTTTAAATTTAACTTAAAACGTAAAATTGTTAACTAAAAATTATTCTTAAATCAAAAATTCAATGGCACAAAACTGTTTGTATCTAACATTTTTCTGTCTCAATAAGACTATGATGCGACGTAAGAGATCACGATTCATAAAAGTCTCTGTCTGTGTTTGTATCATTTTGAGCCGATGTTCCAAATGTGTCACATGTCAGTGTTCCGGAAAATTTCAGTGATTTAGATACAAATGTTCCCATCACACTTTGCCCACGCCTATGCTCTATCGACTACATCTTTGCTTACCATCCGGTGCGATAATGGTCAAGGGTGACCCTACCAAAAATCAAAATCAACAGCCCAAAATTTTCCTCATGAAAATGTATTAAAACTTATTTCAAAGTGCTTAAGTTCACATTCAGTGTCTCAGGCGACTATGACGCGACGTAAGAGATCACGATTCATAAAAGACTCTGTTCGTGTTTGTATCATTTGAGCCGATGTTCCAAATGTGTCACATGTCAGTGTCCCAATCGCATTTTGCCCACGCCTATGCTCTATCGACTACCTCTTTGCTTACCATCAGGTGCAATAATGGTACTACCAAAAACAAAAATCAAGATCCTAATCTTTTCCTACATACAAGTTTGTTACAACCTGTTTTAATAGTGCTTAAGTTCACATTCATAGGATGCACCTGTAGCCTTAGTCCCGAAATCACCTCCCTTCATTGTGCCCACCCCAACAATGTAAGTTTGCCTGACGACGGAAGCTGTAAGTACCTTTGCTTTGCTTCTCCACGGAGCCCAACAGTTACTTATTACTTTTACTTCAGCTATTTATGTATTGATTCCTGTTTTACTTGGCAACGTGTTTTATAGGTTAAGTCTTTGATCCCAAGTGTTTTCCGGTCCATTTTCGGAGTTTGCTTGATCAAAGAACGGGTTGTTCGGTTTTTAGAGCTTGAGTTAAATTGTTGCAAGTTTTTGATACGTTTTCTCGTTACTGAAATAAAAGGACTATGTAAGGATCGTAGCAGAAAGCGTTCGATAGTTTCTACATCATGGAAAAAAATATCAAAGTTAAAGTATACACTGTGAAATAAGATCGTTTTAAACCCGTGGAGGGTCGATCTGATACATGAAACACTATCGATTTGTAAAGATAAAATTAAAAAATAAAGTACTTTTTTTAATTAAAACTCGAATTAATATACGCATGTACGAAATTAATTTCTTTAAGTAAACATCAGCTGAAAAAAAAAAATCTGCTGAGCGAGTTCAATAACCTGTACTTAGTTGTCGGTCGTTGCGTACTAACTACCTATAGGTCATTGGACTCGCTCAGCGGATATTTACTTAAAGAACGCGAGATGCGGGGCGTGATATCGGGCAACATCCCTGCATGCGGAGCAATTCCACATGCGTGATGAAATCTGCACGATATTAAAAACACCCTAAGTATTTTGTGATAAAATATTTAATTAAAAAAAAAAAAGAAACCTGGACGAAATGTATCATGAGATTGTTTAATAACTTTGTAACTTTATTTACTCTATTAAATAATTACGACTGACAGAATAACCAGATTTAATTCATTTCTTTATTAAAGTAAGTAAAGTTTTTTGTTGAACAAAAAATTCAATACTATGTATTTACTTGTACTCATTGCCTAATGAAAGAATATTAAGCGCTTCGTTCAAGTTTCAATTTAACTTTCTTTATTAATTAAATTCGTTTGCTATATAGTTTAATTTTTGTAATCTCTGCTAGCGTAGGGTTTATTCTTTTAATTATTCAAACTAAAAAATGAAAGTATATGTACAAAAAGATTTTTTTTTTTAATTTAACTACGATAAATCGTAGTTTTAATAGTAAAGTTAGTTTTAGGGTTCCCTATTCAAAGGGTAAAAACGGGACCCTGTAACTAAAACTCCATTGGTCTAGCTTCTGCCACCAGGCTGTATCTCATGAATCATGATAACTAAACAGTTGAAATTTTCACAAATTATGTATTTCTGTTGCCGCTATAACATCAAAAACCCAATTTTGGGTTAGGACTATATTTCAAAGGGACAACACGGGTATATTTGAATGTTTCTAATAAACATATGAAAATCTATCCTTTATATTGCCAGTCCAGGATTCGAGGCAAACACATGCACAACAACCTCTGTCACCACTGTTTCTATTCTTCATTTGTTTTTTCTATAACTTTGAAGAAGAACATAGTAAAGGCTATTTATTGCTTTTATCCACTAGGGTAGGTTTTAGAATGTACGAGTAATATTTTGTGTTTAGAAAATTTTTAACCGTACATTGACTTCAATTTTTTTTTAATGACTTTAACTAGTGCTTGCCTAGCCTCTTCACTCTGGCCTTAAACACACCTACATTATTAATAAGGAAGACCGCTGCAGGCAAATTTTTTCAGTTTCTCGATGTTCGCGGTATAAACGAGGAGGTGAACATATTAGTCCGGACCGTACAGGTGTTAGCAATGTAAAGATGGACACTAACCTCATGTCATTTGTCCGATTGTAGAAAGGTGATAGCGGAATCGATTTGGATAGTTTTCTGGAATTTGTAGAATTAGACATACTTAATTTAAATTAATAATACCAATAAGCCTTTTATTAGCTATTACAATTAGTATTTTTTCTTTTTTTTATTGGTTATAAACTAATGCTTGATTGCAATCCCACCTGATGGTAAGCAGTGATGCAATCGTTGATGATGAGTCGAACTAGTTTATTAAGAGCCTATTCACGCTAGCCTTGAAGACACCCAAATTATAATCGGATGGAAAGACCGCAGCAAGCAAATTGTTCCAGTCCCTCGACGTACGCGGTATGAACGACGAGGCGAAACGCCTAGTCCGGACCGTAGATGTTTCAACAACTTGTAAAAGTATAACTTATTTCTAAATATCTATGCTATATATTTGTGCTACTGCCTGTATGTCACTGATTGACAAAGGCCTTCTCCAACTGTCGACATTTATCTCTGTCGTTTGCAAGTCTTGTCCATGTGCCACTGCTTTTATATCATCAACCCATCTTTTGGGTGCTCTACCTCGTTTCTTTTTCCCGTAGCTCATGAACCAGTTCATTATTACTTTGACCATTTTTGTTTCCCTCTAAAAGTATGTCGTGTTCCATTTAAGCTTTCTGATTTTCTTCAATTTAAATTGTTTAGCTAAAAATCAGAGGTAATGCATTAACTGGTGCCAAGGAAACTTTGTTTGAAAGTGTAATCATGGCTCTGGAATGTAAAGGTCAACTGAAGGACATGGGTAGGGCTCAGTTAGTAAAAGTCTGATAAATTCTCTCGTTTCACCTCAAAAAAAGGTCATTTACTGGTACAACTCACAAAATAAAGTGGAGTCAAGGCTCAAGACCTACGCATGGTGCAGACATTACGCACGCACCCATTTACATTTATTAGAAGCGGCTGAAGTGAAGGCACCAAATGAAATTTTAAGATATTAACTCAATGCTAAGTCTGAGGAACAATGTTGTATTACTTGAAGAATTCTACACATTTTATTTAGGAACAGTACGTGAAGAATGTTTGCTAGTAAAATCTAGGGCAAGTGTGTTGGAATATTTCGTTGTTGACGATTCTCCAGTAGTTGTTGTAGGTTGTATAGGATTAACACCAAATCACAACACACGTTTAATGATAATTTTGTCACTATAGCAAAGTTATGTTTAGTTATCTGAACCGTACTTATTTATTACATACACATTACCGCGTTATGGAGGTGTCATCATCGTCATTATCATTTCAGACGAAAAACATCCAATGTTGGAGATAGGCCTCCCCCAAGTTTCGTCACAATGAACGGTCCGGTGCGTCTCTCATCCACCGGATTCCCGAAACCTTGACCAGGTCACCGGTCCACCTTGTAGGAGGCCTTGCAACGCTACGTCTTCCGGTACGTGGGGTCCCATTCTAGAACCTTTCGGCACCAACGGCCATCCGTTCTGCGAGCAATGTGCCCTGCCCATTGCCACTTAATTTTGGCGATTCTTCGAGCTATGACGGAGGTGTAGTTACGACTAATTAAAATTGTTGCGATTAATATACAATTGCTGTATGAGCATTATTGGCTCGTACAAAGTGTTTTGGAGAAAAGATTGCATGACGAAACCTGTAGGGTGTAAAGGTAGTGGTGAATATAGTGTATGTATGTTTTTTTCGTTACAGGTACTATTAATTATTCAACCACAAAGCGGACACCAGGGTCCGCATACCTATTATCTTTCTATTGTGTCTCTAATTAAGGTTTCAAAGGGTCATTTACTTACAATACAATTTCAACATTATTAGTAACCGATTAAAAAAATTACTGAAACCTATAGGTACATATTGTAATATCTATTGTAACAAAATAATCATTTGACTTTGACTTATATTTTAATTGGTCCCAAGCGCATGCGCTGCTATGACGACCAGGTTTGGGCAGTCTGTGGCCAACAGATGACTTTATGATACAGTCTGTGGTCAGATTGCAGAGATTCTCAAAGTCTATACGGAGTGTTGTTGCGCAGGCAAGCCAAAATACATTAAAGTAATATAGATATTAACAGTAATCACATTTTAAATGCCGCTTCTGCCGATAGAAATGAACCAGGAATTTATAGTCAATTTCTTTTCATTATCCTTTTTAGGGTTCCGTACCTCAAAAGAAAAAACGGAATTCTTATAGTATCACTTTGTTGTTTCCCATTTGTCTGTCTGCCTGCCTGTCAATACCCTTTATCATGGGAACACGTGGATGTATCGAGTTAAAATTAAAAGCATATTCTCAAGTCTGCGGTCCAAAGAAGCGGTGAAAAAAATCAAACTTTTAAGTTAACGAAAACAAAAGATGTAGTTTATGTCGCAAAAAAAAATTAGTTTTTGACACTGTCAAAGAATTAAAGTACTTGCCGTTGACCTAGAACTATGAATTTTGGCATAAAGCAAGGTCACATAGCACAAATATAGGGGAAAATCTGAAAACTGTAAATTTGTAGCAGACAATTTTTTTTGCGATTCTTTAAAATCTGAGACTCTATTCCGAAATTAAATTATTTTCATAGGTAGGTTTGTACGAAACCCTCAGCGCGCGAGTCCGACTCGCGCTTTGCCAGTATTTTAAAGCTTACAACGTATTTCTATGTCTATTTTCTAAATCAAAATATATAAAGCAAACGATAATACCTATTAGTTACCTTAAAACACTAAAAAAGAAAAAAGCAGCTCTTTACAATTTTCACTTATAATACCACAAGAGCTTCAAAATTATCGGGTATTTCGCGATAGGTTCGTTGCAAACAAATGAAGGAGTCAAGTTTTTCAGGTTAAAAAATCACTCGCGCTTCGCGCTCGTGATTTTTCCTGAAAAACTTGACGACTTTATTTGTTTGCAGGGAACCTTGAGGGAAATGCCAGATAATTTTGAAGCTCGTGTGGTATTCGGGGGATTATTTTTCCGTCCCAAATGTCGGCCAATAGAATCTCCAATTTTCACAATTGAATTCAACCTGTCAGTTTGACGTGTGGTTAATTTGACTGGATCATGTTTTGTTTTTTATATATAGCAACTACCAGAGAAAATTTTCAAAAAATTATCAGTATAATACCATGTAGGTTGTACCACGTGACGTCGAATGGTGCAATTCTATTGGTCGATATTTGGGTCGGAAAAATAATCCAGTAAATTAATTTTAAGAATAGCGTTTATAAGAAGTCATGTGCACTGACGTAATATTACTAACTACGGTCAAATGTTACTAAAGTACTCATAAATAAAAAGATTTCCACCTGAAAATTCAGAAGAGCCTGTAATATTTTTAAAAGATGCGGCCTTATTACGCATATTATGTTGCCAAGAAATATGTCAACATTATTTAATTTTATAAGGACAGTAACTAGGAAAAAACCGGCCAAGTGCGAGTCGGGCTCGCGCACGGAGAGTTCCGTACCGTGCGTAGCAAAAAACAGCAAAATATCATGTTTGTTGTAGCGGAGCCCCACTTAAATATTTTTTTTTGTTTTTAGTATTTTTCGTTATAGCGACAACAGAAATACATCATTGTTGAAAATTTCAACTTTTTAGCTATCACGGTTCATGAGATACAGTCTGGTGACAGACAAACGGACAGACGGATAAACAGACAGCGAAGTCTTAGTAATAGGGTCTCGTTTTAAAAAGATATGGAATAAAAATGCATTGATATTGTAGGAAATTTCACGCCGTCTGATCGACACTTTGCGTGACCAGAAGGCTGGCTCGTTTTAAAGAATTAGCATTGCCATTCAACGTGGCAATGCTGCCAGTCTTCTGGGTACATTTCCGGATGACAGCGATGAGGAGGAGTACTTCGACGCCTGAGTGTTGTGTTTTTGTATTATATGTACATAGGTAGGTTTTAATATAAATAGTTTAGTTAATATTTAAGGTTTTGTACATGTATCGTTTAAAGTTTAAACTATAATATCATAACTATAGGCTGACGTTATAATGTTACCATTGCTGGAATTCAGAGCTTCTCTCTAGTGGTTTTTTTTTTTTTACGGTAGGTAAAATCATCCAATGACAAATCCCGCCCTTGGGCGGAGCGGGAAATAGTGTCAGACTCTTACTGACTAAAAACCTACCCTGTTCCTTCCCTGCCTTGGTTCCAGGGCCCTGGTATGCATTTTCATACCTTCCCAGAGCCCCAGACTAGGCCTCGACCCTACTGGGGCCCTACGGTTTACTGACAACTCCTTGAGGCGCACGGGAACAGTGCGCGCCGTAAACGACTTGGGCTTGGTCCGATCTGTTACCGGACAAACGGACAGCGAGCTAGCCATTGCCCGCCGTCCGCAAGCCCGCGTCTACGGTGGCCGGAAATTTGGATCGGAATTACGGCGGCGGCTGCGGCGAGAGCGCCGTTGCCTGATACGGTCAGCCTCCTCCTTTGCTAGCATTACTGCTTCGCAGAAGGAGCCGACCGCCTGCCACTCCTCCTCGCTCCGGAGCATGGCTTGAACTAAGCCCCGGCGCGAGAGATCGCCGCCGATTGCCCCCACGAGGACACGGCGATGCTCTTCCCAAGCGGGGCACACCTCTACCGTGTGCTCCACCGTGTCCACCGGGCGTTCCGCACAGTGACGACACCCGGGCGTCACCTCCGCACGGATCTTGTACAGGTACGGCCCGAACTTGCCATGTTCGGTTAGTACCTGCGCCATGCGGAAGGTTACGACGCCGGGAGGCCTTTCCAGCCACGCCTCAAAGAGGGGCCTTACCGCCTCAATCGTGGCGTGCCCAGCACAGGGTTGCGACAGTCGTTCTCGCCATTTCACCATGAGATCTCGCCGGAACTCTGTCCGCCAAGCCGCGACTTGTCGCGGCAGCGGGGATTCGCCCCGGCGTTGCATCTCCACGCGCAGATCGTGCATGCGTGCAAGGACTGTTGCCTCCAGATCCCATGGTGGCAGGCCAGCAAGGAGGCTCGCCGCTTCGCGGGATACCGTGCGTTATCCCCGAATCATCCGTATGGCCATGACCCTCTGGCAGGCGTTCAGCAGGGCCGCCGGTCGCCTTCGCAACGTCGGCGCCCACACCGGCGCCCCGTAAAGGGCCATGGACCGAACGATGCCAGCGTAGAGCCTCCGGCAGGAGGCGTCTGGACCCCCCAGGTTCGGCAGGAGCCGCTTGAGCGCAGCCGAAGTCCGATTAAGTTGGGGAGCCAAACGTCGGAAGTGCGCCTCGAAGTTCCACCGGCTGTCGAGGACGAGTCCCAGGTACTTCATCGTCGACCCGACGCCGATGTGAACTCATCCTACCGTTTATTGGGAACCCGGTGGTGGCGCGTACCGAGGGCCGTGAAAGTCCCAACTGCTGGATCCTCTCCACGACTGTCGCAACCCCGCGCGTCGCTAGTTCGACCGCCGCCTGGTACGACCGTCTCCGCGCCAGGACCAGCGTGTCGTCCGCGTAGCAGACCACGCTGACCCCGTCGGGGAGGTCGGCGCGCAGCACGTAGTCGTACCCGATGTTCCACAAGGGCAGCCCTAGTACCGATCCCTGTGGGACACCGCACGAAATCTCTCGCCGATTCCATTCTCCCTGATGACCGGGGTAGATAATGTACCTGCTCGACAGGTAGGCCTCGATCACACGACAGAGGTAGTCGGGCACCCGGTGGTACCGGAGTGCACTCCTAATGCTACTGCCCCGGGACACTGCATTCCCCGTCGTGAGGGCTCGCACGCGCATGATAGCGTCCACCGTTGTTCTCTCTAGTGGTAGTAGTTGAGCGATTTGGGCTGCTGCATTGTGTTTCGCGAGTTCGATTCGCGCACGGAACAAAATGTTTGTATGGCCTACAGACACACAGGTGTTCCAAGTCTGGGTAGAATAGAATAGAATAAAACTTTATTGTACAACAAAGAAGTAACACAATCTATAGGTACTTAAACTTAAATCTATGGGTACAATGGCGGTCTTATCGCTGATAGCGATATCTACCAGACAACCTTAATCTTGTGGGTATCTTGTGTATGTGAGTTAATATGTTTGTGAACGTACCTACGAAACAGAATTCATTTCTAGTGTGGCCAATATTAAAAAATAATATGTGTTTTTTTTTTATGGCAGGTAAAATCATACAATGACAAATCCCGTCCTTTCCGGAGCGGAAAGTAGTATCTGACTCTTACTGACTAAAAACCTACCCCATTCTTCGTTGCGTATAATGCCGGGGCTGAGCCTAAAATAATATGTGGTGGTTAATTGCTGTCTCATTTTTCAAAAACTTTATTGCGGATGGCTCGTGTAATAATTTGGACTTACAAAATCAAATATGCTTATCCAACTCCATATTCATTGTATTGACCACCTTTCCAATCAAACATAAAAAATATATAAGAAAATTATCTAACTTTTATGATAAGTAATCCGTATTCATAACCGTACTAATGTACCCTTCGACCTTCATTATGACATCAGACCACTCAATAACCATTCTATACAGGAGCAGTCAAGCCCGACAGTTTTGTATGATGATGGCAGTTAGCCAAGTGGGGTGGGATTATACAGAACCATTTATATTTATTAATTTGAAAGGAACAATTTGTAAGGGCGCAACGCACCGCGTGACGGCAGCACGGTTGCAGCGCTGTCACCATTTTTTTTTTTTTTTTTTTACAACTATCACACGACGTCGTCTAGTCCCAAGCTAAGTAGAACTTGTGTTATGGGTACTAGACAACTGATAAACATACTTATATATTTCTAAATACATACATATTATAGATAAATTACACCCAGACACAGAACAAATGATCGTGCTCATCACATAAACATTTGCCCTGGGTGGGAATCGAATCCACGACCTCCGGTATAGCAGTTAGGGCCACTAACTACTAGACCAACAGGCCAGTCATTATTTCATATAAATAAATAACGCGCGGCCATAGAGCGGTTGTAGCGCGGCAGTCGCTCGTTTTTATTAATATGGAATAACAAAACAGCGCGATGGCAGCGCTGCAGCCGCACTGCAGCTGTGCTGCCGACGTGTGTCACTTTGCGACTAATTTGAAAACGCCCTTATTGTTTTTGAAAAATACTTTCTAGTTCTCGAGGATAATACCACATGTAGCACACTTTTATACACTCTAATTATAAAAAGTAGCAATCATAAATTCATTCATTCGAGCACTAAAATTTTACTTAAATGCACTTAGCTAATGTTTTTATAATATATTAGCTATTCTAATTATAAGCAAATAATAAGGGCATCGCACCATATTGGTACTGCAACGTGCCACCCCCGCAAAAAAGCACGCTAGTAACGTAATCAAGATTTATGAAAATATGTAAAAATTTTATCTTAAAATAATTCTTGTTTAAATATTCTTGATATTTTTTTTTTGTTTTAACATTATTTAAAAATTAATATTACTTCATTGTAGTTGGTACTTAAAAGATCCAAAACACAGACAATGAGAGTCATTATTGTTTTCTTTCAATTAAATCAGAATTATTCATAGGGCCTGTAAACACCACGTTTTTTAAACGCGCTATTGACTTGCGTTTTAGAAACGTTCGTCAACGGCGCGCTTTTATTCTACAGAGCAGTTTGTTGTCGTCTAGATCGATACGCACGCCCGTTGTTGTAATTAGTCCGTACAATTTTCTTTCGCTTGTACCTACAAACGTCGGCAAATTTTCTTCAACCTTCATTTAAAAATAATAACAAAGCGCATCCAATCAATGCTGTCACGGGCGACACTATCTTGCTACTTTTGATGAGCTTCTGCTTGAAAATGCAATATGCCAGCGCGTTTTTATCGATATCGATACGATATCAATACGTGCGTTTTCATCCCGTCTGTATCACTACACACGCACATCTGTATCGATTTAAATACGTACTTGTATTTATATCTACAGGTTTGCAAAGGGTTACAGTCCACGTCTGACTCGCGTGCGTGTTGCGTCTGTATCGCTACAAACGCGCGTCAGCGGCGCGTTTAAAACACGTGGTGTTCTTAGATAAACGGTACGCAAAACATGCACAACTATTCAAAATAACTCTACCCACAACAAAATCAATCCCAGCAAATATCTCTATTTACAAATTCCGAACAAAACTAGACCAACGGCCATAAAGTCATGAAATCCAAACCTAATTCAAAGTAAACCTTTTGAATGTCAAGAACATTGATGTTTGCTGACTAAATCTAAATCCAGTACCTCCCCGAGGGCCAGAGGTGTTCAAAAAGTCCCACGTAGTGGTATAGGTACGTGATACTTGAAGTAGGCATCCAATTTCTAAAGCCGATATTTTATGGAGGTAACGTGTTACTGATCTTGGCTAAGAACTTGAATTTGTGTATGGATATTTTCGTTTGGGCATACAGATTGGGTTTAAGTTTTTTTTTTTTCAAAAAGGAGTATTGTGTAAAACCAGTGGTGGTTACTTTTCAAAAAGTCTGATGCTTGAGTTGGTGGCTGTGATTGAACTAAAATAAACATGAACTTATTTGAGGTAGAAATAAACTGGACCTTGAAGAAGTACAAAAATGACTTTTTAATATTCATTTATATCAAGTAACAAAAGAATTGTTTTAGGTACTCGCAACATCAAATAAATTAAATTATTCTATACAATTTATTTGAATTTTGTGCATAATATTATAATTATAATATTAGTCAGGCAGATATTAAAAGAAATTGCATAAAATTCCAACTCAACTAAATTTCGTTATTACATTAAAATCTAATATAAAAAGGAAATACCACTCACTGATCAATTACGAAATCTCAGAAAGTATAACACCTACCAAAAAAAAAACACCTACCAAAAAAAAAGAACCTGCAAACTTAAAATTTGGCAGGTAGGTTCCTTATAGTGATTTTACGAAACTCCGCCCCTAAGGGGTTAACCCGACTTTCACGCGGGCGAAACCTTTAGTTATATAAACTTTTACACATAATAACAATTTCCTTAGAGAAATTAGAACAACAACATGTCCACCATAGCCATGCCAGAAATAAAAGGCAGTTTGCTCATTCCCTTGAAAAAAAACCCTACTATAACATGGAGGAAACCGCTGACAAATGTGAGTACAGAAAAAAAAATCATATTCGTTCAACATGAAAAAATTAATACCTCATTTCTACTAACAACATAAGAGAACCCGACAGCATTTACATAATGCTTCAAAACCGTCTCGAGAGATCTAAAAATCCGCAAAACCCATATTTTTAAGAGCATTAAATTCATTCAAAGTTGTCGCAGACGTCGACGGCCAAAAACCAGTTGTCACAAGCATTCGAGGCACTTTGGAAATTCCTGGAGAAGGAATACGTTTAGGAGAAACGTCAGGTGGTGCTGCTAAAACGTAACGCGACCCCATTTCCTTACAAAAAGCACGTTGACATGTTGAATAACGTACTGGAGAATATGTTCCAACTAAGTTTGGAGACAGTTTTTCTTTTTGTGAAGTTTAGCGCGCTTTTGAATCAAACATTTGAGCAAATATTTGTAGTAGAGTTGGAGTTTTCGTTGTATTTAACTTGCTATGGAATACATAGATAGATAGATATATTCTTTATTGTACACCAAAAACAACACACACACACACCATCACCCACACACACACACGTCGTCGTCGTTGTCACACATGTTTGTTGTACATGTGTAACAATTTTATCTCTACGATCTTTAGGGTTTGCCAAATGCTCTCTGTATGAAAATAAAATGAATATTTTGCCTGAATATGTATTTGTTAAAATGCAACATGGAGTAACAAAATCATTATTTATTATTATAAATACTATAAATCATGTGTCTTTTATTGATAATATACTAATGCTAATTTCTGAGAGGAAGGCTCAGCCCCGGCATGATAGGCAACGAAGTAACGGGGTTGGTTTTTAATCAGTAAGAGTCTGACACTATTTCCCGCTCCGCCCAAGGGTGGGATTTGTTATTGGATGATTTAACCTAAACAAAAAAAAAACCACCATAGATTATTTTCTTTTTATTTCCACATGTTTTTACTATGATACTATGTTAATCGGTTTATCCTATCCTCTCATACGTATTAATATTGTAACATTCAATATAAAGTAAATTAATTTTATAATTAAAATGTAATCATTTTATTAAAAAAAGGAGTAATCTCGGCGTTTTTTTTACCAATTTTTCGACATAGTAAACAATAAATTGGAACCGTGTATTAGCTCGTAACATTTCATAACATCAGCATTTACTAACTATACAGGTTATTTCTCGAAAACTTCGATTCACAAAGAACTGACACAATGAATAAAATACACATAAAAAAATAGGAACACAAATCAGGACAGAGGAGCAACAAAAGAAATGCAAAAAAAAAACAAAACATTCCAAGTTATAATGAATTAACGAACACACTACTAAATGCTTACATTCAACAAACGGCTTTTACATCTTCGTAAAAACCTCTACAACACTCCGCCTAGTTCGGGCGCATTGCCAAAAGCCGAAACCCAGGTGCCTTCTTAAAATGGACAATTCACTTAATAGCTCTCCAGAGCCCAAGAATTGCTGAGGTCGACCCTTAAATTAAAAAGCATAAGTTAATACCTCGACTAGAACTACAAGTGCTCTTTTAGACAAAAGTTTCACTAAAATCATTTGCATTCTTAAATGAAAAATTAATTGAATACTTTGCGGACGCTTTTAAAGTGGGTAGTAAAATTAAAAAAAAAAGATGAATGGGGACGGTGACAAATGGATGCCGAGTAGTTTTACCACAAATAGAATTGCATAATGAATTTTTTTACGTACTCCAGGACAGTAACATGCATTTTGTATAATTAGTCATTATTAAATACTTATATCGGGTTTCTAAAAGGAGTTTTGTGTGTTGAAAACATCTTAAACAATACTTTAAGCCCAAATGACAGATTTTCAAGCAAAAGTAAATTAAAAGAAATGCTCAACTTTAAATACTTAATTTAGAAATTAGGAAATAATGGAGTCGACATAGGAGATAAATAACCAAGATTCACAAATATAGGAAGTTTCCAAAGAAATGGATGGATGTGCAGGCATCTATTTAAAAATAGGATGATGCACTTGTGGAGTCGAAGATTTAATCTTGAGCATCGACGCCGAGTTGCTAGCCTGTCGGATTTCAACCGGCTGCATTTCGGGGTGTGTGCGTCGCAATTGTACTCGTATAACCTAATTCCGCCTAGCCCGTTCCATCAACGGAACACCAGACGTACGGCAATGCACCACCGGTACATGGTGGACATACCACCTAGATACGCACAAAACGTTTTGGGAATTCACTGTGCGTACAGCCAAGGAATGAAATTCTCTACTGGCATCTGTGTTTCCTGATGGCTTCAATCCGGGAATCTTTAAGTCAAGAGTGAATACGTAAATTGTAGGTAAGTGCGCCCCATCGTCGACCGCGTCGTCACTTTCCATCAGGTGAGATAGCGGTCAAGCGCGAACCTATCAACAATTAAAAAGGAACTAATTATAATATGTATCTGCTATCGTATGCCGCAACGTCTTTCAAAATACTAAACTTCTTGCCATTTATTTATGCTGGGGTCGGCTTTCAATCTAACCAAATCTGTACACATATCAGTGTTTTCTCGGAACGAATAACCTGTGTATCATTCGAAACTCAGGTACTAGGTATCACGATGTGCCTTGATAAGACGTGTGGTGAGACTATTGAGCTTCTGACTACAAAATAATTCACAAAGTATTCCATTAAAATATTTAACAATCCCTCAAAGTACAGTTCAGTTAAAAACCAGCTCCAGAAACGCAAATACTGATTTGCTGAACGTTTCACGGCTGCAACTCTGAAACACACAATGTTGTTTTTTTTTGTTTTAACTTTCTATGTTCCTACGTTGTATGTAACTGTTTGTGCCAAACAGACTTAATTTCTTTTTGTTTTCCTTAATACATAACGACAGAGAGTAGCGAGAGCAGTGGTGGCCGAGTGGCAAAGGGCCCGACTTACGAGGTGTAAGTCGCGGGTTCAAACCCAGCCAGATGCATTACTTTGTGTAATTTATTTCATCACCACTGATCTCAAAATGGTGAAGGAAAACATCGTGAGGAAATTGATATGTCCTAGAACCAAAAATTCGAAGACATGTGACATCCACCAATCCGCACTAGGCCCGCGTGGCCGATTACGGCCCTTTCCTTCTCCTAGAGAGAAGGCCCGAGTCCCAGTTATGGTAAAATTGGCATAACTAGACTAATGCTACATAACGACAAAAATTATAACAGTGTACACAACGCGACGCCGGCACGATGTCACCGCTTGATCGAGAGAGTTTCATAGTTTATTATTAAAGCTGTGAGCAGACGTACACTAAGCGTATAATGACAAATACGCGTCTATGAAGCTACGTGTCCATGGACTGTAGGCCTTATAAAAAAAAAATTGAGAACCGAATAAAACCATTAATCGTTTACGCCCCCATCCACACCAGGCACGTTTCAGGCACTGAACTCACGAAGCGGTTTTCCTCGCGTCCACCGCGGCAGAGGAAACGGCTATTTTATTTCAAAACTCACGAGACAGTAGATTCGCCATCACCGCCGCTACCGCGACGGCTGCGATTTTCGACTGCAGAGCGTGCGGGTGCAAACCGCCGAGGAGACGGCAGGCGACCGCGGCGCCGGTGAACGAAAGCCACGAACAACCACGCACACCGCAGCCAAAAAACGCGTCGTAAAAATTGATTAATTTTTTACATACATATTTGCATTCTACAGAAGCTGCGGGCCCGCAACCGTGGCGGTCGCGGGAAAAAATCGTTTCGTGAGTTCTCTCCCTCACACATCCTGTTAACTTAAAACTTGTACATGACATGTCAGACCCACCCCATAAACATTTAAGGAAATTAAGGTACACACATTGAGGTCATAAACATTCAAATTATGCTAGGGTCCCAGTTTATTGCCAAATCTTGCCACGGAGGTCAGCAGAAAGTCGCGTCTCATGAATAAGGTCTAGTGGTTCAGACACCTTTGGGTAGATAGGTACGTGATGAGAGTGCCGAATTACTGATGTGCTTGAAGACTGGTGTGGAAGATTTTATTTTTTTGTGCAGGAATTTTTCGGTGTAGGACCTAATGAATGAAGGTGGTCTAGACGTCATTTGGAGTAGGGTGGTGAACTTAGTGTCGAAAATGTTTTGTGAACACATTTACTGTGCGTAAGGATAAGAAATAGAATTTTCTGCCGGAGTGCCGCTATTCTGACTCACTCCCCTTTTTTTTTGCACCCCATTTTTTTTTCGAAAGAGTTATCGGGGAGTTTCCTACCGGTCTTTCTCTTTATGAAAAACCCAATTGGAACCATGCACTAGCTCCTGATGTTTAAAGTGCTCACGTAGGCCAATATAAAATAAAATATGTTAAATTCAATGGAACCAAGACGTACCATTGAATTTAACATATTAAGTATGTACCTTGAAGACTTATGCATTTGGACCTCTCTGGCTGTATTTGAAAAATCACGTTTGTTGTATGAATTATTAGGCCTACCTAAATTTTCTTTTATTCTATTTTTTGTATTTGTTATAGCGGTAGCACAAATATATAATTTGTGAAAATTTCAACTACCTAGCTATCACGGTTCATGAGATACAGCCTGGTTACAGACAGTCGGACAGTTGAATCTTAGTGCTGGTGTACTCGTAGTGTTGATGCCGTTTTTATCCTTTGGTTACGGAACCATAAAAAGAAATCTATACTAATATTATGAAGAGGTAAAATTTGTAAGTTTGTATGTAGGGGGTAATCTCTGGAACTCATGACCCAATTCTAAAATAAAATTTTACACCGGTAGAAAGCTACATTATTCCTGAGTGCTATAGGCTATAAATTATTTTTATAACATATATATTAACTGAGCTATCACAATATTTGTCTTGCAAGTCGGAAAAAAATACCTCATAAAACTGAATTATTTGCGTGCTCTGCCTAGAGAGTTGCTTAAAATTAAAAACAATGTATGGCAACCTGATTCGTCTTAATTATATCTACAAAAAAGTCCGCGATACCATATTCCTATCTTTTATATGTTATCTTTTATACTTCTTTATTTGCATTAAAAAAGTATTTTTTCGGCATACTTACGTTTGGTTGATTATTTGAGCAACGAAATATTAATTCTTGTCACAATAAATTATTTCAGTATCACAAGGACATCATACAGATAAGATTTACAGTATGTCAATTGGTCATATAGTTTCGGAGATAATATAAAATTACTAAAACGTAAAATGCCACTAGCACAACTTTCATTCGTAGAGCTCTAGATCTATCATGCTTTGTGCGGACGTTTTATCCATTTGCCCATAGATGGCGTTCTGCAAATACGTCATTTTTCTGAATCGCGGTGTTTTTTTTTTTCTGTATCGCGGTGTTAAGATTTTCCGTGGATTGATGACCCTCTCGAATTATTGTGCCCACGTTGTCGTTAGTTGGTGTTCAAATTGTTGCATGCCAGTCTGTTGCTTATTGGTTTCGGTTGTTTCGTTCGTTTCGTAAAAGTTCGTGCCGTAAAGGCGACTAAGGGATAATTTACCTTGAGCAGACAAGAGAACTTCGGTAATCTTCGAACTTACTGATCCTATTCCAAAATTTATTTTACTAATGGGAAGGTACAGTAATGTCGAGTGTAAACTTATGTTAAAACAAGAAATTTTCCGCGGACGAAGTCGCGGGCAGAAGCTAGTACACAATAATTCGAGTGATTTTTAAAATAATGTAAGGGAGTTAGATATATCATAGGAATAAATATAACACTAATAGACGTATTAGCCCTTTTTTACTGTCTTTGATCCCTAAGTATATACTTAAGAGCGGGTTCTAGTGCCGCATGTAGGTATCAATTCGGTATCGCGTTCCCCACCAATTCGGCGACGCAGCGAGTGGCAAGTCGATCGCGCTGACCGTGCGCGACATTGGTACGTATTTAGCGTGCGCTTGGTTAGCGTCACAGTGTAGGGTAATGCAGTGTGTAAGGTATAACTTAATTACTCTTGGGTATGAAAGAAAAATATAGTTGATTTTGTGTATTAACCGTACCTATATGTAATAAAAAGTTATAATAATCATTTAGAAAAATAATAAAATAATAAAAATGGTAAAAATTTAAAAAGACAACTTATAAATATAATATGGTGGATGAATCATTGTCGGGAGTGGGACGCATAAAACAAATGTCATAATTTCACTAGGTAAGTATAATTATTATTATGCATAATGTAACACTCAGATGGTAGATGTCCAGTCACACATACAGTTAGATCTGTTGGAGTGGTGGATCAAAATTAATTAGACCAGTGGTAATTGATAAATGATAGTACGTTTATTTCCGTTTAGAACACAGACAGAATTACAGTTTCACATTTTGTAAGAAGAAAAGACAGTGACGCCATGACAGACAATATTCTTTTTTTTTTTAAATTATGGAACAGTGCTAATGTTGCCACATGAAAAACAAGATTATAATATTTATTACAGATTACAACACGCCTCCTTAAATTTAAAATCTTGTTTTGTATTACTCTTACCTTGCTATTGCTAAGAAAACATATTTAAATTAATTTTAACCCTAATCTATTTTTCACAAACTTGGACTTATCTAAACTTTTAGTTAACATGTCTGCTAAGTTAAACTTTGTATCAATTTTTACAATATCAATTATACCCTTTTCATAATTTTCATTTATATAATGATATTGAACTTCAATATGCTTTGAATTTTTAGTAAAATTACCATACTTAGCAATCGAAATTGCACCTGAATTATCTTCATACAGTTTTATAGGTATATCAAATTTAACACTGAATGACTCACTTAACAAGTTTCTGATAAAAAGTACTTCAGTCACTGCTTCTGACATAGCAGTATATTCTGCAAAAGTTGAACACTTAGTTACTGTATTTTGTTTATGAGTTTTCCAAAAAATTAAGTTTCCAAATAATCTAACTACAAAACCTGTTGTAGATTTTCTGTCTACATTATCTCCTGCATAGTCAGAGTCTACCATACAATCTAAAATTTCAGAGCTTACATTATCATAGTATGTTAACTTTAAATCCTTAGTCTTATACAGATATTTTAAGATTCTCATTGCATATTTGTAATGAGTTCGGTCATAACAACTTTGAAATCGACTTAAGTAATTTACACTGTATGCTATATCTGGCCTAGTGCCTGTACTGATATACAATAATTCACCAATTATACTCCTATACTTTATACTATAATCTACTTCTCTAGCTTGTTCTAATTTTAAGTTTGTTTCCATAGGAGTATCATATAACTTACAATTTTCTAAATTGTATTTTACAACCAAAGACTCAATATATTTTGTTTGACTTAAGGTCATTTTATTACTATCTTCATTATAGTCAATATCTATACCAATATAATTTTTTATTTTTCCCAAGTCTTTGATAGCAAATTTTTTTAATAAACTAATTTTACTTCTTCTATTTTACTTTTATTTTTACAACAAATTAGGAGATCATCGACAAATATTAATATATATATTGGATCTTTGTTTGCATTATTGACATATAAACAGTAATCATAGTTACTTCTAACAAAATTCAATTTTTCAATAAATTTGTTGAAACAATCATACCACACTCTTGGGCTCTCTCTGAGACCATAGAGGGCTCTTTGCAGTTTGTAAACTTTATTATCTCCAGTTTCATAACCCTTTGGTTGTTCTATATAATTATACTTCTGATTTTACATAACCATTTAAAAATGCTGTCTCAACATCCATTTGTTCTATAAATAAATTATTTTTGCAACTAAATAATAAAATTTTTAATGTTTGCATTTTTCCTACTGGTGAATAAACATTTTCAAGATTGTCCTTTTGCTGAAATCCTCGTACAACTAATCTAGCTTTGTAAACATTATTACTTTTCCTTTTAAAGACCCATTTGACATCAATAACTTTTTTATCTTTTGGACGTTCAACAATTTGCCATGTATTATTTTTATTTAAGCTATTTATTTCAGAGTCCATCGCTACTTGCCATTCCTTATAATCATGGGAGCTCATCGCCTCCTCAAATGTATTTGGTACATTTGCATCAATGTAATTTACATATATAAAATGTGATACTGGATAACCATATCTGGAAACTGGATTTCTCTTTCTTTTAGACCTTTCTTCTATTACAAGCTCATTCTTTTTATTATTGAAATTATCCACAAGATCATCATTAACCATATTTTCTACAGTATTATTAGAATTAGTTTCATTTGCATCTACATAGTCTTCTTCAATATCATTTGTGCCTATTTCATCTATATTTGAAGCTTTATTTTCCAAATCCCTATCCTTTTCATCATCAAGTTTTTCTAAGCAAATTAATTGAGTATTTTCTTCAACTACCTGAACATGTCTAGCATTAATTATTCTATTATTTAATAAAACTCTATAACCATTTTCATTATAACCTACTAGCACTCCTAGTCGGGCTTTATCATCCCATTTACTTTTTCTTAAAACTTCAGGAACTCTAACAAAAACTCTACTTCCATAAATTTTTAAATGTTCAACATTTGGTTTAATACTGAAAAATATTTCATAAGGAGTTTTATTTTTAACTGTATTAGCAATGGTTCGGTTTTTTAGATATGCTGCTGTTTTTATAACTTCAGGCCAATACCTTCTGTGTATTTTAGCTTCTCTCATTAAGCACCTACCTATGTCCATGACAGACCTATTATACCTTTCCGCTACTCCATTTAATTCATGGACGTAGGGTGGACATGGTAACAACTCTATTCCTTTGTGTCTAATGAAATTATAAATATCTCGATTTAAATATTCTTTGCCATTGCCGCACTGTAATTTCTTAACTTTTTTATTGAATTTATTTTCTACTAAATTAACAAACTCTATAAAACAACTTGCGGTTTCTGCTTTGCTTTTAATACAAAAAATTCTAGTGCATTTGCTATAGTCGTCGATAAATGTCAAAAAATATTTTTCTCCACCATAACCAGTTGTGCTATGTGGGCCATTTAGATCTGTATGAATCAATTCTAAAATTTCAGTAGTCTTTGTTCTATTATTTTCAAAAGGTACATTAGCCATTTTGCTTTCAATACAATTTGAACATTTCATTTCTTTATTTTCAATCTTATCTGGCAAACCGTCTACTAATTTATTATTAATTAACTTGTTTAAGTATTGGAAATTCACATGGCCAAGTGCTCTATGCCATTTTTCTTTATTGGTTAATGTTATGGAATTTACATACATATTATCATTGTCAGTTTTTGAAACAAAGCTTTTTACCCAATACAAATTGTCTATTTTATTGGCAACAACTATTAATTGTCTTGACTGATTATAGATTTTTGCATTTTCATTTCTTGCTACTATTGTGCAGTGTTTGGTTATTTTTGAAACGCTTAACAAGTTTTGTTTAATATCTTTTACAAAATAGACATTTTTTAAATCAATGTATTTTTCATTATAATAATTTTTGAAAGCGACTTTAACGGTGCCTACTTTTGTAGCTTTTAACACTTTACCATCTGGTAGTTTCACATCAATGGGAATTTTTAAATCTATATAATTAGAAAAACATGTATCATTCTTTATAATATGATCTGTACACCCACTATCTAACAACCAATGAATTTCGCTATTGTTATTATATTCCTTTTCACTACACCCCATTACCTGGTTTACTTCTGGATTATATACTTGAGCAGTCCACGACTCTGCCACAGAACCATCTTGCTGAGTGCTTGACGACTCACTTCTGGGATGACTTTGACCTCTGCCTCGGCCACGTCGATGAAAAACACCTCTGTTGGTACCTCTTTGTTGTCCTTGCTGGCGTTGACTGGTTGGATTTCTTCCTGGATAGTTTTTCTGACCATGCAAACAGTCCTTTTTGAGATGGCCGGTCTTTCCACAGATAAAACATTGTGTTTTAGTTTTAGTTGAGAATGTACTCATATTGTTTTTCTTGTCCGGGTCACTACTGGTCATATTTTTCTCTTTTATTTTAGACTTCACATAATCTACTGTTCTTTGTTCTTCTGGGATAACATCAATAAAATCTCCGATATAACTGTAACTTGGAGGTAAAGCTCTGAGCAAGTATCTCATCTTCTCAGGTTCATTTATATTTCCACCTGCCGCTTTGAAATCATTTATTGTTTTCTCGAAATCGACAAAGAAATCTTCTACTGTATTGTAATTGTTTAGTTTTATTTCTTCAATTTTTCCTCTACATATAATTTGCATAGCAGTAGACTGCGTTAAATACATCTTGTCAAACTTTCTCATCATATCATAAGCTGTCGTACACTCGCTAATGTATTCTAATTGTTTATCCGAAATTGTACTCATTATTATAGTCCTTGCTTTTAAATCCATTTTCTTCCAAGCGGCGTCTTGATCTTTGAACTTGGAAGGCATCATGCAAATGGCGGGCTCGTTACATTCTTTGTATTCCAATAAGGTTAATAACCTTGATTTCCAACTTGAATAGTTCACACCATCAAAAATAGGCATCATTATGTCTTCTATTTTAGCTTGTTTAGCCATTTTGGATGAAATATATAAATCGATGGGTGATAACAGCGTCTTTTCTTTTTGACTCAAAACTTTGCACGAGGCGCGAACTAAAACTTTTACTTAGAAGCGGCCGGTTTTTGGAACTCACTATTTTTGCTTATTTTACCACTCAACCACGCTCTGCTACCATGTTGGAGTGGTGGATCAAAATTAATTAGACCAGTGGTAATTGATAAATGATAGTACGTTTATTTCCGTTTAGAACACAGACAGAATTACAGTTTCACATTTTGTAAGAAGAAAAGACAGTGACGCCATGACAGACAATATTCTTTTTTTTTTTAAATTATGGAACAGTGCTAATGTTGCCACATGAAAAACAAGATTATAATATTTATTACAGATTACAACAAGATCCAATCAAATCCTATCAAATCCAATCGAAACCATTCAAAACCAATCGAATCCAATCAAATCCAATCCAATTCTAGTCGAATTCAATCGAATCCAATCGAATCCAGTCGAATCCAATCGAATCCAATCGAATCCAATCGAATCCAATCGAATCCAATCGAATCCAATCGAATCCAATCGAATCCAATCGAATCCAATCGAATCCAATCGAATCCAATCGAATCCAATCGAATCCAATCGAATCCAATCAAATCCAATCGAATCCAATCGAATCCAATTGCATACAGTCGTATCCTATCGAATCCGATCGATTCCAATCGAATTCAATCGAGTCCAATCGAATCCAATCGAATCCAATCGAATCCAATCGAATCCAATCGAATCCAATCGAATCCAATCGATTCCAATCGAATCCAGTCGAATTCAATCGAATCCAATCGAAGCCATGCGGTTCCAACAGAATCCAGTCAAATTCATACGAATCCAATCGAATCCAATCGAACTCAATCGATACCAAGCGGATCCAGTCGAAGCCAATCGAATCCAATCGAATCCAGTCGAAAACCATCGAATCCAGTCGAAAACAATCCAATACAATCGAATCAAATCGAATTCAATTGAAACCAGTCAATCGTATCCAAACGAATACATTCAAATCCAATCGAACCCAATCGAAGCCAAGCGAATCCAATCGAATCCAATCGAATTCAATCGAATTCAGTCGAAACCAATCGAATCCATTTCTTGCTACTATTGTGCAGTGTTTGGTTATTTTTGAAACGCTTAACAAGTTTTGTTTAATATCTTTTACAAAATAGACATTTTTTAAATCAATGTATTTTTCATTATAATAATTTTTGAAAGCGACTTTAACGGTGCCTACTTTTGTAGCTTTTAACACTTTACCATCTGGTAGTTTCACATCAATGGGAATTTTTAAATCTATATAATTAGAAAAACATGTATCATTCTTTATAATATGATCTGTACACCCACTATCTAACAACCAATGAATTTCGCTATTGTTATTATATTCCTTTTCACTACACCCCATTACCTGGTTTACTTCTGGATTATATACTTGAGCAGTCCACGACTCTGCCACAGAACCATCTTGCTGAGTGCTTGACGACTCACTTCTGGGATGACTTTGACCTCTGCCTCGGCCACGTCGATGAAAAACACCTCTGTTGGTACCTCTTTGTTGTCCTTGCTGGCGTTGACTGGTTGGATTTCTTCCTGGATAGTTTTTCTGACCATGCAAACAGTCCTTTTTGAGATGGCCGGTCTTTCCACAGATAAAACATTGTGTTTTAGTTTTAGTTGAGAATGTACTCATATTGTTTTTCTTGTCCGGGTCACTACTGGTCATATTTTTCTCTTTTATTTTAGACTTCACATAATCTACTGTTCTTTGTTCTTCTGGGATAACATCAATAAAATCTCCGATATAACTGTAACTTGGAGGTAAAGCTCTGAGCAAGTATCTCATCTTCTCAGGTTCATTTATATTTCCACCTGCCGCTTTGAAATCATTTATTGTTTTCTCGAAATCGACAAAGAAATCTTCTACTGTATTGTAATTGTTTAGTTTTATTTCTTCAATTTTTCCTCTACATATAATTTGCATAGCAGTAGACTGCGTTAAATACATCTTGTCAAACTTTCTCATCATATCATAAGCTGTCGTACACTCGCTAATGTATTCTAATTGTTTATCCGAAATTGTACTCATTATTATAGTCCTTGCTTTTAAATCCATTTTCTTCCAAGCGGCGTCTTGATCTTTGAACTTGGAAGGCATCATGCAAATGGCGGGCTCGTTACATTCTTTGTATTCCAATAAGGTTAATAACCTTGATTTCCAACTTGAATAGTTCACACCATCAAAAATAGGCATCATTATGTCTTCTATTTTAGCTTGTTTAGCCATTTTGGATGAAATATATAAATCGATGGGTGATAACAGCGTCTTTTCTTTTTGACTCAAAACTTTGCACGAGGCGCGAACTAAAACTTTTACTTAGAAGCGGCCGGTTTTTGGAACTCACTATTTTTGCTTATTTTACCACTCAACCACGCTCTGCTACCATGTTGGAGTGGTGGATCAAAATTAATTAGACCAGTGGTAATTGATAAATGATAGTACGTTTATTTCCGTTTAGAACACAGACAGAATTACAGTTTCACATTTTGTAAGAAGAAAAGACAGTGACGCCATGACAGACAATATTCTTTTTTTTTTTAAATTATGGAACAGTGCTAATGTTGCCACATGAAAAACAAGATTATAATATTTATTACAGATTACAACAAGATCCAATCAAATCCTATCAAATCCAATCGAAACCATTCAAAACCAATCGAATCCAATCAAATCCAATCCAATTCTAGTCGAATTCAATCGAATCCAATCGAATCCAGTCGAATCCAATCGAATCCAATCGAATCCAATCGAATCCAATCGAATCCAATCGAATCCAATCGAATCCAATCGAATCCAATCGAATCCAATCGAATCCAATCGAATCCAATCGAATCCAATCGAATCCAATCGAATCCAATCAAATCCAATCGAATCCAATCGAATCCAATTGCATACAGTCGTATCCTATCGAATCCGATCGATTCCAATCGAATTCAATCGAGTCCAATCGAATCCAATCGAATCCAATCGAATCCAATCGAATCCAATCGAATCCAATCGATTCCAATCGAATCCAGTCGAATTCAATCGAATCCAATCGAAGCCATGCGGTTCCAACAGAATCCAGTCAAATTCATACGAATCCAATCGAATCCAATCGAACTCAATCGATACCAAGCGGATCCAGTCGAAGCCAATCGAATCCAATCGAATCCAGTCGAAAACCATCGAATCCAGTCGAAAACAATCCAATACAATCGAATCAAATCGAATTCAATTGAAACCAGTCAATCGTATCCAAACGAATACATTCAAATCCAATCGAACCCAATCGAAGCCAAGCGAATCCAATCGAATCCAATCGAATTCAATCGAATTCAGTCGAAACCAATCGAATCCAATCGAATCCAATCGAATCCAATCGAATCCAATCGAATCCAATCGAATCCAATCAAATCCAATCGAATCCAATCGAATCCAATTGCATACAGTCGTATCCTATCGAATCCGATCGATTCCAATCGAATTCAATCGAGTCCAATCGAATCCAATCGAATCCAATCGAATCCAATCGAATCCAATCGAATCCAATCGAATCCAATCGAATCCAATCGATTCCAATCGAATCCAGTCGAATTCAATCGAATCCAATCGAAGCCATGCGGTTCCAACAGAATCCAGTCGAATTCATACGAATCCAATCGAATCCAATCGAACTCAATCGATACCAAGCGGATCCAGTCGAAGCCAATCGAATCCAATCGAATCCAGTCGAAAACCATCGAATCCAGTCGAAAACAATCCAATACAATCGAATCAAATCGAATTCAATTGAAACCAGTCAATCGTATCCAAACGAATACATTCAAATCCAATCGAACCCAATCGAAGCCAAGCGAATCCAATCGAATCCAATCGAATTCAATCGAATTCAGTCGAAACCAATCGAAACCAATCGAAGCCAATCGAATACAATCGAATCAAATAGATCCAATCGAATCAAATCGAACCCAATCGAATTCAATCGAATCCACGCGGTTCCAATTGAATCCAGTCGAATCCAATCGAATCCAATCGAGTCCAATCGAATCCAATCGAATCCAATCGAATCCAATCGAATCCAATCGAATCCAATCGAATCCAATCGAATCCAATCGAATCCAATCGAATCCAATCGAATCCAACCGAATCCAGTCGAATCCAATTTAAATTTGAAGTACCATGGAGCATTTTTATTTTAATAGGTTACAACTTGTTTGACATTAAAAGCATGGCAGTTGAGAGTTTGTCATGCTCACTAAAATGTCTCGCTGATGGTGGCACGTGTTATTGGGTCATTCGGTTCCCTTCAAAATGGTTGAGCTGAGTGGGGCTGAGGCACGCGTCATGCTCGTGAACGGGCGCCGTCAGTAGGGACTGGTCATCTCTTAGCTGCCAGTAGCTCAATTCAATTTCTATTTTTTTAATTAGTTCATTTTATTTTTTTATTACTTATCTGCATTGTGCTCACATAATAGAAGCGACAAGAAAAATGTAACCAAGATTTATGTAACTCATAATATGATTTTAAAAGAGTGTCCATGGAGTTTCTTGCACGTTCTTCTCCATAGAGATCTACGCTTTGGAACGTGCAATTTAGCTTCACTTTTTTTTTTTTGGACTGACCGACATTTTGACAATTCAAAAGTGCCTGTAATTGGTCTATTTGAAATAAACTATTCTGATTCTGATTCTGATTCTGAAATCCAGTCGAATCCTGGTGAATCTTATCGAATTCAATCGAATCCAATCGTATCGATTAGAAAATCCTGTCGAGTCCATTATAATCCTGACGAAACCATTAGAATTCAATCCTATCTTTCTAATTAATTTAATCCAATAGAACCCTATCGAATCCAATCAAATCCAGTCGAATCAATTCGATTTTTATCGAATCTAATTAAATTCTATCGAACCCAATATCAAATCCAATTGAATTTAACGGGGCGGAGCAGTAACCCGGTGTACGCGGCAAATAAGTTGAACCATTTGCTGTGGTTGCGCGCGGCCCCCTTCTTCAATTGGGACCTGAAAAACGGTTACTGCGCATTCAATATCGACCGTCATGATGGTTCAATTTTTATGACGAGGATTATAACTGATTTTTGGGTCTCAGCCGAGGTGGGGTGGCTGCGCGTAGCCGTGATAAATGGTTCAATTCGAGCAACTAAGATAATCTCATAAAGACAAACACGTTTGAAATTTCAGATTTGTGATTTTTTTTATCTAGCCAATTTATTGATACCATATTTTGGTTTTTGGCAAGCCCTTAGTCATATGTTCAATTTTAATAAAATAATTTTTCATGGTGTTCTCTTTTATATTTGTGGACTTCCATAGGTTTAAAAAAGTTCAAAATGAGTAGAACCTGGCCTTAAAGTTTAAAAATTTTCTTTGTGTTAAAACAAAAATATACTTAACTTTTCCAGACAAAATAATCGCTAAAATGGTGTCTTAATACATTAAGTCAAGCATTAAGGTCTTACATTTCATCAGAAACTGAAAAAGTAATGAGGATAAACGGGGAAATATGAAAAATTACTGTCAACGTAAAACATCTTGTATTTACATCAAATACTTAAAAGCCTCTTATTTTATTCTGAATATAATTTCGAATAATTTACGTGTTGTGTTCATCTTTCTTTGTATTTTTGATTATTTTATTGTACACCTATAATGGAAGAATAAAGTATATATCACTAAATAAGATGATTTACATATACTTTATTACAGATATACATATATTATATTGTGATAGATACACAGTTTGAGCTTATAAATTAAAATATACAATGGGGGCCTTATCGCTTTTTGCGATCGCTTCCAGGCAAACTGGAATAGAGAGAGATTGTCTGGACCTAAAATGGGGTTGCACTTGGTGCATTTGAAAAATAAAACAAAAACACAATAAACAAATATTAAGACTAAAATAGATACATAAATACATACATACTAAAAATATAGGTAAGAAAACAAGTGACGACTATAATTACTATAGTTAAAAACGAAACATAGTATACTCGTAACATAATTAATATACAGGGATAAGTAATATTCTTTTACTACTCTTTTAAATATAGTGAGTAATTGCGCGCGCTTTATTGATACTGGCAATGCATTCCACTTGAACAGTAAAGGACTTATCAAGGCATTTTGAGTCTCATGTTATCTGATGACCTATTTGTATTTGTATTTCGAGCTGGTGTCCGCAACTCCACGACTAAAGCGCGTATTTTTTTGCGTACAAAATACGCGCTTTTGTAGAAATTTCGTGTGCGAGTCAGAGAGGAATTCAAACCGTTCCTTAAGATAAAGAGGGGTGAAATGGGAAAATAGAACATTACAAAACAGGAAAAGAATATAAGCATTCCGGCGAAGGCGAATAATAATTGGCAACCACTTGAATTTAACACGGAACTCGGAAACATGAACATATTTGCGTAAGCCGAATATGAAACTTATACAAAAATTTTGAAGGCGCTCAAGTTTATCTAATTGTACTTCAGTGAGGTCAAGATAGCAGGCTGGCGTCAGCATAATCAACGATGGGTAGAAGAAGAAATTGAGCAAGCGCAATCTTGATAGCAGACGGCAGAAAATTACGCAGTGTCGTCTCAATGTATTTTTATAATTTATTTGATTGTATCAATTTTTATTAAATTCCGTTTTAATCGTTTTTGGCATTCATTTTTATTTAAATTTATTAATCAATTGTAAATAAGCGTTTCATTTTTTATGCATATTTTTATTTTTTTTATTTTCTGAATATATCTGATAAAAGTATTTTTTTTCTCGCTGTATTTGCCCACATTTATTTACTACCGTAAAATGCAGTTTTATCAGCCTATAAGAATAAATCAAAGTATCGTGTCCATATCAACATTAGTAATTATAATATTGTTGCAAATGTCCGTTAAAAAAAAAAAGTTTTCAAATGCTTCTATCATAATAACGTTTCTTTTAAAGAAAGGCACTTACAGAAGATGCTTTTTTATTTTTAATAATATTCTTGTTATCAACCAGACACTTAAAACTAATTGGCTATTAGACATAAAGCGGAGAGAACCTATTAACGTTGCAAGCATTTTGAAAAGAAAAAATACTCACTCGAAAACTGCCTCTTATCGCAATACGACTAGGTTCAACATGACATTTAAATTACCCGCGTGCTTTTTTTAATATAACAAAATAACACTCCTTTTTTGGGGGCAGTCGTGTAACAAGTGCTTTTTCATTCCTATTTCAGCCAACAAATTAACAATTAACTGTGTTTAAAATTCAAGTATATTTGAATTTTTGTATTTTTAATATTAGAATGTATACGGTTTGATATCTTTGCTTCTCCTTTAACCTGCAAAGGTTATGCGCTGGGAAAAAAGGATACCTAATACAAGTATTAACTAACTTATTCATTTGTGATAGTTGTGAAATAAATGTCGAAGATTTGAGAAGAATCCTTCAGATTCTACGCCGCCAGATATTGTGATGGATGGAAAAATACTTGCGATAGCCTGCTGCCATGAAATCAAAACTATGTACTTTGTATGTCGACTTTGGAAAATTTTCTTCATTACAAAATGAACAAAAATGTGTCGTAATTATCCGATGGAAGATATATATTGGTGGAATTTTCATCGTATTTCTTATTAAGTGTATTAAAAAACATCATTTGATACACGTGGAGATTTGTCACTGCAGCACTCGGCTCCATAGCACTCTCGCCTCTACGGCTGGGGTGAATTTCACCTCAGTTGCAATGACAAACTCCTCCACTTGTATCAAATTGTACTAATAATAAAATTCCTACTAAGCATTTCTCATAGCATGTCTGAATAAAGTCATATTTTCAAACAAAAACTGTTTTATTTTAGGCAAAAAGGCTAAAAATACAAATGGCTTTAGTCAGTAAAAGTCTGTTACATCTTTCCGCTCTGGCCTAGAGCGGGATAAGCTATTGGATGATTTTCCACCTAAAAAAATATCTGAAAAGAATTATCTTCAAACAAAAAACGAGGACTGTTTTATTTCAAGCAAAAATGCTGTAAGTGTCACACACTTTATTATGTCCTAAGGGGGACTAAGAAGACTGCACTAATCCCCCTTCGTGCAATAATAAGCATGCCCCCGAATTTAGTGGGGTACTACAAGATTTTTTTTGCTTGAATATAAAAGCACTGGATGAAAGTATAAGCTGCTGAGAGCACTTCCATTTATACACATTTTTTTTTTATGGTGAGTTTTTTTCTTTACGAACTTTTACCTACCTATAACTGAACGTATATAATTTTTCATGAGTGTACACTATCAGAGATAAAATATGCCTGCTGTGTCTGACCACCGCTATGTTCGTTTTTGCTTGTACTCGAAATGAAAACTTCAAAGGTTTGGTTTGGTGTCGCGTCGCAGTATTCTAGCGAAAATATTTTTTAAGTGACCAGGCAGAAATGACCGCGATGGTACAAGGTGGCCTTTGACTCATTGGTTATCTTCCAGGGTTGAATGTACTAAGCCTGTGGATTTTTTTAAAAGTGTTACTGGGCCCCAGGAACGTAAAAGGCAAGTAAATTTGTTTTAGTCAGTAATATTTGACACTCATTTTCGCCCCACACAGAGCAGAAACCACCATACCACACCCCACATACCACACACCACACCACACCACACCACCACACACCGTGTGTTTACCACATATTTTTATGGCTTATTTCCTAAGCCGAAGGTAGACTGGAAGCCCTTCCGCATGATACAGGTCCTCACCGTGCATGGTAAATTCCGGAGGTTCCTGAACCTGATTCGTGCGGAAGAAACGCTTGGGTTTCATCATTATTTGGGTTGCCTGGAGGGACACGGTGGAACATACGGTGAAGGAGTGCCCTGCTTGGGCGATGCACCACCGGGTCCTCGTAGGCGTTCTCACACCGGGCTTTCGTAAAGGCCATAGTCCAAAGCGAGGAGGAATGGCAGGCAGTCGCCTCCTTCTGCGAAGCAGTAATGCTATCGAAGGATGCGGCCGTCGCATACGAAAACAGACTTCCTAATGACCCAACCACCGGAACGCCCACCCCGATTTCCAGTCACCGTGAGCGTGAGCTTACGGACGACAAACAATAGGTAGCTCGAAGTCCAGCCATCCGGTAACCGGAACGAGCCCGAGTCGTCGAAGGCGCGTAGTGTTTCATGCGCGCCTCAAAATGTCAGCAAATTCGTAAAGGCTCTGGCCATACTCATTGCTTAGCTAGCTTACAGGTACCATGTATTGACTGCTGATAGGAAACCCAGGGTTTTGGAATGCTAA
Source organism: Leucania comma (assembly GCA_958295575.1). Taxonomy (NCBI): domain Eukaryota; kingdom Metazoa; phylum Arthropoda; class Insecta; order Lepidoptera; family Noctuidae; genus Leucania; species Leucania comma. The sequence continues at coordinate 19,158,080 of OY282470.1, read as the reverse complement.
GCAAGGAAGGAACATAGGTGTGATTTTAGACAGTAAAAGTCTGAAACCGCTTCAAAGAGGAAGCAGTCGTTGGATGATTTCTCACCTTAAAAAAGACAGAAATAGTGTGTAAGACACAGTTCTTATCTTCACAGGTTATTTTTAATCATTAATTTTTCTTCGCAGAGACTGATAGGGCAAATTTTTTAATGTCTAACAAGATTGTGGAATTATTCAAAAAAGCCCTGTACGGTAAAGGGCTACTAAAGAAACAGGGATTGGTTTTAGTCAGTAAAAGTTTGTCACTCTCTCTTGGACCACCTAGAGAGGGAGGATTTATTTAAATATTTTTGACACACAGAAAAGAGGGGGTGATTTCGTATATCACCAGCTATGAAATCGCAAAAAAGAAATCAATCACAGCTAAATTGAGAGCTAAACAAACGCTGTTACTTAAAAAAAATTGCAGAATCATTTTTGTTCAAAACAATATGACATAATACTGTTATTGCGTAACATCAATAGACTTTATTTCTTTATATATCAAAAGGAAATGTTTCGTAAAGCGTACACTTTTCATTTATCTGTCAATACTCTTCAAACATTACCGTCCCATAAAATTATTTACGTAAAGACATGAATTCAATATATGTACGTAGGTGGTGTGGGGCCGTGTGTTTATTTTGATTACATCCTGTGTATTCAGAAAGGACACCGTAATAGCTTTTTATTGGAAAAATAAAGAATACTTAACTACCTGTCAATCACACATTGCATGCCGCTAATGAGATAAATATATGTACGTACATCTCCCGCTCTGGGTGAAACAAGAGGGAGTGTCAGATTTTTATTAACTAAAATTCAATTGTGTTCCTTTAGTTGCCTTTTGCATTCAAAGGCCACGAAAACTCTTCTAAACATTCCCGCAATCCAAAACATAGGCGCCGTGAATATCATTTTTAAAGCAGGTATGGAACTTCCCAGCCACCGCCGGGATTCCGATTCCGATTTCTGGTCACCGTAAGCGCGGGCTTTCGGACGGCGAGCAATGGGTAGCTTACCGTCTGATCGTCCGGAAACTGTCTGGACTGAGCCCAAGTCGTTGACGTCGCGTTTAGTTCCACGCGCGCCTCACGGAGTTATCAGCAAGCCGTAAGGGCCCGGCAGGATCAAAGCCTACTGAGGCGTTGAAACGGTTTCTGAAAAGAATGTTCGGCCCCGGTATAAAAGGCAGAGGAGGAATAGGAGTGGGATTTTAGTCAGTAAAAGTCTGACACTATATCCAGCCCTGACCGAGGGCGCGGAGATATCATTAGATAATTTTCTCACCGAAAAAAAAAGGTATGGAACATGAAAGTAATCATCTCCTTTCTAGTCTTTTTCCACCTAGCTTGGGTTTGGCTTCTAATTCAACTAGGTGCGGCTGAATACCCGAAACATGAAGCAGTCCTCCACAACTCAGGTACTGGCTAACACGATGCTCTTTGAACCGACTAATAGTCAGACTTTCTGCTGTCTGACTACCCGCAACCGACAATCTATGAACTACAACCGGAGCCAAGGGCTGTACGTGCTTTTCGAAGCTCAGGGTGTACAAGTATAAAATGAAATATTAAAATTGGCCCGGTTTCAAACAGTCAAACAAAAACATAACTAAACACAGCGTGGAATTTGAAAGTAATCACAAAACAATTATTTGTTCTCCACCACAATAAACATTGGCTATAGATGCCAAATCACAATACTTACATAAATCTAATCATAATCTTAGATACAAATACATACAGATTACGTTACGCATTAATAGAATTTTGTGTACCTGAAACCTACACGGCTCACAAAACTTACCCAGGATGTCCTCGAAAAATAATGAGGAATTCGTAAAAGTATTTTATGCGATTCGACATTAAAGATTCTGGTTCGTCCTAGCATATTGCGTTCCCCATTCCCGGGTATACCGGTCAAGCGAAACCCGCAATTTAATGATTTTTATTGGTCCGCCTTTCCTGCAAGGGACAGGAGAATTTACCTGACCAACCGGCCCGGTCACGTACAATCACATTATTGAACGTTTATTATAAAACGTAGCAGATAGGAAATTACGTCCTATGAGCGGTCAAATGTTTAATTTTGACCGCCATTATACCAGGCCTTTTTTTTTTGAAGCGTAGAACTTTAAATTGAAATAAAGAACAGAAAAACATGTCTATAATATGAATAAAATTGGCTTTATTTGAGAGATTGTTTAATGATTTTAATGTATAAATATAATTTCGAGCATGTGGCCGTTGCGGCTCAAGTATACATGGCGTAATCTGGTCCAATTTTTATATACTCTCCATAGTAAATCAAGCTGTACTATTTCAGCAATGACGAGTCGATTATTGCCTTCTAAGTGCTCAATTATTTTTGGTTTGTACACATACGACTTTACAGTATATCAAAATAATTTAAAGGCGTCAAATCGCATAAACAACATCTTGTTCACTGCCGAGCTAACAGGTCCATTTCTAAAAAAACACTCTTTATAAGTATCCTGTGTCTATTTTAACTCTGGTCAGCTTTTGGCAGTGTGCATTCAATTTTCGGGTAATGGTGTAGCTAAGTGGACATTTGGAATTTCTGTTCCATTCTTTGGAGATCGTATAATAGAATAGAAATGGCCGCCCCTATAAATGGGTGCTTAAATTGCGATAGGTTTTATGCAAATCGTTGTTTTTATTTACATGAAAGCTATCACGACAATTAACATGCTTATTTAGAACTAAAATAAGGCGATTCCTAAATTATGTCATTGTAAGAACTCAATGCAATAACATGTCAAGTTTCGCAAGCCAAGCATTAATATTCTAGTAACTAAGCAATATAAGTTAGCAGTATGATTTATAGTATGTTTTCTTTTTCTTAATTGATTTTGTTAATAAAAGAGATTTTGCAATGATCAGTTGTTTCATATCACAACAAGAGACGAACGAAGAAGGGAAAGACTAATTCAAAAGAAGAAGTGATAATGCAAACGGGAAAGCTAATGCTAAAAGCTACTCATGACTTCAGAGTTTCAGACCACTGACCACCACGAAAAAAAAAATCTTTTGATAATACTATTAACTACACACATTGCTCACAGAACAGATGGGCCTTGGGACCGGAAGGTTCTAGAGTGGCAACCGCGTACTCTTGCACGCGACGCAGCGTTAGAAGGTCTCCTACGAGGTAGACCGATGACTTGGTGAGAGTTGCGGGAACGAGTCATGGAACGAGCGAGGCCAATGAACTGCAGGTAGTTAGTACGCAACGTCCGACAACTACCTACGAGGTCATTGACTCGTTTACTTAAAAAAAATAATTTCATACATGCGAATATTAATTCGAGTTTTAGAAAAAAAGTACTTTATTTTTTAATTTTATCTTTATAAATCGATAGAGTTTCATGTACCGAATCTACCCTCCACGGGATTAAAACGACTTAAATTTAACGGTGTATATATACGCCATCGATATATATGTACTACGCACTAGATTAGGCATGCCGAACATCTTGACTTGATGACATTAGTGCAGTTTTGCAGTATTTAAGCGCTGTAACCTTAAAAGTTTTGTTAGACGTCATAATGACAATTTAGCGCTGCAGCGAACTTTTGTTTTAACGTTTCGGTATTGTGACAAATAGTTTCTATGAACGAACTTGTCTCTCACTTAGAATGTAAGTCGATGATATACGCTACGGTGGCCGATACGGGGATCCCCCCCGCCCCCTGCAGGACTCGTCAGCTACTTTAGCTATCAGTCCTTTGACAAACAACAGCTTTTATGTAATGATTTATCTAATAGCAATATTTCAGCAGAATTTATGAACTTATATTATAGTATTTTTGGAAAAATCTATAATAAGAATATGTTTTGTTTGATTTAGATTTCAATTTCTGTACACGATATTATCAGTAAACGTTTGTCGAACAAATATTTTGAGAAGCTAAGCTCAATATTCTATTTCCAAAATTATTTTTTCAAGGAAATAATAATACTGGTTTGCTGGGAGAAAACTCGTTGTTGAGTTAAGCTCGCCATTGTATTGAATTGTCAAACTACTGTGTACTATATTAAATGTTTTGTTTACCATAAAGAATACAGGAAATTAATATAATCTAGCCAATATAATGTATGCAGTTTTTTGAAGATTAGATTTCATTGATGGATATAGTCACGAGTTTGTAACATGGGCAGCGTAGATTGCTCGCGAAAGATTCCGGAGTGGCGACCGCGCACCGGTAGACACAGCTTTAGGAGGCCTCCGACAAGATGGACCGTTGACTTGGTGAGAGGCGCGGGCCTCCGATGGATACGAGACGCACAGTGCTGATCGTTGTGCCAACACTTGGGGGAGGTCTATGTCTAACAGAGGTCGTCTTTCGATTAAAATCATGATGAAACTCACGAGTTTACGAATTATCAAAAAAAAATTAAACTGAAAATGCCTGTGGAAGAATAATCTTAATTTGAAAGGCCATAAAGATGATTGTCTCTTTAAAAAAAAAAAAAAAAAAAAAAAAAAAAAAAAAAAAAAAAAAAATCAATGGCCATTGTAATTATCCGTTTCCTTCAGTGAATGAACTCGTAAAAAAATTAACTGTTTCGCTTTGAGTTCATGTCGTCTGGTTCAATCCCCTTTAGTGCATTTTTTTGAGGCAGAAACACATCAGATGACTTCTCCCACCCACCCCAAAAGTGGAACGAGAAGGCGTGCTGACATCTCTTTGAGGCGCGCGGCTTGAGCTTAGTCCTTACTGGACAGACGGACGGTGAGCTACCCATTGCTACTCGTCGTCCATAAGCCCTGGTGTGCTTTAGTGCCTGCCAATTTCATTAATAAACATTAAAAAAATATATTTTGTGATATAAATAACAATTGTATCATACATCAAATATCAGTTCATTTCAAATATTGTATCTATTACAGCAAAATTATAAATATTGTATTTGTTTATTTTTACTTTAAACATATATATGTACATCTAATCTAACAAATATTACAACTTAACATGTATGCATGACAAACCAAAAATAATAATATGTACAAACGGGTAGAAAAAGAGTTCACAGGGTATCAAAAAATTCATCCGCATCTAGAGATTGCAAAACGATTGGGCCCGGTGCCCTTTTAGACATTACTGGGCCCGGCCATTCATACCAGGCTGGTGACCGGGCCGGGTATGAATGGCTGGGCCGGTCACCGGGCCCGGTATGAATGGTCGGGCTCGGTGGATGTCAAAAAAGGGCTCCGGGCCCGGCCGGGTCCAGCTCGGCCGGGTCCGATTTGCAATCTCTATCCGCATCGCACCGCAAAATTATTATTTCTCCCACTCTGAGTAGTGGAAGTATCAAACTTTTAATGACTTAACATGACCGTGTTCCCTTTGCGTTCCTAGGCCGGTCACTTATTTGACCACATCGCAAAATTTTAATGTTTAACCTGGATGGTAATTGTCTACACAAGGCTTTATACAAAACAACTTTAGTTTCCCGTGAACAGTTCCTACCTTAACGTCACGTCGTACCGATGTAATACAATCACCTAGTGTACAATAATATAATTATAATCAATATACGTATATGACATGCTTCCTGTATTCCTTCATTGATATGACGTCGCTACGAGTATTAAATAAGATTCATATACCTTTAAAGTCGGTTACTAATATTCTTTAGGTATCTAATGAGGTACCTGAAGAATTGATACACTAGGCCGTGGCAATGGGCACTTGGGCAGCGACAGATTGCTTTCAGAATGGCTGGCCAATGAAGCTGTTCTGAAAGGAAACGGCTGTTCTACTAACGACAATTGGGATCAACGGCTTTACATGCTTTCTTAGGCACTGGGTGTCACTAATGTGTAAAAAAAAAAACTAAGAAAAATACAAACGAATTCAAAAATTACGAACCTGTCACCTCATGCATGAAAGGCAGCATGAAATTCGAAAATAAGTCACAAAATACTCGTAGTTGTAAATCAGAAAGTTGATCGCGTGCAAGAAGATTCATACAATGTTGTAAGGCGTCCTACAAGATAGGCCAATAGTCTTCATCAAGTTATGAAGACTCACTCACCTTTTGGCCATAAAGATGATGATGATGATGAAAGACGCTCAGTAACTGTGGAAAACCAATTAGCACCGAGTTCATTATCTCACTTTTTTATTCTCTGAAGGTAAATAATAATAATAATAATAATTTTATTTATTCAGACATCATTGATCCAATGGTTAGTAGAAAACTTATCATCTAGGTGTTAGTAAATTTAAAAGATTAAAAGGTAAAGGTTTACTTTTTCTTTCTCGTTTGAGTAGGTACATGATAGTATATTATATAAATGGTATTTATACTTTATGTGTACATTTTTGTTTAGAATAAACTGTGATATAATGTTTAATGCATCTACTACATTTTGACTCTGCATCACCTACAAGGTGACTGGTAGAAAATGCTTTAAGGCATTAAATCAATCTGTGTACATTTAGAATTAAGTAAATAATTATGGAGTATTCGACAGAAAGCAAAAAAAAATCTAGTAAAGAAAATCAGTTGATAAAATACCTACCTAGTTTAATATTAAAATCCTTGCCTACTACAAAATAAGCAGAACATCTGGCCGGTAACATGAAAGTAATGCAAACACGTGGGAATAGACATTAATTATGGAGAGAGCCCCGGGGCTCGAAAACACCCGTTTTAAATACACCTGGACTTTATTTTGATTCAGTGTAAAATATTAAAGTGTAGTAGTTTTTGAGGATTTTCTTCGAAATGTGGCATTTGATATTTTATGGCATTGAAAAACAAAGTTTCTAGGTTTGTCAAAACGTTAAAAAAAAAACCAAATAAATGATACATCTGGTTTTTTTTTTTTTCGTTCATCTCTCCCGCTCTAGATTGGTTTTGACTTTTTCTGACTACACCCACTTGTGTTCTTTAGAAGCCCTTTTTTTTTTTTAGAAGCCCTTTGAGTTCTAGGGCCACGATCATTCTTTCAGCTACTCGTATTTTTACAATATTATAAACAACCCTGGCATAAATAAGATAAAAATACCATTTGCTTATTTCTCAAATGCGGGTAGAGGAAACCTTGATGTCCTAGAATCAAAAATTCGAAAAAATATCACATCCAATCAGCACTGGGCTCGTGTGGTGGATTATGGTCCATTGCCTCTCTTAGAGAAGAGGCCTGAGTCCCAGAAGTGCTAACCTTACAAGGCCTATTATAATATGACCTAACATTGTTATGTTATACTATCCTTAGATACTAGTGCACCAGTTATCAAACCAGAAAACCTGGACTCGAAACTCAAACATCTATAATCAGTGTCATCACAGTCGTAAAGCTATAGTCACTAATAGAGAAGGAAAGAGATAAGAGCCAGCATTGTCGTGCGAGCGAGATAGCGTTAGCCACCAAATGTGTATGATGTCGCGACCGATGTGAGATGTGCCATATTGGCAAATTTCAGCGATCTACGCGTTAGAAGCGAGTCTGCCGCTGTTTTGATCTAATTTAAGCACATACGTATCGCCAAACTTAAGTGGCAATGGGCAAGGCACATTGCTCGCAGAACAGATAGCCGTTGGGGCCGAAAGGTTCTGGAGTGACGACCGCGTATTGGAAGATGCAGTGTTGGAAGGGCTCCTACAAGGTGGACCGATGACCTGGCAAGGGTTGCGATATGCACAGGATTGTGGCGACATTTAGGGGAGGCCTATGTCCAACAGTGGACGATTTTAGCTGAATTGATGTTAATGACCTATCAGTCGATAAATATAACTTCTCTAAATATATTTCTACAAATTCGATGTCGTTTCCCAAGTGGAGTAGGATTACTTCCCCCCATCTTCTTAAAAGTATATCGCATTCAAATTATGTGAACAAGAATAGGAAGAAACATAAAACCTCCAGGTTTCGGGTTTACGTGAAACAGGAAGGATAATAAATAAAAACAAAATTGAGGGGAGGGAACAAATTTTCTTTAAGAGCACATTATCTTCGAACTCAGTCGATGAATATATTATAAGAGGAACAAGTTTGTGAATTTTTTCACAACTTTCTTGAACGCCTTCGCAACAAGGTATTTTGAATTAAAATTACTACGTTTTTATAAAACAATCGAGTTTTACTCAATAGATAGAAAATTTGCCTTTAAATTTTTTTTTTTTCGTTTTGCACATAGATCCTTATTATAATGTAAAGACATTAAATATTAAGTAATAATATAATATTAAGTATTTAGAGTTACTTTTAAGGTATAACATATAGGAAAGCATTTATCTGTACATATCTGAGCAATATACTTTAATCATTGTACCATTTCAGAAGAAGACCTCCACTGTTGGAAATAGGCCTGTCTATACACACGGCCGTGTCCTCGTAGGGGCGATCGGCGGCGACGATCTCTCGCGTCGGGCCTTGGTAATAGGCCATAATCTAAAGCGAGGAAGAGTGGCAGGCGGTCGCCTCCTTCTGCGAAGCAACACAAAAAAGCTCTATCCGGTCGGTCACCGGACGATCGGGCAGCGAGCTACCCATTGCTTATACCATAACCAGCCACTTCATAATAAGTATTACACTTTCAAAGAAATATCCATTAAAATGCAATAAATTTCCTTATTTGCTCAAACAAACAAGAAAACCAAGTGTGTGAAGAATGCCACAAGCGTTCAAAGCATTCAGGGTAAAATGTGTACGTGGTCAGTGGGCCAAATACACATTCAACCCTAAACGCAAACACATACCAAACCTGTCACGTCACAGTTAATAAATCACAAAGACAAAGATACTAAACCCAAAAATCGAGAACGAATGTTTACTTGATTTTAATTTCACGCTTGCAAAATGCAGCTATAAATTAAGATAGCGGTGACCAAGTGATTTATGAGGGTGTAGCCAGCTCTTTACATGAGAGAGACAGACACAGAAGTCTGAAAAAGAGCACGCACGCATAGACGTGTGCTTGCGATGATTTTAAGCAAACTATAGTCGTATACTCGCTCTGTACCTCAACCACGAGTTTTAAGCAATAGTATTCGTCGCTACTCGATATCGATGCCGTAAATATTTTGTACGGCAAATTTTGCAGCGCCTCTAGCGGTCACTTGCAGAACCAAAATTTGCCATACAAAATATTTACGGCGTCGATATCGAGTAGCGACGAATACTATTGCTTAAAACTCATGGTAGAGGTACTGATGCCGTACCACGAGCACCTAAACTGAACTATCTTTCACAACTATCACACAACGCCTTTAGTCTCAAGCTAAGCTGAGCTTGTATTATGGGTACTAGACAACTGATAAAAATACTTATATATTTCTAAATACATACATATTATAGATAAATTACACCCAGACATAGAACAAATGATAGTGCTCATCACACAAACATTTGTCCTGGGTGGGGATTGACCGACCTCCGGCATAGAAGTCAGGTCCAATAACCACTAGACCAACAGGCCAGCAAAATACAAAGCAGTCAGTCAGTTAAAGCGATCAAGCTGTATAGGGTGTATAGCTCCATCCTTTTTTTTTTTGCTCGTATGGATGACGTTTTAACATGTCATAGTAAGGCTGCTGTACGCGCATTTGTTCTTAGTTTAACTGCTTTAATTAGAAGCTAAATGAAATGCTTTTTAGCTAAGCTTACGTACATAGCTACGATGTATTTCCATACTTCTGTTCTCACCATGGACAGAGCCAAATTCTGACAGCGATGCGAACTTGCGAGTTGTCAAACTCACGACCCCACAAGAACGATCTGCGGAGTCCTTAATTTCTGGTGTGAACTTTTCGTTTACGTTGCTTAGCTTCAGTTAACTCTCGTAAGTGGACGACATGAGTGAACCTTTTTTCTTGAAAAAAAATCTAGAGTTTGACTGCAATCCCAGCTGCTGATAAGCAGTGATGCAATCGTTGACGGTGAGGCGCACTAGTTTATTAACAGCCTATTCACTCTAGCCTTGAAGACACCTAAATTATAACCGGACGGGAAGACCGCAGCAGGCAAATTGTTTAAGTCCTTCGATGTACGTACATAGTATAAACGAAAAGGCGAAACTTTCAGTTCTTGTCGTACGTCGGGTTGTCCGATGGTAGAAAGGTGATGACGGAATCAAGTCATGCAATTCCAACGTACACTCTCCAAAATGCTTCCTGTAAAATACCGAAAGGCTGTATACCCTATACCTGTTCTCCCAGCGGCATTGTAGAGTGAACTTATCTGGATTTCCGATTGAACTCTTCGCACGCCTTTCCACTAAGTGCAAAGCCGCTAGATGACATTTTGCAGCATTAGCCCATAGCTTAACGAATTAAGCTTCGTTTCCAATCACTATGTGTAGCGAGCCTTCTGTACTTAAATATATTGTGATTTTTATTTTAAGCTGTTCTCCGTAGCCAGGACAAAGATTCTGCTGTGCTTGTCTTGTCGATAATAGCAAGTTGTTGTGTGAAAGGACTGGAAGAATTTATGAAGTTGTAGTTTAGTATCCGTAAATGGCGTTATAGTGTCGGTGCAGAGTTGTTTAGAAGAAAATATATGAGCCATTATGGTAGTCATCGTTTTCTTGTCTTATTTGTTGTATGACGCTGCATGTCTTTTACTTCCACACATATCCTGTACTATATCATCTTAAATATAAAGCAGAAACTTTTTAAAATTATCTTATATCTTCTTGATCAAACAAAACATCATCTTCCTGCCCTTGTCCCATAGTTTTAGAGGTCAGCACAATACGTTTTTTTCTTCCAGTCTGTCTTGTTACCTATCACTAAGTAGCTTTCTTTCATATTTTCTTTGGCTTAATTCTTCATCTCCATCTATCCACGTGTACACTCTTCTTCACATGACCATATTAAGACAAACGATATCCTTTCAACTTTATTACAATTATTTTAATACATTAACAAAGAATAAAGTCCGTTCAGGAAAATATAAGTAGGACTATGCTACGTAAATTCTACAAAAGCAGAGTATTCAAAACAATTTAGTTTCAGCCAAGCTAAAAGAGTTGAAATATAAACTTGCACAAGTGTTATTTCCTTGGTTAGTAGGTCATGCAGATAGATTTAAAAACCGTTTGAAAATAAAGGAAATGGTTTGTTTAAAACACTTTTGATGTTAATGATCAAGAATATCTAGTGAAGTAGTGGCATTTTCTAAGTGGATCAAACTCGTTCTAAATATAATAGCTAAAGTTGAGGAAACCAATGCAAGTGCCAACTATTTACGCAATTTTGAATATTGAATCAGTGTGATAAAATAATATTGAATATCTCGAAACGTTTTTACAATTTGACATTAACAATTACTTTTATAAATTTCTTTTTTTTACAATTGCAGTATTAACTCTGTAAAATTACATTTTTTTATATTTTATTATTGTGAATTTGGGGACTATGTGGATTACTGTTTCATTTTCTTTAATTTTAATTAATGTCTGCCAGTTATGAGTATTTTTTGCGGTCTACCCAATATCCTTTCTTTGGTATTGTCCGTCAAGTCGTTGAGCTACTTAGTAGTCTTGAGTTGAGCTATACGAATACTGACAAATGCTTGCACTGACTGGACAGGTCCACTCAGAACTGTGTGGTTCTTTCTTCAAAAGACCATCTCAGACTACATTCCGCATGGTTCTCATATGTTATATTTCATATTTTCATTACAAGTTTCCTGTATAGACTTTAAAAGAGACTTTGACCCCTGAGTCTGTTTCGGTGTTTCTTCTCAGGGTAGTCAGCTAAGAAACCCCGACCTCATGTAATTAAAACTTACGAAAAAAAAATACGCGTAAAAGGGTTTTTAAAAATCTATTTGCAAACTAAATATCATTTATTAACGATCCAAACTAGCGGCATCTCTCTGTTGACCATGGCTTACCTCGATTCATGTTATATGGAGTGGCATGCCTGCATGTCATCAGTTTACAAGTATACTTACATTTATTGTGTTACCTAATGATTGTGTCGGCAAATAAAGTAACCATCGACAGATGCATTGACCGAAATGACATTTATTTAGGTACTTTATAACCTCCTGCGTTTAGCTTAGCCTGACCAACGATTTGCTCGTGGATATGCGACGACAGGGCGAAATTCCGCGGTCACATCCAATCGCGCAGCGCAGCACAGCGCAGTGTTGGAAGGCAACCCACAAAACATTCTGACTTAGTAGATAGTAATATATTTTTATATTTAGAATTCCTCGTAAGCATCGAAGAAAATATCATAACAGTTGATCGCTTCTAGGAGTCGACCTAGTAACAAAAAACTGTTGTGATATTTTATAGCCTTAAAACAAAGGAACCGATCGATTTTACAATAATCTCACAAAGTATTTTACAACACATAAGACAAGTATGTCTTGTGATTCCGAATTCTCTAAGACATAAACAATCTCCAATATTGCATCTACTGCTGTTACTATATGGATAGATACAGAAGATTGGATTCGTACAACAATTGAAAACGGATTTGCTTCACATAACCAATCGCAGGCGTTACTCGTGACTAGAAATTCTTAAGATAACTGTACGTACCTTTTTCCTTGATGATACAGTTTTTGACCACAATCTCGGCTGATGAAGAAAAGATAAATGGGAACTCTGATGAGCCTGAAATATGCCTGTCTACTGCAAAATGTTATCACTATCATCATCCTTTTAGGCATTATGGATCAATGATAACCGATTACCTGAAGATGCTTAATCTCTGGATTTATTTTGGACGATGGCTAAAGATTAACCCCCCTAGCCAAGTTACAATAGTTTCGTTTAGCGTGAAAGCTTGCAGTTGGCCACGCCCCAAATTCCTTTGTTCATCGTCATCTCAACGCTTAGTCAGGAATTGGGGGCGTGGCTAACTCCAAGCGTTCACGCTAAACGAAACTATTGTAATTTGGCTACGGGAGCAAGTTATCGCTTGTAGTCAACCTTCTGCATCTCCCTATTCCGTCCTGCAGTGATTCGAGACAAAGTTATGGGTCATAACTCGTTTATCGACCTGATCGTTGAACACCGGATCAGACTTGCAGTTCCAATTCTCCCGTATCTTGTGGTCAAATACTGTCATGTGTAACAAACAAGGCATCGTTACTACCTACGTTACTACTCAAGTTACGTCAAGTACATTTTTGTCATTTATAGCTCAAAGCCAAAATTTACTGTGCTAACAGTGTGTGTGACTGTGTTGCAAGTTCGTTAATTTTTTGGATGTGTTTTGTTCTGCATTATTTTGTATTATCAAGTCTCATAAAATGTTTTGTCTTTCGTATTGTTATTTTCTTTCTGAATCCTATCCGTCGCTTACACGGAAATGCTGATAAAGACAAATAATTTGTTAATATGTTTCCATAAAGACTGTGGTTTAAAGTTATCTTTCTTAGTTAAAAACATCACTATAAAATTCTAGAATTGTTTTTCTCAAATTCAGAAGAAAGGGTGTCATTTAATAAAACAATTCCATAATGTGCATTACTTTAATATTAGATCGATGTACGACATAAAAAGTTATCTGTACACAGATATTTATTAGTTTTACAATTACAAATATTAACTAATGTGATCTGGATAGGCTTTACAGTCAGTCGTTTTGAAAATATTGTTGCCTTCTCGACTGTGTTAATTTTAGGAGGTAATCATATTACACATATAATGCTCACAACTATAACATCAACATATAACATCTATAATATATAAATATTCACATTATTCATAAATATTAAAAACACCAAATTACAAAAATTTATAAAAATTTTGTAAATAATCAACGTGAAAATTTTCCGGCAAATTATTTGTTTGGTATTGAACGGTGTGAGAACAGAATTTACAATCAAAATGTTCTAAAGCACCATCTCTATGGTTTGACGTAAGGTACCTTGTAATAGATATCGTTACTGCTCGATTCCGTGCTGCAATACCATGTATAAAGTTAAATATCTCATTACATAATTTTCTAAAGCTACCTCTGAAAATAAAGAAGATACTCGCATCATAAATAAATCACGTACCCAACCTGATATAGTCAACAAATTGCCCGTACTCTTTAAACTCAATTAAGCACATCAAGACCTGCACGAGTAAAATAAAGTTGGAAAACCTAAATCTCTACCCCGATAAAATCTATTTCCAGTTGAAGTAGCTACCAGTTAAAGCAATTTCCTGGTACCCAACAATTGGTACGGCAGCAAATCTCCGCTTAGAAATAATCCAGTTATTTGGTACATCGACGTCGTTAAAGTCACGGAGAACATTAATTGGTCTCCCAACACGTCCAAGTCTTGCACGCTGCGAGAATCAGAGTGTCGCCTAATTTGTGACGTGACATCAAACTAGCCGTTGTCAGAACTTAGTTGCAATTTACGAGTTTTTAATTGGATTTTACGGGAAAAAGGCGTATGTGAAGTTGTGAAGACGGAAATTTCTTTTCCTTTAATAAAAAATTCACATAAAGAGCTAGTTTGTTTCCTAATTGGTATTTGATTTAAATAGAATCAGTTGTGATTACTTGAAATAGGATTTTTTAGAAAAGTAGTTAAAAGACTGCATTTGAATTGTCTTTCTATGGTTTAGTAACATTCTAAGACAATATGAACTACAAACAAAAGACGTTCGTCGCCACAATGGTTGTTTTCCCTTTTCGAAATTAATGCAGAACACGTAACAGACCGAGCTGAAACTACAGAATAATCCAATATATATTTTGACAACTAAATATCAAATGACTGAAATTCTAATACGAGTGCAGCGTCTATCACTTCATATTAAATCCAAATATACACAGTTACACCTCGTTAATAGTTCTAAGATATGCTAGTGTTACTACTAGTCATGTTTTGTTAGGAGTTGGTCAGAATAAAAACAAAAAGCATAAAAACAGGTGTCGACGTCTGATACTACATGTGGCACTGTCAACACGGTCTATATAAATCAAATATATTACAACAACATTATAGTTATCACAAAGTAATAGCTGAACCTGTTAATTTAATTAAATCTTATAATATTATAAACGCTCTTTTTTTCGATAAAACCTTTATAGATGACCAATTAAAAAAAAAAAAAAAACAAACAAACAAATCCATATACTTATTGCAAAATTTTTTGTTAAAATTATTTGAATTTACAATAGCTAACAGCAAAAAAACAAATAAGAATTATAATAAATGAAACAAACTTTACCCATACGTACGTCAAAAATAATACATAGAAACTGAAGAAGCAGAAACTTTATAAGCAGTCCGTGACTAAAGTTGTGACTTCAACTCTTTTTCGGTGCTATAAATTTATTAGTCCTGTTCTGCCATATCTAGACGCTGTCTGCAAGGCAATTTTGTTCTTTGTAAAACTACCAAGTATTTTGAAACCGGTCTTGAAACAATGTTGTAGATATGTTAAGCACATCGGGCAAAATAATAACGATGCAACTGTTCTGAAAATACTTAGTTAAGTAAGCAGAGAAACTGCTAAAATATTGGATTATTTTATGACTTTGGAAAAAGTATCAATGTTACTTGCAATGATTCGATAATCGTAAAATTTAGCAAAAAATAATTGAATAGGAATTTACAAAACTTCAAATACAATGTGGAATGTTTTCGCAACTTATATGTATTAACGACGTTTTCAATTTTGAGAAGTAGCTATAGCGGATCGCTTCTGAGAGCCGAGTGACGTGATGGCACATAAGTTGGTGTAGCAGGTAGTTTTGCACCGACATTATTGACAATAGTTTCATGATGCAAAAAGATTTCTTCTGAGACAACTATAACTGAAGTATCTATACAAATGGACAAGAATTCGAAAACTGAAACAGTATCTACCGAATTTGTCAAAGTTTTGTGCGTTGTTCATAATTTCAAGTTTCCCCCTAACCAAAGTTCCTACTACCTACAAATCATAAAATAATGACTCATTAACAACTATAAATGTCGTGTTTAGCTCTGTGTTTCAGGCAATGCAAACCAAAGCCGTGACAGGGCTAATGTAACTGGACATTGGACAACGGGACATATTAACATAAATTCTCTCTCTCACAATTCGCGTTAGGAGCTCGTTGTCAGAGCTACTAACCGTGCCATATCCGACGAGCAATTAACTAGCCTTATTGCTCGAGTCTGTATTTGCATCGTTAAATTTGTGGTTTGTGATTTCATCATTACATTGATTGTATCTGTTTTTGTGTTTATCATTAAGACTATTGTCATCTTCAAATAGGAATAATACTTTGGTTGGGTGTTTTCTGGTGATTTTAAAATTGGTATGATAAGGGTGTGTTTCATGGAAGCAGAGTTAGGCGGACTAGAGCGAAGAAGAGCAGTGACATGTGATAAAATATTATATTACTGCTTTGAACTACCCTCTGCTCCATGCTCTTCGTTCGAGTCCATTCTGTCCGGCTCAGGGCTGCGTTTTCATTTGTTTTATTTGAAAGATCTTTCAGCTCTACTCCGCTCCACTTACATTCTTTCCACTGCCGCAGAGTAAGATTTCGAGCACTGTGATTGATCAATTCGCAGTCCACTCTTCTTCACTCTACCCAGATCTGCGTCAGTGAAAATTCACCCTAAAACATGGAATTTCATTCCAACATTGACTTCTGAAGTCTTGAAATCTTTAACCCAAATTACTATACACAATTTCGGCCTAAAAAAAAACGTTTGCATTTTAAATTTCTTTGTTTATACTGTTAGTTATTTCATGTGGTAATTTGTGATAGTTTTTATAGTTGAATGTTGTCGGTAATTTATTTTAAATAATTAATTTTTTAAAAGGTTAATACCGAATGTAAAATGAAATTGAATACATGTAATGAAAATGTACGACTTTTCATTTTGATGAAATAAACTTATTGACATAATTAACCCAATTAACACAGTCGAGGTATTATTATAAAATTAAATACAAACTATAACACTATTTACCAACCAATTATAATTTTTTACTTTCACAACGTTTTCAACCTTATTTTATTCCGTAACTAGTAGACACAAAAAGCAATTACCATTAATACGAATCAACAGTTTTTGGATATAAAACGAAAATTTAATTTATAATCAACTTCATGTTTGCACATCTGTCACTTTATAATTAGCTATTTGATTGGCAAAATGGCACAAATCATTATAATTATTGAACATAAAGATATAACAGTTACTATAGTAGCAATAAGTGTTAAAAAAACATAGGATATAAACATTATTCATTACTTATTTGAATTTACATATAGTGTTACGAGTAGCATCTTAAAACATAAGACATAAAATTGAAGGAAAAATGTGTGCTAGCGAAGCGATTTGCACAAAACAAAAACGTATGTCTATAGTGTATACAGCATGTTAAACAACAAATAAAGATTTTTTGGCTTTTTAGCACGATCCTGACAGGAGCTGGCATGAAACCAAAGCACTATATTCCTACAAGGCTGTCCATACACTCGGATATTATGCAGGAATTCATATAACTGAACACACAGATTAATAATACAACAGCTCCAAACTACGCCCGACTCCCACGAGAAACAATGTGAATACATAAATGAACACACTGATTCATTCGACATACAAAACAATGCTTAGTTATCAAAGGTCAACATAGTATAACAAAGTTCTGCTAACAACGATCCATCTCTCAATTCACAACGGATGAACAACCACACTGTCTTTCTGTGTCTACAGTTGGAAAACTGCTTGCAGTACAATAGGAAAGTTTTCAATTAATATCACAGTTTCCGTATTTAAAAGTAGAACATTACAAACTTCACTAGTTAGTCCGTGAACTATATACACTCCACTACACGATTTAACTAGAAACAGTAAGTTCTGGATACGTCCGAACACTGGCTTTTGTCTTCTTGTCACCCGAAGTAGTACTGGGCGTTGGAATATCGATATAAACTCCTGGTGTTAGGGTCCGTTTCAGTTTGTATTTGAACTCTTGGCAGAGTTTTGACCGCAACTCCGCGCCCTAACGTGCCATGCGGCATAGTTCGAAGAGGCATTTCTATGGGGAATTCGGCCACCTGCCCGTACATATTAGTGCTCACATGTGGGTACGTATTGGGTACTGGTCGGCCGACATACTTATTGATTTTGGGACTTAGAGCAACATTGGAGTATTGTATGTCTTGCTTGATACCCGAATCAACTGCGTCGACGGGTCCAGATAGACTAGTTATGTTAATATCATTGTCAACTTCCGATATGCTGTCGTTGAATCCGTTGGGGATTTCTGTGGTGGCGGATACGTCTGGGCCTTTTGGCTGGTCCGATGTTTGTTTGGTCATGACGCAGCGAATGATGCCCAAGATGATGCATAGTAGAAGGCTTCCAGCGACGCCGGCAATGATGTATACATATATCATGTCGAATTGATCTGTGGAAGAGAAAGATGTATGAATTTTAAGTCACTGCATTCTGGCAAAGTATTCTAACTTTTAGATCGCTGAACCATTTATCATGTTCTAAGCGCGCGACATTCAAAGTGGGTGAGGCGTTAGTTTACTATCAAAGCGCTACCGTTGTGACAATCCTGCCCCCCTAGTCAAGTTACGATCGTTCACTTCGAACGCTTTAAGTTGTCCGTCATCTCAACGCTCAGTCTCGTGGTCAGAATAAAGGAATTGGAGGCGTGGCTAACTCCAAGCGTTTGACGTTAACGAAACGATCCTAACTTGGCTAGTGGGGCCGATCTCCGTTCTGATCGATGTCGTTTTGTCCTCAAAGATTCTCTTTACTATTTGGAGTGCTTAAGTGAAAATTGTGTCTATAAGTCAGAAAAGGCCTGAATTCCAACTAAAGATTAATAGGGTCATCACCGCTGAAGTAAATGGGAGATCATTTCGCCCAAATAAATTACCGGCTTACAAACGCTATTCTATTTACTTAGCTGTACAAAAGGTCACAAGGACTACAAAAGAAGCATTATAATAATTGATTTGGGCGATATTACCTTTTGAAAAACGAGATGTAGCAAATTTTAATAATTCATTATTACCCAATCAGGCTAATACTGTTTCGCGTTTAATTTAATTATTAAAATATACCCATACAGTACAATATTGTTAATCAAAGAATTAATTACAAAATAGGATTTGAAACAAACAATACTTATGACATAATTAATAGATGTTTGAAAAGGCTCATGAAACCCGTTTTATGCTGATCTTGAGCCTGTATAATATTTCTTAAACAATGTAATATTGGCTCGACACTTATCTTTGTTTAGACAAGGCAGGTAATTATGCATATTGCCGAGTCCTGTATGTAAACTTGGGCAAGCAAACTGGATTCAATAGGGTCTTGAAATAATTCAGGGGGATGGGAAATGCTATAAATTATGAAGCAATGGTATGCATAGTGTGTGTTGAAATTGTGGTGGGTTAGTTGCTTTCATGAATGTGGAATTTGACTACGAATTAATCTACATTAATATAAATCAAGTGGTAAAGTTTGTTTTTTTTTTTTTTGTTTATAGGAGGTAATTTCTGAAAGTACTGATCCGATTGCTAAATTCTTGTCACCGTTAGAAAGCTGCTTTGGGTTTTGTTCCTGAGTAACATAGGCTATATTTTAAGTAGGCCGGCAAAGTCGTGGGAAAATGCTAGTTTTTAATAAAGGGTGACTGGTGATTAGTGACCGATACTTAAACACGTGATTGTAGTCATGGTAACAAACAACTTTAACTATGGGACCAAACCTGAAATCGCGAAAAAATTGCGAAGATCAGTATCTACATTTTGACCAGTTAGGCAAACAAATATGCTGGCCAGCAGATTTTTTTTGCGATTTCTGGTTTGGTCCCATAGTAAAAGTTGATTGTTTTCATGACTACAATCACGTGTATAAGTATCGGTAGCTAAATACCAGTCACCCTATATTATTGTGTTGCTATTGTCATTTGTGTCAGATTCCAATCTCTCAAATACCAATAGTAATAAAATCTCATAATGTTGAAACGTTCAGTATTGTTAAAATTGCTCACAAACATTATCTGCCACTATCCAGTTAGTCTGCGTCTCCTCTGAGACTAACTTGGAAATCGATACAACTACACAACTCTGATCTGGTTTCTGCTGAAAGTGAGTTTCAGTTTTGTTAAAAACATAGTGTATTAAAAATCAGAGACATCTTAAGTTTTTAAGTTTAACACATGTACTATATTAGGAAATAGCCAAAAAAAAGCTTTTTATCACCCATGCAAAGCTACACTAGTTTACCAATATAAAGGACTAACATCCGTATTTATAAGAAGTAATTACTTGCTGCAATACAATTTCTTATTGAGTCATTATTTGAGGTTAGAAACCTTCATTCAAAATTTAATTTTTTACTTAAGTTGTTACTTTTACTCAAGTAATTAGTTTTACTTGTTTATAATTACGGGTATTACATTACAAGATTTTGTCTTGAAAACAAGGAACATTAACTTTTTTGTTCATATTTTAGAATAGTTAATGAAATATCACTGTATTTTCGATGTATCATACTTAGAATAACTAATGTTAAATTCGAAGAGCTCTATTTTTTTAATAAAAAAAAAGCCAGGAGGTATATTCTATTTTACATTTCAAATTAAATTGAGACAATAAATCGGATTAAGCTTAACAATAGATTAAATTATGAAGATTAAACAATACTTGAGGATTGGTTAAACCAGAGATTAGGAGTAAACGTGATAATCGTGGGTTTGGGAGAAGTTTATGAGAATATTGTACCGTAATTAAGTAATAAACTAGACTAGAAACTATTCGTAGACGAATTTAGAACTATGATTGATGTGTATTACGTAAGATTCGTGTTTCTGTGTTTTCGAGTAAGAGCCTTCAAATAACAAGCATAGTTGATAACTTAAATATAGATCGAGTACAATAGACTAAAGACGAACTTATTTGGAAAAAGTAGGGACTAATACTTTTTGAATTGCACTTGTTTATAAGGATATAAAAGATGAATCCTGACTCATTCACTAAAGCTTAATTTATGCATAGCGTTTTCTTTTATGTATATATTTATTATATAAAAGAAGAAACAGACAGACAATCAACGCAGAGCTAAAACTACTGTGTTTAGCATTCTTAGCGTTGTGGCCGATCGAGCAGACTGCCCAATATTGTGGCATTGTATACAGATGCATGTGAAGTAATGTGTTTTATTTAAGTTTAATTTTAGGTTACTAACATAATTTTTAGGTACAATTACTAACAACAATATGGATCATTTCGTATCTGACGCAAATAAAATTATTATTATATTATTAGGAACGTGAAATTTTACAAATATACTCTTCTTGTGATATAGGCGAACAGTAAAACCGGTATTTATAAACAACTAAAACTAATTACTTGAGTAAAAGTAACTACGTAAGTAACAATTTGTATTCCGTATTTATGAAAAATTTAAGTAATGTTATAAGAAATTACTTAGCAAAAAGTAATAACTTCTTTATAAATACGTGAGTAGAGGATTTTTGAAAATTTAACCCCAATGGGGATGAAACAGGCGTCCAAAGTTTGTATGGAGAAATTGAAATTTTTAATGAAGATTTTTAACCTCAAGTAATGACTTATTACGAAATTACTTAGTAACAAGTAATTACTTATCTATAAATACGAGTGTGAGGAGGATCCTCTAAGGGGTCGAAACAAGGGTCTAATGTTTTTATGGAGAAACCTATTATCATGCGGAAAAAGCCGCTGGTAGAAGCTAGTTAGAAATAAACAGTGTCAATTACCAATTAAAACTTGGTATACTCTATCTAGTGACGAATCTACAAAAAAATCTAGACCAATTATTTAAGTAAACTCAACAGCTGGGTACAGAGTCAACGGTCGCTGGAAGTGTTTGACTTGTGCAAAGTTACACTGACTTGTTCAAGGTGACTATGAAATCTTTAGAGAAATTATTTATTTTACCTGTACAGTCCGGAAATATTAAATAAATACATTGTCGTATTTTCAGTGAGTACAAGAATTGACTCTGAACCCCAAGCGAACGCCAGCGTTCGCCCGTGATTTTACGCAATTCAGTCAAACGCCAAGAGTTCGGCATAAATTACAAAATATTGAGCGTTTTATTTGTCGACTATGCATCCAAGAACGTTAATAAGAAGTTCTAGTAAACATTGAAAATAAGATCTACAATGAAGTGTGAAAAAACGGACGCCGCAAAAACGTTATGCGATCCAAATGTTAATTTGATGAATGAAAAAAACAGGTATTAAAGTACCTATCTAAAAATGTTGAATGCAAAATGTATTGTAGGAACATTTCCCATCTTAAAATTAATTAACACTCCCAGTAAGTAATCACAGAGATTGATAATCTACGCGTAGGCAGATGCAATCGTGAAAATTATTTCAATTAGTTGATTAGTCTCTACCGGGAGTTCACATTTACCAGATCATAATATTTTGTTGATGATAAGCAGACATGGATGTCGAGCAGTGGTGGCGCGGTTTGTTTACAGACTCGACTTTTTTTTCATTATAAGCCTTCTTGACATCTTTACTATCTCATAGAAAGCAGCTTATGAGGTCTGCGATGAAAGTAACGTATCCAGAAGATTCTTAGCTTTCAGGGCTTAAGGATAATTATATTTGATTTAGAACACAGACGCTGGCAGGGACATGACAATTTGGCTGCAACTTTTGAGTCAATCAGGAATCAGTCTTGTTTTCACAGCTAAAAACTGAATAGAAGAAACTTTTTGTGCACCAAAAAGGTACCTAACACAACTTATAGGTGCATAAATATAAATTAAAAACACACTATCGTCCACCAAACTATCCATTGAGCCTGCTTGGTGGATTGAAGCTTCAGCTCAGACAATAATTTAAGTTGAACACATTCAAAACTAGCTTTTCTTGCAGCTTACCTCTTGTGGCCATTAGAACCATGAATTCTTAAAAGATATATATCCTTTTTTTTTCGGAATCAGTAATCATGAAATAACTTTTCCTGTTCTGATTAGGGCGAAAGGAAGTGTCAGATTTTACTGATTAAAACTACCTATGTTCCTTCAGTTACCCTTTATGTTCCAGGGCAACGCTGACTCTTTCGAACAATACCGAACACGGAATATGGTAGCTATATGCCTATGACACTAAAAAATAGAGTAGCTTTCTCTCAGTGAAAAAAGTTTTCAAATCGAACCAGAACTGCCAGAGATTAACTTTTACAAATATATGAAATATGCTGTTGTCAGTTGTCTTCGTGAAAGTAGGTTTCTTCATACAAACAAATTGGTTTAATTTTGGAAAAAGCTTTCTTGGTACTCACCTACGTCATAAAAGAAAATCTTATGCAATTTTTTTAATTCAGGCTCCTAATCGCAGTAGTTTTCGCTACATATTGATATGTCAATCTGTACCTCTACCATGAGTTTTAAGCAATAGTATTCGTCGCTACTCGATATCGACGCCGTAAATATTTTGTATGGCAAATTTTGCAGCGCCTCTAGCGGTCACTTGCAGAACCAAAATTTGCCATACAAAATATTTACGGCGTCGATATCGAGTAGCGACGAATATTATTGCGTAAAACTCATGGTAGAGGTACAGTTTTGCCTTTGGTGTATACCGATATCGTTGAAAAATAATGTCACTTACCCACGGTGAAAAAATGTTTTTTTTTTATTCACATATAAATATAGCAAGCAATTTCAACCAAATGTTTCTTACCCTCTTTCGGCAGATGATGTCTTGGTGGCGACACTGAAGGTTCATCTCTGTTGATACTGGTGATGTTCAAGCTGGTGGACATCGAAGGTCGCTGTGGTGGAACTGCAGCTACTGCTGGCGCTGGAGGCACTGCTGATTCCCCCCACCACCGGTCGTTGGTCTCATCTGAAAAGAAATTGCTGGTGAGACCTTTGAAGTAATGGTCAGTTCGGTCTTTTGTGGTTAATGGGTAATTTTTACGAGTCGACTGAGTGATTAAACACTTTTTCCACTTGCGTCGAATTGGTTTGATTAATGTTTTTGTGTTCTTTCCACTAGGATCATGTGTTTGCGACGCAGTACCTATTCCATCTCGTTTAGCACTTCGATCCCCACAGGTGACAGAAGATCTGACGAGATAGAGTGTTTGGCAAATGAGTGCCCCAGCTCTACTCTCTCTCACTCTCGTGTTTATTTCGCCAGGTTCACAACTCTGGCGGAATAAACGTGGGAGTGCTTGTCAGATATATTCGACGTAGGCGGTTAAAAGGTTAAAGATTATGCTTATTATTTAGTCAAGTCAAATACATGAATATTAATCGAGTAAAACAATAATATTGATCGTGCTACTTTCGTATAATACATTTTCTATCAAGAAAATTTCTCTCTGGGTAAAATTAAAAAAAAAATCTATACAAAACCAAATTCCTAAAACACGAAATCAGAATACAATTTACGAAAGAACTTTTGTTGAGTAAATCGAATATTTTCTTCCACTTCACAAATATAAAAGACGAACTATCCTCAAAAGATTTTTTGCCAGCGAGACGGGTCCTTCAAAGGAACGAAAAATAAATTGAGATATTGAGAAACACTGGATGAGATTGATAGGGAATGAAATATGGAGATATCATTCAACCGATGGAAATGCAGAAAGTGAATGGACAAAAGGTCCAGGAATATATACAAAATTCAATTCACGAATATGTGTGTCTTTGCACGTGTTAGGAATGAGACGCGTTTGTTTGTACATGATATTTGTAAAGAGATGTACAGTTTAATTTACACTGTGTGCCTAAGGCTGTTCATTCAAGTTTTGTTGTAAAGATAAGAGTAGTACTGTTTTATAATTGTTTATCTTAATTTGTTTTTAAAAGGCCGTATTCGTGCATATCCACGCCTAGTAAAAATGTACGTATGAGAATATCCTTTGTATTGATAATTACAAACAAGGCAAGTACTAAACCAGATTCAGATAGACCATAAGAAACTAAGGAGGAAAATATTTCTCGAACATGAAATCCACTGCAAATACTTCTTACCCTCTAAAAACATCACTTAACTCAGGATATCAGTTCAATAACATAAAATCTAAAGTTCATGATATAATACGATTGCTTTAGCTACTTTGTTCAACTTTTCTTGTCAGACCAAACTTAATAAACGTCGATTCAAGACAGCAAGTTGAACATTTCAATGAAGGAAGAAAAGCAATTGCCTTCCGCACTAAGTTAAACTCGGAACGCCGCACCTTGAAGAGATACTGGTAATTTTACCGACAATATTAAAATTTCCATTTTGATCTTGAACGAAAATGCAGGGAAGTTTTAAATCATTGCCGTCAGGCATCTTTGAAAGTATAAAGGACCAAGACGGAAATAAATATAAATTGTGATGAAGATAATATAGTTAGTGTAAAATTTGGAGACGTCGCAGTTGTATGTAATGTCAGACACCCAATTAAAGCAAGGGACAATAATCCAGTTTACAAAGACACAGCTAAGAATGTCTCAGCTATAATTTCTTCACACTAATTACATGGTACAACAAACAGCGGCTTTCTTTTTAATAAACGAAAATGAAATTGGAACAGTAATAAGAAAATAGGGGACCGATCTTCGGAAAGATCCTAACTCATTTTTCCAAATCGTACTAACAACATTACTAATAGAGTAAGAATATGAGCCGTCACGGCGCTTCGTCTCGAGGAAACCTTTTATCCTATAATCCGTTTTCACACTGACAAAGCAGAGAAGCGCCCTGTCGGGAGCCAAACAAATCCTCGTAGATTGCAAGAGTCCAAATTAAGAGCGGATTAAGCAAATTTCTTCGTTTGTGTCTCATCTCATACACTTTGAATGTTGGATAATACACTTAGCGAGAATTATTTTGATTGTAATCTTACGCTTGCCTCATAATTCGCATTTCGAGTTGATAGATTAGCATAGAGGAATTAGTGCAAGGAGTTTAAATTTTCTTCTTATTTTTTTCCATAGGCTTGGGCTTTTCTTTTTTAATAACGGCTAGCTCCCGCCAGCAGCTTTGTCCGCGTGTAACTAGGCTTCTTCGCACAAACTTTGGATCACCACTTTATTCCAATTGGAGTGAATTTTATAAAATTCTCTCTTTATGCTTATTTACGCAAAACTTTGAGCAAAATTTTACGCTTCTAGTCGTATTTGTTTTGGTTATGCGTTGATATTTCAGTCAGTTTCTCCTTATTATAACATGAATATAGAAACGTATAGATATAGGTCAACCTAGAAGAGATAACTTAAGAAGATTAATTTGTGAACGTTGATTGGAATTTTTTGTACAAAATCTATACCAAAGTGATCTTTTCTCGATTAATATACATACAAATATGTACTTCCAAACTGTTCATAATAAATTAAAGCTTTATGTTTTTCTACGTTCATATTTTCGGAGTTTCATCAGTAGAACAATGGCCAACAAAATTCCCAAAAGTATTCAAGTGTTGTATGCACAAAATTCTCTAGAGATACAAATAATTACTATTTAAACATTCATTTCACTACAAACCCCAACTATTTACTGAACTAGGTTATTCAATTAGGTTTATTCGGCTATACAGTCTCTTGTTTGAGCTGAAATATTTCATTCTATTCAGGCTGTACTGTATTTAACACAGTAGAATTTATTAGCTATAAAGTTTCAAGTTATACGAGGGCTTTCAAGGCAAGTACTTCAACAATTTTAAGTGCTTAACGACGGTTGTAATGAATAAGTCTTCCTTCTTGTACTAACTAGGAACTTGAAGCAAAAAATGGCCGACGTTTAAATAATTTTTTTTTTTAATTTACTTTTCTTTATAATTTTTTGCTGAATTGAAATTTAAAACTGGGTGTTAGTGATTTCATGCTACAAAGGATTACTGATGTAAAGTGATGCGGCAATACCAAACAAAATGGGATATGGGGCAACAGACATCAGGAAGTATTTTTTTTCTTTCGACTTTTATTCTAGTACATACTTTGTTTTTGACACTAAGTAGTCACATTGTTTATGAATTCTAATACTTTTGCAATATTTTTTGTAGCAAATAGATCGAGTTAATCTTATCGGCAAAATTCGCTAAAGTAATCAATACTTCTTAGCTCCAATTTTACCAAAACTGCATCTGTTTCAATGCTTCCACATATATTTTAGTTATGCAAACATTTGGTACACAAATTTAATCAATTATAAATCGATGTCTAAATCATATTATCAACTAGAGATCAATGAATAAATATGAGTTTTCATATTAGCTGTTTAACTACAGATTACTCGAAAAAATCCTGCCAAAAACATCGAATTTAATCATCATTATCATCATATCAGCCGAAAGACGTCCACTGTTGGACATATGCCTTCAAGTGTCGCCACAATGAACAGGACCGTTCTGACAATGTGTGACATGAATATTTGCTTTGTTAATTTTGTAAACTTTATTTTATATATTTTTTTTTTTTTTGAAATCGTGAATGTGACGACTATGTGGATTGCTTATTTTTTCTTTTCAATAATTTGGAGCTATGTCTGGCGATTTAGTATTTTCTGCGGCAACCCCGAATTTTTTTTTTTCAAGGAAATGACAAAATTGTTTATTTATATACTAAATTTTATGCACTAGTAAGTGCCACTGTACAAAGTCGAACTTTATGGCGATTTATTGTTCGTCCAGTCATTGAACTCCTTAGTAGTCCTGAGTTGAGCTTTACGGACATTGACAGATGCGAAGTATTTCTCTTTCAGTACCAATAGGTATTTTTGGTATATTGTTTTCAGATTTGGCACCAAGCTAACATACCTATTAGTGTGAAAAGAAGAATAGCTTGGGTGCCGAAACTTGTGGTGCGGAAAAATTTGGTGCCGAAACAGAAATAATTCACAGATGCTTACACTAACACACACACGCACACTACACACGTCCAATTAAATCTGTGCGGTACTTTCCTCAAGCACTAATCCACATGGTTCTCTTATAGATTTGAATATTACATGTTTGGCGTATGGACATTAAAAGAGACTGACCCCTGAGTTTCTTTCGGTGTTTTTTCTCAAGGTAGTCAGATAGAAAAAATCGGTCTCAAAGAAGGTAGCAAAAGATTTTTTTCTAAATTTTAATTAGATTTCGGGGGTTTTTTCATGATAGTTAAAATCATCCAATGACAAATCCCGCCCTTGGGCGGAGCGGGAAAGTAGTGTCAGAATCTTACTGACTAAAATCCTACCCCGTTCCTTCGTTGCCTGTCGTGCCGGGGCTGGGTATTCCTTTCGGAACCTGACCCATGACCCCAGATTTTGGGGGGTCAATACTCTGTGCGTGTGTTTTTAACTACCACAGAATTTATTTTTTCATGTACCTTCTAAAATATAATTTTTAAGGGTGAGAAATAAACTATATTTTTTTAATTTAAATTGAGAATAAAAAATCTTGTACTACCTTCAAAACAAAACACGCATAATTGTTGGATATTTCTTTTAATTTTTGTTACAAAACTCTAAAAATCCAACTTCGTCTGTTCGTTTGGAGTTATGTAACATTCATAATTACTTCGTATTATATTAATATACGGAAGGTATCTACTAGAATTTTATACTAAGTTCTACCAATTTATAAGGAACGAAGTTTCAAAACACATTTCTCATTTTATCGGGATGTCTGGAATTTAAGGTATTGTTATGTACTTGTCGGCGATAGTGACAATTTGCGATAGTAAACACTCAATTGATTCCTCAATACCGGGATAGGATGAAACGCTGTGACGTTGTAGACGTCTCGTGAGCGGAATCGTTTGGTGGAGCGACGTTTACGGATGGTAATCTTTGGTGATTCTTCGAGTATTTTGGACGCTCATAATAAAGTTACTGTAAACCTAATAACTGTCTATAATGACCTAATTATACACCGTTAAATTTTGGTCGTTTTAATCCCGCGGAGGATCGATTCGGTTTATGAAACACTATCGATTTGTAAAGAGAAAATTAAAAAATAATGTACTTTTTTAAACTCGAATTAATTTACGCATGTACGAAATTAATTTCTTGAAGTAAACGTCAGCTGAGTGAGGCTAATGAACTGTAGGTAGTAAGTACGCAACGACTGATAACTACATACAAGGTCATTGACTCATTTACTTAAATTAATTTCGTACATGCGTATATTAACTCGACTTTTAGAAAAAAGTACTTTATTTTTTAATTTTATCTTGACAAATCGATAGTTGCCTGTTTCTTGCAGTTGCCCTTTGAGTTCTAGGACTACCTTTTTTTTTTTCAGAAATTCCCAGCGGTCCTAGCGGGCATCGGTCCCACTGGACCTCTACGATTTGTTGACATCTTTTTGTAGAGCGCGTGTACGCGATTTTTGACGATTGGGCTCGCTCTTGTTAATTACCGGATGGTGTAACGTAAAAACATTCTCTGTGAAGCACCCATTGTTGCGGGTGCCATCTGTACCTGCGAGCTAGAGGCAAAACTCCGGATTTGAAAGGAATGAAATGATAGTGTGGCGGTCTTTATCGTAATTTAGATGATTATTTGCTAAATAACCTAACCTATAAAGTTAGCGTTTTTTAAAACTTTCAAGTGTTAGGTATATCTTTGGATTGACTCGGAATTATTCTATTAAGTTCAAATAAACTTTATGTTAAAGGTAAGTAATTCTTTTTTTACTAGGTATTTATTGGTTTCTTTGTGTTTTATATTTTATGTGCCTCCACGCGTTCTTGAGATAACGGGTCTTGACAGACAGACGGAGGACAAAGTGATTCATTCGTCCCTATGTATACTTGGATCTTTAAAACTACGCAACGGATTTTGATACGGTTTTTTTTTAATAGATACAGTAATTCTAGAGGAAGGTTTAGATGTATAATGCTTGTAAACTATATTTGTATCACCATTGCACCCGTGCGAAGCTGGGGCGGGTCGCTAGTTAATAATATCAAATGTATACCAGAATAAATTTTTAATTAATAAAAAAGATTTTGTTTAAATTATACTTTTCAAAAATATAAATAATTTAAATCGTTATATTAATGTAATTACAACTGCAAAAATGCTACATTATGCGATGCATTCGTAGCTGTAAAAAAATTGTGTGATCAAAATCAGAAGGGTAAACTTCAAGCAATTTTCGTACAATGTCTTCTACCTAAAATAAATGTGACCTATCCTGCCTTAACTGAACACTAGATTGCAAAGTTTTAAACACTTCCCCTGATAGCAACATACTCTAAACTTTACACGTAGCCTCCGACCACAGCACGCTTCAGTAGCTCAAAACTTAAAACCGTGAACAACGATAGCGCTTGACAGAGAAAATTTATACTCAACCTTAGATTACCTTACATTGTGAATTATCCTTACAAAGTTTATGGCACAACACCTTTATGGGCCGGCAATAAACAGCGCACACTTCGGGCCATTCAAGAGGTCGTTGGGAACATCGAACTTTAAGGCTACCCTCATAGAGAGATCGACCTGAAGTTCTGAAGAGACCAATTTGAGCCAGCCTGTTAGTAACTGGAGAAACAACAGATTCGTGGTTTGACACGAGTATAAATCGGTCATGGTGGACCCGTGACCAATCTAATCTATTATAATAGGAAAGAATAAGACTGGTCCAATGATCACTGAGGTGATAAATGAGTAAGTCTTTAGAAAAGTAGTAGACGTTTTGGCTGTATGAAGCGCTATCGCCGTTGAACAAAGTACTGGTGCTGTTGAGGCTAGACGAATTTGAAGGTTGAAACTTTGGAAGTATGCGGAACAAAGAGTAAAGTCCCACATACCTCCGTTGAAATGAGAGGATCCTCCGACCAGACAGGTGTTATATCTGGTGGGCTACTGCCTGATACATGATTTCGGGCTGTTCTATATGTTCAAATCGCGCGGAGAGTGTTACTTGCACGATGCAGGATTAATTTATTTGTGACGACAGATGTCGCTACAAAACAACATAGCTTGCCGTCCGATAAAGACCAGGGGCCGGGTCGACGCTGCGTTATGTTCCACGCGCACCTCAGAGAGTCGAAAGCATAATTGATGAACCTCGTTACGACCGATGCCTGCTAGGGGAATCTGAAACGGAAATGTTAAATGAAGAAATGGTGGG
The DNA here is from genome assembly GCA_958295575.1 of Leucania comma. Lineage (NCBI taxonomy): Eukaryota > Metazoa > Arthropoda > Insecta > Lepidoptera > Noctuidae > Leucania > Leucania comma. The sequence goes on along the minus strand of OY282470.1, from coordinate 19,127,006 downwards.
TTTTAGTCACCGAAAGTCAGATCACTGCAGAAGGAAACTCTTGCACCAATAGAGAACTTATTTGATGATTTCTCATTCTCAAAAAAATCATCAACCAAAGAACCAACTATTGACAGCCTATAAAGACTGTTTTTCCTCTCTAGAGCTTTTAGAGATAGCCCTAAAATCCTGATGATCGTCATTTGTTTAATTGTTTCGGCACAAAGGGTTTGTTGTATACCTATTATTTTGATGGTTGCTGTTAGTTAGATTACGTGTGATTGCGGATGTGGTACCCAAAGGTCGGCTTGTTTGATGATTAAATTCTATTGTCTGTCTAACTTCAAAATTGTTCGATCAATTTTCTCCTGGTGATTTCATCGAGCCTTTGGAGAGTCTCTTGCTTGAACATGATATGGCCAACCCGGAAAACTTTAAACCGACTCCGCATCCAGGTCGCGCTGCAAAGACAGTCACCACAAGGAGGGGTTCTTGGACGGTTCCGATCCTGCATCACGTGCCCTTTTACCTGTTTACAAAGGAATCTAGAGACAGCGTCAGTCGACGGCATTGCTATGGCCATATACTGTACCAGGCAAAGAAAATAATATGAAAAAAAAAAAAACTAGTTTGTGCGAACATGTGGGATATTCACCATGCACTAGTGGAACATCGTCGACGATCTAACTTATTATAAGTAATGCATTACTGTAGTAGTAGAACAAGTGCTCTTAAAAAATACTTCATACTTAATACACCTCCTAATGCTACTTTTACATGTGGGCCCAGCCTCGGCCAATCGCCATTGTGTTGACAGGGTTTCCCCGTTTATAAAATGGCTACACAATAACGGATGAATGGATAAACATTTTTAATTTTCGTTTATCGATCAGTCACTCGCAAAACTAGAAGATACGGTTTTTGATAATACGACAGTTTCATACTTTATATTCTTAAGGCTAAAGTACCGAAGAGACGCGTCACTTAAGAGTCTTGCTGCTTGCTGCCAAGTAATAGTTTGTTATCTTAACCTGCCAGACAAAGTCCATCGTTAAAGTTATCAGCAGAATTCACAACTAAGCACGTTACTGTCCATTCATTACTTAGAAAATACTGACATAAAGCTCAATATATTATTTTAGTATTTTATCGTCACTCGAAAACTATTCATCTAGAATATTCTTTGACAAGAAAATAGATTTTTTGTCTACTATATTTTTTATTACTATTGATATGCTGAAGAACAGTGGTGGCCGAGTGGTAGAGGCCCTGACTTATGAGTTGTGTAGATCGCAGGTTCAAAACCAGCAAGGAGCATTACTTTGTGTAATTTATTTCATCGCCACTACTCTCAAAACGATGAAGGAAAATATCGTAAGGAAACCGGCATCTCCTAGAACCAAACATTCGAAGACATGTGACATCCACCAACCCGCTCTGGGTCCGCGTGGTGGATTACTACCCATTCTCTCTCCTAGAGAGGAGGCCTGAGTCCCAGCAGTTGGAACATTATAAGGCTGATGCTATGCTATGATGAGGCACGGTTGCCTAGAAGTAACCTATTTATTCTTGACTTAAATACCCCTATACTTACTTACATAGGGTGACTGGTAATTGCGACCAAACCTGAAATCGTGAAAAAAATCTGCCAAATTCAGTACATTTTGACCAGTTAAGCGAACATAAATGTACTGAAATTTGCAGATTTTTATCGCGATTTCAGGTTTGGTCCAATAGTAAAAGTTGTTTGTTATCATGAACTACAATCACGTGTTAAGTATCGTTCACTAAAACCAGTTCTCCAAAAAAAAAAAAAAAGTTAAATCAGTTCCAGTTCAGTTCAGACTCTGACAGAGAATTCCGTTTCTTAAATGTACGCACAATAAATTTGTTTTCAAAATAAATCGGGTGGGATTTCTACCATTTTCTTATTTGCTTGAGTTGAGATACAAAAACGTCGTATTTACTGACGTGAGCCCTATTGACTCTTAACACTGCTATCTAAATATAACTTCTGAATGGCTTCTCCTGTCAAGTATATGGCATCTGGTGGCTTAATAGGTCTACAAAAAAATAAAAAGCACTTACCAACTTCATCGTGTTCAAGATCGGACACGTCGTGAGCAACCTCGTCCTCTTCAGGAGCACTCTCATACCTCTCCTTTAACACCGTACGTGGAACTACGGACAAAAATAAACTTTATAAATAGTGGGGCAAAGCTCATTTCAGATAAGGGTGGAGTGTTCATTAAGGGGATGTTAATTTTAGACTTTTAGGGCGCTTCGTGTTTTAGAGTATTTTGGTTTTTCAAGTGCGTCAGAGTTTTTATTTGGTTGAACAAGCTGTTTCGGTCGAACGTGACCTGGTATTGACGTCGCTTATCTTTTTTCACAAATCCCTGACATTTTTTATACTGTCTCAAGATTTTTATTTTGGAGTCTTATTGAGTTTTGTAGACGGAGGTTTGACAGCGTTATATTCGTTTGCGCTCGTCTATATTTGATACTTATGTAGTTGTAAAAGAAATATTTGAATAGATAAAACGCCGAAGGGATGGTGAACAGTGAATTGTATTTCGCAGTTACTTGGAAAATATTTTGTGGTGTCGCTACGTCTTTGTGCTAAAAGGTTTTTTTTTGATTTTATCGAAACGAGATTAAAAAATACTTAGATACTATTTGTTCAATAAAATCAAAGATTCACATTATAATATACGACTTGTCAATTCAGATTCGTTGAATTAATTTTGACAGTAAATATTTAAATGTCTGTTTAGCATTACTTTAAATAAAGTTGAAAGCGATTTTACATTGAGTTGAAATGACAATTTCATTGGAGATTTCATGAACTAAAACATTCACAAATATCTTTTAATCAGTCAACCTCTATGGCTGCGGCTAGAGAATAATTTATTAGTTTAGTAGGTATTTATGTAGGTAAAACCGTCTTCTTCTTCTTCTCGAATCGATGGTTTCCGTTTCCCTCAAAGTTATTGAGCCCAAAAGGTTGCCACATTTGCAGCGGCGTCAGTGGCGTTTTTTAAGTCCTCCAGGATGTAATTGTAGAGACATTTTGGGCACTCTAATAAGTGGGCCATTGTGTGGTCAGGAGCAACGTACTCACACTGGGTATAAATCGTGTTCTTGATTACTCGAAACACTGTTTATCTCCTAACTACAGTGCCGATTCTATGGCTACCTAAATTGCATTACTATCCGAGAGCTACATATTCCATATTGGTAGGTATTTCTTTATACATTGCATGACCTACTGTATTGTACGTGCATTCAAAAATATGTAAAGGCACATTCGAACCCAAAGGTCTTTTTTTTTTTTTGGTGGTGGGTAAAGTCATCCAATGACATCTCCCGCCCTTGGGTGGAGCGGGAGATAGTGTCAGACTCTTACTGACTAAAAACCCACCCCGTTCCTTCGTGGCCTTAGATACCAGGGCCGGGCTTTCCTTTCGGAAGCAAACCCTTGGCCCCAGTAGGATTCGACCCGGCCTGCCTGCAGCTAGCAGGCTGGGTCTCTACAGAACCCAGAGGTCTGAATGTCCTATGATGTGACTTTACATATTTACAGAAATATATACCTATGTAATGGCCTACTACAGGTCTGCGCAGTGCCAGACCTTTATATTAAAATATTCCATTATATAAAAATATTTGTTCCATGAGGTCATCGAACACATCACACGCAGCGCTACAGCTAATCACTGAACGTGCAAAACTTCATCTTCATATGTGGAGTAAATGCCAAAAGTAAACCCTACCATTCAACCTTTGGGCTTGAAGGACCATATTGTGACAGTTGCAAAGCTAAAATAAAACCGAAGCGTTTTATTTAACGCAAGTACTTTTCCACTGAACATATCAATTTGTATTTTACTAGCGACTACTTGTCTGACCTCTATAATCTACCTCCATGGTTCTAGAAGGTTACCAGTGGTCTCTAAGACCACGCAAAGGCTGACTGAAAGTACATAGATGTGATTTTAGTTAGTAAAACTCTAACTCGCCCTCTCCCGTCTGAGCCGAAGGAGGCATTCGATGATTATTCACCTTAAGGTTGGTCTTCCCCACCACCTCCTTCTCTTCTTCCACTCCTCTTCTTCTTCCTTGTCGTCAACATCGAGCTTGGTTTTGTTTAAAAGCTTCGAGCTTAGTATAAAAGCTTGTTATTTTATCTAACGCAAGCGAATGCAATGTTTGATGAAGAAGCAACGAGAAAAAAGAGAGATAAAGTTTGTAAATTCTTACTCGAATATTTGTTTAGGAAATACGTGTTTGTTTTTAAAACCCTTAAAAGTTTTTGTGGAAAATTGTCGTCATTCAGAATCTCGATTAAATATGCAAGGTTTCTATAGAAATACTTTATATTTTTAGTATATGAAAATATTATGGAGGTCTGGTATTCGTTTTACACAATCTTATGTTTTTATTTCTATATAAGCCTAAATAGTGTTCACAAGATATCTGTGTATCCAAAATATCTGGAAAAAGATGTAAATCTCGTAAGAGCGGTTGTATGAAAATTTACCTCGGGTTGGCTGCTCTTAAAAAAAAAACCTATGGCAATACAAGCGTCCGATTTCGCGGCTTCCGGCTAAGTGATTGTGAAAGACATAAAAGCAAAAACCAACGCCTTAGCTTCCTTTCTAAAATATGGATGAAAATCTTGGTATATTAAGATGGCCACCCATTCACAAACTGACCTCGGCAAGTATTGCTTAACCTTAGAAATAATAATAATAAAATGAGACTAGTCTATCATTACTGACAGGACTATTGTAACCAATAAGCTGGATATAGCGGTGATAGACCGATTAGCGCGCCGTGGAATGATAGTCGATGTCACCATCCTACATAACGAGAATCTCGTGAAAGCTGAGAAAGAGAAACGAATGAAATATTTCGACTTAGTACACGAGGTTGTCGAATTGTGTAATGTAGACTCAACAGTCACTGTGCTGATTGTCGTGACCGCCAATAGACATAAAGCTAAAAGCTTCGATGACCATCTGTCAAATCTGTTGCTGCACAGATGAATCAAGGCAGTAAACAGAAGGCAGTACTCCCCGATATGGCTCACATTGTGAGGAGGTTCCTGTCTCTGGAGCACATAACGCCATCTAGTCCTAAACTAAGTAGAGCTTGTGCTATAATTACTTGACAAGTGATATTTATAAATATTTCTTGTACTATACATATTGATAAATTACACAAAGAAATAGAGCAAATGATTGTGCTCATCACGCAAACCTTTATCTTGGATGGGTATTGAACCCACGGCCTCCGCCAGAGTAGTCAGAGCTACTAACCATTAACCACACTAAACCAACAGGCCAATCCCAAAATCAACTTTTGCAGTTGTTACCATCCTAGCCACAAGCTTCTACTTTTCCATTAACCGTTACCCACAAAAATAATACAGAAAGAAGAACTCGTATCCTTCCAAAGGTATTTCTTATTATCAACGGTCCGATTAGCAAGCAGAATTGTGACGGAAATAGACAATATTGGTCCTGGGATGCAAATATATTTCGGCCTCCGTACGTACAAAAGCTACGACGAAATTTTTGTACGGTCCAGTCGTTTTCATATCTTTGTTTGAATTTTGTTTGGTTTGTACTGAATGTAAATAGATAAAACTTTAAAATAGAAGTTGTTTATATTATTTAATGAGAATTCTAAGTATAAACTTTTATGGAGGTAGGAAATCGTCCAATTACTTCTTCCGCTCTAGAGTGTAGTGGGAGAAATCATTTCATGACTTTTACTGATTAAAACACATCTATGTTTCTTCAGTTTCCCTTTGCCTTACAGGACCACGAAACAAACAACGACACAATAACTATATCTTCCGTAGGCTTCGGCCCTGCTAACCTTGGGAGGCCAAGAACTAATTAGGCTACCAACGTAGCCCAAAGAATCACTAAACTACTTAAGTTTGGTGATTTGGGAAGCCTAAATCGGAACATAATTTATGAAAAGTTAGTAATCCTTACAAAACTGTGATCCTCAGGAAAGAAAAAAAAAAACAATTCTAAGATGACATTACTTCTACAAAGTATGTTGTACACTAATATCATCAAAAATACATAGGTGTATACAAGATTGGCAAATTGCCAGCGGCAGAACATTAGCTTAACAATGTTAAAACTGTTCCTCTGAATGTAAACGGCCTGCTACAAATAATTTATTAACGTTGAATAATGTTTAGGGCGGTCCTTTTCTATGTACCTGCCTGCTGTATTAATAATTTACCGTTCATTCATGAGCTCTGGCTTCTTTTTAGAGAAGAAGAATAAGTTGTACGTTGGTTTGATGGATACCCAACATAATTTGCGTATTGAGTTAGTACTCAATACGCAAATTATGTTGGGCTAGACATTTGGATTTTGCCTCTGATGATATAGTTATCATCAGAGGCAAAATCCAAATGTCTAGTGTCTTACAGCCCTTTTTTTTTTTTTGATAAGTTCGCTTTTAACCATCTATCTCGCCTGATGGTAAGTAAAGATGTGGCTGACTTTAGAGCACGAACGAGCCAATCAGAAAACATAGACTCCGGTAGGATTGATGTCTTAGCTGCACAATTAATGTGTTCACAAACGTTTTGTACGCATGAGCGGGATGGCCATACGTCTAGTGGTCCGATGATGGAACGGGATTGCCGGAAATAAAATGTGGAGTTTCGACGCAGTTTCAAAATGTACTTAATAGAAAATCGATAGACTAGCAACTTGACATCGATGCTCGAGACTTAAGTACTCAAACTCAATCAACGAATAATTGCCGATCCGTTTAAACTCAAGTGCATCATGCTGGTATTTATCAGGATATCTCATCAGTTAATTTCTGTTAATATTCTTGAATATAAAAGCTCATGCTATGTCACCTCTTTAGATAGTCATGCGGAGACTTGATTACCATATCGTGAAAAGCACTTTGCCTTTCCATAGCTACATAGAAAAGAAAGAGAGGTAGACCACAAATTACCTGGATGACAAATATCCACAAAAATATGTAAAAGCTTATAATCGAAGAAATGAATGGTGCTGAATTATTAAAAAACCAACCCCAAGAAGCGAACGCAAGAGATAAGATTAGACAGGTACATCTCTGTGTAGTCTTGTCTAGTCAAAATAAAATTTTGGTTAGCAGGTCTAACCAAAATTATGTATTCCGCTTTCTCATACTGTTGTTTGTTAACAGATTTTTAAACAGAAATATCTGTCATTCGGTCACTAAAAATTAAATGGTCTAGCCGAGTTCTGATTTCATTTCGTTCTTCAAACTGAAACTCAAAGTTGCCCGTTTGGCGAACAAAAGTCACAAATTTATCGATTTTGTTTAAATTCATAAAACCATTGTATAAGACAAGGATTCCAACTTGTGCAGTTTCAAGTTTACAAAGTTCTTCACGGTACACAAATGTTCGAAGCAAACGAGAATTTCTATGCACATTGTGACGTGTATTGTCGCTTGGGTCCAATTCCTGTCACATGTGCACGTGAGACTTTGCAATAAACGCTAGGTTAGACCAATAAAGCGTATATTTTTTTTAAGCTATGAATTCATTTTCTGCGCATATTTGTTTGGCACATTGGCACCGGTTTTGTGAATTAGGGCAATAATAATCGGTCAGATCTATTTATAACCGACTTCAAAATAAGGAAGAGGTTCTCAATTCGATATTTTTTTGTATCTTGTTCTGCGATCTCTTTGCCATGATTTTTCTTTTTTTTTTATAAGACCAATCTTGATAATTTTGTTTATGTTGGGTTAAGTTATAATTCCGTGGTAGTCCCATATATATATTTCAATTGAAAGTTCCCTTACACCGGTTGTACCGGTGAATTTGGTCACTATGTAATTTTATTTGAGGAGTACCACAACTATAACATTAATAAAAAAAGGTTTTGTACAATAAAATACAACCGGCTTCTAAAAACTAAAATTAATAACAATAAAAAAAAAATTACTAAGGAAGTTGGTGTCAAAAAATGCAGAAACAGAGCTGAGAACACCAGTTTCTGAACTTACGACTTATTAAAAATGTTCATACATTTTTAATTTGGACAATTTCTGATATTTCAGCGTGACCATAATTAGAATACTTAACATCTGCAAAGCAGTAATGCTAGCAAAGGAGGAGGCCTACCGCATCAGGCAGAGGCAATGGGGGGCTCGCCCCAGCCGCCGCCGGGATTCTGATCACGATTTCCGGCCACCGTAAGCGCAGGCTTGCGGACGGCGTGCAATGGGTAGCACGCGATCCGATCGTCTGGTAAGCGACCGGACTGAGCCAAAGTCGTCGACGGCGCGTACTGTTCCCGCGTGGCTCAAGGAGCTGTCAGCACACCGAAGAGGCCCAGCCTGCTAACTGCAGGCAGGCAGGGTCGAAGCCTACTGGGGTCATGGGTTAGTTCCGAAAGGAATGCTCGACCCCGGCACGATAGGCTACGAAGGAACGGGGTAGGTTTTTAGTCAGTAAGAGTCTGACACTACTTCCCGCTCCGCCCGAGGGCGGGATTTGTCATTGGATGATTTTACCTACCATAAAAAAAAAAAAAAAAAAAGTCGTTGACGGCGCGTACTGTTCCCACGTGCCTCAAGGAGCTGCCAGCATACCGTAGAGGCCCAGCCTGCTAGCTGCAGGCAGGCAGGGTCGAAGCCTGCTTGGGTCATAGGTCAGTTTCTGAAAGGAAGGCCCATCCCCGGCACGATAAGCAACGAGGGAACCGGGTAGGTTTTTAGTCAGTAAGAGTCTGACACTATATTTCGCTCCGCCGAATGGCGGGATTTGTCATTGGATGATTTTACCTACCATAAAAAAAAAAACATCGAATTTAAAAGCTGTAGATAAAATGGTTTTGAAAAAAAAACAATGACACAACAAGCAAAGTAATACAACTTTTTAAAATGCCATTTGTTTAAAAAAACCATTAAATAATTTTGCATACACAAGCAACGTACCTATAAATAGAAAGTGAGAAAATATATGGGCAATTAAGTGTCGCAGCCACCTGCACTAATGTTGCCAAAAGATATTCTGAACTCAGGTTTATTGTGAAACTTCATAGGTCTGTTAAATTGTTGGACCGTAGTATTTTGATTTATGAAAGTAATTCTAATGCAAAAATTTTATCGACTTGCTTTTGCCAATTAGGTAATCAATAGTAAGTTAGAAAGTCTTCTATGGAGGCAATTGGTACATAATTAATCTTAGATAGGTTTCCTCAATATATTAAAGTACCAAACTTTTTCCTAAAGTTCATTTAATCTGTCAAAGTAATTAAAATGAATTGAGTTGAGAATTGTTGACTTTCTTTTCCTCGAATTTATATGGCCTTTGTTCTTCTTTGGTATATTTAACTTATCAAACAAAAACGTAAACGTTTTCGTTTGTTTTGTTTTCCTGAAACCACAAGCCAAGCATCACTCACAAAAACATCCCTCATGAAAATAAAAAATAATAAGCACATTTATAAGGGACGACCAATTCCAGACATACCTACATAAGAAACCAACCAAATAAATGTAAGTCAACATTTCATTACGAAATAAACATCTTAGGAACAAAAGTGGTTGTAAGGAAACTTGCACATTATGATAAAAAGGGCTCTTCTCAAAGAACCACTGGAAGGCATCCACTATACTCGTACTAGGAGATAATAAAAGATGGAAGGAGTTTCAACTGTCCGGGCTCGCTTCGCATTTTTATAACTCGGATTTATTGCTGGCGAAGCGAGTCGTGAAGCTATAATAACTGGAAGCGCTTTAAGCATATAACTCAATCGATGAAAGCGGTATTTATTCTAAATTCACGCCATGGCAAGGCAAAGTTCGAAGATATCTTAAAAGAAAATATTTGTCGTTCCAGTCCCAAATTTAAAATTTGTATTTCTTTATCGAAGTAAAAATTGGTGCAAAGTACGGTATTAAGGTAGGTAGTCATACACGTTAGGATGTACCTGACAGGTTTACCTGTACATTTGAGTTTTACAGGTTTACCGGAGCGTATATGATGCACAACTGTGCAGGTTTCCTTACCTGAATAGTGTAACGTTTTAGACGTTAACTAGTAAGAGAGAGTGTGAAAGAGTGCAAGGGAGTGTAATATTAAAGGAGTATAAGAAAAAAGAGAGTTTAAAGTTAAAGATGAGCAAGATAAGAGAGTGCTTGTGAGAGTAAGAGAGAGATAGAGGAGTGAGAATAGTGAGAGGAAAAGTTGTAAGAGTGAAAAGTGCTATGAGAGGTAAGAGTGGTGTTAAGCTAAAAGAGGGAGAGGAAAGAGGGTGAGGTTTCCTTGTAAGGTAAGCATATTATATTATAAAAATAAATAGTATAAAAACAAAAGAAAGTATAAAAGTAAATGGTTAGAAATGTCAGTCCCGAACCGGCCCTCCTCCGTTAAGCCTGCAGAGGCCGCGTGAGCAGAAAGCAGAAGGCGTCAAGCAGCAAGTAGTAGACCAGCTATTAAGGCCAGCAGGTAAAGGAAGATAAGCATAATGCAGCAGCAGCAGGCAGCAGGTCAGCAGATAGAAGAAGACGAGCAGCATGCAGCAGCAGCAGGCCAGCCTTCCAGGGTCGGCAGGTAGAGAGATAGGCGAGGTCCTCCACCATCAGATCCGGCAGAGGACGACTGGCGGAGGTGCAACAGTGAGGTATGGCCCTCCGTCGTCCATCGTCGACCACATCAGCGCTTTTCATCAAGTGAAATAGTGGTCAAGCGCAAACCAATGCACCATTGAAAAAAATAAAAATAAAAGAGGAAGGTATCTATGAATACTTTGTACCCATGCAAAGCCACCAGGTTCACATAAGTTCAAAAGTTATTTTTTTTTTAGATCATATTTGATTCCTTAATTACAAATAAAATCATCATCAAATAAATGCTTTGTTCCATAAAAATCACTATAATAAGCCGAATAACTGATAAACTTTATTATTGCATCGTCCATCTAACATGAATGCATTTGAAAATCGTTTCCGTAAAAAGCAAATGGGAATCGGATTCATCCGTTGGAATACATGCACTGAGCATGTTTATTTATATATTTTGTGTACTTGCGTATAAAAGGTATTCCATTTAATTTCAGAATAAAACCTTTTCACCTGTAATCTTCAGTTAGTCTCCAATGATCAAGATTAATGTATTAGACCAAATTAATCTAATTGCGAACGTCGAGTTTGGTTAGATTTGTGTAAGATTATTAATTATCTATAGTATAGCCTTTTAACCTCTGGCGTGTAATACATAGTACTTACATCAAAAAATCAGAACTTGTAAATAACCATACATAATATTTTTTTCCAAAAGTTTACTAAAGAAATTAAGTAGATAGTATTTTCTGAGAACAAATTAATTGTAAAACCATAACCATCCAGTTTATAATAAGGGGCCGATTTCAAATTATTTAGATTGTATGAAATTTGAATGGTTCTAAGCATAGTTATTACATATCCTACTAATTAGAAGATAATGTTAAAAGTTAGTCATAATGACACCGATGAGGTAGCAAATTTTTGTTCATTACATTTAAAAAATAGTAGAACAAATGTTTATGTTAACCATCGGTGTCCGCTTGGGCTTTAGTAACTACAATAACAGATCTGAGTATACAATAACCTAAAAGTTGATTGAAAACAAAATATCTCGATTGATTTCAAAGCAAAGTTTTTTTTTTTTTGAACAAGATCGGATTTCATGCTGGACATGTTAAGTTGTATCGTTTAAGTTAGTGCAGAAACTTACATCCTTATAATATGTTTACTTATAATAACAAAAAAAAATTGATAACATTATAGATAGGTATTGTAAACAAAAAAAAAGTCCAAACGATATTATGTCGTCCCTTTTCATAACTATCGTAATACACATCAAGACAACTCACTTTTTAGAGTTATGATTTTTTAATATTTTTCACAAGGTCGGCCAAAATCGACAAGTTCTCAGGGGTAAGAAGTTGGTAAAAAATGTTGGTAGTACGTTATTCAGTCCATCTTTAGAAAGGCCTGTAATCAAAGAAAAAAGAACAGAACTGGTCGATGTGACGATGAAAGGCATAACTTTTTTATGTTTCAATATTGTTTGAAAAGGCTACACTGATTCTCTATATTTATTGATCTCTATTCTAGTATAAAGACTTTAGGTCTAAAGCACACTTCAATATTTTATTACTTCTTATTAGATTTTTTGTCAAAAGGAACTCGTACCTGATATTAAAAAAGTATCCGTTTATTTTCTTATTCATACTTGTCTTCTTATATAGATATACTTTGTTTAATAAATCGCCACCGGTCCTTTCTAAAAATATAATATTTTTTATATTTCTTCGTTCTTTTTCAATCTGCTTGACTGCGATCCCACTTGATGGTAATTGTGTTGATGGTGAGGCGCTCTAGTTTATTAGCCTATTCACTCTAGTCTTGAAGACACCTAAATTATATTCGGACGAGAAGACCGCAGCAGGAAAATTGTTCAAGTTGTTTCAACAAAGTCTTGTTTCAATAGAGGTTTTAATAACGGATGGATCCTCGCCATATGTCGGGTTGCCCGATAGCAGAATCAAGTCATACAATTCCCACACACACTTTCCAAAATGCATCCTGTAAAATTCCAAAAGGCCGGCTATCCTACGCCTGTGTGACAGGCTTTGTAGATAATCTTAATATGATCAGGAAAAATATAAATTTCGTTTCCAAAAATCCTTGCGTATTAAATTTTCTAGATCCAGAAGAACTGGTACGTCAAATCCAAATTGTTTAAGTCCAAATGAGTTTAAAGATTCAGTTTAGGTTAGATATTGCCTTTTGTCCTCAACAATTCGAAAAGTCTTCTGTTAGAAATGACGAAAACGTCTTGTATTTCCGTATTTTAACTTTACGAGATATTTATTAACGAGAAAGACGGATCTCCCGAACGCTTTTTCATAGTCTTAATCCTGCAAACGACTCGCCCGAAGCTAAAATTTTGAAAGGAGCTGAATCAGCTCCTGACAAATCTTTGGACTTTATTTCTTTCCTAATTTACTATCAGAAGGGATCTACGAATTTGTAAGTATCTTAGCAGTTATTTATGACTTTCGAGATGGGTTTCATTAGGGCTATAAAGGATCTAGAAAATTTTGGTCTTTTGATTGGCAGTTAACCAATGGTATCTTGTCGCCTGGAATCGCACCTTTAACTCTTTTACGATTAATAAAAACAGTAGAAGCTGTTCCGTTGACTTTATATCTGTGATGGCGAAGTCACAGAAAACGTAATGAGGATCTCCGTTAACTTGGAGTATAAACAAGGTTAGGTATTATAAGATCTCCTTGTCTCAAGTTACACGTGTTCAGCTGAATCACAAATAGTTGAACTAGTTTTGTTTTCTTAGTTTTGTGTTATTGTAACTGTTTTAGTCGGCTGTAATAGCAAAGTTACGTTGTTTCTCAAGGCGATGAATAAATTTGGTTTCCGGTTTTAGTTCTTGTGTCACTAAGGAGAGTAATGTCTCAATGAGAGCTGCTCCGACTAACGAATCCAACATCGTGGGTTGAAACTCAGGCAAGCGCTTTATTTTGTGTAATTTATCATCACCATCAAAATGATTGTTGGACTTCATGAGGAAACCGGCTGGTGTCTTAAAACCAAAAATTATAAGACACGTGACATCCACCAAACTGCACTGGGTTGAAAAAAACTGAATTGTGGATTACAACCCATTTCCTTTCAATCATGCCTGAGTCCTAGCTATGGAAATATTATGGCTGATTATTATTATTTTATGTTGAAAACTAAAGTAAACAGTCTTAACACTTTAACGTACAAAGCGTTTTGAGAACATATGCATTATGCGTACAGCTAAGGAGTGGGAGCAGTGGTGGGCGAGTGGTAACGGCCCCGACTTACGAGTTGTAAGTCGCGGGTTCAAACCCAGCACGCGTATTACTTTTTGTAATTTATTTCATCACCAATGCTCTCAAAACAGTGAAGGAAAACATCGTGAGGAAACCGGAATGTCCTAGAACCAAAAATTCGAAGACATGTGACACCCTTACTGGGCCCGCGTGGTGGATTACGGCCCATTCCCTCTCTTAGAGAGAAGGCCTGAGTCCCAACAGTGGGAACATTAAAAGGCTGATAATGTTAAGGGGTGGAGTTTCCTGCCGGAGACTGTGTTTGTGTTTCCAGTTAACTACAACCTAAGGGTCTTTGAGTCAAGAGTGAATAGGTTACTTCTAGGCAAGCGTGTTCCTTCGTAGACCACATCTACGCTTACCATCAGGTGAGATCGTTTTCAAACGCGGATCTATAAATAATAAAAAAAACTTTTTACAAACCAATTGAATAAACGAACTTTAAAGCTTTCTATGACTAAGAATTATTTCCTTTATACACTTTAGTATCTTTTACTCTCTACTATAAAAAAAAAAACTAAATAAAGAGTACAATGCCTTACAGGCCAGACATCCCGGTAAATTGAAAAATGTGTTTCAAACTTTGTTTTTTATAAATAAATTGAAAAACTTATCACTGTATAAAATATTGGTAGAATCTTCCGTATATTAATATAATACGAGATAATTATGAATGTTACTTAACAACAGAGGATGTTGGATTTTTTAAGGTACCGAAACAAAATAGTTATATTATACTTTTTTTTTATGGTAGGTAAAATCATCCAATGACAAATCCGCCCTTGGGTGGGGCGGGAAATAGTGTCAGACTCTTACTGACTAAAAACCTACCCTTCCATTCATTGCCTTTGTCCAAGGGCCCGTGGTGACATTTTCACATAACCTTTGGCCCCAGTAGGCTTCGGCCCTGCTGGGCCCCTACAGTTTGCTGACAACTCCTTGAGGCGCGCGGGAACAGTGCGCGCCGTAGACGACCTGAGCTCGGACCGGTCTGTTACCGGACGGACGGACAGCGAGCTACCCATTGCCCACCGTCCGCGAGCCCGCGCCTACGGTGGCCGGAAATCGGGATCGGAATCCCGGCGGCGGCGGCGGCGTGTGCGCCTTAGCCTGATGCGGTCAGCCTCCTCCTTTAAGCATTACTGCTTCGCAAAAGGAGGCGACCGCCTGCCACTCCTCCTCGCTCCGGAGCAGTTATATTATACTAGGTTCTGCAAGTGGCTTCACCCACTTGAAAATAGGTTTCTCCATACAAATTTTGGACCACCGTTTCATCTCCTTAGTGGGTGAATTTTGGGAAATCCTTTTTTAGTGCTCGCCTACATTTTAAAAGTCAACCTTGTGCATAAATTACTATACTATGATTTTTTATTAGATGAAGTAAAGTGACAGCTATAACAATGGTTGTTTGACAGTTGGGCATTGTCCACTGCTGTCACTTTACTTCATCTAATAAAAAATCATAGTATAGTTCCAGTAGATGCATTGATAAGTTAGTTAGTCAGATTCTTCTTGTATATGCATATATACTAGCTTATACCAGCGGTTCCGCCTGTGTCCCCCTTTTTCACCGTATTGGGGATAGAATTTCCAAAAAATCATTACTTGTTCCGACAAGTAAGTATTTTTTGGAAAACTTGGAGGGTACGTTCTTTGTACGATATAGGCACGGATGCCTACGTCATACAAAGAACATACTTTCCAAATTTCAGATCTTTCTTTTTTTTTTTTTTTTATGGTAGGTAAAATCATCCAATGACAAATCCCGCCCTTGGGCGGAGCGGGAAGTAGTGTCAGACTCTTACTGACTAAAAACCTACCCCGTTCCTTCGTAGCCTATCGTGCGGGGGTCGAGCATTCCTTTCGGAACTAACCCATGACCCCAGTACTGTAGGCTTCGACCCTGCCTGCCTGCAGTAAATTTCAGATCTTTACGATCAGCGGTTTAGGCTGTGCGTTGATCCGTCAGTCATTCATGACAAAGCATTTTATATGTATAGAAATATAAATATAGATAGATATACATCAGGTTTATTTATTATTCTACACAAGTCTATTGTTAGCAGTCTAATTCTGGCAGCTTGTGGCTGAGCAGTTAAGAAACTCAAATATGGGTAAATGTCAATATTTGACTAATACCAATATGGAGTGCCTAGTGCTTATCTTGAACTACATTTAAATGGACTAGATTTGATATTTGGCACTAAAATATTTGAGTTTGTAACTCAAAATAGGGCTAAATTTAGTGTATTACTAATACCGTCGGTGCATTGTCGCTTTTAGACGTAAAATTTATAACTACTTGAACATATAATTTTAGAAATATACAGAAATAACCGTAAATATTATAAATATTGAAATATACACAAAACAGTTTAAATAAAAAAAAAGTAAATTAAAATGTTTTTATTTGAAATAAGCCTACATGGACACTTATAAAACATTAGAAGCTAATGCACGTACCAATTGTTCGTTTCCTATGGAGAAGAACTGGCAAGATATTCTTTTAAAACGTCTTGTCAGTTGCCATACATCATTATTTCACAGACTTTTATCCGAATTAGCAACACTACCTATTAAACTGTTTAAAATTAAACCGTGCTATATATTATGCTGAGTGTTCGGCCATTTTGCGCGGATGTGACGCATATCTTCCTTAAAGAGTATTTGTGTTTGTTAGTTAGTTTAAGTTTTGCGTCATTTCGCGTAAAAAAACTGGTTTTCTTTCTTTCTACCGTTTGCTCTTTTTTTTTTATCAACAGATTCAATTCTTTACCAGAGACTGATTTTTTTTTAATAAAACAATATTACAGTTTAAGTTTCTATTTTTGAGTCCAAGCTCTTGTATGTTTTTATTTTCTATCCTCATAGCTTCAAAGGCTAACCACGCTCCGTTGAAAAATTTACCCTATATCATCAGTTATCTATAGAAAAGTCGTGTTAGTTACACTTTTTTTTAACTCAAGAACGGCTTAACCGATTTAGCTTAAAATTAGTGGAAAGGTAGCTTAGAATGAGAAGAC
The DNA here is from genome assembly GCA_958295575.1 of Leucania comma. Taxonomy (NCBI): domain Eukaryota; kingdom Metazoa; phylum Arthropoda; class Insecta; order Lepidoptera; family Noctuidae; genus Leucania; species Leucania comma. The sequence continues at coordinate 19,110,088 of OY282470.1, read as the reverse complement.
GAACATAGGAGGAATTTTAATCCCGTTAAATGAAAAACATCCAAAACTTGCTCATTTATTGGTATAGGGTAGAGTAGAGTAGGGTAGAGTTGGATGGAGTAGGGTAGAACGGGAGCAAAGCCGCGGGTAAAAGCTAAGTCCTAACTCACTCACTGATTCATCAAAATCCAGCCCAAGCCTTTGAAAGCTTTGGGCAAATTTCAGTATTGTAGGTACAGTACTGAAATTTTGCATGGAAGCTTTTTTATGATGAATTGTGAAGATTATGAAATGACTTTCCAAAATTCAACACCAGGGACAAAACAAGAGTCAATAGTTTTTTATGGAGAAACATACATTAATGCAGAAGAAGCCTCTGTAAGAAGCTAGTTAATGATAAATTGTCTATCTGACAAAGTAAAATCAAAAGACAGTGCTTCGCAAGCAAATAGAGAATACAAAAAACTAAAATGCCAGTTTGTTTATACGCCAAAAAAAACAAGATACACGCCCACATTCATCATTCATCTTTTGCCAGACCACGTTTTGTCGTTCCTTATTATATAGTTTATATTCAGTCCTTCCTATAGTTTTATTTTGTATTTCCTTTTTTCTTGGTCTCAAGCTTTCAACAGCTTATTTCTTCATGTAGATACTCACTACCTAATCTGCTATCTTCAAAAAGAATACATTTTTATTCTGAGAACAATAAGCATCTTTGCCGCTCAAGCGATTTTCTTTCCGTTGCCAAATGCAATAGACACTTCTGAGAAAAATATGTAGATAGATGCTTACAGTTTCTGGTCACTGGCTTAGTAAACTGTATTGTTTTCTGAATTGGAATATGTTTATTTTGTTGAATGTTTCATTGTGTATCCAAGTTAATAGTTTCTATATGTTACAATATTTTTGTTTTGTTAAATGTTTGCCTGTTTCCCTATTAATTCAGTGTTGTCTTTATTCATTTATTTATTTATGTGTCATTATTATTTCAGCGTAAGACGTCCACTGTTGGACATAGGCTTCCCCCAAGTGTTGCCACAACAAAGGGTCCTATACGTCTCGCATCCACCGCATTTCTGCGACTCTCACCAGGTCATTAGTTCATCTTGCGGGAAGCCTTCCAACACTGCGTTTTCCGGTCCACGGTTGCCATTCTAGAACTTATTTATCTGCACTAACAAATACAATGACAAATAGATACAAGATCATATAAATATGTTTAGTTATTTCAAAAGAAATATCTTTCAGACATGTAAACAGTATGTTTAACATAGAATAAAATGTATTTAAAAAATACATATTACAATATTTTTAGATGAATACTTACAGATAAATGTTAAAGGTGAAACAACTTATATATATAATTTAATATAGATACAGGTGAAATAAATATTTATGAAATTATGGGACGGCACAGAGGTAAATATCCTTCACAAAAGTTTAGCTTTTTGATAAAACAATGAATATTATCTGTGTTAACTTCAGCAATCATCCGGTCCGGTTAACGATTGGTTGTGATTCACTGAATAACAAAAATGTGATTTTATTTCATTTCAACAGACAAAGATGACTGAACAGTTTCATAAAAAATTATCAGGGGGAAAAACAAAAGCCTGATGTTCCGTACTCTGCCTACGAAGCTTGGTGGAACAATCATAATTGCAACAGAGGGTCCGTGTACTGTTAACCGCAACCCTGGGAAATTGAGGCTTAAGTGTGAGTTGAGGCCATAAGCCCTAAGATACACGTTACGGGAGATTGTAGTCGACATTATACACAACATACCGCAGGGTAGACGCAGCCTTATAGCTGATAAGTGGCGTGATAGCAGCATGAAATATAGAGGATTTTAAAATTTGATGTGAAGTTGGAATTTCAAAAAAAGAATTCGTTTTCCTTTTTTTTAATTTCAACATCCAGGTACTATATATTTGGACTGGTTGTTGTATGTTCCATCAATAGACTGGTCATAAAATTGTTTTAAACGCGCTAAATCTTAATCAATTTTGCTAAATCTTCAAAATACGCCAGTCAGCTTGAGGAGAATTCCGTACTGAATCCTGTCCACGAGGCGTGTTACGCGCTTACGTTTTCAATTACTTGTGAGAATGCCGCCACACTACGCAGACGTTCCTGCCATTTTTACCAAATAAAAACGCGCTTTCGCTTGACGTACGTCTCGTCATATGACACGTGCTACGGCTGGCGTCTTGAAGCTTGCATGCAATGATATGAGCACGATACAGTTTCGGCACTTCTCCATCGACAGAGTTTCATAGGTTTGTATATAAGCAGTGAGCAGTCGAACATCAAGTTGAAGAATACGCGTCTATGAAGCTACGCGTCCGTGTAAAGTCCTGTCTTGAGGCTTTAAAGACCACCATGTTGTAGCTTAGACTTATTTCTCTGTTTTAATCCAAGATCGTAGGTATAAGCTGTTTTTAATATGTAGTTAATATATTTATGTTAAATCTATTCATTTCACACATTGCCGGTGGACCAGTAGATATTTTATACAATCCCTAGAAATTGTATCCCTACCTAGGTAAGTATGCAATGAACAATAATATTCATAATATTTCGTACATTGCCAGGACGCCCGAGGAATTCTAAACATTAACTAAGTATGGTATAGAATACCGGAATATACAAATTTCCGGTAGCATATATAACATTAGCAATCCCAACTTTTCGCTAAGCCTTCTTAACGTAGTATCGGATAAAAAGCAGGAAGCTCGTACAAAAGGAAAAACCGGTGATAAAAAAGTATCAGGTCTCAATTCTGCCCCTTGACTTGAATATTTGATGAGCCGGAAATTAGGCGAAGTATGTATTCACTTACTTTGTTTTCTAATTTTTAAATTAAAAAGAGAATGAACGAATGGAAGTCAATCATTATTATCACAAAAACAAAAAAAAAAAACGGATAGAAAGAAATGTAACACATCGTGCCAAATGTTTGGAAAAAAAAACAAAATAAGACAACAAAGAAAGAAAGCAAATCGAACAGAATATTACTCAATAAGAACAATATAAGATGTTATCTAAACAATATAGCTTAATTTTATCTTTCACGCTCGATAGACGTCTCAGGTGTCCAAATCTAAGAAATATTTCGTTGCTACAAAAACATTGTAGCAGAAATTCATGAAACCGCGGCAAATACAGACGCGACTCATATATTTCTTTTTCATTTTCCCAAAAATATTACGTGACGCCTTCAACACTTGATATTATATTAAAACAATATTAAAATTCGCAGTTATATCGAGCCGGATGAGGATAGATACCGGATTAAATAGCTCCTGACGTTGAAATATTAAAATTGGCCCAAAAAATACAATAACTTGCAAATTCCGTCGAAACAAAGTAACGCAAATCGTGATTTACGCAACGCGGTTCCATTGGAAAACCGCTAAAAGAAACATTTCCGCCAGCTGACCTCCAATAAATAAACATTTGACAAGGCAACAACGGGGAGAAAACAGAATAATATTAAAAAAAAAAGAAGTAAAAATAAAGAACAAAACTTTTTGACTGATCGACGAGAAATAACTTTCTTAACTGGAAACAGAGGGTCTGTTTCGTTTTCAGCCAACAAAAAATAAATTGTTTTGTGATCAAACTCGAAATTCTTAAACGTATTGGCCGTGGGGCTTTTTGGACCAAGACTGCGGTCCCAATTTCCACTTATATTTTTTATTTGAGTAGTATTTTGAGGCCACAAATATATTTTTTTAAAAAGCCTATATTTTATCTCACTGCTGAGCAAAAACAAAAAGAAAATTGCTTTTAAAATTGTTTTAAAGCGATCTCTGGCTAAATTTGCCCCGCGAACATGATCATATCGTCACACTACATTCGCCACAAAAAAACAATACCTACTTGTTTTTTTTTTTTTTTTTTGTAACTGCAATGATTTTTTACTTGTGATCCCAAAATACTACTGAAAATAGTACATTTTGATACAAGTGGGGAAAGTTTGTCATTGCAGCCGAGGCGAAATTCACCCGAGCCGTACAGGCGAGGGTGTTATGAAGCCGAGTGCTGCAGTGACAAATCTCCACGTGTATCAAACGACGTTTTTCAATACACTTACGAAGAAATACGATGAAAAATCCACCAATAATCTATCTTCTATCGGAAAATTACGACGCATTTTTGTTCATTTTGTACCGAAGAAAATTTTCCAAAGTTACCTAATAATTTAGTTTTGATTTGATGGCAGCAGGCTTTTTTACCTCAATCACATAATCTGGTAGCTTAGCATCTAAAGGATTCTCTTCAAATCTTCTTTTTCACAACTATCACAAATGAATAAGTTAGTTACTATTAGGTGTACTTTTTTCCCGCGCATAACCTTTGCAGGTTGAAGAAGAAGCAAAGGTATCAAACCGTATACATCCTAATATTAAAAATATAAACATTCAAATATTTTTGAATTTAGAACACAGATAATTGTTAATTTGTTGGTATTAACAAATTATTGCTTATCTATTTATTTTATTCTGTTCAAAAACACAATTTCAATTTTCATTAAATATTAAAACCTTAAAAATAACCGCCTCTTTGCTTTAAAAAATAATAATAAGCACTCTTGACCATGATGAAATAGGAATGAAAAAAGCCCTTGTTTTGATAAATTGAAAAAAAGCACGCGGGTGATAAACATGCCATATCGAAACTAATCGTAGTGCGATAAAAGGCAGTTTTCGAGTAAGTGTATTGAAAAATAAATTTTATACATTGGAATTTGGGACCGCGCTCCCGGTCCAAAAAGCCCGACGACCTAGCGTATTTACTTTCAGATCGTTTCGTATCTTACAGAGGCAGAATCTGCGTACAACATGTAGATCTTGGATTGAAATAATGTCGGCTACTGTTCGTAAATATTAATAACTAACTAGGATTGCTCCTGTGGAGCTGTTTGCTTGTACATTTTAGTAGTCCCAAGTGACAATAACGTAAGAGGTTGTAAAGTTATCCGTTTTGCTAGACCCTGTTCGCGTTGTTTGAAACTTGATTCATTGTTGTAAGATATATATCGTTTGCGTTTTCACTACGGATAGCTACGATTCCCAGAATTTCTGGGAAAATTCGCTAGGTTAGTTACCGATGTTAACACTAGGGTAATAATTGTGTTTTGTTTATTGACTGTTACGCTTCAAGTAAGTTTGAATGGTGATTTAAACTAGTAAAGTAAACCGAGGACATTTTGCAAAACTTTTTAGAATGCGCACCTTATATAGCTCCATATCTTTAACAGTTCAGTTTAGGTCGTCAAATGGATCGCGTTATGAGCTCGTGGTTTTTTATGGTAGGTAAAATCATCCAATGACAAATCCCGCCCTTGGGTGGGGCGGGAAATAATGTCAGACTCTTACTGACTAAAAACCTACCCTGCCCTTTACTGTCTTCTTTTCAGGGTCCCGAGGTTCACTGTCGCACAACCCTTGGTCCCAATAGGCTCCGAACCTGCTGAGCCCGTTGGGTCACTCGCTCGTGGTATGACCTCTGTTATAGGTTTTCTAAAAGTTGGCTTTAAAATGCATAATGTCTTTTCTTTGGTGTCGTTTGTCAAGTCGTTAAGCTCCTTAGACTACTCTAAAGAGATAAATTTTATTAATCTATGCTTATAATAAATCTATAGAAGTAAAAATTCTGTACATTGAAAATATGAAAAAAAAAAAATGGCAGGGGGTGTTACTAGACCGACACCGAACCCAAAAATGTGATTAAAAAAAAATTGTCTGTTTGTCTGTCTGACTGTTTGTTCAGTCATCACGCATTTTTTGGCACACGTTCGATTACGATGAAACTTGGTATAATTATTCTTTAATATCCTGGGCACCACGCTGGGTACTTTTTATCCCGGAAAAGTATATACAATAAAAAAACAAACTTAATTTTGCGGTTCGATCCCTAAGCCCGATTACTGTACCAACCGCAATTAATAAGTTTGTTGTAGGTTACGTCACCCGTTTCTATTATAATTAGCCACAAAAGGCCCGCGCCGAGACAGAAGTATTAATACCGGTAAGTATGCTCGATAGATAACGTTCTACACAAATAGCACTTTACACAAAAAACTCATTGATAAGTTTAGTCGTTCACGCGAACGAAGTTGCGGGCACAGCTAGTAATGAATAAGTGTGTATAAAAAAAGATAAGACAATTTTTCGCTATATCATTTGTTCTCTTGTGAAGATGAAATAATACATTTTAGAAAATCGATTGATCGAAAAAAAAACACAAATTATAAAAATACGCCGAATTATCTTACGCAACAACCACTGCTCTCAATTAAATTTACCTAAAAAAAACCTTTTAAATGTAATCGGCTAAAATAAATCTAATTTTATTTTTTGAAAACGTAGAGCCCAGACTTCTTAGAAACAGAGAATTTATATCTACAGCTTTAAAACTAAAACCAATTACAACAAGTAAAAAAACGGTAATTTAAAAAACTAAAAAACCCGACTGCTTTTCTGAGCATTCATGAAAAAGCCCTAAAACAAGAAAAATCTGGCAGTCGGGACCCATTCTAGAATTGAGAGCACATACCTATATTACATTGCAGATTACTCCAATCTATTGACTAGACGGTTGACTTTCTAGAATGGGTTCCGACAGCCAGATTTTTCTTGTTTTAGGGCTTTTTCATGAATGCTCAGAAAAGCAGTCGGGTTTTTTAGTTTTTTAAATTACCGTTTTTTATTTTTTATTTTTTTAGTTTTATTTTATTACGATATCACTTTCAAAGTAATTACGAATCTAAAGACACCTCTCAAACTAAAATCCATCGAGCCGTTCAGGTCGCAGAGCGTGCCAAACATTTGAATTTGGCGCTAAAAATCCGCCATTTTGTTTTATTTTTATTTTGATATACCCAGTGTGACTCTCACAGTAAATACGAATCTAACGACACCTCTCAAGCTAAAATCCATCGAGCCGTTCAGGCTGCAGAGCGTGCCAAACAATTATACATACATACATACATACATACATACATACATACATACATACTCTCGAAAAACATAACCCTCCTTCTGGCGCAGTCGGGTAATTAAATCAGTGTGGTCTCAGTTTCGTACTAAAGCCTGGAGTACAGACAGATACCATAGATTAGCACAACAGTCTTGAAACGATATTGCCATTACGCTTGGCGTACAAATTGGTTGCCGTCTTTCTGCTATAATCCCCTTGTCTTCTCTAACTTAGTATAGATACCTAAAAGTTTGCATAATATTTAAAGACCTATTTATAGTGGTTATAGTGCCTTTTTTCGTAAATAACAAGTTACGCGACGTCTTGTTCTACATCGACTTATATAGTAATAGACAAGCTCGTTCATGGAAACTATTTGTCAAAGTACTGAAACGTTAAAACAAAAGTTCGCTGCAGCGCTAAATTGGCATTATTACGTCTAACAAAACTTTTAAAACTGACAGCGCTTAAATACTGCAAAACTGCACTAATGTCATCAAGTCATCAATGTAAAAAGATGTATGGCCTGCAGTACACTTAAGTCAAGCAAAATGATTGTACTTCACGGCTTATATAGTGCGTAGTGCATATATAGCGATATTCTGGAATATTATTTCGGGACTTATTTTTGCTAATAAGCCTGACACAGTGGTTATAGATCGACCAAAGCGTTGCGCAGTGATTTTTGAAATAGCTGTCCCTTATGACGAGAATCTCGTGAAAGCTGAGAAAGATACGCAAACTTAGTACTCGTATCTTGACTTGGCTCGCGAGGTTGTCGACATTATTCGTGACGGTCAATAGATTAATAGCCAAGATCTTCGACCTAAATCTAAAGAGATTCTCGTTGGACAATTGGATCTACGCCTTTTTCTGTAATATTTAATTATTGTTATTATTTGGTAAGACACGCCAGCAGCTATTAGTTGATGTGTGTGTTTCAAATTGTTTGGAGACGTTAAGGCTATCTAAACAATTTTTAAAGCGGTTCAATGTGGGAGTTTTCGCAACAAGTTCCGAGAGCCTGTTCCATATTGTTACGACTCAGTTAAGTAGAAACTTTCATAGGCTTCTTTTCCATAACTTTATGTCCTTGTAAATGTTTGTTAGCATTCTGTATGCAAAGTTCTTGAAGGCTGGGCGCTTTGTAATTTTCTGTGAATATTTTGGAAGCCTCAATAAGCCTATTGTTAGCAGTTTTTCTAAGTGTATCTAGGACATTACTGAAACTCTGTGTTTATAGGTAGTCAGAAACCAGAAAGTCTGACCAACATTCTATACAACGAGTATCGTGCTGCGTTAAGTGAGTTATTGAGGTGTAATAAGCAGTCGCTCCATGTAAAATACGGGTAATCTAGCGCATTCGGTAATACTGGATGCCGACCCTAAGTTTGTTGAGTGTTGGTTTGTTGGTTTTGAAAATGATGAACGTTTATTTAAAAAGCTTTTTCTCGATAGGGATTCGTAAGTTCTCTGTCTACACAATATAATGAGACTTCTATTATAAGTCAAGTACTTACTCTTTACAGGATAGGCATGACCTCTATTACTGTTCATCCTGCATAACCGCCTTCCAAAATTTACTCGAGTAAAATTTATTTTGAATTTATAGTCAATTGAGACGCAAAAAAAAAAGTAAAATTAAATTATTTAAAATTGAAATGATAAAAAAATAAAGGTATATTAAAAATAAGAAAGTCATAACATAAAAATGGTGATTGAAAACGAATATCAGATTATATCTATCCTCTCAAAGTCTTAGCCAACTATTAAAGTAGAATTAAAAAAAATAACGTAGAAAATTTATTCTCTTGTTGAAAGTTGTCTTTATATTCTTTTTTTTAGAGTAGCGCAAAATCATTGTTTTAAAAATAAACAGTATAATGTTGGATATTGTTTATTTATTTATTGCATTCATGTTGTTAATAGATGTTACAGTATTCTATTGTCTCAAATATGGATCCTGGCAGGGTACAGATATATTTATATTGTTAATATTCCATACATTACACACATTAATAATTAATAAAAGAAATATTACATACAAATTAATACAATTTCATTCATTAATAATAATTAATAATTATACTGAGACATTCGATTATTATTTTTACTTAAAATTATTATTTTTATAATTATTCTCATTATTAATAATTTATCCTCCATAAATTTTTTGACTCTGTAAAAACATTTTTCTAAAAGTAAACGATTTTGTTTATTGTTTCGTCTGATACTTGTAGTTTCGCTTTTTGATAAATTAGTGTCATTGTTTCTACTCGTGACTGACACACAATCGACAGCAACTTCGATATTGTGTGGTCTACAAATAGGTAGTAAGTAGGGCAAACAGAATGAAACAGTAAAGTGGGTCATCTGCTTCTGCATCATAGGCTTTATACTTTTCATTCCTATATTCTACTATGAAGATATTTTTTTGTTAAACTCATACTAACTGCTAAAAAACCGGCCAAAATAATGAAAGTTGGACTCGCGTATGAAGGGTTTCTACCATTGTCTATACTATTATATTATAACTTTTTTTTTTATAAAAATATCATGTTTGTTGTATGGAAGCTCCATTTAAATATTTATTTTATTCTGGATTTTTTATTTTTTATAACAGCGGCAACCGAAAAACATCATCAGTGAAAATTTCGACTGTCTAGTACCAGCAAGACAGTCGAAATTTTTGGTTCATGAGATACACTTACGGAACCTTAAAAACCACCAGCCAATCATGACTTACAAAACAACAAATTGATTTTTTTTAGTTACACAGAATTCTCGATGAAAAATAAACAGTAAAATGCTGGACATTGACGGCTGTTTTATTTGACAGTTTTCTTGTTTTTATTAATGTAGTTCGAATGAAAAAAATATATTTATCTAAATAAATACAATTTAAACCTATAATGTGTTTTCGCCCAATTCCTCACAAGTTTCAAGCTTGATGAAACTTGAAACAATTTGTAAAAAAACTATTTGCTTTTTTTACTTTTTTTGCCATTCTTTCCAGCCTGTCTTAAAAATTTCATTTGCGTGACAGAAAATGAAAAAACATTTTAGTTCTTTTTTGGCAATATCAGGGATTGTTGAACTGTATTGTTTTTTTTTTTTTTTAACAATTAAAGCTCAGAGCTGTCCAGAACTTTATGGAATAGTCGCTAGACAAACCGAAAGAAACCCCGATTAAGGTTCAGTGTACAAAAAACGAGGAGATTGAGGACGAAATTGGCGTAGTCTTCAGTTAAAAGAAAGGTTCGCATTTGTTTTTGTTAAAAAGAGGAGTTGATTTTGTATTTATTGTATAGCATCAGCCTTATAATGTTTCCACTGCTGAGACTCAGGCCTCCTCATAGGAGAGTTAATGGGCCGTAATCCATCACGCGGGCCCAGTGAGGGTTGGTGGATATCACATGTCTTCGAATTTTTGGTTCTAGGACATGCCGGTTTTCTCACGATGTTTTCCTTCACGGTTTACAGAGCAGTGGTGATGAAATAAAATACACAAAGTAATGCGCCTGGCTGGGTTTGAGCCCGCGACTTACACCTCGTAAGTCAGGGCAGTTAACACTCGGCCAACACTGCACCCAACTTTATTGTATAATATTTTTTATTAATTATCACAGTACCGTTTGTTGTTCACTACAACGAACGGTTTGGTTTCGCCACACTTGGGGGCGGCCTATGTCCAACAGAGGGCGTCCCTCGGCTGCAATGATGATGACGATGATGATATTTATAATCGGACGATATCATTTTCCCCTTTTTGAGGAGGGAAGTTATAAAATAACTTTTCCGTTTTGGATGAAGCGAGAAGACGTGTTTTTTTTTTTTTTTTTATAGTAGGTAAAATCATCCAATGACAAATCCCGCCCTTGGGCGGAGCGGGAAGTAGTGTCAGACTCTTACTGACTAAAAACCTACCCCGTTCCTTCGTAGACTATCGTGCCGGGGTCGAGCATTCCTTTCGGAACTAACCCATGACCCCAGTAGGCTTCGACCCTGCCTGCCTGCAGTTAGCAGGCTGGGCCTCTTCGGTGTGCTGACAGCTCCTTGAGGCGCGCGGGAACAGAACGCGCCGTCGACGACTTGGGCTCGGTCCGGTCGGTTACCGGACGATCGGACAGCGTGCTACCCATTGCACGCCGTCCGCAAGCCCGCGCCTACGGTGGCCGGAAATCGGGATCGGAATCCCGGCGGCGGCTGGGGCGAGCGCCCCGTTGCCTCTGCCTGATGCGGTCGGCCTCCTCCTTTGCTAGCATTACTGCTTCGCAGAAGGAGGCGACCGCCTGCCATCCCTCCTCACTACGGACCATGGCCTGAACCAAGGCCCGGCGAGAGAGATCGCTGCCGCCGATCGCCCCCACGAGGACACGGCGATGCTCCGCCCAGGCGGGGCACACCTCTACAGTGTGCTCCACCGTGTCCTCCGGATGTTCCGCACAGTGGCGACACCCGGGCGAATCCTCCGCACAAGCGAGAAGACGTGTCAGATTTTTACTGACTTAAACTCGTCTATGACTGTGACTTTAAAGTTATGGTCACTTTTTCGACCATTCCTGCAACCCTAGCAGACATAAGCCTTAATGGGTTCAGTTTTGCTGAAAACTATTTCAATTACCAAATTTTCCCTACAAACCGTATACTACTTCTACCATCACACTTTAATAAACACGTAACGCTTCCAACTATAAAAAAAACGACCCAGAAATATAAAACTTCCATTAAAAGCTACGCGTTGTTTAAAAGAATTTTAAGACTTTATAGCCCAAGTTATGGGTTTTAAAACTTTCTCACGGACTTACCGCAAGTGTAAACAACTTTGAGGTAGGTTCGGCTCCCAGCTCGACAAGGTTTCCCGAACATGTTACTGTCTGCAGACAGAACACATCTCCTTTTACCGTGGCACTCTCTCATGGCTGTCTCCGTCGCATATGGCTCCAAGCAGGCTGAAACAAAAAGTTTTATTGATCATCAAATGCTTTGGAGTAAATATTTGGATTATGTAGGGTGTGATTACTGTGAGTACTTTGTTAAGTCTCTATTAAAGTTATTTAGCATCAAAAATAAAAATATACTACTCAGTCAGTCAGCTTTTGTTAACGGACAACTAACTTCTCTCACGTCAATCTTCTAAATTAAGCGAAATACCACTCACTGATTAATCACGAAATCTCTGAAACCATAACACCTACAAACCTAAATTTTGGCAGGCAGGTTCCTTGTAGGGTGTAGACGTCCGCTAAAAACGGATTTGACGAAACTCTACCCAACCGTTTGAATACCGTAATTAGAGACACAATAGAACGACAATATATGTGCGGACATCGGTTTCCTCTTGGGGCTTGACAGTTTAATGTGTCATAGCCGTCAAATTTTTGATCAAGCGAAATAGGAATTACATAAATTTAGAACGGTTCTTTTCTTACACGCTTAGCGGAGTGGTCAATGTCATAAATCGTCTGGTAGGTTGGTTGCGGCTTTTATAAAACTTGTCCAGTCCATCTCTCTCTGTTCGTGGCGCTGCGTGTATTGTATATTTACATGCAGCAAAGGTTAAAATATGCCAATACATTCAGGCGATTAAAGGCACAAAATTGTTATGCAGAACGATACGACGCCGCATCATAAAATCTGCGATGCGAACTGCTGCGATACATGTTCGTGTGGCTAGGCATTGGTTCAAGTGACCATACAAAGTGCGATGCGAATCAGTTAACTGAAGACAGCTCGTAGATTTTTACGATACGATTTCGCATCGCAGTTTTGAGTTTGGGCATTACGGGCTATAGTTACGGTTTAAGTAAATTACAAATAATGACGTTTTTTGATAAAACTTTAACGTTTCAAGATGGAACAGCAGATGGTAAAGTTTAATGGCCATTGTTAATGATATTGTTAAATTTAAGTTTAATGTAGCTCTTGGTTGCCGGAGCTGCGGAGTTGTTCGAAAGAGTTACCGTTGTACTTTTGCGGGGTGGGAAATTATCAAATCACTTCTTCCACTCTGGAATGGTATAGTACAACGTCTCACACTTTTGCTAACTGAAACCTACCTGTGTCGTTCAGTTACCTCTAGCGTTCCAAAGCCTATGCTCGTAAGTGAGCGAATTCGGGTTGTAGATTGTAGATGTCGATGATGACTTTGATACGGTCAAAGTCATGTTTATTTTTTTAATTCCACTTTGTGCATTCTGTATCATTCTGTTATTCAGTGATTTCCTGATTATTGCAGTAACTTGTTTAATATACTTAATTACAGTTTTTTTTGCATTTTTGCCATTTGCCATGCGTGGATTATGATATTTTTAGCAATTTAATGCAATTTTCGGGACAGGTAAAAAAAAAATTGTCAGATACTCTGAAAATTGCAGACCTTTTACTTTGTATACCCGGCGATTTTTTAATGAATCTAAGAATTATCTACCACTAAACCTTTATACATAATAAAAACATTCAATAAATGTTCCTATCTTTTAGTATATTTATGTTTTATTGTTAACACAAAGATTTTACAAAAAATCTTAATAAAATAGCATAGCTTAATCAGCTTTTTAATGTTCCCACTGCTAGAGCTCAGGCCTCCTCCCAGAGGGAATGGGCCATAATCCACCACGCGGGCCCAGTGCGGGTTGGTGGATGTCACATGTCTACGAACTATTGGTTCTAAGACATGCCGGTTTCCTCAAGATATTTTCCTTCACCGTTTTTGAGAGCGGTGGTGATGAAATAAATTACAAAAAATAATGCTTCAGGCTGGGTTTGAACCCGCGACCTACATCTCGTACGTCGGGGCCGTTACCACTCGGCCACCACTGCTCTCATCATATAAAATAAGCCACTTTCTATTCAGGCTAGTATGTAAATATAATCATTAATGACACAAAAAAAAAACTTATACCTACTTTATGAAACCGATGGAATGGAAAAAATAATTATTATTTAAAGCTGAAAGAGTAACCGACATCGCGCCATTTAAAAGCAATGAATCCGTAATTACGAAGCGATTTTAGTTTAAAATACAAATAATTGCGGCGGCGATGGTGAACATTATTCAACGTGGCTACACTGAAATAAATAAAACGAAATATGTTTTTTGTTGAAAAGGTTTTTGAATCGCAATCTAATGCATAATCGCGTGCTTTATAGATATGTCAACAAAAAAACCACAGGAGTCCAGCAATATTAAGTTTTGGCTTCCGAAAAGGAAACCGGGGGTCCTGGAACGCTGGGCAATGAAGGAACATGGATGTGGTTTTAGTCAGAAATAGCTTAGCACGTCCTTATGCTCCGTTTTGGAGCGCGAAAAGAAATTGGATGATTTCCCACCTTCAAAAAAAAAAACCGGCCAACGTTGTTAATTTTTAAAGTACAAAATGACTGATTTTTATTCCAAATTTTGACATTTAAATTAAGAAGGAATCTGGTTAAAAGTATGCTGATATTTTTTTTTATCTTTGGAGATTTTTATTTATCTTTGGGCTGTTTACCAAAGATAAATGAAACTCTGCATTTTAATAAATTTTAAGTCATTCATCTTGTAGTAAGCTCTTAAAAAGTAAGCACAGATTTGTACCAACAATATTCATTTCAATTTACAATACGAGCACAGTTAGAAATATCCGAACGCAGCGAAAATGCTTCAGTTACATAAGATGGGCAGTATAATGAGGGCCATTATCGATTTGATGTTTTCCAGCCCCCATTTATCGCTCACTTAGGGTTGAATAATGCCTACCCACTTTTACAAAGTATGGGGAACCGTTAACGTAACTAAAATTAGAGATACGCTTTTAGAATGAACAATCGAACAGTGTGTTTGTATGAATATCCAAACGGATAATTTGATTTATTATTCCAACGCAGTTTCGTTTTAGCAATTCGAATTTCAAATATATAAATTGCCATGTCATTCAGATGTCACGACCATAGATTTGTTTTTGTTTACTTATCTATTTTTTAAAAAAAGGTCTGGTGTTTATTAAATTAAATTTTGATCAATTAATGCCGTTGTTTCTACCTATGGTTGTATGACTTCGATACTTGTGAGTACAATCAACTGAACTTAAATATTGTATGTGCTACAAATGGACTTAAGTAGGACAAATAAAATAAAACAGTAAAATCGGTCATCTGCGCGAGTCTCTACACATTTTATTCTTATGGTCTATCTGAGAGATATATACTTCAAAAGCTTAGTAAAAAAAAACAAAAAGAAAAATGACCTAATCGAAAATTGCTCGATAATTCCAAGATTTTTTATTTACAAAAGAATAAAATTAATTCTAAATCATTAGATTATTTTTCAAACGCGCTCATCTCTAAATTTCTAAAACATAAGAATCTAAATAATTTATTCAATAAACAGGCCTGAATGGGCTGAATTTACACGTTAAAATTAAATTAGCGATTCCAACCGAGGAACGCTTTCATTCCGAAATTAGGTTTCCTTCAAAATGAATTTGAGATGATAAAAGTTGAGGTGTGCTTATTAATTTTCTATCAGTCTATTGTTCACAATTTATTTCTACATTTCGAGAGCATTTAATTTCGAATTAATTATGCAAATGTGGCAAGGGTATTCGATTTATTCGTCCTTTTAGCAGCATACAGAGAGATTTAAAGAGATACTATAGAGGAGACATCAGAAGAAATGTCTTAGAAAAACTGTCATCCTATGTCATCTAGCTTTCAACATTAAACATGCGAATTAAATTTGTAATTTATATGTTTTTACGCTATTTTTTCTAGAACTATTTGCGAAAATTATTGAATTCTAATTAATTACAGAGTAAATATGAAAAATATTTGCGAAAATAAACTGAAGTTCGATCCAGTCGTCTACAATAGGCTGAACGACTTACTACCTAGGTAACAAGATTCGGATTATGATTTTGTTCGCTATGTCCTGTCTATTGGTAGTATATAATTTAATGTCTTTGGCAGCATATTACTCATATTTGACAGCTCTAAATACAGATGACATAGATAAATGACACTAGTTTAGTTGAACAATCCAACTTTTTGATAAATTCTGTTGTAGCTCATACTTTTTTTAGGATCTCTTGAATAAAATGATCGCTTGATAATTCACAACGCTAAAGTCTACACTTTTTTTCTTCATTTAATAATGCAAGTACATATGTGACAGATCACAGAAAATTAAAAGCATTCACAAATGCCTTATTCAATCCTAACAGACAACATCAAATAGAATCGATGTGCGATGAGTCTATGACACACTTCATCCATCATTCGAGACATGTGAAAATGAAACAAAAATACCGGCACAAAAATGGTAGAAGAACGAAACAAAACAGATTAGAAATAACGTGATGGGTTTTTCAGGTGAATGGAGTTTGGTGACGAAAAGGAAAAGTAGATAATGGATGAAAAAAAGGAAGTCTGCGAGGCGTTTAGGGTCACGTTGTTGCTTACCGACGCGTTGATGTGTATTTGGCGAGATGAGGCCGGAATAACATTAGTATCGGTAAGTATCCATTTAGACTAGAGAATTGATTTATTATACGTTACTTTTATTAAATAATAGAGTGATAATATGCTATTCAACTAAGTTTTTCCTTTCTTTTTTTTTAGTTGGGAAATTATTAAAAAACCATTTTTTGCTCTGGATGGGGCGGGATATAAGAATTTTAGTGGAAAAAGGTGGGTAAAAACTCTTCTAGGATCATTTTATCGTCCGTCTGTCTGTCTGTCAAGACCCTTTATCTCAAAAACGGCGAGGAGGTATCAAGTTGAAATTAAAACCATATATTCAGGTCTGTGGTACCTTGAAATTGTAAAAAAATCAAACTTCTAAGTTAGTGAAAAAAAAGATACGGCCGTTTATATCGCAGAAACGTACATATATTTCTAGGAATAAATATTCATAGGGTACTTACCGTTGACCTAGAACCCTGACATGATGTCTTGCATGAAGCAAGGTCTTATAGCATAAATATAGGAATAAATCTGAAAAATGTAAATTTGTGCTTACATCAAAAAAAAAAAACTTTTTTTCAATTTTCAAAATTCTTCTGAGACTCGATTTAGGAATCGAACTATTTATCTACATAACTTAGTTTGTACGGATCCCTCAGTGTGCAAGTTTGACTCGCTCTCGCCCAGTTTTTTTTATTTTTTATTATTGATAGGCTCTCGCTTGATCACTATCCTGATTGGAAGTGATGACGTGGTCGACGATGGGCAACGCTTACCCAGGCGTAGCCTATTCACTCTTGACTTAAAGACCCGAGCAATGGGTAGCTCGCCGTCCGTTTGTTTCATGAGATGGAACGGATCAGGGGCAAAATATGAAACCTGGGCGTAAGACCAACAGATCTGCAACTAGTGCCAGTTCTTGGGGCTCAATGGCAGAATTGAAATTATATAAATGAGAGCAGTGGTGGCCGAGTGGTAACGGCCCCGACTTACGGTTAGTAGATCGCGGGTTCAAGCCCGACCAGGCGCATTACTTTGTGTAATTTATTTCATCACCACTGCTCTCAAAACGGTGAAGGAAAACATCGTGAAGAAACCGGCATGTCCTAGAACCAAAAATTCGAAGACATGTGACATCCACCAACCCGCACTGGGCCCGCGTGGTGGATTACGACCCATTCCTTCTCTTAGAGAGGAAGCCTGAGTCCCAGCAGTGGGAACATTAAAAGGCTGATGATGATGATGATGATGATGATGAAATGATACCAGCCAGATCCACCGGGTTTCCTTGAAAAATTGTACCATGAGAGGCGGCTTGCGCGCGGAGTACTTACCTAGTTGTGGTTACTTCGAGGAGATATTGTTACCTGCGTATGTGCGCGCCATGTTTGTAACACACAGTTTTTTTAAACGTGTTAGATGTGGTCAAATCTTAAGTATTTACACAGTTTTTTTTTTTTTTTTTCAATTGGCTTTATTTCTGTTCTTCGGTGACTTTGCTACTTGCTGCCTTAGTATGAAATATAGTAGCAATTATAAGTTTTAATTTGAGATTTATTTTATTTCTGTTGGACTTACGGCCATTTTGATCATCATTCTTTGCAAGGCAGATGGATTAATGATTACATCTTCGAAATTAAATTGCCAATACTTACTTTCTTCCTTCATTCCTCTTGGTTGTGGGCACTGGATGGAATCGTACTCTGTTCGGCCGTACTGAGCTGAGTAGATCGCCACTCTGGAGTGAGGGTTGCAGCTGAGATGAAGGACGTCATTCTCACAACCAACTTTACTTCGAAACTCATCTGTCAAAGAAATGATATGGTTAAAATATGTGATATAGATTTAATTATTATATTTCTTATTGTCTGTTGGGTTGTTGTGTAGTATTATAATAATAATACATAATCTAGTGCCAAACTAAGCAGAGCTTATGGTGTGAGTTTTAAATAGCTGATGAACAAAATTATATATTTGTACATATATACGAATACATATCATAGGTAAATTGAAAAATAATAAAATATTTTACACTGTTTCCAGTTTTTTTTTCTGCTCTAATTTAGGCCCCAGGGCCTCTTCATGTTAACCTCTCACTTCAGCGCCATTTTTGGTCAAGCTTGTCGCACAATCGTGATCAGATCGCCACACAACCTTCACCGCAGGTATAAAAAATTAAATATACATAGGATTTGGCAATAAATTGTAAAATTGGTTAATACTTTCAATAGAGACTTGTAAGAAAACAAATATTACTGGCAACACATATACACCATTATAAAATTAATGAAACATAAAACTGGTCAAAAATCATTTAACAAGAATAATACAATTGTTAAACGATAATACGAGTAATTGAATAATTAAGGGCTGATTTCATCATTCAATATAAAAACTTTGGCTCTTAGTAATCTGCGATTTTTAATATTTTGGTAAATTACGATTATATCAATAACGATCTAAGTACCTCGCAGCGATGTCAATAAAAAAATTAATGGTATAAATAAAAAAAAATATGGTCAATAAGACATGATGCTTTGGAATTTCACTTGTATCATTTTTGTGAATACACAGTTATAACTAAAAAGAGTGTTTCAGGTGTTTTTTTTTAACTCATTTTCGCACATAGCGTGGGTTGGATCCTTTTCGTTTAACTACGTCCAATTAGATAACGATAGTTAGACCGAGACATAATATGGAGAAAAAAGTAATTCTCAATAAATTATTTTCATACACCTATCTATTTCAGTACAGGTTTCTTTGTTCTATTCAAATGTAAGGCTAAATTCGATCAAAGAGCTCACAAACAATACTAGTTTCTGCCTCACAAAGACAGCATCGAGACTTCGAAATCAATCGAATTGAATTCCAATCGCGATTCACCTTTCTATCAAACTGAAATCTGTCATCAGGAACGTTTTAAAATTGGCCTTTGAAAAATATTTTATGCAGACCAATAGAAATATAACTGGATTCATAAATCCACGTTACAGGAATGAAAAATTATTCGCATTCCATTTTACGTTGCAGTGCGTAGGTGCATAAACCCAGTTAGTTGCTGATCTGGTAGGAAATATTTTCTAATGCATTTTTCAAAGTCAGTTTCGGTTAAGGGTGTGTGAAGATCAATATAAAATTAATTTTAAGAAACACTTGCTCTGTTTGAAAATAATGATTTTAACATCAGTCTCATAAATCAATGTTGTGTTGACTGCCCTGTTGGTCTAATGGTTAGTAGCTCTGACTGCTATGCCGGAGGTCGTGGGTTCGATTCCCACCCAGGAAAAATGTTTGTGTGATGAGGACGATCATTTGTTCTGTATCTGAGTGTTATTTATCTATAATATGTATGTATTTAGAAATATATAAGTATGTTTATCAGTTGTCTAGTACTCATAACACAAGCTCTGCTTAGCTTGGGACTAGACGGCGTTGTGTGATAAAGGTGGAATAAAAAAAAAGAAAAAAAGTTGCCACACAATTTCAAAGGGTTAACATTAGCATAACTTTAATCATTATCCTCATCACCTACAGTAGGTACGGCTTTTTCCACAGCTGAGCATAGACTTCACTCTTGTTGCTACGTTCGTGTGACAAGCCTTATCCACGTTTAGCCACTGTTGGCAAACAATGCCGTATGGCCAACTTGACATTACAACGTGTTAATTAATAAAGGGCTAAATTTAAAGCGATGTTAGAAGTTACTTACAGGGACGGCATTTGTAGGCGACTTCGACGAACCTTCTGGAGCCCGGACACGGGTCAACTCCAAAAGCCTTAGGGCTTGTGTGAAACTTACACTGTCGTTTCTTCTGGCACGCTTCCACCACGGTCTGTAACAAGGAGTACTACACAAATTAGTTAGTATGCCTGTCCTGTCAAAACTTTGCTAAAAGCATATTTGCTGTGCCCTAAAGGTGTTTCACAGTTTGATAGTTCCCTAACTGTTGATAAGCAGAAAAGTTGGTAACAAGTGGGTTGGGGCATGTTATTTCTGACTATTTTCGGAGTTACATAACTGATGGGAAGATCTTCTGTACAGAAATTATTGAGATATCGTCGACCGTAGGTTCAATTGAGGTAAGGGACAAAATACCCAAAATGAGTTGAGTATACAGTTTTGTTCAGAATTTTTCGCTCTATCGAATGGTGTATATGAAAAAATTCTAGCTTGAGAAAAATGTCCCTTACCCTAATGATTTTTGGATCCAAATTTCGAATCAGCCCCATAATAATAATGTATCTGAAAAACTATGCAATATAGGAACGTGAAATGGTGTAATAATCGCCACCAATCCACTTCAAATAAGGTAAGGGTCTTCCCAATCAACGAATAACCATTACATGGTTTATTTTTGAAGAAAAAATAATAAAACTGGCCTTACACTAATATCTTGGTTATCTGAAAAAAATAATATCATCCATACTTTAAATGGATTGCACGAGTTTTGACATAGTTGTCCCTTACCTCAATTTGCATTGTCATACTTTAAGCAGTGTGAACGTTACACTTATTTGAAGCGAATTATATTTAGGTTCGGTGTCCGTTACAACAATTTGCTCGTGAGAAGTAATGAATATTTATCCCTGTTACCTTTATTTACACACACTTCTAACTTCATAACACAAGATAGCACGTACTTGTACTATTACCATCCTTTTCTATCTCACAACGTCTTTCTGTGTGCGAAAGAGATGATGATACCAATGCGAAAGCAGCGCACGGGCATCAAAAAAGTCGCTGTCAGTGCGAGTTCACCTGTCGTTTGGTCGGGATTGTGCACGGTTTTTGATAAAAACAATATACTAAAAGTGGAAAACAAAACAATTTAAACCAATTGCTTCTACGCAGACAGAAATTACTACTCAAAACGGGTTTTGCTATGTTTGGGGTGAATGCGACGGGAAACGAGAGTCCAAAGAGATAGGGTCTTGCCTGTTCATGTATCTGAAAGATGTTGATGATAGAAGAATAAGAAAAGTTATCCTGTATTAAATGATAAATGACATTTATTTTTCAAATTGGTTTTAAAAAACATTTTTAAACGTCAACATTTTTTTCGTCAGTTTAAACTACATCAGGCCGGTGTTTCCTAGCTGACTACCCTAAGAAGAAACACCGAAACCAACTCAGGGGTCACAGTCTCTTTTAAAGACCATACAGTAAATTTGTAATGGTCAAATCACATGAGAACCATACAGATTTGAGTGGACCTGTCCAGTCAGTGCAAGCATTTGTCAGTATTCGTGAAGCTCAGCTCAGGACTACTAAGGAGCTCAACAACTTGACGAACAATACCAAAGACAGGACATTTGGATAGGTCGCAGAAAATACTTAAATTGCTATACATACATACATTAAAATTACTGAAAAGCAATATGTCGATTGCTTTACTTTCTTTTCTTTTCAGTCCTCACGGATCAATGGAAAATGTCAAACATTAATTAAAAGAAAAAGAAATATAAAAAAATATGTCCAATTGTAAAATAAAAATTAATTTACAACGTCAAATTGTATAAAAAAAAACAACAATGTCAAATTGTAAAAAAAAAACACAATCGAAAATAAAAATAAAAGAAAAAAAATAACAACAGTTGTAGTGCATACTGGAGCAGGTCAATCCTAAGTCTTTTTGTCTTCAATATAGTGTTTTACAGTGTAAAAAGCCTTTTGGCAAAGTTTTCGTTTTACAAAGGATTTGAATTTATTAAGGCTTAGTTATTGAATATGACTTGGAAGTTTATTATAGAAGTGTATGCAGTGGCATCTAAATGAGCCCCCTATTTTTTTAAGCCTAGTTGCAGGAATCACAAATTTGTGTTTGTTCCTATTATTAAAATTATGAATATCACTATATTTTTTAAACATGTTTTAATTTTTTATATTTTTATTTATTGCAATGCTTACACTGGACAAAATCGTAATAGGATTGTCTTATTATGGAGAATTGGCAGCCAAAAAGATAGGGAGTAATCCAGAATGTAAAGCAAGGAACGTAAGGGTAAGGATAAGAGTAAAACATTTGTTAGTGTACCGTCAAAACTAGCAGACTCGCCTGATATAACAATGGATAATAATTGCATAGAACTAAGTGTATAACACCAAAAAGCTACCATATTGTGCTAAAGTGATTGACAATTTGAATCAAACGGACGAAAAAGATAATGTTAAGGAAAAAAACGTCTATTTCTGAAAAAAATATTGATCTAATTTTATTAATATATTTTTTCAATAATTATAATGATTAAACATTGATCTCATGTTGAAGGCTGATTAAGCGGTAGAAGTAAAATTGTTTATTTTAATTTGATTAACAATGCCTTAGAGGCTCTAGTATGATTATTTGTAGCTACTCTTTTATTTGAATAAGAATTCAAAGTAAGTATGGTAAAATTGTTACCATTTCTTTTAATTATTTGATTATAATAAACATAATTATTAAATGAAACAAAAATTGTTTTATTCAAACCAATAAAAATTGACTTTTACAATGTACAAACATTGCATATATAAGCAACACACAAAAAACACACACATGGTTCTAATACATTTTTATGTCTCTTAAATGATTTCTTATAACGATTTCAAAATTTAAGATATCCGTACCTCAAAAATGTGTACTTCATTTTCTGTCAAAAATCTCTTTACACTATATTTTTTGCATAAATTTTTTCAACAAGTCCTTTACACTATTTTTTCATTAATAGATTGGATCCAACGTAGAGGTCAATTTAATGTAAGGGACGGGACTACTAGATACTTGGTCGGTAAGGGACATTATTAACAAAATACGTTGATGTAAGGGACATCTATAAATATTTCTTAAATAGCTAACTTATTTAACTAAATGTTACACATATAGATAGAGCACTAAAAGACAAGATTATGTGTGAAATCAGACCCGAAAAAGGTTAATAACAAAAAAAGTTATGGGCGATTTAGTCCGAAAAAAAACTTTGTCGGCCTCTCCTGAAAAATCGTATTTTGTCCCTTACCTCAATTGAACCTACGGTCGACGATATATACACTGTTAAATTTTGGTCATTTTAATCCCATGGAGAGTCAATCCGGTACATGAAACACTATCGATTTGTAAAAATAAAATTAAAAAATAAAGTACTTATAACCGTCTATTTTAAGAACTTGGAAAGGGAATCGGTTTACTCGTTAGCACATAATGTTTTTGTATAACTCGAAAGGATTCGGACTTTCTATAAATTGGTATGAAGAAAGTTAGTACATAGATATTGCAAATATTACTTAAATTCCTGTGATTAGTATAATAGTGCGACAGGCCTGTTTGTCTAGTGGTTAGAGACCCTGACTGCTATGCCGGAGGTCGTGGGTTCGATTCCTATTCAGGAAAAATGTTTGTGTGATGAGCACTTTCATTTTTTCTGTGTCTAGGTATAATTTATCTTTAATATGTATGTATTTAATAATATATAAGTATGTTTATCAGTTGTCTAGTACTCATAATACAAGCTCTGCTTAGCTTGAGACTAGACAGCGTTGTATGATAGTTGTGGAATATAATATTATTAATTAATAATCCTTGTCTATAGACTAAAAAAAACTCATATTCAGAATAAATCAGAGCATTCGTATCAGGTAGTAATTGAATTGACAAACATAACCGTATAACGATTAAATAATATTGAATTGCAAATTTTCGTAACTCAAAACGATTTAATTGAAATACATATTTATCAATTCAAAAACATTTCAACAACAAAATAACACATTCCAAACATTTATTGAAGCAATCCTGTTTGAATCGAAATCACATTTTACTGGCAAATAAAATTATATTCGTATTCCATCGCGGGTTATGTTAAAATATTATACGAAACGATATAATAACTGCTATTTTACATTTAGCGATATTCACGATATTTTGTTAACGACGAATGTTCGATAAAAAAACAAAACGCTTCGATGAATAAATGTTCTATGATAAGAGAAAAAAACAAATTAATATAAAAACAAATGACGGCTGTAAGTATTTTCGTAAGTCAAAGTGGTGTGTAAGAAAATATGGTGAAAATACACGGAATGAACGTAGTCTCGCATACAATGCGCGAATATGAGGGGTTGACGGTATCGGCAGCTGCTCGTAAAGCCAACTTATTGCTTAAACATATCAGAATGAGTAATAAAATTGTATAAAAAAGGAACAGTTTACTGTGTGGCATTTTACTTAATGTGTGTTTGAAAGCTTATGAATAACGAGTTCTGTTTGAATTCGAGTGAATTGACAGAATTAATATTGCAGTTTTTTGTTTTATAATAAATATTTACTTTCAATTTAAATTTTGCTGTAAATATTTATATAATGACTAGCTTTTGCCCGCGGCTACGCTCCCACTCTAGTAGAGTAGGGACTCTACCCTACTCTACCCTACGCTACCCTACTCTACCCTACTCTACCCTACCCTACTCTACCCTACTCTACCCTACTCCACCCTACTCTACCCTGCTCTACCCTACTCTACCCTACTCTACCCTACTCTACCCTACTCTACCCTACTCTACCCTACTCTACTCTACTCTACCCTACTCTACCCTACTCTAACTTACTCTACCCTACTCTATCCTACTCTACCCCACCATACCGTACCTAAGAATCTTCTCCTGACAATAACATACACAACAAAAAAAAAAAACATCGATATCGGTCATGCCGTTCTTGAGAATTGCACTTAGCAACACATTTAGCGATTCATTTTTAGGGTTCCGTAGCCAAATGGCAAAAAACAGAACCCTTATGGGTTCGTCATGTCTGTCTGTCTGTCTGTCCTTCCGTATGTCACAGCCACTTTTTTCTGAAACTATAAGAACTATACTGTTGAAACTTGGTAAATAGGTGTACTTGTTCTGTGAACCGCATTAAGATTTTCACACAAAAATAGAAAAAAAAAGCAATAAATTTTGGGGTTCCCCATACTTAGAACTGAAACTCATTTTTTTTTTTATAAAACCCATACGTATGTGTTATCTATGGATAGATTAAAAAATATATAATTCCTAATATCATTTTTTTCTAAACTGAATAATTTGCGCGAGAGACACTTTTAAAGTGGTAAAATGTGTGTAACTTCTAAAATAAGATAAAACTAAAAAAAAAAATATAGATGATGTACATTACCATGCAAATCTCCAGCGAAGATTGGTTTGAACAAGATGCAGTATTATTTTTTAATACGCCATAAATCGTAAACTGCAATTTAACTTTCATTCAATCAAATCAAATAGAAAAAAAAAACATAAACATAAACCTTATGCATAAACCGTGAACCATTATTTTCTAATAATAAATCTGTAAGTGGCCCGACACGCTCTTGTCCGGTTTTATATTATAAATCCTTTGGGTAAATTCTTTTATTTAATTTACTCAAAATTAAAGTAACAGGGTTCCGATAATGTCAGCAAATATTTGACTCGGGCTATTGATGAAACAAAAGTAAATATTTTACCTTCTGCAATGATGGTAAACCAAACAAATTTAGATAGGAAACTGTGAATTACACTGATAATATAAAGTCGAAAACCTGTATATGTGTAAATATGTATTTTAATTCTCCTTGCTCAAACGGCTTAATGGATCAGGGTGAATACTAGAACATTGGGACACTATCGTGAAATAGAACACATGATACTTTTTGTCCCTATTCATAATAAATGGATGGAATAGCAGTTATTGTTCAACCATGAACAAGTCTTATACGCGCCAGCAATACCATCACGGCGTCAACATCAAGAGTGACATACATTCGTTCCGCATGCAGGCAACATTGGCACATCGTCAGCGCTCAGTAGTGACCTACTAAGATCTTTGCATCATCGGCTCAATGCACACACAACATACATGCAAATAAGCATCAATGTGCGTTGACCACAAAAATTGTATATAATTAAGTTAATTATTGTGATATATTTTTTTATTAGTCATCAACCTGGAGTCGAATTTGATTCATCTTCCATACATCCTCTCACTATAGCCAGGACAACTTTAGCCATCATCGGTTCTACGAGTCTATGGGATCGGCAGTGAGAAAACCTTTTCCTGCTCACATTGCACGACGTACACAAACCCCAATTCCTACCCGTGTGTCGCCACTGTGCGGAACACCCGGAGGACACGGTGGAGCAAACTGTAGAGGTGTGACCCGCCTAAGCAGAGCACCGCCGTATCCTCGTGGGGGCGATCGGCGGCAGCGATCTCTCTCGCTGGGCCTTGGTTCAGGCCATGGTCCAGAGTGAGGAGGGATGGCAGGCGGTCGCCTCCTTCTGCGAAGCAGTAATGCTAGCAAAGGAGGAGGCCGACCGCATCAGGCAAAGGCAACGGGGCGCACGCCCCAGCCGCCGCTAGGATTACGATCCCGATTTCCGGCCACCGCAGGCGCGGGCTTGCGGACGGCGAACCATGGGTAGCCCGCTGTCCGATCGTTCGTTAACCGACAGGACCGAGCCTAAGTCGTCTACGGCGCGTTCTGTTCCCGTGCGCCTGAAGGAGCTGTCAGCAAACCCTAGAGGCCCAGCCTGCTAGCTACAGGTAAGCAGGGTTGAAGCCTACTGGGGTCAAGGGCCGCTTTCTGAAAAGAAGGCTCAGCCCCGGTATGATAGGCAACGAAGGAACAGGGTAGGTTTTTAGTCAGTAAGAGTCTTAAACTATTTCCCGCTCCGCCCAAGGGCAGGATTTGTCATTGGGTGATTTTACCTACCATACCTTATTCCTACCTCACTTCTGTTTGTTACCTTAGGTCTCCTGGTTACAGACTTCCCGTACGGAAAACCAACATAATTCACGTTTGGTGTGTTTTGTATGATAAGTCAGGGCGTTAGGGTATCTAGGGTGCTAGGTAGTTGTTATAAGGCTAGGTTGCAATCAGTAGGGTTTAGGTAACTCTTACGTACCAGGTTCAATTGTTTGACAGCTTAGCCACACTGTTCGGGTACGCATTTGTAATAATGGCTGTACTAAGCTGTAAGTCTTGGTCGTGGGATCATTTTAATTTCTGATTTGACGCCAGCGATGCCGCTGGCAGAAGGTTGTAATGTAGTTGTGAAGCATAATTTCTTAGTAGCTATCTTTTGTTTTTTTGTTTTCGGTGGAAAATCATCAAATACTTTCTTTTTCTTTCACTTTGGATGGACTAGAGTGCTGGGTTTTTATCTACTGACTAAAACCCACCCGTTTATTTTCAGTTGCACTTTACGTTTCTGGGCCGCGGTCTGGTGTCTAAATTTGTGCCTGTTGTGAGATACATTCGTTTATGTAGAACTTAAAAAAAAAAACTGGCAAAATAAAATTGTCCGTCGTGGCCTTTGGAAAATGCAAACTTTATTACGGCTATAAAATAAGAATGTTCAAGGACTGTAAGCTTCCATGGTGATTAGTTCAATATTCAAAGCAATTCCTTTTTTAAATTCTCTTAGGCTTCGTTATTACAGACCCCATCGCTTCCCTTCAATGTTACAAGGGGTACTTAAAGGGATTATTAGAAAGACGGACAGGGGTAATAAATTGAGTACAGTACCACATCATTATACTTATAACGAACAGCAGGGCTATTGGCTAACTTTTTCAAAACAGTTGACAACTGGCATTTGATGTACACTAAACTTTGTTGTCAACTAACAATTTCATAACTATGGTATTACGTATGACAACAAGTGGCTAACAAACTGCGGTGGATAACTGGTGGCTAACAAAAATTATCAGAGCATATTGTCCCGGCTCTAGTCTTTATCGACTATTCTACAGCTAAGTTAAATATCGCATCTTCAGCTTAAAGCTCACAATCACAATTTTAAAAGTATAGATACAATAACATCTGTCAAAACGTATCACGGTGGATATCAAAGGCACCGGTGGATAATGACGTCATATCAGTTGGTCACTAAAGATAGGCAATACGAAATTAGTTGTTTGACAGTTATACGATGTACATTCTAGCAAGTGATCTTCATTTGAGCTGTCAACAGAGTTACGTAATAGCCCCGCTGGTCTACATTTAATTTTTCTTGTATTTTTTTAAGTGGAATTTTATTTCGCTTTAAGCGAAACGGCGTGTCAGAATTTTACTCATAGCTCATTAGAGCCACCCGGCACCCGCTCAGCACCGCCTCGCCTCCTGCAGCTAGTGTTCTTTATATGGACTTGTATGGGCATTTGCTCACTACATCCACTCCGTAGAGTCACTAGATCGCCTCGGTAGTAAGTTGTTCGCCTACTTAGCAAAATCGTATTATGTTAACAAAGTACCTAATAACCCTCTAAGCACAAATAAAAATCCTACCACAACCTATCACTTACCTATCACTTTAATTTTTCTTCTCCTTTCGTTTTTGTATATGGTAATATTTATTAGTTTATTAATTGATAATTTATTTATGTATTATTTTTTTTTATTTTTTTTCCTTTTCTATTGTATTATTTATATAAATAATTATATTATTTATATTGTTGTACACTGACAACCCTAAATCTTTTCCTTTCTTCTAGTCCATCCAAAGGTTGTCTGGTAGAAATTGCCCTGTGCAATAAGACCGCCTATTTGTACACTTATTTTCTTTATAAATGTATGTCCTAATAATAAGTTAAGGTGTGCCATAAATAAATAAATAATAATAATAATAATCCTCAAATCAACGAAATATAGAAACATTGTAGATAACATTAATTAAACTACTGCGAATCAGGTCTCATCAAACACATTGGCAGAATGAACGCTCTGTTGGAATTTCGTCCCAAATTTGAAAGGATTATAATCGCGTAAATGGATAGGTAAATGCGAATATTATCAGACCATAATTTAGCGGTCCCGAAATTATTTCATCAGGATAGCAGGCTGTTTTATGCCTATTTTGGTCATTGTAGTAAATCAAAACATTGATTGTATCGGTATGGTTGGTCACGTGATCGCGCTGGCCGCCCATTATACTCGTATGTACAATGCGTTCAAAATAAGAATAGGATCGACTGCCATGTTGTGACGTCACGTCATACTGTCAAATCGAAGGAATTTTGGTAAAATCGAAGACCTCAGAGATGAGTAAAAATAAAGAACTAGATTCTAATTAAACTTTTTCCGTTCACAGTTCGTAAATAAATTAAATTTTAAAAGTTTCTTGTTTTGTTCACCCTATTAATTCTGCGATTTGCCTGTATGACATGACGTCACAACATGCCAATCGATCCTATTCTAATTTGGAACGGATTGTATGTGTTTTATTTTCCTTTTATGTATAATAATGTACAATAAAGTATTTATAATATATATAATCGTAGGTAGGATTTGGAGTTTTATTTGGTCACACGAAAAGTGTTATTGGGTGTCCTATTAAGAATGGAATATACTTCATCACACACCACTTACTTACTTTTAAATGTTTTAATAAACAAATTAATAATGAAATGATAACAATAATAGTAATTTGATTATGAAAGTAATATATTTTTAAAACTTTAATAAATGAATGCAATTAATAAATGAACTACAGTACCCTAAAATAGCAATATAACAATAAGAATTTCTGACTAAAATTTCGAAAGTTACTGATGTGACTCTCTTTTGGATCGAAAGCACTTTAAGCTATAGGTCTTGTCACCCGTATTTATAAACAAGTAAAACTAAATACTTAAGTAAAAGTAACTACTTAAGTAATAATTTCTATTCTATAGTTAAAAAAAACTTAAATTTTGAATGAAGATTTCAAACGTCAAGTGATGACTTAATAAGATTTTACTCAGTAACAAGTAATCACTTCTTTATAAATTCGGTTTAAAACTTCGGGACCATTTGAAAGTGTTATCGTGTGCCTAGAACGTAAAAGTAAAATAAAGGAACATATATAGGGGTTTTATTGGTGATAGCTTGGTATGGTTGGTGGTGGCGGCGGCAGGTGGTTTTGAGTTAACAATAAAGTTTATTCTATTCTATACTCTGTAAACTCTGAGATGCTCTCTTGCTATTTTTACCCGACTGCGCCAGAAGGAGGGTTATGTTTTTCGAGAGTATGTATGTATGTATGTATGTATGTATGTATGTATGTATAATTGTTTGGCACGCTCTGCTGCCTGAACGGCTCGATGGATTTTAGCTTGAGAGGTGTCGTTAGATTCGTATTTACTTTGAGAGTGACACTGGGTATATCAAAATAAAAAAAAACAAAATGGCAGGTTTTTGGCGCCAAATTCAAATGTTTGGCACGCTCTGCGGCCTGAACGGCTCGATGGATTTTAGTTTGCGAGGTATCGTTAGATTCGTAATTACTGTGAAAGTGATATCGTAATAAAATAAAACTAAAAAAATAAAACTAAAAAATAAAAAAATGGTAATTAAAAAACTAAAAAACCCGACTGCTTTTCTGAGTATTCATGAAAAAGCCCTAAAACAAGAAAGTCGTTGTAGCAGTCGGGACCCATTACATCATAGATCTACTGAATAGACGGCTGACTTTGTAGAATGGGTCCCGACTGCTACAACGACTTTCTTGTTTTAGGGCTTTTTCATGAATACTCAGAAAAGCAGTCGGGTTTTTTAGTTTTTTAATTACCATTTTTTTTTATTTATTTATTTAAACTAGTGCTTGACTGCGATCTCACCTGATGGTAAGCAGTGATGCAATCGTTGATGGTGAGGCTCACTATTTTATTAAGAGCCTATTCACTCTAAATCAGGAGAAGTCATTTGATTCCCTACTTTAAAAAAAGACCTGTTCTCTCTGATCGTGTCGGATTGTAGTTCCCTCGGACTATAAGGGAAAGGAAAGGACAAGAAAGTGCACCTGTTTGTACAAACATTGGTGCACTACAAATGATCTCCGGTGTATTTGGCTAATCTCTGCTGAGATCAGCCACCGTGATCAAAATTCATTTTGGAGGATTATATTAAGTATTCCTGGGATATTAAATATGCTTATACTATTATTATGACTAATACAATTCTGTTTTATTTATCAGGGTTTTTTTAGGTGCTGGTGGTGGTGGTACATTATGAGGTGTACAATAAAGTATAAATAAATGACATCTCCCGACCTTGGGCGGAGCGGGGGATAATGCCAAACTACCGACTTAGTTTTTATCAGAGCTGCGATATCGTTTGAAAGAGATACTTAGAATGCATAAAGCAACTGAAGGAACCACCATACTTCAACCCTCAAAAAAGTGGAATATTCAAAATATTATTAAGTCAAATACTTTAAAAGCGTGCTTGCCACTGACTGTAATTATTTATTAGGATTCTGGCTGTTAGTTTATGTCATCTATTCGTACGTTCACACCTGTACCTATCGACTTCATATTTTGAAGTTTACCTAAAATAGACATAAACATACTGCGCTTAATTTTTTAAACTTTTACGTTTTTTATTTTATAAATATTATTTATATTAATATTTTGGCACTCGTAAAAGTAGAAAAACTATGTAGTGTTATTTTTATACTCACTTATTTTCCTTTTTTATATTTTTTACTTTTTTATAATTTATTGTTAAATCTTAATTCAGAAATAACATATTTTATTTATTTACCTCTTCATCTTTTCTTTATAAATGTTAAACGTCTTCCTTTAATAACTTTTAACACACCTATGCCTTAGTTAGGGCGCTTTCAAATTAGAAACATGTGTCTGACGCGCTACAACTGCGCTGCGGCCGCGCGTCATTTATTTATTTGCGACTAATTTGAAGGTACATACAAATACTAGCACAAACAAACCGCATCAAAGTACGACATAAAGCCTAAATTGATGTCAAATTATATGCTACGCTCATTGCAAAATTAATCTAACCTGTAAAGCACTAGGCCATATACAGGACGTATCTCCAACAACTTCAACAGCAACCGGTTGGTATTCCGCCAGGTCTGAAGCACAGGACCCCTGGCTTGCCGAGGCTCCATACTGGGCCACCTGGATGCTGATGGTGGTCCCTCGGGGACAGATAAGCGTCACCATCTCCTCATCACAAGCGGCCTTCTGATGTGTTCGCAGAGTGCCCAGGAGAAGTTCTGTAGACAATAAGATAATCAGATAAGTATGACGTATCTACACTATATTTTACTAAAGATTATAATTATGTTAAGTCATGATCCAATAATTAAGAAAGGCCAATGTCAAGCTATAGACTACTAATGTTTAAACTGATATGTAAAGAGTAGGCCAAAAGATAAAGCATCCTTTGATGAACTAGAGTTCGGCGTAAGTAGTGCAATTTTGGGGTCTATGAACTTTAATGTTAGTGTTTATATGGATATGCCCTGAGTGTCGAGATTTTATTTTTATTGTGCTTTTGGGTATAATGTTGAACGGTCTGTATTGTCCTCTTATATCTATTAATATTGTAATATGAAAATATTGTCGAAACAAGCATATAAAAAAGTAACCATGGAGTCTTTTGCCGGTTCTTCTCCATAGGAAACGAACAATCTTAAATGTAGGTTTATGTGAAATTAGGTTTATAGAATATCTTTTCCTTCATTTCGAAATATTTGTTAAATGAAGTAAAACTCTTTAAGGTAATGGTTTCCTAATCAAACTCGACTTGTAGTCAAGTATCATTAAAACGACATAATTATTTCCAATATATTCCAGTCTCGATTTAATCATTAAGTTAAAAAATATAATCAAAACACAGATTACAAAAAGTAATCAAAATCTTCGAATGAAAACAATGAAAATAAACAATATACATTCATGCATTTAACATCATAAAAATAAAATGTAAGCTGGACTTGCGTCTCAATTAACTGAACTCTCCAGTTAACTCGGATTGGTCCGTGAATTTTAATATCTTATGGCAAAGTAAAAGCTAAATTAAGATTTGCCGTTATTCTGAAATGTATGTATAGACGCTTTACACGTAAAATATGATTTAAATTGACGTTTGAGATTTTTCTGTTTTCTTAAGATTAATTATAAACAATAAACTTCAAACTAAATTATTTTTTACTTTACCATGACGTTTATACAAAACAGGTATATTATCTACAGTATTAAAATAAATAACCGTATTTATCCTATGTTCCTTAATTTTAATTTATTTCTTAATCCACTTCTTTAGAGAAAATGATCTTTTGACCAGAAAAAATAGTAATAAAATAAATAAATAAAAAAAATCCCGGGATTCAGAAGGCATGCTCATGTTACGATATCAGTCTCTGAATCCCGGGAACAGCATAACTTACGCCAATTGCTATTATAATAGAAAATTAGGTCAAGTCCACAGTAAGAGATTGTTTGAGCGACTTGTAGTCTAGGAAAAAGTTGAGGGTACCAAACCACGAGGAAGACACGAGGAAAATAGCCTATGAGGTGGATAGACCAGATAAAAGCGGCAGTAAATGGCTCATCATCTCTACATGAGCGTACGTATGGAAAACAGCTATCAGAGAATAGTGGTGGCGTGTTGTGGAGCTTGCCACCAACACCTAAAGTAATGACCATGACCACTCTATCAAGAATGATACCGCCAAAGATAAAGAAGAGATTATTTAACAAAGGAATTCAAAATAAAGCGTGACTTTCAAGGCAAAGGGAATTTAACCGTAAGCCAAAGGAATGTCCATCTCAGCCCTATTAATTGAACTCATTATCCTTACCGCAGATGGTATTATCATCATAGCTCAGTACCAGAAATAACGCTAAATGCCTAAATTAATTTAGGTTAGCAATTATCATTAGTAGTTAGAGGTCTCTGGAGCCTTGTAATCACCTAGTTGTAACTATAGCTATATTCTTTGAAGGGAAAGGATAACCAAAATTGCCTGCTTTCATAACAATAATTAAAGTTATTTGTTATGAAATGGTCTGGCATTTCATTATTTGAAAAGTTTTGAAACAACAAAGAACTAAGTAATTATGTTTTGATGATTGATATTATAGTTGGTTTGTAAAAAAATAATTAATAATTTTAATTAAAAAAAACTTAAAGCAAAACATAATCATTCTCATTTATTTGTCACTAGCTTCTGCCTATGGCTGCGCCCATGTGAAATAAGTTTTTCCATACAAACTTATATTTAGACCGCATTTATTTTGGGACCCCGTTTTATTCCTTTAGGAGGTAAATTTTACAAAATACTTACTTATCGGATGCCTACGACATACAGAAAATATACCCTCCAAGTTTCATGTCTTTACATTACGCGGTTTAGGCTGTGCGTTGATCTGTCAGTTAGTCATTCAGGACGAAGCATTTTCAAAGTGTAGGCATATTAAAGTGGATGCCATACGCAATGTTTGAGATGACCTTTGAAACATGAACTGTTTCTACATGAAACACAAGACAACACAAACAGTATCGCAAAAAGCAATCAAAACAAGATTCAAACGTTGTAAACTGTACCTATAACATACTTCAATACTAACAGACGCTTCTTGATGTGAAAATAACAGGAAAATTCTTCTATAAAACACAGTCTGAGGTTTAAAACTGCCGACAGGTCTATTTACCTCGGAGCTCAGCTGCGTATTGAAAAATAAAATGAAAAATATCACAGGAGTCCCCCAAGAACATAACATGGGCCCAACAACGATTTATCAATCTTTATTCTACCCTCTGGAGTTCGTTTTCAAATTTTGTTTGCGTTGGCCAGACGATGATGTACTCATTTTCTCTTTTGACAGTTTTGTTATTTTTGGTCACGTTAGTTAAGTTTGTAAAGTTATTTTTATTTTGGTTGAAGTAAAAATACAATGTCATTTCTTTAATCAAAACATCAAATTAGTGTAAGTAGTGGAGTTTAGCACTATTTAGTTATTGCAGAATGTTCTTGACATTTAATCAAATAACTTGTCAAGCACACAAACATCAACTAAATTATAATTCATTAAACTTTCAGCTTTTACTTAGATTTTATAATCAGAACCTGAAACGAGAATAACAATCTCTTTTTTCCTATCATTTCTTATGTAAATGAGGTCTAGTTTTATTTAAATTACTCGGTGTAATTAGAAGCTGGAAATAAAGTTTTCTTTCTTCCTTTTTCTTAACCGAATACAATTACAAGTCCATAACATTCAACGTTACCAATTAGAGTCAGAAGGCCAATATTCTACTCGTGCCATTATTTGGCATCTAATAACCCTAATTGGGTTTTTATTAGCAACATAACAATTTGAAGACTATGTCGGAAGCCCACAAGCGATCTTAAGGCTTCTCAACGAGTCGTAACGATCCTTGTTATGACCAAACATGTTATTATAGTTTGAGTAGTGTGATGTCATATTAGTTTGGTTGCTAAGAAAAGGAGCGTGACGATATATAGATACGATATCATTTAGAAAAAAAATCCAGGCTTTATTTTTCTGACATGATATGGCTTTCTTTTGTTTTTGTGAGTGGCATTAGCTAAACCGGTAGTGTGTAAGGTTACTGATAGAACATGTCAATCAGTTTCAACGAAGAAATGCTGTATTGTCTTTACTTGATCAACTTCCTTTCATTCTGTTGTGATATTAATAGTTTAGCTTCAGTGTGTGCTAGATACTCAATTTTGTGATATGAATTATGCTGTAACGTCTAGTTTAGATAGTTTCACACTCCTAGCACTGGTTGAATTTGTACATTATTGTATTTGTATTTGCATTTGTATTTCGGGCTGGTGTCCGCAACTCCACGACTAAAGCGCGTATTTTGCGTACGGGTGGGACAAAAATGTGTCGTTCGATCCACCCCAGCTCCTCAAGGAAATAAATTAAGCTGTAAGTAAGTTCAGTTTTACATTGAAGACTGTTTGATGTTACTACACCAATTTTTATTTATTAGTTCTGGCTAGCCAAATTTTTTATAGAATACAAATACAATTCCACTAATTAAAATTTATCATAAATATATTTTTTATTTTATTCTGATTTCAAAAATAATTAAAGAATTAATAGTAACAAGTTCATAAAAAAAAATGTTAAAAATTGTTAGATTAACATGAATAAATATAATATATGTATTTTTTAGATAGCGTTGACTTGAGTGTTTGATATTAATTTTAACTTTATAGCTCCTTGCGCTCCTGAGAAAAAGCGTCTTGACAAACGGGCAGACGGACAACAGAGTGATCCTATAAAGGTTCTGTTTTGCTGATTGAAGTACGGAATCCCATTAATAAGCAAAAACACAACACGTCATCAAATAAAAATAAAACTAAATACCAAAAAAAAAATTGGAGGACAACAATTACATTTATTATTCTGAAACACAGTGGTACAACCAAAGAAATCACTGAATACGACAATAATATTCTCTATAGTTATTGTGTCAAACATACTCAAGCTGTTGTAAGTAATCTTTAAGATCAATGCAACTACAAAGCGTGGAATCGGAGGATTTGCACCCAAAACCGTCCTGCCCCGTGTGATATGATTTCACGGATATCGCAATAAAACACGAAACTTTAGAACACTAAATATATTGATCAATCTATTTTATATCTTACACAAAGAAATAGAATAGAAATACTTTTATTCGAAACAGACACAGCACAACAGTTACAAACATGAGTAAAAAAAAAACGCAAATGTACAGAGTACGCTGATCGTGCCCGCACCGTATCAATATTGTTTGTATTTTTCGAGTAGATAACGGGTTCATTTTGAAGTATTTCCAACACCAATATAACTATTATCCTATTCTTAACATTACCAGAGACTGTTTTTTGCCAGATGAATCCAAAAATTGCGACTAGTATGCATATGGTTTTAAGTGGCGCTACTTGAGAAGTTTTTTTTTTCTAGAGCTACGGTTTTTTAACTTATTAAAGTTGGATATTATACTTAGCGGCAGAATTTAAAACAGTGGCACTGATTTTTTCAACAACTGATGGTGATGTGACTGGAACCGAACCCTACTGGGTTGCGAAAAAGCAAGAAAGATTAAAGCAGATATCTGTTTAAACAAATCTTTGCTACCTTACTTCTGTCCGTCGAGTTTGTGTTAGCAACCAAAAGTCATCCACTGTTGAAACTTAATCGTCACAAGTGTCACCACAACGAACAGTCTTAAGGTATAACTACATTGTGCACACGTGAGCTTCATACGTCGATCTCCATACATTTTATATGGCAACTGGACTTGTAGAGCTACATTATATCCATACCACGCGACGTCGTACATCCACGTTTGCACGTTTCTAATGTAGTTCTAGTTTTATGCGTCTTGCATCTTTCAGACTTCTACGACCCACACCAAATCATTCATCCACCTTGTGGGAGGCCTTCAAGTCGTTTGGGTCTCTCGGTACTCGACTTCAGAAACCTCTTCAAACAATATATCTAAGGACCACCTTTAACACACTCCATTATATCTTCCAACATAACATTATCCGCTTCCTTGCCCAAACAACAGCAAACAGATCCCATAAAATAAAATCCAATAGCCTCTTCTAATATAATAAATAATAACGAGCTATCAAACGTGTATCCATACTTAATACTAATTTATAATGTCCAATAAATCTAAAGTACTGTTTACCTTATCTTTATAAGCCCACACGTGCAGATATTAAAGCTTCCAGATTATATTTTATGACTTCTGGTTCATGTTCTGTTGTGAAATGTCGACCCTTCTCTCTAGAAAAGGTGTAACTCCAAATTTCGTACTTTTGGCAATGAGCAAAAAGCGAAAAAATTTGGCGAACAAGTTTTATTGACCTTTAAGGAGATGTTTGGTAGTAAAATAAAATATAAATAATAATAAATAAATAAAAAGAAAATAATAACCTAATTATTTAAGCACTATTATTTCTAACACATCAATACTAACAAAACTATGGATATGTACAGTGTTTAAATTAATTATTCATATTATAATTTATTAAAATCCTTTTTCTCCTTTGTAGATCGATTTTTAATGTGTTGATCGCAATAGCGCAGAAAAATAAGGAAAAATGAGTCAAATACTCAATTTCTCCAAATTGATTTTTTCGTATTTTTTTGTGGAAGGAAACAATGGAAAAAGTATGTGGATGTTAGTTTTGGCATTATGATAATTAAAACATGGTGGTAACTTTTGAAGTATGTTTTGTTTTTGTTTTTGGATACTTTTTTTTACTTTTAGCTCGCACGGTTTGTGAAATTATTTCCTATCAATTGTGGAAGTATTTAGTTATTCACAAAATACTGTTTTGTTTTTGAATTATACAATTTACCAAAATTACGCCTATTTCAATGATTCTACATATTGTCCAGTTTTTTTTTTTATGGTAGGTAAAATCATCCAATGACAAATCCCGCCCTTGGGCGGAGCGGGAAGTAATGTCAGACTCTTACTGACTAAAAACCTACCCCGTTCCTTCGTAGCCTATCGTGCCGGGGCCGAGCATTCCTTTCGGAAATAAACCCATGACCCCAGTAGGCTTCGACCCTGCCTGCCTGCAGTTAGCAGGCTGGGCCTCTTCGGTGTGCGGACAGCTCCTTGAGGCGCGCGGGAACAGAACGCGCCGTCGACGACTTGGGCTCGGTCCGGCCGGTTACCGGACGATCGGACAGCGTGCTACCCATTGCACGCCGTCCGCAAGCCCGCGCCTACGGTGGCCGGAAATCGGGATCGGAATCCCGGCGGCGGCTGGGGCGAGCGCCCCGTTGCCTCTGCCTGATGCGGTCGGCCTCCTCCTTTGCTAGCATTACTGCTTCGCAGAAGGAGGCGACCGCCTGCCATCCCTCCTCACTACGGACCATGCCCTGAACCAAGGCCCGGCGAGAGAGATCGCTGCCGCCGATCGCCCCCACGAGGACACGGCGATGCTCCGCCCAGGCGGGGCACACCTCTACAGTGTGCTCCACCGTGTCCTCCGGATGTTCCGCACAGTGGCGACCCCTGGGCGAATCCTCCGCACGAATCCGGAACAGGTACTTAGCGAACTTTCCGTGTTCGGTAAGCACCTGCGTCGTGCGGAAGTTGAGAACGCCGTGAGGTCTTTCCAACCACGCCCCAAGGATGGGCCTTATCGTACATATTGTCCAGTTGTCATACAAAACTTCATCAATTTTACAATATAGCTTTTAAAAAGCATCAGTTTGCAAATAATTAACACATTCATTAAACTTTGCTCGAAAAAATTCCAACAATATTCAGGTTTGAAAATAGAATTATAGCAGATTCTTTTAAAGCATATTATTTTTTATAACATAATTTATTTTTTATGACCATAGGTTGTTTTGTATTTTGAAAAAAAGTTTTTATAGATGGCCAGTGATTACTGAAAAGATTTCGATATTCTTTTTAGTTTAACAATGTTTGTTTAAAATATTTTTTCACGTTATACTGATTTAATTGTGCTCGCAGTTTAAATCAAAATATATTTTTGATTTAAACTGTATTATTTTTTTGCTACCTATTCTTTGTTGTCATTTACAAATACATATTCATTTCACCTAATAACGCGTTTACTGTTAACCACAAAGCTTTTTCAATAACTCAAGCTTATCTAAACCACGTACAAATCTTAGTAATCTTAGAGCTTACCAAAAAGCTAACAACTGATAAATATTGGACGGTATAATCCATGAGGTAGCCAAACAACGAACCATTATGGGGATGTAGTTTATTTATAGCGAACCAGCTCGTATTTCAAACTCGACGAGAGGCATGCACGTGGTGCCTGTCAAATTGACAGGAAAGACTTGGCGGACTAAGTAAGGGTGTTTATTAGACAAATGAAGTTTTACTAAAATGTTATTTTCGACTTTTTGCAACGAAATTTGTTGGAATTTAAATAGTAATGGGAGTAAAGAGTTATTATGATTTTTTTATTCATTGGAATCTTTTATTTTGAAAGACTTTTAAGTCTTTCAAAATATGTAAACATTAATATTAAGTATAATTTTCTTAAAGTTCTGTGCTTGCAAATTTTGTTGTGTTTAAACATTTTTTGCATTGATATAATAATAATAATAATACAAAACTATCACACAGCGCTATCTAGTCTCAAAGTAAGCAGAGCTTGTGCTACAACTGGTAAACATACCAAAATATTTCTAAATACATGTTATAGATAAACCAGACACAGAACAATTGATCATGCTCATCACACAAACAATTGCCCTGGATGGAAATCGAACCCTCAGAACCCTCCCGCTTAGTAGTCAGAGCCACTAACTACTAGACCAACAGGCCGGTCGATGTATACAATCATATATATTTTTTACCAAT
The DNA here is from genome assembly GCA_958295575.1 of Leucania comma. Classification (NCBI taxonomy): domain Eukaryota; kingdom Metazoa; phylum Arthropoda; class Insecta; order Lepidoptera; family Noctuidae; genus Leucania; species Leucania comma. The sequence continues at coordinate 19,069,525 of OY282470.1, read as the reverse complement.
TTCATCTGAATTTTGCTTTAATTTAATAAAAGTTTTTCTTGATAAGTGTCTTAATTTAAACATAAGCACGTCATTTTTATATCTAGTAATTGTCAATCACACATAATTATTATCATGTTTTTACTTATTTTTTGCACTGATTTTAAAATCCTTTTGGTTAAACACAATAAAATAAAATACAATAAGCCCTTAAATCTGTTCTTAACGAGCAAGAAGACTCTAAGCCACAAATCAGATTTTTGAAACAAAGATTTATTTATAGAAATGTGAATAATATTTCATTCTTGATGAGAGGCGTAATATGTCGCACGTGGAGACCGTCATGGACGGATGGGAGGTGTTCAATGGTATGCTGTACAATATGGGAGGGTGACATTAAAAAAAAAAACAAGTGTCGATGCACAACGCTGAAAAAGTGTGGTTTTCTTGTTAAAAGAAATAAATTTCATTTTAAATATATAACACCAAATATATGTTTATATGGAATAGTTTTTTTATAGATACCTAATTTGATATTGATGCTATTTTTAATAATGTAACTAAGATTTAATGGATACCAAAGGTCTTCTTTCTTTCTTCTTTCTTCTTTCTTTCTTCTTTCTTTCTTTCTTTCTTTCTTTAAGCGGTAACGAAAACCATACAAATACAATTTAAATGTAATAGGTATGTAAATATCGTGCTAATATTCTTAATTTCATGACTAAGAGCGTTTCAAAAATGTAGTGTCTTAATGATTGATGTAAAAAAAAAAAACACTTTTCACCAATAATTTATTTTAATAAGGAATACCTACAAATATTTTTCATCAAATATTTTCGGCCCGACTGTAAGTCACGACTTCAAACCCAGCCAGGCGCATTACTTTTATATCTATAGACGTGCTGAAAATCATATAAAGGCCGCCATAAAGGCCAAATAACCAAGTCTTTCATTCCGAAGCGAACCGTAACACAACACAAGCACACACATGTTAGAACTGTCAGATAAACAGAATGGACGAGCTGGGACTACAATGCAATACTCAGCTGCAGACACCAACACAGGACTTTACTGCATTACTGTATTAAATTAAACAAAGTTCCATTTTTGCTCGCTTAAAATGTAAGAAATAAAATATGAGATTTTAGTATGTATTCTGACGTTTATGTTGACATAAAATGGTTTAAGTCCCATCTAAGTGATGTTTGTCATAAAAAAGAGCGTGTGGTTACTCTAAACACGTTTCTAGTACTAGTTTTTAGGGTTGCCTTTCGCAGTAACAGTCAGCGCGACAAAAACGAAAAAAAAAAAAAACAAAAAATACTACGTATCATTTATATTTCACTCCAACACATCCCCGTCCAACTCTATTAACACATTCATTAATTTTAAAAACAGAACACAACGAAAAACAAAAAAGAATCAAACTCAAAGCCAAGATTAATTCTTTTAAAAATAAAGTTTTAAAAAAGGCCACTTATATCATTATTTCTGTACGGCATTATGTTTTAAATTTAGAACAAGGGCGCATCTGTTTCGGTTAGCATGCGCGCTTAAAGGGCGTATATACGTACCAAGCTAATGAGAGTTGAACTTGATGAAGACACGGTTAGGAGCCCATCAATCTTAGTCACTATAATGTTGGATGGCAACTGAAGCGGTATGCGACAACGTAGTTTACGAGCAGTGTGCTTATTTTTGGTTTTCTTGGTAATAATGTGTTAAGTGCGATGAGGAAAAAAATTTGCTGTTGCTTTATGTATTATATCGTTTGATAGATTGTAGTTATATAATATAATTACCTAAAGTTATGACGGGTAAAAATTTTATATTTTTATCATATTTTTTTTTTGTTTTTTAGCTGATAAACAGAAAGTTTAGATTCGACTGTATAAATGTTGTTTTTTATGTGTTTTCTCCATTAATTGTGAACTGATTTTTTTTTGTTTTTATTTGAAAAAGTATTAACTGAAAAAGAAAACGAGAAAAAAAAATGGAAAGAGCAAACTAGGTATTTGAGGTTTTTGTTTTTTTTTCGGCCTTAGATCTATCCAAATTCCAGAGGTGAACTTTTTTAAATTTAATTTCAATAAATAGATGCAACTCAATTGTGGCTGCAGCTGTTTACTGAAAATTTATGTTTGTTTTTGGAAATCAAAACAAATAAAGTTCATGTTGTTTACGATAAAATAACCTACGTATAAAACGTACATATTTTTCGTGTTTTCCTGTATTTGGACTTTTAAGTACTCGTAAAAACCAGTTAGAACACAAAATGTCGTCATATTATTACAAGGATAACCTTTAAAAAAAATGTACCTTTTATAATTGTCTTTTAGGTAAGTAATTAAAAATGAAATAATACTTGTTAACACGAAAAATATACATACCTGGATTGTTTAAAATTCGTATTATTCATTTTTTTATTAAAAAGTCAGTAAACAGCCCACAAACGAGTTGCGTCCATTTATTGAAATTAAATTTAAAAAAGTTCACCTCTGACCATTTTTTATTTTGACTAAAAACCAAAATAAAAACATAAGCCTTTGTCTCCATTTTAGCGTTATATGACAGAAAAGTATAAGTATCAATATTTAAAAAGGTACGTGCCGATGTAAAACCCTTCATCCAAAGGATTTTTCAACAGGCCATAGACGAGGGTACGCCTCTAAAGGCCAATGAAATGTCAGGCTTTTAAAAGAAAATAAACGGAAAGAGTAATTCGAACTAATTAATAGACACCTTAAAAATATTGTTAGTTAAATTTGCTTTAATTAGTCCGGCAACCTTTTTAATTTCGTTCGCAGAATACCGTCAAAATCCTTAAATAGAATAATTTTGATTACCCGCTCAATTTTCTTTTTAACGAACAAATGGTAGGTAATGATTTCAGGAGAATCACATTACCATTTTAGTTGTTTTTTTTTTCTGTTTGTGATTTATTTAACCTAGGAATCTTCAAGTGGGTATCTATATGATAGCCCACTTGAAGATTCCTAGGTTACGACGTCCACAAAAGTTAAAGGATTACTTTTATATAAAACATTTGCAGGCACTTTTAAATCGTTAAGAAATTGGTCAATCAGTAAAACGAAGCTATTTTTTTTTTGGTTTTGTACTATGGATAGGCTCGTTTTTTTACCACTACCCTCACCTTATGTTGATGGTAAGTAACAATGAAGTAATTGCAGCATACCCATCACTATCATATATAGAAGAACCTGCGGGAAACTTACGAATACGTTTTCAAAACATGTTTTTTATTGCAAAAATCCTGTATACATATTTCCTGTAAATTCTGCTATGCAAGAATAAAATATTAAATTATTTAACAATAATCAAAAATGTATACGAAATCATTAGGATGTATCATCAGATGAGAGATCGTTTAAAAGCAAGCCAATCAATATTTTTTTCCTACATTGTGCGTATCAGTCAAATAAATATATATTTTTTTTTTTATTCCTCTAACAATAAAGAAAATGTAGGATCATTTAACTACTGAATAATCGGCCAGGCATTTATCTCCATCTTATGTCTTAAAGTAAAAATCCTAGCACTTAGTCTGAGGACTAGGTAACCCACATCAAAGTGATTCGATTCATCCACAAATGCTTTATCATTACGTGACCCCGAATTCCTAGGAAAATTTAAGGAACAGTCTTCGCTCTTTAATGTTACCGACTTTCAAAGTATACATTCTATTCATAGTTCCAATGTATTTTTGTACCAAATTCCTCCACAATAAGGTGTAGTGGGTGGTCAAATTGAAGATTGGACCAAATGTCTCCATAAAGAATGGTGCCCAGGTTTTCTATGAAAATGGGCCCACCTCCCAATAAGGATATACTTTATATCGGTTTTAACGTTGGATAGGTAATTTTGAGTTGAATAAAAGTTATCAGAAATCAGAATCTTTTATTTCAAACAGACCAATTACAAGCGCTTTTAAATTGTCAAAATGTCGGTTACTCAATAAATTGAAGCTAAGTTTCACGTTCAATAGCGTAGATCTCTATGGAGAAGAACGTGCACAAAACTCCTTGGACACTCTTTTTAAATCCTATTATGAGGTTCATATTTCTTGTCGCTTCTATTATGTGAGCATAATGTAGATAAGTAGTGAAAAAATAAAATTAACTAATTAAAAAATTGAAATACAATTAAATCACTAGCAGCTAAGAAATGACCAGTCCCAACTGGCGGCGCCCGTTCACAAGCTTGACGCGTGCCTCAGCCCCACTCAACTCTATCATTTTGAGGGGAACTGAATGACCCAATACGTGCCACCATCAGCGAGACATTTGAGTGAGCATGACAAACTCTCATCTGCCATGCTCGAAATGTCAAACACACAGTCACGAATTTGGAAAAAAGGTGCTTCTACATTATACAATGTTATTATTTCAAATACAAAAAGTAATAATTGATCACAAGCTCCACCAAACTAAACAAATAAAATAAAAAGTATTAAAAAAAATCCGCATCATTTGCGTAGAGTGAACAAAAATGAAAATGCGATTTAGCTCACTATTTTCGCGCAGCGAAACCTAACCAATGACACAATTTATAACTTTAGGATAAAAGCAACACAGAAATGTAATATTTTGACTTAGATTTGGAACTTGGTTCCATTTTATCTTTTATTCAGCTTAAAAACACATATCCACAGTGACACATAGCTATTCGAAGACGGGCGCACGATTTGCTGATGTAGTAACTTTTCATCAAAACACAAATACGTTATAACAGTGGATTTGCAATGCATTTTATTGTATTTTGTTAAAACATTCTGGAGAACAGACTGGCCTGTTGGTTTAGTGGTTAGTGGCCCTGACTTCTATACCGGAGGTCGTGGGTTCGATTCCCACCCAGGACAAATGTTTGTGTGATGAGCACAATCATTTGTCCTGTGTCTGGGTGTTATTTATCTATAATATGTATGTATTTAGAAATATAATTATGTTTATCAGCTGTCTGGTACCCATAACACAAGCTCTGCTTAGCTTGGGACTAGACGGTGTTGTGTGATAATTGTGGAAATATTTAAAAAAAAAAAAAATCTGTACATACATATTGACAGTTTACAATATAGCGTTATAATTATATGTAGTTTTATAACTTACGGTGTTTGCCAAAATTACATTGTAGATAGAGACAAAATTGAAACAACAGTAGTCAACGCGCAGTCTGAAGAAAAATACACACTTACAAATTCGGTCTGTAAGTACTTTAAAAGTAAAATTTCTCAATAAAGCATAAGAAAGAACTACCCAATTCATACTAATTAATGTTTAAAAGCTCACTCAGATCTTCCATCTTTACACCGTTTTTATTTTTAAGCTCTCAAACATCTCTTTGTGGTATCCGATCCGTAAACAAGATTCTCTTTGTACTCGCTCTTAATTCTAACACCAGATGGGTTTTCTAAGTAATTGGAATCTATTTTTATTATTTTATTTACCAAACTTCCTTTTTTGAATATTAAGAATTACGATCTTTGAGGATAATATATGAACGATTAATTTTGAATAACAAACTTAAACTCTTAGTTTTGTTTTTTTTTTAAAGAAGAATAAATTTAAAAAAAGAATTGCTAAAAATGTGAAAGTCCGCATAATCAAACACACCTCAATCGTTGATAAGGATTTGGACGTAGCCCACAGGTAGGTTGTGGTATAATATTCGACTTAGGCGCTGGTGGCGCCCGTAAGGACAAATGATCCATGGGGTCGAAAGGTTAGATGACCTGGTGAGAGTCACAAGAATCCGATGGATGAGAGATGCACAAGACTAGTCGTTGTAGCAACACTTGTGAGAAGCCTATGCCTAATAGTGGACATGATGATGATGATAATGCACGTAAAGCATCTACATAAAAATTTTCAGGTGATTTAATATTTAACGAAAAGAGTTCTAGACAAACAATTTCGAACCTTGTAGTGCATCCAAGCATCGCATCATAGCGATTGCATCAGAAATTGGTAAAAGTGCATTTTGTAACGATATAAACACTAAAAACTCCTAGCTAAAAGGCGTCAAAAAATTCCTCCGCATCGCTGTCTACTGGTAATGTAGCCAAAAGGCTGGTTTTTTTTTTTATTTCATTTTTTTATGGTAGTTAAAATCATCCAATGACAAATCCCGCCCTTGGGCTGAGCGGGAAATACTGTCAGACTCTTACTGACTAAAAACCTACCCTGTTCCTTCCCTGCCTTGGATCCGGGGCCCTGGTATGCATTTTCATACCTCCCCAAAGCCCCAGAGCCAAAAGGCTGGTGGCATTACCACGCTGTATGGCAATGCTTATCCTCTGCCTAAGGTAAAAGCCAGCCCTTGGGTCATGCAAAGCATTAACAAGGCATTGGGAAAGGTCTTTATATAATTTACGTGCATTTGGACCCCACGAAGTCATGTGACATCCACCAACCCGTACTGGGCCCGCGTGGTGGATTACGGCCCATTCCCTCCCCTAGAGAGGAGGCCTGAGTCCCAGCAGTGAGAACATTAAAAGGCTGATGATGATGATGATGATGGATCCCACGATAATAATGTGAACTGAAAGTCTTCACAATCCTATACCCCTCAAACTCTTCACGACGTTGGATTAAAGTACCTAATGGAAGTTTTTCTCCTAACTTCTGTAAAATTGAGTGATTATGATTTTTGGAGACAGACTATTTTATTAAAAACGATTTGGTCAACTTTTGAACGGACGGGTCGGCTATTTGAATAATAAAAATAGGGCTACTATAAAAATAAATTACAAATAAAAAAACTTTTTTAAAAACAAGCTTTCAATTAAATGGGCTAAAAAGGAGAAAATAAACTTTTCCTTTATAACTTTTACTATCAATTTATAACGGCATTACACAATTTATATGATACAAAAGCTTGTCGCGAGATTTTGAAAATATTAAAATCAATAGATGAAGTTTTTTAACTTATTTAATTTATGAAGTTATTTAGCTGTGTATTTACACAGTTTAATCTCGCGACAAGCTTTTATATCATAGAAATTGTGTAATGCCGTTATAAATTGATAGTAAAAGTTATAAAGGAAAAGTTTATTTTCTCCTTTTTAGCCCATTTAATTGAAAGCTTGTTTTTAAAAAAGTTTTTTTATTTGTAATTTATTTTTTACTTTTTAGTTATACCTTATTTAAATCACATTTGTATTCTCAGCAAGTCCTTTCATTTGTTACCCATATTGTAGGAAAGCATAAGAAACTTAGTCTGCTATCTTTAGAAATCTGCCAGGATTTTATTTTTATTTTCTTTTTTTTATGGTAGGTAAAATAATCCAATGACATCCCCTGCCCTTGAGCTTGGTTCGGTCTGTTACCGGACGGTCGGACAGTGAGCTACTCATTGCCCGCCGTCCGCAAGTCCGCGCCTACGGTGGCAGGAAATCGGGATCGGAATTACGGCGGTGGCTGCGGCGTGAGCGCCGTTGCCTGATGCGGTCGGCATCCTCCTTTGCTAGCATTACTGCTTCGCAGAAGGAGGCGACCTCTCAAGAAGTCTACCAGGTTGGATTTATGAAACAAAAATGATGGTGGTGGATCGTAAGACGAAGTTGTCCAGAGTTTATCTACCTGGGATCCACAATCAAAAATACTGGGAAATGCGGAGAAGATTCAAGCACCGTAAAAAGATTGACGCTTTTGAAATGTGACGCTGGAGGCGTCTACTGAGGATAAAACAGACAGCTCATCGTACTAACGTTTCCATTCTTAAAGAGCTTTGCATTAAAACAAAAACTTTTGCCGATCGTGCAACAGCGAATTTTTAAGATGTTTGGATATATCATAGGCAATGAAAGCTCTTTGGAACGTTTAGTGGTACAGGGAAGAGTAGAGGGCCTACGTTCTTGCGGCCAATCGCCTACCAGATGGACAGACCTCACTAAATCATGTTCGAAGTGTTCCCTCAGTGAATGTACACGAATATAATGAATAGAGAGAGATGGAGAAGTCTCGCAAAAGCCGCAACCAACCTACCAGACGATCCATTAACACTACCACTCCACCAAGAGTTTGACTGAGAAAAAGGAAAATATTGGATTTAGGGTAATGTCACTTAATTTTTCATGTTACTCTCTGCAAGCCCTTTCAATTGGTACCTATTTTGTAGTAGTGTATTAAAACTAACTAGTGCGATCGATGGGGTTGTGTCGTTTAACTGCGGAGTTCCAGTGACCACGATACAGCTTCATCATCAGACCCTGGTTACCATTTTTGATCCAAATACTCGTCATTGAAAACCAAATGAGCCTAAAGTCGATGGGGTTATATCGTTTAACTGCGGAGTTCTTATGGCAACCTTCCAGCTCCATCATCAGACCTTGGTTACCATATAAGATCCAAGTACTTATCAATAAAAATCAAATGAGCCCAAACTCGATGGGATTGTGTCGATTTCTTACGAAGTTCCTATGGTAACCTTCCAGCTCCATCATCAGAATCTGGTTACCATATAGGATCCAAGCACTAGTCAATACAAATCAAATGAGCCCAATTTCGATGGGGTTGTGTCGTTTAACTGCGGAGTTCCTATGACCACGTTCCAACTCCATCATCAGACCCTGGTTACCATATAGGATCCAAGTACCATCATTAAAAATCAAATGAGCCTAAAGTCGATAGGGTTATATCGTTTAATTGCGGAATTCCTATGGCAACCTTCCAGCTTCATCATCAGACCCTGGTTACCATATAAGATCCAAGTACTCATCAATAACAATCAAATGAGCCCAAACTCGATGGGATTGTGTCGATTTCTTACGAACTTCCTATGGTAACCTTCCAGCTCCATCATCAGAACCTGGTTACCATATAGGATCCAAGCATTCATCAATACAAATCAAATGACCCCAATTTCGATAGGGTTGTGTCGTTTAACTGCGGAGTTCCTATGACCACGTTCCAGCTCCATCATTAAACCCTGGTTACCATATAGGATCCAAGTACTCGTCATTACAAATCAAATGAGCCTAAAGTCGATAGGGTTATTGGTAATTGCGGAGTTCCTATGGCAAACTTCCAGCTCCATCATCAGACCCTGGTTACCATATAGGATCCAAGTACTCGTCAATACGAATCAAACGAGTCCAAATTCGATGGGGTTGTATCGTTTAACTACGGAGTTCCTATGACCACCTTCCGACTCGATCATCAGACCCTGGCTACCATACATGATCAAAGTACTCGTCAATACTAATCAAACGAGCTCAAACTCGATGGGGTCGTATCGTTTAACTGCGGAGTTCCTATGACCACCTTACGGCTCTATCATCAGACCCCGGCTACCATTTAGGATGAAAGTACTCGTCAATACAAACTAAACGAGCCCAAATTTGATGGGGTTGTGTCGTTTAAGTGCGGAGTTCCTGTGACCACCTTCCAGCTCCATTTTCAGACCTTGGTTACCATATAGGATGAAAGTACTCGTCAATACGAATCAAACGAGCCCAAATTCGATTGGGTTGTATCGTTTAACTGCCGAGTTCCTATGATCACCTTCCGGCTCCATCTTCAGACCCTGGCTATCATACAGGATCAAAGTACTCGTCAATACGAATCAAACGAGTCCAAATTCGATGGAGTTGTATCGTTTAACTGCGGAGTTCCTATGACCACCTTCCGACTCCATCATCAGACCCTGGCTACCATACATGATCAAAGTACTCATCAATACTAATCAAACGAGCTCAAACTCGATGGGGTCGTATCGTTTAACTGCGGAGTTCCTATGAGCACCTTCCGGCTTCATCATCAGACCCTGGCTACCATATAGGATGAAAGTACTCGTCAATACAAACTTAACGGGCCCAAATTCGATGGGGTTGTGTCGTTTAAGTGCGGAGTTCCTGTGACCACCTTCCGGCTCCATCATCAGACCCTGGCTATCGTACAGGATCAAAGTACTCGTCAGTACTAATCAAGCAAGCCCAAATTCGATGGGGTTGTATTGTTTTATTGCTGAGTTCCTATGGCTACCTTCCAGCTCCATCATCAGATCAGCTCCATGTCATCATATTGTTGCATTGTCACCCGATTTACACATGTATGTAAAATTTGAGCTCAATCGGTTGAAGATATCTGCTTCAAAATTGAGTTGCAAGATTTGAGCCGAACATACATAGTTACATACAGTGCAAGCTAATAGAAAGCTTGTAAAAACACGGCAATTTTAATGCCTCATGCACACAATTACTATCGAAGATAGCCAACAGCGTCGGAGAAGCTAGTTTTATTTTTTAATTGATATAAACTAGTGCTTGACTGTGATTCCACCTAATAGTAAACACTGATGCAATCTTTGATGGCGAGACGCACTAGTTTATTAAGGCCCGGTTCTACTCATTTTGACCTTTTTTAAACCTATGGAAATCCACAAATACAAAAGAAAACACCATGAAAATTTATTTTATTAAAATTGACTATATGGCCAAGGGCTTGGCAAAAATTAAAACCCGATATAAATTAGTTGGCTCGATAAAAAAAAATCGCGAATCTGACCCTAATTTACGATACGTATTTATCTACGAAATTACGTTACGGAAATATTTGAAAGTCACAAAAAAAAAATAAAGCTTGGTATTAAAAAGCGCTTCGCAAAAACAAAAATCTTGAATAGTTTTTGTTTTTTTTTTATATATATAAAAATAAAACCGCTGTTTTGAGGCCGCGAAGACGACATAATCCCGAGCTAAGTTCATACAAAAAAAACAGTGACTAGAACCGACCCTATTAGCCTATTCACTCTAGTCTTGAAGACACCTAAATTATAATCGGACGGGAAGGCCGCAGCGGACAAATTGTTCCAATAAGTGATTTTACCTACCATAAAAAAACAACCCGCCATTTCGTTACTATAAACCGTTAAATTTAAGTCGTTTTAATCCCGGGGGGGGGGGGGGTCGATTCAGTACATGAAACACTATCGATTTGTGAGGAGAAAATTAAAAAAATAAAGTACTTTTTTTTTAAACTGGAATTAATTTACGCATGTACGAAATTAATTTCTTCAAGTAAACTTCAGCTGAGCGAGGCCAATGAACTGTAGGTAGTTACTACAGAACGACCGACAACTACCTGCAAGGTTTACTTAAAAAAATAATTTCGTACATGCCTATATGAGTTTTAAAAAACTACTTTATTTTTTAATTTTATCGAATCGACCCTCTGCGGTATTAAAACGACCAAAATTTAACGTTGTATAAATCAATGTTTAATGTTAAATACTATTTATGTACCTTTATTTCCATATATCAGGCATTAGTAAGAGATATTTTAAGTGCACCCTGTTTAACCATTTCTATCGTATTTTGTTAGCTCAGTTTTATTTTATCTGCAGCCTCCAATTCTTTTAAAATAACTGTTCCAACACATTTACAATTCATATTATTGTTCTTGTTATTTTTACGTTCCTACTTTTATACCTTGTAAAACCTTTTAGGGTCAAAGTTTAGATATCTTTAATAGGTGGAATAACAATTGTTATTTCAGCATCAAATGGTTGTTTTAAAAGAATTTGATTTCGGAGTTTTATTGGGTTTGGATTATTTATTTATGAGAACTTGCAAAGGTTGTGAAAATTAACTATTTTTTTTATCTTTATTAAATTTTATTTTAGATAGACGTAGGTCCGTTGGACTACTATCTCATCTTATGGTATAAGTAAGTAATAATTTAGTTGACGTTGAAACACGATTGCCTAGAAATAACCTATTCAGTTTTGGCTTAAATGTTTTCAGTAAATTAATTTTTTAGTCAAGAAATGTCATGAAAACTGAATCTCTAGAGCCCAAGTCGTCGATGGCGTGTACTGTTCCCGCGCGCCTCAAGGAGCTGTCACCAAACCGTAGAGGCCCAACCTGCTAGCTGCAGGCAGGCAGGGTCGAAGCTTGCTTGGGTCATGGATCAGCTTCCGAAAGGAAGGACCGGCGCCGGCACGATAGGCAACGAAGGAACGGGGTAGGTTTTTAGTCAGTAAGAGTCTGACACTATTTCCCACTCCGCCCAAGGGCGGGATTTGTCATTGGATGATTTTACCTACAATGAAAAAAAAAAATATCAAGCGAGTAGGAACTCCGAAAGAATTTTCATTTCATAGTCCTACGCACACTGAAAGTTTTTTCAAAACTGATTTTGATTATTTAAAAAATATTTTGATTTATATTTATGTATAGTTTATTTTATTTATAAAAAAATTACGCACTAGTATTTTCTCATTCGAATTTTCTACCAGTCTTTATGGTGGTGAAGAATCATAACTTGTTTCTGTACCATGAAAAGTAATCAAACATGAAAGCTAATCACTACATTATTGACTGTTACGCGATACGGTTCACCGGGTCAGCTAGTTCTCTTGTATTAGTTTATTAAAGCTAACAAAATATTGAATTTTAAAAAAATATGATGTTCCCTATACACAAACCCTGAAAAGCAATAATAAAAAACAAATAGGTCGGTGTTACTTTCTATCGAAATAGAAATATATTCTCTCGTAGAGATAAAGGTGGATAAAGGTGAAAATTCACTGATCAGGTAATTCACAGTTACATGAGTACTTGCGCAAGTAGCTGAATTCAGCGAAGCGAAATAGGTCAGGCAAGTGACGACGATGCGATGATACTATCTAGATTCTAGGTATATCGTATGCAGTGAAATAAAACTGTGCGACACCTTTATTCTCCGAGGAACGGCGGCGCGTGTGAATGCATGTGTTTTGCGGCTGACATTACTTTATTTGTAATGTTTCTTGTATTCGGTATCGACAGATAAAATCAGACTTAAATATGTGTGATTCTCATATCGAACATATTTAAGCGACACTAATGGGAGAAGAAAAAAGAAGAGAAGAAAAATGGAGCAGTGGTGGCAGAGTGGTAACGACCCAGATTTACGCTGTCGGTCGCGGGTTGAAACCCAGCCAGGCGCATTGCTTTGTGTAATTTATTTCACCACCACTGCTCTCAAAACGGTGAAGGAAAATATCGTGAGGAAACCGGCATGTCCTAGACCCAAGAATCTTCGAAAGATATGTGAAATCCACGCGAATCCCGAACGAAGTCGCGGGTAAAGTACTACCTACTTCTTACCTAAAAGGCGTGGATTTTATAAAACTAAAGAGTTATGTTACTGTAACAGTGTTCTAGCTGTACCGCTGCCTGATGCAGCTAGAATACTGTACAAACTAACTGAGTTAAGGGCAGGTAAAATTAATAAACTAGAATGATTTTGTTAAACCAATCAGGGCGGATAATCGAATATCCGAGAAAGCCCTTCTATTTTGAGTAAATAATAATCCAACCTAAATGGATCCAAGTCGTTTACGGCGCGCACTGTTCCCGCGCGTCTCAAGGAGTTGTCAGCTAACTGTAGGGGCCCAGCAGAACCGAAGCCTACTGCAGCCAAGGGTTAGGTGAAAATGAACCCCGAGGCCCTGGATCGAAGGTAATGAATGGAACAGGGTAGGTTTTTAGTCAGTAAGAGTCTGACACTATTTCCCGCTCCACCCAAGGGCGGGATTTGTCATTGGATGATTTTAACTACCATAAAAAAAAACCTACATGGATTACAGCTTTTTGGTATGTGGTTTTACGGTGTAACCTTATCATTAGCTGAAGTCGAAGTTTTAAACAAAATAAGTAGTCAATTATTGTAAAAATTAAGTAATAATTAAAGTTTTAATAGATGTACAACGATAATGTGGGTTGTGGGTACTTTGTGTAAGTAATAAAATATGTAAGTTTTCTGAATCTGAAATTCACAAAAAAAAAAAATGCCTAATTAGCGTACTGTATAATATATTAAATTGTACATTAAAACTTACCTCAAACCAACTTTCTCCTTCGTTAAGTAAAAACTGTTCTAAAAAGTCTCCAGGCTAACAACTCTACCATAAGAAAAAAAAAAACTTTTCCACAACATAAAGTCGACGTTTTATTGCGGAAATCTTAATTTTCCTAATAATTATTCTCAGATTGTGGGAACCCCTTGTGAAATCGTTTCATTTTGTGGTAACAAAAAAAAAGTTATAAATTGCTACCTACCTACATTCCTACCTGTTACATAAATTAGAAGCTAATGAATTTGAATTTCTTTTAATTAGTTCCTTTATTTCACTTCCCCACTTCTTATGAAAAAAAAAAAAACTCCTTAGGAATAAAACATTTGAAGGGTTGTGATTGTTTTATAAACATGTTTCAGGATATCTTCCAAACAATTAAATTCTTAGCTCACGACAAACAAACCATCAGTGAGCTTCAAAAGACTCAGTTCAAATCAAATACATGTCCTTTTGAAGTCAGTCATTCGAAGAAATTACTCAAAGAGATAGTTTTACGATTAGGGAAGGAAAAAAAAAGCTGAGCGACATGGACGGACATTTATGTGTTTGGAATGTATGGTCCCATGCTCGGCGAGCCATCAAAACGTTTTACGACATACATGGCCAATAGTAGAGACTGCCCCCAACGACTGATTTATAGTGTTTCCGTTGAAAAACATAAAGAATACAGCTGCAGACATATTTAGCGGTTAATGGGACGTTCGACTTTTAAATGTTGCCTTAAACATTTTAATGTTACTTCTTGGGGGCCTATTAACGTTGTTTCGTTTTCAATAGATATAACAATCATGTGTTGTAAGCACTTAAAAATTAATAACAGATGGCAATTATGACGAAATAAAAATCTATCTAATTGGCTACTTTATTCTATGGTAATATTTGACCTCGTGGACCAGATTTCAACAAAGCTGTCATAGTAAATGTTCCTGTTAAAAATACCTATCCAACGACATATTATATGTCTTTGCTTATGGTGAGGTGTACCAAATACCCTGTTTTTAACACCTAACCTAACCCTAACCTTGTTTTTGACCTAAAACTCAGAACGAACAAACATTTCAACAAAGCTGTCATAGTAAATGTTGTTCCTGTTATAAGACCTATCCAACGACATAATATGTCTTTGCTATTGATGAGGTGGACCAATCAGCTCATTGTCCTTTAAAAATATTTTTCAAAATATAAGCTTAAAATAATTCTCAGAATAAAACTAAAAAAACTCTGCTAAACCATTCAGGAATTAAAAGAGAGCTAGCTGTGAAAAATATATATTAAGTGTTTATTCATAAAATTGAATGATGTAATAATCGTGGGTTCAGCTTTCATTTCAATATCCACGAAGCTACCGCTTTCAATGATAAGCACACCAGTGACAACGAAAACAGTTCACACTATCGGCAAATTCAGGCCCCGCCACAAATTTTTAAAGCTGGAGCGTTAAAAAAATAAACTTCACCAAAAATCGACTGAATGTATACGTATGTCACAGTTGCGGTTTTGACTAAAATAAAGATAAAAACAGATGTGTTTTTGTCACTGGGATTCAACCATATGGTGTAAACAGATCATAAATATCCCTAAAGAGGCGTAAACAACATGAGCCAAACGGGAGATGGTGTAAATGTTGATAATAAACTTAAGAATTTACAATGTAATGCCCCGTTTTGGTTTACCCCTGGCTTTGTCCCTTTAGCACCCTTTCGAGGACCTTACATGTGTACCTCAAACCACAAAGGTATTCATTTGGGTGGGACAAGCCAGCCGTGAATAATCTTTGCAAAATACGTACCCGAAATTATTTTGGTCTGATGGTTTTGATGTCTGCGATATTAGATATGATATATTTTGTGTTAGTGATATCTATTCTATATCAGAATTTATAATATGGATTAGGGTTTTCCACACGGGTCGAACTTGAAAATACTACTACTAGTTATCTTTTTTGTATTTGTATTTGTATTTCAGGCTCGTTTCCGCAACTTCACGACTAAAGCGCGTATTTTGCGTACGGTTATATATTTACTTTTTTATTTACTAGTGCTTATTGTGATTTTAATTTTAGATTCGATTTATTTATAATGATTTTACTGATATTAATTTAATTTTATCTTGACTTTAATAATGCAATGTAATTTCAATTCTTATTTTGTTTTGTTGTAATGATTTTAATTTTATGTACTTGCTATGTACGAGTATGTTCTCTGTCTATGACTATGTATGTTTAAATGATTTTATTTTTTAAGCTATGCTTGTTGGGGTCAGTTTGTGGATTCGTAATCATCCACTGCATACCGAGTTTCTTCAGTGCCTCTATAACCACGACTTTGGTTCTTTGCTTCCTATCTTTTCCTTCTTTCATATCCCCTTCATACAGTGTGCCTTCTAGCAAAGGCCTCTTCTAGCTGTTTCCAATGCGCTCTATCACAAGCCACTCTCCTCCAGTTGGGGCTCGCTGTCAGTTTAAGCTCATCCTCCCATCTCAACTGTACAGTTGTTTAATAAGCTAAATGGAAAATACTGGCATTCAGCTGCATCTGGTAAGACTGGAAACCTCCAAGATAATTATGTAGGAAAAGGTTAAGGAGATTAATTTTTGTTATAAATTTAAACTCAAAAACGGATTGAGAGAAAAGAGCAATTGTAGAAGTGTGACGATCGATTGCCATAAACAACCGTTAAATTTTGGTCGTTTTAATCTTGCGGAGGGTCGATTCGGTACATGAAATACTATCGATTTGTAAAGAAAAATTAAAAAATAAAGTACTTTTTTTCAAAAACTCGAATTAGTATACGAATGTACGAAATTCTTTTTTTTTTTATTGATATAAACTAGTGCTTGACTGCAATCCCAAATTAATTTCTTTAGGTTAACGAGTCAATGACCTTGCAGCTAGTTTTCCGTCGTTGCGTACTAACTACCTACAGTTCATTGGACTTGCTCAGCTGACGTCTCAATCGACCCTCCGCGGGATTAAAACGACCAAAATTTAACGGTGTATTTTGTAATTAGCGTTTGACAAAAACGCTAAAGGAAAAATCATATGCTTAAAGAATGTGGAACAGAAGACAAAAACATGTTGAGAGGACCCAAATTATGTAACTTGGGACAATAGCAGAAAAAAAAATGAAAATGTTTAAAATCTCAACAAACTTATTGTTAGTGCATAAAACTTGAAAATTGTTATTTTGTTTTATCGAAAAAGCATGACATTTTAACCTTTCTATAAAAAAATATGAACGACACGACTATATATTACGAGCTGAACGTATCTCATTAAGTCTATATTTGATCCATTGAAATGTTGATCCTTTATTTGGTTCAGTAAGCAAAAAATTCTTTGTCCCGTATTTTTGAGCGTTAATAATAGTTCTTTCAATTTGTCGTAATTGCTAAAGAAGTTCGTTCGTACTTTGTAATTAATTTGCGGTTTATAATTGGAACGACTGAAATGACCGTATTGACTTCATTTAATTTCACGAAATAAGTAAATTTGTAGATGACGGAGACAAAACAGCCAGGCTGAAGTGGGAGTGGGCTGGCCACATTGCACGAAAGCACCCAAACAGATGGGCGAAGATTGTCAGTCACTGGACGCCTGAAGGAGGTCGACGCCGTCGAGGTTGACCACGGCGAAGGTGGTGTGATGATCTCATCATATTTCCGCGGCAAAATTGGTCTGAGATTGCCCTAGATAGGGAAGTATGGAAGAAGAAAGGGGAGGCCTTTGCTCAGCAGTGGGACACACAATAGGCTTAAAAAAAAGTAAATTAGACCTACAAAACGATATTCCATCTGTGATTTTGTTCGTAAAAAAGTTTTTATGTTCAAATCGATTTATTTTTAAAAGGACTTTACTGCCGGAGTCTGTGTTTCTTGATACCGCCAACCTGGGACTCTTTAAGTCAAGAGTGAATAGGTTACTTCTAGGCAAGCTTGCTCGATCGTCGACCACATCACCGTTTACCATCAGGTGTGATAGAGGTCAAGCGCGAACCTACAAATATCACCTACATCAAACTGTTTTAAGGTTACTTGTTTGGCCCTTTTCAGTCTATTGTATTTGAAGTTGAATTTTAAACATATTAATTTTGGTTGAGCTATTTATTTTGATACCACATAGTACACAA
This sequence comes from Leucania comma, assembly GCA_958295575.1. Classification (NCBI taxonomy): domain Eukaryota; kingdom Metazoa; phylum Arthropoda; class Insecta; order Lepidoptera; family Noctuidae; genus Leucania; species Leucania comma. The sequence goes on along the minus strand of OY282470.1, from coordinate 19,051,558 downwards.
ACTATGTTATGAAAAGGCGACTAAACTTATTTAATAGCGGTCGCTATCTTGTACTTTTTTTTCAAATTCATTTAGCCTATAATACGCGAAATATAAGTTGAACTAAAATGGCGATCGACCTTGAATGCACAGTAACAGATTTTCGGTTATCAATCGTAATGTGGTTGCGCGTTACCATAGCAGCGGGTTCAACTTATTTGCCGCGTACTATACCCTTATTTAGAATTTCAAGACTAATTTACTGTATAGGTCTCACATGCTATCAAAATGAAACTTGATCAATCCTGACAAAATGTTACCTCGTTTGGAGCCCATAAATAAATTACAACAGTGAGTAGGCGACGATTTCAAGTCATTATTGTCCTATTGCTGGAGTAAGGCCTTCCCCAAGTCCTTCTAGACATTCTTTTTCAGCGTCGCGTCGTCTGGAACCAGCCCCATGGTACGCGTCCAGATGACCTCGCCACCTCTTTCAAGGCCGGCCCCGACAGCGCTATCCCTTTGCAGGTCTCCACCGCGTGGCGACACTTACTGAGCGCTCATTCTGCCTGTGGATGACGTGACCCGCCCAATCCCATTTGAGCGTGGCAATTTTTTTTCCCCACATCTATTATGCCTATATTGAATCCCAGCGGGTTATTCTGTATTCTATCTGTAGCTGATATTGTTTTTTTTTTTATTTGTAGTTAACCAATTACAAAAAAAAAAACTTTCTTTTATGTATTTGACGTTTATTTTGGTTATTTTCACTGTGTTGACCTAATTTATTAATTAAACGAAAATAATATAGATACTTTACGTAGATTCATATCTTCAGATAGTGTATACAAGTACATGGATAGCGTACTAATTTTAGTGATACGTTCATCCTTGAGATTCGGGTCAGATATTATTGGCAGTTTACTGATAATCAAATATTATTGGGTCTTGGTGCTTCAGTCATATAAAATCAGCTGTACTAACAAATTTTCTCAGAAAATATACGCATTTTTACTAATACAGGCATAAAGCAAGTTATTAATCTTGCTACCAAATTAACTTAATTTTCGCATAATTATATTTGTTCTATCAGAAAAACTAATCAAGTTCATGAGACATGACCTTACAAGGGTCAAGGTCATGGAAAACATGAAGACAGACCGCTCGCCAGGAATTTCATCAACTTTCTGATTCATTTGTTTATTTCATTCCTCTGAGAATTGTTTAGATTTGTTTGATGGACTCTGATATTTTATCTGTCGTATCGCATTAAATATTCCGTGCTATCTTGGTTATATGAATGGCCATTCTCTAAAAAAAATAGAGGGTCTACAAAATATATAGGAAATTTATACTAAGAGACGAGATTTCAGCAAAAGTACGATTAGGGGCAAGAACTAAGGCAAAGAAATGAGGCTGTTATGTTCACGCGGGGATGTAGGAATAGGGGTTGAAAGAAGCTTTTATATGATTTTGTATTTCAGGGCGTTTATCCGCGAATGGCTTGGCAGTAATCCTGACGAATGTGCTTAGTTTGATGTATTACTAGAGGCGTGCGATGAATTTGGCAACATATTGTCTTTATATTCAATAAATTGAACCAATAATGCCAACAATACTTATAGAAATGAACAAAAAAGTTTAGTTCAGTTTGCCTATTTTATAATTTTGAATACCTTACTATGTTTTTCATTATATATAGTATTTTTATTTATGAAATATATTTACTAGATATTTAGCATAGCATAGCATCAGCCGTAAAATATTCCCACTGTTAGGACTGAGGCCTCCATCCTAGGAGAGGGAATATTAACATATTTACAAATATGCAAAAGAAACCCTAGGTTGACTGGTAGAGAATGCATATGGCATTAAGTCCGCCTTTGTACTTTGTGTTGCATGAAGATTATATAAATAATTATCAGCACTTTTACTAACAGCTCTTTAAGGTCCGCGTGGGACTATACGCGCTGTTGACCCGGACATAGCCATTATGGGACGGTTAGCTACTCATTGCTCGCGGTGCGTAAGCCCGTAAGCTACGCCGGTCGGAAATTGCTCTGCGACTGGGCATCTCCTGTGGCAGCTGAGGCGTAAGAAAGTCCGTTCCTTCACGCTTTCCGCTAATTCCTTAAGTCATGTAACTGCTTTGCACAAGAAGGTGACTGCTTCCCTGTCTATCCAAACCATGGCCTGAACCAGGGTCAGATGAGGGAGGTTGCAACTGGCGATCGTCTCCACAAAAACACAGTGGTGCTTTACCCAAGCTGGGCACGGCGGCAGCGATCTCTCTCGCCGGGCCTTGGTTCAGGCCATGGTCCGTAGTGAGGAGGGATGGCAGGCGGTCGCCTCCTTCTGCGAAGCAGTAATGCTAGAAGGGCAAGGTGGCACCGGCCCCTAAGGCGGCGGGAGCCCCTGCTGCTGCTGTGGCGGCAAGCAGGCGGCCGAGGCCGCCTCCCCAACCTGCAGATCCTCCGGCCGAAGCCGGATGGCAAGTGGCCGGAGCCAAAAAACAGGCTGGCAAGGCGGCTCGGGCTGCCAGGAGGCGTGAGCGGCAAAAGCTGCGGAAGCGGACGGCCCTCGCGGCCAGGATTCGCACCCCGCGCTCTACGGCTGTAGTAATTACGCTGCAGCCGGAAGCGTTGAAAAAGGGTGCGACCTATGGCGAGGTCCTCCGTAAGGCGAAGCAGGAGGTGAACCTCACCGACCTTGGGATCACCGGGGGCTTCCAGATGCGGCATACCGCAACTGGTGCCCTGATGTTGGAGGTCCCCGGAGCCAACAGCGGCCCCACCGCAGACGCCCTGGCTGACAAGATCAGGGCGATCTTGGACGCGGAGGAGGCCCGGGTGTCCAGGCCCACAAGATGCGTCGACATGCGCATTATGGGCCTGGACGATTCCGTCGAGGTCGAGGAGGTCGTGGCCGCTGTCGCCAGGACGGGTGGGTGCCCTGCCGATCAGGTCCGGGCAGGCACCATCCGTGTTGACGGCACTGGCATGGGGGCGGTTACAGTGAACTGCCCCCTGTCAGCGGCCAGGAGCATCACCGGGGAGGGTAAGCGACTCCTGGTGGGCTGGGTCTCCGCGCGGGTTAAGCTGCTGGAGCCCAGACCGCTGCGCTGCTATCGCTGCCACGTGGGCCACCACGTGGGGGTCTGTTGCGCAGCGGAGGAAGATCGCAGCGACCGCTGCTTCCAGTGCGGTCAGCCCGGCCACAAGGCCGATACCTGCAGTGCAGCGCCGCACTGCTACGCATGTGCGGCGGCAGGCAAGTCGGCCGACCACCGGGCTGGGAGCAGGACCTGCGATCCCCCCGCCAAGGCCAAGGGCAAGGTCCCAAGGCCCATCCCCGCGAAGGTGCTCACCGCCGCGGCTGCCCCGTTGGCTGCCGCCGCCATCGCCTCCGCAGACGCCGCCGCCGCTAACACCGCGGCAGGACCCTCACGGAGGGCCCGGGAGGAGACTGTAATGGACTGCCAATAACGGCTCCATTACGTCTCCTCCAGGCGAATATCAACCACTGCGCCCCCGCTCAGGATCTGTTGCTCCAGAGCATGGCGCAGTGGTCGATCAACATCGCCGTTGTCTCCGAGCCGCACTTTGTCCTGCCCAGAGCCGACTGGGTTCAGGACCTGAGCGGCTCGGTGACACTCATTTCGTCGGCCGCCGCCGGTACCCCGGCACTCGAGGCCGTCAAGAAAGGCCGGGGTTGCGTGGCAGCACGGTTCGGGGACATAGTGGTGGTAGGCGTCTACCTGTCCCCGAACAGATCTCTCGCCGAACTAGACAGCTCCCTTTTGGAGCTGGATGCCGTCGTTGCTGGGTTTGACTCCAGCCTCCCCGTGGTCGTTTGCGGGGACTTCAACGCCTGGAACGAGGCTTGGGGTTCCCGGTTTACGAACCAACGAGGTCGAAGGGTGGAGGAATGGGCCCTAGGACAGGGCCTAGTCGTACAAAACCGGGGTTCTGTCCCCACGTGTGTGCGGATGCAGGGCGAGTCGGTGGTGGACATTACGTTCGCCAGCCCTGCACTGGCACCGCGCGTCGTCGACTGGCGCGTCATAGAGGAGGTGGAGACGTTCTCCGACCACCGGTACATCCGGTTTGACGTCTCCGCCCAGACCTCGACCGTGCCGGTCCGACAGACCCCGTGTGGTCCGCGTTGGGCGCTGAGGCAGCTGGACAGGGACCTGCTCCAGGAAGCCGCGATAGTACAGGCCTGGGTGCAAGCACCGGACAGGCCTGTCGACATCGACGTCGAGGCGGACTGGTTCCAGGTGGCCATGTCGCAAATCTGCGACGCGGCCATGCCCCGAGTCCGGCCAGGACGTGCCCGGCGCCAAGTACACTGGTGGTCGCCAGAGATTGCGGCACTGCGCGATGCGTGCAATGCTGCGCGACGCCGGTATACTAGACACCGCAGGCGCCGCACCCGTCCACCGGGTGCGGAGGCCATAGAGGCGGAGCTGTATGAGGGATACAGGGCGGCAAAGCGCACCCTCCGAGCGGAGATAAAGCGGGCCAAACTCGAGGCCCGCAACGTGTGGCTGGAGTCTCTGAACGTCGATCCGTGGGGACGCCCATACAAAATGGTGATGGACAAACTCCGCCCATGGGCTCCCCCGCTGACTCAGAGTCTCCGGCCCCAGCTCGTGGAGGGTGTGGTGAGCGCTCTGTTCCCTACGCGAGGGGAGCATACTCCCCCGCCTATGGCTCCGCCACCAGCGGCGGTGTCCGATGCGGACCACGACGGCAACGACGGCAACAATGCTCCAGAGGTGACCGAGGTGGAGATGAGAGTGGCGGTGCGAAGGCTGAGTGCCAAGAACACCGCCCCAGGACCCGATGGCTTGCCTGGAAAAGCCTGGGTCCTGGCCATGGAGGAACTCGGGTCTCGACTGAGAGGGCTCTTCAGCGCATGCATGGAGAGGGGCCAGTTCCCGCTTCGCTGGAAGACGGGGAAACTGGTCCTTATCGCGAAGCCGGGGCGCCCCGCGGACTCTCCGTCCGCGTATCGGCCCATTGTGCTGCTCGACGAGGTGGGCAAGCTCTTTGAAAGAGTAATTGCAGACCGCCTCGTCGTGCATCTGGCACGGAAGGGGCCGGATCTTGCGGACGGCCAGTTCGGATTTCGCAGGAGGCGCTCCACTGTGGACGCCATCATGCGCGTGCGAGCCCTCACGACGGGGGATGCGGTGTCCCGGGGCAGGTGTGTCTTGGCGGTGTCTCTGGACATCGCCAACGCCTTCAACTCCCTGCCCTGGAGTTGCATTGGTAGGGCACTCCGGTACCACCGGGTGCCCGACTACCTCTGTCGGGTGATCGAGGCCTACCTGTCGGACAGGTTCATCATCTACCCCGGTCATCAGGGGGAGTTGAAACGGCGAGAGATGTCGTGCGGTGTTCCGCAGGGATCGGTACTAGGGCCGCCCTTGTGGAACATCGGGTACGACTACGTGCTGCGCGCCGACCTCCCCGACGGGGTCAGCGTGGTCTGTTACGCAGACGACACGCTGGTCCTGGCGCGGGGACGGTCGTACCAGGCGGCGGTCGAACTAGCGACGCGCGGGGTTGCGACAGTCGTGGAGAGGATACAGCAGTTGGGACTCGAGGTGGCATTGCACAAGTCCGAGGCCATGTGTTTTCACGGCCCTCGGAGCGCGCCACCTCCGGGCTCCCAATTAACGGTAGGAGGAGTTCACATCGGCGTCGGGTCGACGATGAAGTACCTGGGACTCGTCCTCGACAGCCGGTGGAACTTCAAGGAGCACTTCCGACGTCTGGCTCCCAGGTTGAATGCGACTGGGGCTGCGCTCAAGCGGCTCCTGCCGAACCTAGGGGGTCCAGACGCCTCCTGCCGGAGGCTCTACGCAGGCATCGTTCGGTCCATGGCCCTTTACGGTGCGCCGGTGTGGGCGCCATCGCTACGGAAGCGAGTGGCGGCCCGGCTAACCGCCTGCCAGAGGGTCATGGCCATCCGGATGATCCGCGGATACCGTACGGTGTCCTGCGAAGCGGCGAGCCTCCTTGCTGGCCTACCACCATGGGATTTGGAGGCAACAGTCCTTGCACACATGCATGACTTACGCGTGGAGATGCAACGTCGGGGCGAAACTCCGCTGCCGCGACAAGTCGCGGCATGGCGGACAGAGCTCCGGCGGGATCTCATGGTGAAATGGCGAGAGCGACTGTCGCAACCTCGTGCTGGGCACGCCACGATCGAGGCGGTAAGGCCCCTCTTTGAGGCGTGGCTGGAAAGGCCCCACGGCGTCGTCACCTTCCGTTTGGCGCAGGTGCTGACCGAACACGGCAAGTTCGGTCCGTACCTGTACAAGATTCGTGCGGAGACGACGCCCGGGTGTCGCCACTGTGCGGACCGCCCGGTGGACACGGTGGAGCACACAGTCGAGGTGTGCCCCGCTTGGGAAGAGCAGCGCCGTGTCCTCGTGGGAGCGATCGGCGGCGATCTCTCGCGCCGGGCCTTGGTTCAAGCCATGCTCCGGAGCGAGGAGGAGTGGCAGGCGGTCGCCTCCTTCTGCGAAGCAGTAATGCTAGTAAAGGAGGAGGCCGACCGCCTTAGGCAAAGGCGGACACGCCGCCGCCGCCGCCGGGTTTCCGATCCCAATTTCCGGCCACCATAGGCGCGGGCTCGCGGACGGTGGGCAATGGGTAGCTCGCTGTCCGTCCGTCCGGTAACAGACCGGTCCGAGCTCAGGTCGTCTACGGCGCGCACCGTTCCCGCGCGCCTCAAGGAGTTCTCAGCAAACTGTAGGGGTCCAGCAGGGCCGAAGCCTACTGGGGCCAAAGGTTATGTGAGACTGTCACCAAAGGCCCCAGGATAAAGGCAAGGAATGGAAAGGTAGGTTTTTAGTCAGTAAAAGTCTGACACTGTTTCCCGCCCCACCCAAGGGCGGGATTCGTCATTGGATGATTTTACCTACCCAAAAAAAAAAAAAAAACAAAGCAAAGGAGGAGGCCGACCGCATCAGGCAGAGGCAACGGGGCGCTCACCCCAGCCGCCGCCGGGATTCCGATCCCGATTTCCGGCCACCGTAGGCGCGGGCTTGCGGACGGCGTGCAATGGGTAGCACGCTGTCCGATCGTCCGGTAACCGACCGGACCGAGCCCAAGTCGTCGACGGCGCGTTCTGTTCCCGCGCGCCTCAAGGAGCTGTCAGCACACCGAAGAGGCCCAGCCTGCTAACTGCAGGCAGGCAGGGTCGAAGCCTACTGGGATCATGGGTTAGTTCCGAAAGGAATGCTCGGCCCCGGCACGATAGGCTACGAAGGAACGGGGTAGGTTTTTAGTCAGTAAGAGTTTGACACTACTTCCCGCTCCGCCCAAGGGCGGGATTTGTCATTGGATGATTTTACCTACCATAAAAAAAAAAAAAAAAACCCAAGCTGGGCAGACCACCACCGTATGCTCTACCGTGTTCTACAGGCTATCCGCAAAATAATATTAAACAAAGTTTCTTTTCTAAAATGTCTTTTTTTGTTCAGGATGGGGTGAAAGTGTCAGTCAATTAGGGAATTTTTAATATCATGCTGATTTCATCACCGATGCGAATTTGATCCGCATGCAGAAAAGTTCAAAAGTAAAAAAAACACGTCCCGCGTGCGTATTACACGCATTACAATAAATACTTGTATGAAAAGGACATTTGCGGAGGTTACGAAAGGAGCAAATCCGCGAAATCCGCACGATATTAAAAACACCCTTACTGATTAAATCTACCAGTGTGCCCTCGGCTTATGAAACCAGCTCTTGTGGTACGAATCTCACTTATTTCAAGGCTGGCATCAATAGTCACATCTATCATCATACACCCACTGTATGAGACTTGAATATATGAACTAATAGGACAACGCAAATCAATCACCAATCGTGTTGGCACTGGTTTCCAAACCGACGCCGGCTCTGCAGCCCGATTCACGTAATCAAAACCGTGGCGATATCGTAGCGACTTGGTCGTTTATGCTATTTTCGTATTCTGGTGTAGATCGTCTAGCTTACTACCAGAAATGAAATAGTACATTTTGATACTGAGCTGCAGAAAGTTTGTCATTACGACCGAGGCGGAATTCTCAAAAGCCGAAAGCAAGTGTGTTATGGAGCCGAGGGCTGAGTGACAAATTTGCACGTGTATCAAACGACGTTTTTCAATATATCCGCCACTTTGCTTATAAAAAAAATCACCCTTGACAGTGACGAAATAGGAATGAAAAAAGCCCTTGGTGTGATAAATTTAAAAAAATATATATGTACATGCCATGTCGAGCCTAATTGTAGTGCGATAAGAGGCAGTTTTCGAGTAAGTGTATTGAAAACGTGTTTTTTTGCTAATGTGTTAACAGTAATACAAAAAAAAAAAAACAAAGCTCTAGGACATTCGAAACTCAAATCCAATTCAACTTCAAACCAGCCAGAAATACATTACATTAATTGGCACGAGTCGCGACCCGGTGAATACATATACAGTCGAAGAAAACTTTACTTAGCTCAATTAAGGTTCTCCTCCAACTTCGTTACCTTACTTCGTTGTGTATATTGAGCCAAGAACACATGGGTATTGTCGAGATCAACTTAGAAAGTTGGAACTCAATCACGTTCACAGGACGAAGTGCTTGATTGTCAGGGATTTGCAAACGAACAAATGAATCTCGGGAAATAAATTCATTATTTTGTGGAATGTTCTCGTCTTTTATCTCACGTGTGTCTTTGGTATTATGAATGAGCATTTCAACGATAATGAAAATGTCTATTTTGAGAACATATAGACATAAGTAATGCGTTGTCTGGAGAAACATAACTAAAATGGAATTGAAAATTTCATTGTAGCATTGACTGCCACGGGGAAGCATGCCGATAAGATTTACTTGATATATTTGTCACCAAATATTGCTAATACATCTGCAAAATCGTGGTTACATACACGCATTCTAATAGAAAACAAAGTGATTGTACTCTGTATTTAAAGACAGATATTTTGATACTATACAGACCGAGGCAAAATTCTGAGCCAAGTGCTGCAGTGATTTTCCATTTGTATCAAATGATGAAGAAATAAAGTAACAGAAAGAAAATCATTTTTATAACTAATATTTATTTACAGGAAAAGTTAATGACATTTGACTTGCTTTTTTTTCCCGCGCTTAATTTTCGCAGAAAAGCAAAGATATGATGCCTGCTCCCGACAGAGGTGTACACGTTTTTTTATGTATTTTTTAACACAAATATTTAAAAATGTAAATAATATGTTAACAAAGGAAACAATAATAATAAATACATCGACCGTCCCATTACACTACAAGAGTATTATCTTAAAACGTTGTCTTTTGTCACAAAAGATCAAAGATCCCTACGAGTACCTACTTAAGGGAAAGTCACTGTTTTTTTTTTTGTATGAACTCCGCTCGGGACTATGTCAACTTTGCGGCCAAAAATAGCGGTATAATTTATATAAAAATAAAAAAAACAATAACTACTTATTCAAGATTTTTGTTTTTGTGAAACGCTTTTAAATAACAAGCTTTATTTTTTTTTTTGTAACTCAAATATTTCCGTAACGTGATCTCGTAGATGTTTGGAATCGTAAATTAGTGTCAGATTTAAGATTTTTTCTTTATCGAGCAAAGTAATTTATATCATGCTTTCACTGTAAAGTTTGGCGAGGAAACATTGTACAAAAACAAAAAACTGTTAAAGAAATAAAAAAATAAATAAATAAAAAAAATAAAAAAAAATTGCCGAGCGCTTGTTCATATAGTCAATTTTAAATAATTGTTAATGGTATTCTCTTCTATATTTGTGGATTTCCAGAGGTTTGAAAAAGTTCAAAATGGCCAACCTGGCCTTAAAACCCGAGCGGAAACTAAAACAAAGCTACAAAGAATACATTTGCATATACAGGGTGTAGCACTTCCCGACCCAGTTTCGTTTCGAACCTACAACCGTGTTCTCTGACCGTGTTGGTGTAGGTATACTAATGCTCTAACTATACTTTAAAAGGTCAGCGTTTGAAGTTACATAAAAGCTTTAGAATATTATTTACGTAAGGAAACCAATCTTTTTATTTGACTTAGACCACCGGTCAGAGAATGACAAGTACTGGGCAGCTCGATCGGCCGTCCGGTAATCATCCGGCGTGTAGCATTTCACGCCTACTTCAAAGAGATGTCAGCAAAACCGTAAAGTGAAGCCAACAGGGACCATAGGTTGACTTCTGAAAGGGAAACCCGGAGTCCTGAAACGTCAGGCCATGAAGGAAGGTGTGGTTTTAGTCAATAAAAGGCTGATGCCCTCCTGTTTTTAAAAATTTGAAGACATGTGACTTGTATTAACACGCATTGGGCCTGCGTGGTAAATTTCGGTCCGTTCTCTCTCTTAGAGACAAAGCTTGTTTCCCAACAGTAAGAACAATAAAAGGCTGATTATGCTATATATTGTTACGCGATATTACTATCGATATCAAGAGTAGCACCAATTAATTAAAACGCATTGATGAATGAGCAAAACTTCCAGAGTGGAAGAACGTACCAAAGACTGGAGAATTCTAGAAAAGTCAGCCATAAAATATTTTCTTCTACTATTAGTAGAAAGTGTTAGTAAGTCATTGATAAGGGAATTATCCCTTCCGTCTTTAACAACAGAGTCAAAATTCGCATGAAAGGGGTTGCTGTTACCTTTTTGTAATAAAAATAATTTATTGCCGTCGATTCAACGACCTTGTTCTAGAGTGGCCTTGAAGCGTCGGTATCTAGAATTTGGCTCCACGTATAAATACAAACTCCCGACCGAAAGCGAGTCAGTTTGATTTCGACAAGCGAACAAGTTCGATCTACAGTACATTAAGTGCCAAGTGTTTTCATCTAATGACCTAAGCGATACTGAAATGGAACTCTAGTGTTATTGTTTGTGGTTAATAAAATTCTCTGCAAGTAAACCAGCATTGAATTACTTACGTTCGTAACATTACATTTTGGGGTATTCCTCGAAGTACTTCGACTGTTAAGCTCTCCAAAAGTATTCTTCGAAACGCTTTATTATTAAACGGAGTGTTTTATAAGGGAGCATTTCGAAGAATGCTTTAGAATTTACAAAATCAAATTAATATTATAATTTCATTTCTCGAAGCGCATGAACCATAAAACAAAGGGAAAAGCATGAAGGATTCGTAATAAATAATATCGATAAACGTTACAATTAAAAAATAAAATTTACTATTCTAATTAATTATTTATTAAAACTACTAGGAAAGCAGAAATAAACTAGAGCTTTTTTTTTTTTTTTGGTAGGTAAAATCATCCAATGACAAATCCCGCCCTTGGGCGGAGCGGGAAGTAGTGTCAGACTCTTACTGACTAAAAACCTACCCCGTTCCTTCGTTGCCTATAGTGCCGGGGCTGAGCCTTCCTCTCAGAAAACGGCCCTTGGCCCCAGCAGGCTTCGGCCCTGCCTGCCTGCAGCTAGCAGGCTGGGCCTCTACGGTTTGCTGACAGCTCCTTGAGGCGCGCGGGAACAGAACGCGCCGTCGACGACTTGGGCTCGGTCCGGTCGGTTACCGGACGATCGGACAGCGTGCTACCCATTGCACGCCGTCCGCAAGCCCGCGCCTACGGTGGCCGGAAATCGGGATCGGAATCCCGGCGGCGGCTGGGGCGAGCGCCCCGTTGCCTCTGCCTGATGCGGTCGGCCTCCTCCTTTGCTAGCATTACTGCTTCGCAGAAGGAGGCGACCGCCTGCCATCCCTCCTCGCTACGGACCATGACCTGAACCAAGGCCCGGCGAGAGAGATCGCTGCCGCCGATCGCCCCCACGAGGACACGGCGATGCTCCGGCCAGGCAGGGCACACCTCAACAGTATGCTCCACCGTATCCTCCGGGTGTTCCGCACAGTGACGACACCCGGGCGAATCCTCCGCACGAATCCGGAACAGGAACTTAGCGAACTTGCCGTGTTCGGTAAGAACCTGCGTCGTGCGGAAGTTTAGAACGCCGTGAGGTCTTTCCAGCCACTCCTCAAGGATGGGCCTTATCGCCTCGATTGTGGCGCGCCCCGAACGAGGTTGCGATAGTCGCTGACGCCATTTCGCCATGAGATCCCGCCGAAGCTCTGTCCGCCAAGCCTCGACTTGTCGCGGCAGCGGAATTTCGCCCCGGCGTTGCATCTCCATGCGCTTGTCGTGCATGTGTGCAAGGACTGTTGCCTCCAGATCCCACGGCGGTTGGCCAGCAAGGAGGGTCGCCGCCTCGCGAGAGATCGTTCGGTACCCTCGCACCATGCGTATTGCCATGACCCTCTGGCACGCATTCAGCCCTCGGTTGCTGTGTCAACGTCGGTGCCCACAACGGAGCCCCGTAGAGGGCCATGGACCGAACGATTCCCGCGTAGAGCTTCCGGCAGGAGGCGTCTGGTCCCCTGAGGTTGGGTAGGAGCCGCCCGAGAGCAGCCCCGGTCCGATTCAGTTTGGGAGCCAGACGTCGGAAGTGCTCCTTGAAGTTCCACCAGCTGTCGAGGACGAGTCCCAGGTACTTCATCGTCGACCCGACGCTGATGTGAACCCCTCCTACCGTTAGCTGGGAACCCGGTGGTGGCGCACCCCGAGGGCCGTGGAAACACATCGCCTCGGACTTGTGCAGTGCCACCTCGAGTCCCAACTGCTGGATCCTGTCAACGACCATCGCAACCCCGCGTGTCGCTAATTCGACCGCCGTCCGGTACGACTCTCCCCGCGCTAGGACCAACGTGTCGTCCGCGTAGCAGACCACGCTGACCCCGTCGGGAAAGTCGCCGCGCAGCACGTAGTCGTACCCGATGTTCCACAAGGGTGGTCCTAGTACCGATCCCTGTGGAACACCGCACGACATCTCTCGACGTTTCCACTCTCCCTGGTGACCGGGGTAGATGATATACCTCTCCGATAGGTAGGCCTCGATCACACGACAGAGGTAGTCGGGCACCCGGTGGTACCGGAGTGCCGTTCCAATGCAACTCCAGGGCAGGGAGTTGAAGGCGTTGGCAATGTCCAAAGACACTGCCACGACACACCTGCCCTGGGACACCGCATCCCCCGTCGTGAGGGCTCGCACGCGCATGATGGCGTCCACCGGGGAGCGCATCCTGCGAAAACCGAACTGTCCGTCCGACAGGTCCGGCCCCACCCTTGCAAGGCGCGCGACGAGGCGGTTTGAAATGACTCTTTCAAAGAGCTTGCCCACCTCGTCGAGCAGTACAATGAGCCGGTACGCGGACGGAGAGTCCGCAGGGCGCCCAGGCTTCGCTATGAGGACCAGTTTGCCCGTCTTCCAGCGAAGTGGGAACTGGCCCCTCTCCAGACATGCGCTAAAGAGCCCCCTCAATCAAGGCCCGAGAGCCTCCATGGCCAGGACCCAGGCCCTCCCAGGCAGGCCATCAGGTCCTGGGGCGGTATTCTTGGCAGTCAGCCTTCGTACCGCCACTCTCATCTCTACCTCGGTCACCTCTGGAACTTCGTCGTTGTCGTGGTCCGCGTCAGGTACTGCCGATGTTGGCGGAGCCATAGACGGGGGGGAGTGTACCCCCCGCGTAGGGAAAAATAAACTAGAGCTGGAGAAATTAGAGAATAATGGTGAAAAATACAGGTTTCGAAATTGAATCATAAGTTCAACCAAGATGATGGAAATGGAATGTAAAAGTGTATTAATGATAATTAATACAATATAAATAAAAACGGTTTAATAAATCACAGCACGGCACACTATAAGTATTTGTATATAATTTGTTTTCGATCTTTAATTATGTACATAATAGTATAAGTACATAATTAAAGATCGCAAAAAAAAATTGCGTAATTACTGAGATTTAATTGATAATACCTAATGCGAGATTTTGTTTTTATTTTTGCCAATCTTCTTGGCCCTAGTAACATTGGGACTAGGAAAGTGAAATTATGCACTAGGCTTTCTTTTGTGACGTAGATGAGTACTAAGAGACGATTTTTCAAAATTCACCCCTTAAAGGGATTAAACGAGGGTCGTATTTTCTAGTTATAAACAACATTAGTTTTAGTATGTGCAAAACCTGGATAGTAACTGCAACGATTTCAATCATTTTTACACCATGTTATCACGTCGTGGTAACAGCAGGTCATTGCGAGCATTAGACGACAGTGCATAGCTGATAACGAGAGAAAAACAACCCCTCAGTCGCCTAGATGGCCCAGTGACTATGTATTTGTGCGGACAACCAGGTAAAATACCAAGCTTATTTGTGATTTTTCATCATACGGTTTTGAAATTTTGTACATAGGTTCTTTACTTAAAAATACTAGACACATAATTCAGGTTTCATGTACACTAAAAATAAGGTATAATACTGAATGACCTATCCTCGGACCGATGGCTAGACCCGTCTTAAGAACTGACTTCGCCCAGCATAGCCATAACCAGGAAAATAAACCCATTTTTTTTAGTAAGAAAAAAAGTGTCTTTCATATTTCTTGAGCGTTAATTCAATTTGTCATAATTGCAGACGGAGTACCTTCTACTTTGTAATTAATTTACAGTTAATAATTGGAACGACTGAAACGATCTTATGGGCTTAATTCAATTTTGTATAAAAAGTAAATAGACCTCTTATGAGGTGTGAAGTCATCAAATTACTACCTCCGCTCAGAGTGTGTCAAAGTTTTACTGATTAACATCCACAGCGTTCCTTGGTCATCAATATCATCATTTCAGCCGAAGGACGTTCACTGTTGGACATAGGCCTCCCCAAGTGTCGCTACAACGAACAGTCCTGTACGTCTCGCATCCATCGCATTCCAGCGACTCTCACCAGATTATCTTGGTCCACCTTGTGGGAGGCCTTCCAGCGCGTCTTCCGGTGCACGGTCGCCGATCTAGAAAGAACTCTTCGGCCCTATCAACCATTCGTTCTACGAGTAATGTGCCTTGCCCACCACTTAAGTTTGGCGATTCTTCGGGCTATGTCAGTGAACTTGGTTCTCCTGCGACTGTTTTTTCAGTTGACATTTATTGCGAGAGCTGTGGTAACTTCTTCAAATAATCCTCAGCCCTCCCTGCAACTAATTGGCCTCTACAATTTTGCTGAAAGCGAGACGCATGTGGAATATAAGGCGCGGTTGACCTCGTTTTGGTCTTTACCGGCCGGCAGGACAGCAAGCTACCCATGGTTCGCCGTCCGTAAACCAGCGCCTGCGATAGCCGATAAATGTTCCTACAGCCCTAGAGCCTAGCTATTACTATTTGGCCACGATACCTTGCATTAAAAGCCTGAGATAAAAGCTTTAAAATTTAATTGTATGTGTAATTAAGTAGCAAAAGACTTATATGAGTTTGAAATGCTATTTGCACAAATTCGTTTCTAAGAGTAAAAGAAGCTCCTTTGAAGTCGATAATGGACTCGTTTTAGCTTTGTAAATAAAAACATAAATCATAAGCGGGGTCCGCCTTGAAGATTTTTGTGACTTTTATCTGTTCTCGTGAACTAGTAAAGCGTTTAGGATGACAGGTGCTGATTTATCAGGGTTCCGAATAGTTTTGTACGTAAACGGTTATATTTTTTGCTTTGTTTTCTCGTATTCCTTCAGATTATCTTATCGTCTTGGTATAACGAAAAGAATAAATTTTCATTGGAAGATAGAAGATTGTGAAGTTAAATCGTTTCTTTTACTTCATGGCGCAATTTGCAAAATCATTCTTTATGGTTGGCACAGAAGAAGTATTTATGCAGTCTATATAGAGTATTGATCAACATCATCATCATCAGCCTTTTAATGTTCCCACTGCTGGGACACAGGCCACCTCTCTAAGAGAGGGAATGGGCCGTAATCCACAACGCCGGCCCAGAGTATGGATAAAGAATAGAATAGAATAACATGTCTTGTTCTTGCTTTGCCGTTTGCTTTTGCTTTGGCGAGCGCTTCCATCTACAAAGCAGTTATGCGACCGAAGAAGATGGCCGGAACTGTAAGGGAACAGACAGCCCGGGCGTCGGGAGAAACAGCTTTTGGCCACTGTGGGCACGGGCTTGTATGACGGGCAATGGGTAGCTCGTCGTCCGCCAGTCCCGACCATTCTTCATGTACCTAATATTCCACGTTCGCTTCAATGGGATGTCAGCAAAGCTGAAATGGCTCAACTGGACATCGGCCTGCCAGGGTTGCAGAAACTATTGTGTCCATGGTTTAAGCCAGCAGAAGTTTGTCAGGCCTTCTCATTCTACCCTAGGGTTGAAGAAATCATTTGTAGATTTCCAACCTCAAACAAAGACCTATAAGTAATTCCTACGAGTATCCACAAATAGTCCACTCTCATTGATCAACTACCGGCTTTCCAACACTTATATTTCCATTTCATTCTGAATCAAAAGAAATAAGAAAAACAAATATTTTTTCCACTTCAACGAATTCAAAATGTATCCACAATAAAACGTTGCTGTTTTTCTACTAAAGCTCAATGGATTACGCAGCACTGAAGTGGTATTTACTGCCTACTTACTCGGCTGTGGCAGGAAGCCTACGATTGAAACGAACGATTGCTCACACGCTAACCGTCATACCTCACTGGTTTTAAATCCTCAGATTAAAGTTTCCTGAAGCGAATGTGAGAAACGACTTAATTTGGTGGTAAGTTTGACAGTGAAGTATGGACTTTATAAATTTTATGAATGAATGTGTTTTTTTTATTTAAATATGTATATTTATAGGTCAAACTCAAAACATTTATTGCAAGCTAAATGTACTTATAACTTAGCAATCTTTTACGAACATTGTGCAATTAAATTATCATTCGTCTGCCCTTAGTAATTAGTATGTAATAAAGTAACGTTGTTATTAAGTACATAAAAAAGAAAGTCGTGTTAGTTACACTATTTATAACTCAAGAGCGGCTGAACCGATTTGGCTGAAAATTGGTGGGAAGATAGCTTAAAACCAGGAGACGGACATAGGATAAATTTTGTTCCAGTAATAAAAAAAAATATTTCAAAACCTGCTCATTTATAGGGTAGAGTAGAGTGGAGCAGGGTAGAGTAGGAGCGAAGCCGCGGGCAAAACCTAGTTAAGTATAAAAATCTGAATGATTGGATGTTTTAAAATTAGTCACGCCTCAGTCCTAGCAGTGGGAACATTACAAATTAATTATATACTATGCTATGCTACACCGGAATGTGCCTGGATTTTGACTTGAATCATCCTTCAATATACACCTATTATACAATATATAAAATAAGCAACTTATTTCAATGATACCACATTCTGTTTGAAATATCTGTTATTCATTTATTGTGTACAACTACTACAGTTTTGTCTTTTTTAACCCAAAGTTTGACTGGTAGAGAATGTTTTAATAGATTAAATAAATAAATAAAATATTATACTCGTAGTATATTCCTGGGATAATTTCCGATTTTCACATTGTTAAAGTTGTGAACCCTTCCACCAAAATATCCAATTATGATTTCTTATTTTGTCTAAAATTGCCTTTTTTAGATGGGAAATCAAATAACTCTTCCCACTCTGGATGAATGATTGGGAATGGCAGGCTTTTACTGACTAAAACCCACTTTTTCCTTCAATGGCTTGGCATTTCAGGTACGCGGTTACGCTAAAAAAATCCCGCACCAACATATGAGCCCGAAAGCATAAGGAGCACTAGGCAAATATTTATGGAACACTCATGTAGGATTTATGTTAAAACGGTTTATACCTAAATAAATATGCATAGGTGATAATGAACACGCAAGTACTAGCTAAGCAGTTAATTATGATAAATTGTAGGTTTATTGTTAGACTTCATGTTTGGCGTGTTTATTTAGGCCTAGCTAATTGAAGTGCTTGCGAAAAAGAGCCGGCCACGTGGTTTTTTTTTTCAAATTTGCATTTATAAACCCAAGGGTTTATAAGTGGGTTCGATTCCCACCCAGGACAAATGTTTGTGTGATGAGCACGATCATTTGTTCTGTGTCTGGGTGCTATTTATCTATAATATGTATGTATTTAGAAATATATAAGTATGTTTATCAGCTGTCTGGTACCCATAACACAAGCTCTGCTTAGCTGGGGACTAGACGGTGTTGTGTGATAGTTGTGGAAATATGTATATTATATATTATAAAAATAAAACTCAGAATTTAGATATGTTTTAGTTAAAGCTAAAACATGCATAAATTCCTGTACAGCAATATTTTTTAAATTTACTCTATTTCATGATATCATATGAATTAAAATTTGTGAAATGACATTCCATATTGAGTTAACATTCACCAAATGGCATTTCATGTCATCATTAAAAACCTTTTCGTAATACTAACCTAAATCTAACAAATAAAATGGCAATTTTACTTTGAAATTCAGCTCTTCAGCGATCTATGTTCAAGTAATAATCTTACTTAACTAGACTAAAACGGTTTTAACTATTTACAAAATAAAAATCTACTAATATACACTAGCAAAAACACCAAAAAAAAAACTTTTCTAAATAAATTTTCGTAACCCTTCCAACGTGACACAATGGTGCTTCATCCCTCTCCACCAAAAAAGGGAAGAAACTTTATTTGAGCGTCAAGAAAAAATAAACAACTATTAACGGGTGCGTTTGACAAGTTATTTCGTTTTGTTTCCGCTACGGAACCCATTTCAAGCTGTCATCTTCATGAGTATTACTCGGACGCTTTACGAACTGTCGGCCGATGAAAATTATTCAGGAGATATTCGGCTTGTTTTAAAAGTAATTATGTAAATCTTCAGTTTGTTGGGATTTGTTTATAAATATACGATTTCTGGGCTTTCTACAAGTTTTCGTTTGAATTTCAATTCTCAAATGTGCGTTTGTTTTGGATTAATATTCCAAATGGATTTTGAAACAGTTTGTCAGTGGTAACTACACTTAAGTTATTGAAAGTTATAACTGTGTAACTTGGATGGCAATGCATTTTGTTGTAACGCTATCACACAACGCCATCTAGTCCCAAACTAAGCAAAGCTTGTGCTATGTGTACTAGACAATTGCTTAGATATTTACTTAGATATTATATTAGATATTACTAAATACATACATATTATAAATAAATTACACCCGAACACAGAACAAAATGAACGTGCTCATCACACAAACATTTGTCCTGCGTGGGAATCGAACCACCTCCGGCATAGCAGTCAGGGTTACTAACTAGACCAAATTAGGCTTGTCAAATATAGTACCATGGAGCTGGTCGATGTTAGAGTCGCATAGTGGCCATAGGAGTTAATGAGGACAGAAAGATAACCCCATCTTGTTTGAAGTGTAAAAGTCGGGTAAGTTCTCGCGCTCTACTCCAGAGCATGAGAAGCCATTCCATGTCATTCCAAATCAAATAAAATCGTATTTGAGATCGTCAGAATGGTTTCGATAAGTGGGTACTTATTATCGTCCTGCCTTTGTCCCATGTTATTTGAAGTCGGCCCAACACGTTTTTTCTACCATTCTGTCCTGTCACCCGTCACGCTATCACTAAACCCCTTTTTGCATATCACTTTTCACACAATTCATCCATCTTTTCTTTGGCCTCCTTTTTCTGTCCGTCCGCCGACATGCATACTTGTATATAGCATAGCATAGGAAAAACTGAGTGGAAAAAGTTAACCCCATCGTGTTTCAGGTTTTGTCTCATCGTCCAGTCGTCTGGTACCGGCTGGACTGAGCCCGAGTCATCGACAACAGGTATAGTTCCACGCGCGCCTCTGAGAAATGTCAGCAAACCGTAGGAGCCCAGCAGGGTGAAGCCTACTGGGGCCATGGGTTGATTTTAAAAAAGGTAACCCCGAGGTCCTGGAACGCTAACATAGAAGTGGGTTTTAGTAAGTATTAAGTCTGACACGCCTTGCTCTGTCCTAGAGCGGGAGAAGTAATTTGATGATTTGCCACCTAAAACAAAATCGTGTTTGAAGTTAAGGAATGGTCTTGATGAATACTATACTACGCGATAAAGTCTTGCTGTGAGAAAATGTTTTTCATTGAAAACTTATTTGAAATGGCATTGCGTGGTGTCTACTCCTCAATAAACCTAATACTAGGTATTGTGACGACCAAGCAGGTCATATAGGGTAACGTGCAAACTGGCACGTTGTGACTTTGAAGGTTTAAGTTAAAAAAGAAGTGAGGATTGATATAATTTTTTGATATGATAGACTGTCAATGATAAAAAAATGAGAATCTAATTTAATGTCTTTATATATAAATAAGTGAGCTTCTATTAACAATATAATAATATTTGCATAAAAGATCTTTGATTACGTCTCCATCTACCACAGTATCTACAGTCAGTCCAGCGTTGTCTCAATTTTATTATGGTGCAGTTGGATATCAATCAAACTAGTTTCAACTAAATACCATTACGGTAAACGCAGTGCTTGCCTGCCCGACTTCCACAAACTGATAATTGGGTAACATGATAACTTTTGATTAAACTATTGTTAGTTGTCCTGGACTTTGAATATCCGTAACGGCGGACTAAACACCACAAAAAACAGATGATATCGATAGTTGAACGAGTCAGTCCTTTAATTAATTGTTGCACTATTTATAGGTAAGTGCAACAATTAATTACCCTAGTCATTAAGTCAAAAATGTATATTTTGTAAGCAATTGTTGGTTAACCTAAATAAATATGGTTTTTTTTTGGTGGAGAAAATCATCTAATGACGGCGGAATTTGGGCGGAGCAGGAGATAGTGTCAGACTTTTACTGACTAAACACCGACAGGTAGGGTCGAAGCCTGCTGGGGTCATGGCTCAGATTCCGAAAGGAATACCAGGCCCCGGCATGATAGGCAACGAAGGAGCGGGGTAGATTTTTAGTCAGTAAGAGTCTGACACTACTTCCCACTCCGCCCAAGGGCGGGATTTGTCATTGGATGATTTTACCTACCATAAAAAAAAACCGTTCCTTCGTTGCCTTTCATACCAGGGCCGAGCCTTTCTTTCAGAAGCAGACCTTTTGGCCCCAGTAGGCTTTCATCCTCCTAGGCACCTATGGTTTGTTGACAACTCCTTGAGGCGCGTAGAATAGTACGCGCCGTCGATGACTGGGGCTCGGTCCGGACCGTTACTGGACTGCCAGATAGCCAGCTACCCATTGCTCACCGTCCGCAAGCCAAGCAATCGCGCAAGCAAGCGCAAGGAAATCGGGATCGGAATCTTGGCAGCTGCTGGAGCGTGAGCGCCGTTGCCTCACGCGTGCGGCCTTCTCCTTTGCTAGCATTACTGCTTCGCAGATGGAGGCGACCTCCTATCACTCCTCCTCGCTTCGGACCATGGCCTGTACCAAGGCATGGCGCGAGAGATCGCTGCCGCCGATCACCTCCACGAGGACACGGCAATGCTCTGCCCAAGCCGGGCACACCTCTATCCCCAATATCCAATATAACCCCTCTATAGACTGACCTCGAAAAGTTTTGCTTAACCATAGAGATAGACTTATATGGCAGTTATTAATCTAGCTTCGAGCTCCTTCGAGTAAAGTTACCTACATAAAATACTTACATTAAAGTCAAGTTCATGCGACAAAGTAACACACTTTTACACTCTCCCTAAGAATATACGGTGACACGTGACAGTCTTATAAATGGTCAGTTTAGTTATAAGCATATAGATAAAGTACTGGACTGAGCGTCGCCCGGGCAAAATTGACTCATTTGTAGACGCACACGATTTTCTTAATGAGTGGATACTCAGTTTCACTTTATTAAACCTAGA
Organism: Leucania comma; assembly: GCA_958295575.1. Classification (NCBI taxonomy): domain Eukaryota; kingdom Metazoa; phylum Arthropoda; class Insecta; order Lepidoptera; family Noctuidae; genus Leucania; species Leucania comma. The sequence continues at coordinate 19,029,840 of OY282470.1, read as the reverse complement.
CGTTGTTATCTGCTTAACCGATACTTTCATTAAATTGAAGCCTCCAGCCAGAACTTGTAAAGTACCTAAAACTTAAATAAAACTTTGTGGCTAATTTGTAGGCGCCCTAAGGGCACCTCGTGTGGGGTACGAAACTCAGCTTGAGGCATTGCTGGTAAGAGGACAGCATTTGATGGGCTAGATCGAAAACGTTTAAAACCAACCTTACAAAACGTTTTGAATTTCTCTGCAATTCTCACACTAAGTCTCTTAGGTCGTCAGAGAACTTGTGACCTTTTGAATACCGTAATTAGAGACACAATAGAAAGTCAATAGGCGGCGGACACCGGTGTCCTCTTGGGGCTTCACAGTTTAAAATGCCAATACATTTCACGACTTTCTTTGACAAATCATTTACTGTCCAAGCTGCTCGTCTGTGGAATGAATTGCCAGACACAATTAAACGCGCCCAATCGTTGCATGTTTTTAAAAGACTCGTTAGGGAACATTACTTGTCACTGTGAATGTTGTTAGTCGTCATGTAAATTTCTGTAGTGTTATCAATATGTATGTATTAATTATAAAACATATATATATATATCAATGTATCTATTGTAATATAAATATGTATATCACTGTTATTGTCACACCAATGACAGCCCCATTTCTTGTCCAGACAATTACTATCCATTCCAGGTTGCCTGGAAGAGATCGCAGAGTGCGATAAGGCCGCCCATTGTATATGTGTGTTTTAGTTTTATTTCCTTGTTTTTGTTTATGTAATGGTGTACAATAAAGCATAAAATAAATAAATAAATCAATAATTGATGCCAATATCTTATTACTATAATTCAAAGAAAGAAAAACTATTTATTTAAGCAAAAGTCAAAGTGATACCAAAATCCTGTGACGTAGACCAATCACAATTTAAAAAAAAGACATCAACTGGGCGCACAATCATAATGTAACTCTCACACTTTTCTACATTATTTGACAGCCAAACACGGAACGCTTAGATCGATGCTCTACGTCTATGGCTATAACTTATAACGTTAGTGTCAACCGCATGTTATATAAACTTAGCGTAATGTTATACATCCCTATTGACCGTCCTTTCGATCAATCATTTCCCGGGATTCCGTGTCAAAGCTAAACCTTGGCGCACCAAAATATGCGTGGCCATGGTCATGACATTAATAAATGTGGGGAAATAAATTATTTATTTATACAATAGGAAAAGGCTATGAGGAAAAACATCAATAAAATCTGCAAAGACTGGTGTGAAAAATAAATAATATTTGTGGAGAAAATTTAAGAGAGAAAAATAAAAGACTAGTCTGTGATAATATGCATACATCTAGTCTATAATAATATGCATACGTAAATATCCATTTTAACTTCTACCATTCAAGAATTATGTTGTGGTCTTCCCGTCCGATTATAAGTTGGGTGTCTTCAAGGCTAGAGTGAATAGGCTCTTAATAAACTAGTGCGCCTCACCATCAACGATTGCATCACTGCTTACCATCAGGTGGGATCGCAGTCGAGCACTAATTTATACCAATAAAAAAAATGTCTATGGTTCTACATTACCTGTGTGATGGTTAAATAATTATTTATCAGTATTTGTCGCTATTCAAGAAGTAAATGCACGTGGTAGCATTTACTGCTTGAATAGCAGAAGACAAGGCAGACTGAAAATATTACAATCTATATAATATGTGTCTTAGTGCTTGTTTTACAAAGTTACTGACGATTCGGACACAGCGTCCGAATCAACATATTTTATTTTCAATACTGTTTCTCTGACGATTCAGACACCACCAAATTTGTTGAAGGTGTTTAATACAGTCAGATAAAAAAAAGTCTTAAAATATAATATAACCCGTAGATTCTACCTTAAATCCGGCCTAAAATTGTTTTGATAACGCTGATTTTCCCCAAATGTACCTATCATCATCAATATAAACTAGTGCTTGACTGCAATCCCACCTGATGGTAAGTAGTGATGCAGTCGTTGATGGTGACGGTCACTAGTTTATTAAGAGCCTAATCAGTCATTCATTTTTTCATAAATGTAAAAAAAAAATCTGATTCTACTAAAAAATGTCTATGGTTCTACATTACCTGTGTGATGGTAAAATAATTAAGCAGTATTTGTCGCTATTCAAGAATCTTCTGCTATTCAAGAAGTAAATGCACGTGGTAGCATTTTCTTCTTGAATAGCACAAGATAAGGCAGATTGAAAATATTACAATCTATATAATATGTATCTTAGTGCTTGTTGTACAAAGTTAAGTAGTTGCTTGGTGTCCAAATCTTCAGTAAAAAACATTGAAATAAAAATGTGTCAACTCGGCCACTGTATCCGAATCGTCAGCGATTTACTGTACACAAATACAAGGAAAACAAAAAAAAAATCAAAGCCACACGGCCACGTAAATAGTGGCAACACGACTCTAACTAACCTCAGCTGTCGATTTGAACCGTTTTCGCTTAAACATCCGTTTCCTATTCACAAAACGGTGAAACGAAACACTAAAAAGTTTAAATCGAAATCGCGTTTTCGTTTCGAACTTGGATGTTTTGCCGCTGCGTATTATAGGTACGTTGTGACGACGTGACTTTGTGGGCAACAAAACGCATTCAGGAAATAAATGATTCATTTATTTATTGGTAGTATTTTACATAATAGCAACTACATCACTGGCACTTTACATAAATTATTCTAGTTATTCAAAGTAGAAACACAGCCATTTGCATTGAGAGGGTTCCTTTGAAATATTATAACGATGATGCCCAGTAAAAAACTGGAATATTTTTTGGTAAATTAATTCTTATAAGCTTTGAATAAGTTAAGTCAATACAACATGGGCACGCCATAATCACGGTTACCACATCCTCTCTTTGAGGAGTGGTTGGACCGGCAACACGGCGTCCTCACCTTCCCAAACTTGCCATGTCTGGTGAGGACATCGTTCCTGTATCGGAAGCATGCGGATAAAACGCCCAAGTGTCACCATTTTGTGGACCGCCCGAATAACAAGGTGGAACATACGGTGGAGGTGTGTCTCGCTTGGGCACAGCACCACCATGTGTATGGATGATCCATTAAGATCTTTTTTTTTTTTATTTTGACTCCTAGGATGAAAGGCATCCTAGATATGCGATTCCAGGATATAAACTTCTCGTGAATCTAATTTTAACTAAATCCATTTCGTTGTTTAAACGTGAATGGGTATCAAATATTAACATAAAAATTTCTGTCTGTCAAGATCCTTTATCTTGGGAACGCGTGGAGGTATTGAGTTAAAATTAAAAATAAATACTTAAGATCTGCGGTCCATTGAAGCTGTGAAAGAATCAAACTCCTAATTTAGGAAAAAAAAATATACGAACGTTTATGTAAAAAAAACTTATATTTCGACACTATCAATGGAATCAAAATTCATAGGGTACTTCCCGCTCACCTAGAATCCTGAAATTTGATCTTGTAGCACAAGCATAGGAAAAAATCTAGTAGCTAAAAAAGTCCGACTCGCTCTAGCCCGGTTTTTTATATTAAATTTGATTAAAAATTTTTTAATTCATCATTTGTATCCCTATTTACTTTAATTACATTTTTTTTTTCAAATATTAATATGTATATTTGTTTTAATTGTGTTTGATTTTTAGCACTAATTTAAGACGTCACAAATTATTAAGTCTATGTAGTAGTAAGAAGTATTATTTGTGTTTTTCATACATAAAAAAAAATACAAGTTTGTAGAGACAAGCGCTGTCAGGATGACCGATGAATCCAATTACAAACATGAGCAATCCATAAAATTTTGGCATTTCGATAATTGCAGTGACCAGAAGGGCACGTTGTCTAAAAAACATTACTTACAAGTTGTAGAATGCGGATTCAAATCCAGCCAGATACTTTACTCCAACATCGTGAGGAAACAGCTTGTGCTATCACTTCGGCTATCAACCAATCCGCACTGGGCCCGCCTAGTGGATTACGGCCCGTTCCTTCTTCTAGAGAGGAGGCCTGGGTAGAAATGAACGAGGGATCTTTTATTATACCCCTAACGTTTGAGCCAATAAAAATACCTTCTTTTAATTTTGCATCATTAAGCAAAGTGACTATTAAAAAAAAAAACTCCTTTTCTATACATGATTTAAATAAGTTATAATTTTTCTGGTATTGGGTGCATGAGTAACTATGAAATATGACATGAATTTTCCCCGGGAAATTTTGAGTATTTGCTAGAGATAATTTATAAGGCAGAACAAGGTTTGCCGGGTCATTTAATTTAGTGTTATTACATTAAGTTCAGCCGCTGCCGCAGTTCGAGCAGTGGTGGCCGAGTAAGCAGTGGTGGCCGAGTGGTAAAAGCCCCGACTTACGAGTTGTAAGTCACGGGTTCAAACCTAGCCAGGCGTATTACTTTGTGTAATTTATTTCATCACCACTGCTCTCAAAACGGTGAAGGAAAACATCGTAAGGAAACCGGTATGTCCTAGAACCAGAAATTCGAAAACATGTGACATCCACCAACCCGCACTGGGCCCGCATGGTGGATTACGGCCCTTTCCCTCTCCTGGAGGCCTGAGTCCCAGCAGTGGGAACATTAAAAGGCTGATAATGATGATGATGATATTAAGTTCCTATAACAGAAAATTTTATCAGATCACCCTCATTTCTTTTAAAGTTTCTAACTAATATGAGTGTCAGGAAGTATTGTCAACGAGCAAGCTAGATGGATGATAATAACAGTAGTTATAAAAGTGCAAACTCATGTTTTAGCTACACTTCAAGAATAGAGCCTGCAACAATGGGTACACCCAGGGCTGCGGGAATTTCTGAAAGAGTTTGTGATGCTACAAAATGCCACCTAGCAGCTTTGGACTCGGTGAAAAGGCGTACGAAGAGGCTAATTGGAGATTCAGATTTGGTCAAATCCAATCTACAAAGCCTTGAGCACAGTCGTAGAGTAGGCAGCCTTTCGGTATTTTACAGTACCTCTACCATGAGTTTTAGCATAGTATTCGTCGCTACTCGATATCGACGCCGTAAATATTTTGTATGGCAAATTTTGGTTCTGCAAGTGACCGCTAGAGGCGCTGCAAAATTTGCCATACAAAATATTTACGGCGTCGATATCGAGTAGCGACGAATACTATTGCTTAAAACTCATGGTAGAGGTACAGGTTGCATTTTGAAGAGTGGGTTACGGTTCGGACTGAGCATTTTGCCCTGTCGTTTATACCGCATACATAGACGGACTAGAACAATTTGCCTGCTGCTGTACATTTTGTCCCTTAACACATCTGAGACTGAAATTTTTAGAAAAAAGAATTGACAGGTCAGTTTTTGCAATCTCAACTCCAATTTTGAAAGCAGTGAAAACATTGTGAGAAAATCAGCATGTCCTAGAACCAAATATCTGAATACATGATCCGAAGACATTTTGATTACAGGTTTTTGGTTCATTGCAATAAATAAATAAATAATAACGACCCATTTCCTCTCCTACAGAGGAGCCTTGAGTCCCAGTAATGGGAACATTATAAGACTGATTTTGTTTTGCTATTATTATGCCTAACTCCAACACTAAGTTCTGAGTTCTTCTACCTTAGACCTTAATTTCAGGATTTCCTAACAAAGCGGGAGTAAAAATAATTTCCTTGAGAGTGGATGTTCAGCAATTTATATTTTTATCAAATACAAAGGCAGCATCGCGGGAGGCCATAAAATATAAATAATGGTTGGTGTGATAGCCCTGTCGACTTCAAAGCGCGAAAACTCGAACCGACTGGTGTACAACGTTATTTTTAACGTTAGTTTCACAGTATGAACTAGATTAGGTTCTACTACGAGTATCATAAAACGTGGTGTCATGATCCTTGAATCTCATTTTTTTCGGTAGGTATACCTTTACTCATACATATTCAAGCGACTGGTGACGAAATGTAAGTTGAAATAAGCTGAACTAACACGTTTGTAGTACATTTAATTTTGACGTTCATCATGATGATGAATTCATCATTTTAACCGAAAGACGTCTAAGCCTCCCCCAAATGACGCCACAATGAATGGTCCTGTTCTTCTCGCATCCATCGGATTCCCGCAGCCTTTACGAAGTCATCAGTCCACCGTCCTTCCAACGCTGCGTCTTCTGGTACGCGGCCGTCACTCCAGAACCTTTCGGCCCCAACGGCCATCTGTTCTACGAGCAATGTGCCCTGCCCACTGCCACTTTATTTTGGCGATTCTTCATGCTATGTCGGCAACCTTGGTTCTCTTGCGGATATATTACAAGCGTCAATTTTGACGTTATGGTTTCTGAATTATTTGTCAATTAGCAACTCACTCCAGCTTCTCACGAGTGTTTTATCTTTGGAATTCTCGGCTTTTTTTCTAATGTGTTTATTAGGCAAAACCTTCAACTTTTCTTAAAAATCGCTGTCTATTGGTGAATATTGAAGGTAAATATTTTTTTTTGAGGATGGATATCATGCAATGACTTCTCCTACTCTGGGGCAAGAAAGGGAAGAAAGTTTGTTAGAATTTCGCTAACTAAAACTTGTGCTTTTCGCTAACTAAAAATGTATCCTTTAGTTGCCCTTTGCGTTCTAGGACTAGGTTAATCTTTAAAAATTATCCGTGGCCTTAGCGGACATTGGCCCTACTACGGGTTCGGTCCTCGTTCATCGTTCACAAAACCGCGCATATAGCGTCCGGAGATCGCCCAGCGAATCGATTGTAGTCATCTATTTCGCAGAAGAAGGCAGCCATATCCCATTCCCTGCCGCTCCAGATCATGGCCTGAATCAGATCCGGGCGCGAGAGGTTGCTGCAACCGATAGCGAATTTCACAAGGAAATTCGTTCAATCGTTCTTGAGTTTTTCATGCATCAACAAAGTGACATTGTAGGGAACCTAGTTTCGTAATATGTATGTAAAAATGAAAAAAAAACATTGCGGAATTGTCCAAAAGAGTTACCGTGGAATGCGGTAGGCAACTGAATAAACCTATGTGGGCCTTCCCCAATGGGTAGCTCGCTGTCCGACAATCCGGTAACCGACCGGACCGAGGTCAAGTCGTCGACAGCGCGTACTGTTCCTGCGCGCCTCAAGGAGTTGTCAGCAAAGCCAGGGCAAGCAGGGTCATAGCTTACTGAATCCAAGGGTCTACTTCTGAAAGGAAGACTCAGCCCTGATATAAAGGCAGAGTAGGAACGGGATGGGTCTTAGTCAGAAAAATTCTGACACTATCTCCCGGTCCGCCCAAGGGCGGGGGATCTCACTAGATGAATTTTACCCACCGAAAATAAAAAGAAAAAAGTGGCACTCCTCCTTATTATAATCAGAGCAGGAGGAGATATGATGAGTTGATGAATTTCCACCTAAAACAATTCAGTAATCAAAACTAACTTGATGTATACTCAAGAAATACATGTATTCCTTCAGTTGCCCTCTGCAATTGCCTTAGCTAAGTAATTAGAACTAAATGGTAAGTCAAATCAAGTTCCTAGCTTAATACCAGGTGTTATTACACCTGGGTCTCCGCATTTGTGTTTCATTGAAGAACGTGGCTTTAGTTGAATTTATGCTTGTGGAATTCAGATACATAGTTATTTCGTTACAAATATCATTAGTTTTCATTTGTTCTTATTTGCATGCATTTTTGTTATGTATGATTGCAGGTATCTACAGTTCAATTACAGTGGGTATTAGGTACGTTTTTTTTATGAAAATTAAATGTCATACTGGGGTCTCAAGACGAGCGCATCGAGATTGACTTAAAAAAAATCTGACATGATGATTTGGATTCTGATTAGCCAAAAAAGGAAACATAAATATAGTAATTATAGGATAAAGAGGAAGATGATGGGCCTCATCAGAAGGCTTACAGTCACCTAAAGGCAATGGAAAGGGCTATGCTGGGAGTTTCCTTGCGTGGTCGCATCAGGAATGGGGATATCTGCAAGAGAACCAAGGTCGCTGACATAACCCGAAGAATCGCCAAACTAAAGCGGCGGTGGGCAGGGCACATTGCTCGTAGAACGGATGATCGATGGGGCGGACAGGTTCTAAAGTGGCGACTGCGTACCGGAAAACGCAGTGTTGAAAGGCCTCTCACAAGGTAGACCGATGACCTGGTGACAGTCGCGGGAATGCGGTGGATGCGAGATGCACGTCGCACAGGACTGTTTGTTATGGCGACACTTGGGGGAGGCCTATGTCCAACAGTGGACGTCCTTCAGCTGAAATGATGATGATGGATAAGAAAAGAGGGAGATCTTTATGCCAAATTCTTTGTGCCGTAAGGACTTGAAAGATATACATAAAACTTAAAATTAAGTAAGATAAATAAAAAGTTAAAGATCTACAGGTAATTCCAATTAATGGACTTTGGTAATAATAGTATACTACGTAAAATGTCCTGTAAATTTAGGTTCTATTAATAAATCGGCGTAGGAATAAAACATGGCGAAATGATCACGATTTTTACTCTGCCCTTAGTTTTGTTACTATTTTAGTTTACAAAAAAGTTAGTTCTATTCTTTTTGCTAGTAGTAGCGATATGAAGGCCCATTTAGACAGTACGAGGTTCTCGAAACAAACCATTCTCGCCAGAGTGGACGAGCGAGAGGTAACTCTTACCTCCCTCTCGTCCACTCTGGCGAGAATCGTTTGTTCGAGACGAGTAACTCGCACCGTCTAGGTATGAATGTTTAGACGAAGAAACTTTTTCTATATTCTTATGATTATCGTAAGTTAGAGACGAGAAACTCGCACAAATTGAAACAATCTAAAATCAACTCCTAGACAGTTACTCGGAGCAGACACAACATAAAAAAAAAACAAAATCCATTTTTGAAAGATGTCATTAAAATGTCTAAATAACGTGTCAGCCTGAAACCCCGTAATTGGCGACTAACTAATCTAGTTGAGTTCTGTGCGATGAATTTCCCAATTTCGAAATTGAAAAATTAGCTGGACGAAAACGTAATGGTACTCGTATTTCCTCTAGTCCTGTGATTAATATTTCAGATGAAAATTGCAATCATATTTTCTTCATCAGATGAGCCTGTAGTTTTGATGAAAATGGTTTCTTCATTTAGACGACCGAATGAATGTATTCGTGACTCGTAATGTAAGTGACATACTGTCTGTTTTTCAGCGACCATCTTTTTCATCATCATTTAAGCCGAAAGACATCCACTATTGGAGATAGACCTCCGCCAAGTGTCAATAAACGGTCCTGTGCGTCTTGCATCCACTGGATTCCCGCAACCTTTACCAGGTGATCGGGCCACCTTGTAGGAGGCCTTCAAACGCTACGTCTTCCGGTACGTGGTCGCCATTCCAGAACCTTCCGGCCCCAACGGCCATCCGTTCTGCGAGCAATGTGCCCTGCCCATTGCCACTTAAGTTTGGTAATTCTTCGTGCTATGTCGGTAACCTTGGTTCTCCTGCGGATTTACTTATTCCTGATTCGATCACACAAGGAAACTCCGAGCATAGCCCTTTCAATCGCCCTTTGGGTGACTTTGAGTCTTCAGTTTAAATTTAAATAAATTACTAAGAATAGCATAGCATCAGACTTATAATGTTCCTACTGCTGGGACTCAGGCTTCATCCCTAGGAGAAGGAATGAGTTGTAATCCACCACGTGGGACCAGTACGGGGTGGTGTATGTCACATTTCTTCGAATTTTTGGTTCTAGGACATGACGGTTTCCTCGCAATGTTTTCCTTCACCGTTTTTAAAGCACTGCTTATGAAATAAATTACACAAAGTAATGTGGCTTGCTGGGTTTGAACCCCGCGACCTATAACTCGTAAGTCGAAGCCATTACCATTCAGTCACCACTGCTCTCATCTTATCTATAATTACTTACATTAAATAAAAAGTACAACCTAATCAAAACTAACTAAAAACAATTTGAAATACAGCGTCGAAAGAGTTATCCGCATTCATGTCGACTACTAATGTACTTAAGAGATTAGTGGCATTGCCACTCAGTATGGCATTACTTATCCAAAGTCCAAAGTAAAAGCCAGCCCTTGGATCACGTGCAGTTTCAAAGAGATCTCTAGACAACATTATTTTTAGTATATGCAAAACCTGAATATTGTTTATTCAAAATTAGTAGATAACTGAATCGATTCCAATAATTTTTATACCATTTTATATTTTTTCCCAAACATAATATTTAAAAAAGGTCACATGTTGGAGACCACCGAGAATAAGTACAATACAGGTCACTATTGGCATTAGACACCAGCGCACAGCTGGGTGCGGAAGCAAAACAACCCCTCAGTGGCCCGGATGAGCCATTGACCGTATGTTTGTGTGGAAAACCAGGTAACATAACAAGCTTATAACTTTGTGATTTTTCATGTTATGAAATTTTGTACATAAATTCTTTGCATAAAAATACTAGACCCGTGTTTCGGGTTTCGCATAATTATACTAAAAATTAGGTTGTGTGATTAGATTTTGATAGATGGCCAGGGATATAATTAGTCACTGCTTCTCAGGAAAGTAATGGACAACTGAAAGAGCATGGGTTGGTTTTAGTGAGTTAAATTGTGGCTCTCTCTTTCTCTTCCTTTTTTCTTTCTTTTTCCGAGAACATGATCACATCACACTATCTTTGCTGCGGTCTACCTCGGCCTCCAAAACAGCTTTAAACCATTTTTACTAATGACATATCAATGTGTAATTTTTACAATATTACACTTTTCACAACCACCCTCCTTATTGATTTCATTACAACTGCTAATATAATTTGGCAGTTCATTCCGAATCAAAACAAACTCAGCTTTCCTATAATGAAATTATATTTAGAAAATTAATTAACTTTCTCTTACGCGTTTGAAGGTAAAATTAATATCTGATGCAATGTAATATATTTTGTGAAACCTATTTAATATCCCTACTGTTTAGCATTCGACCCAATCAGTTTCTAAATTATAGTCATCATTGGTTTTAATTAGGTACGGCACAATTTTGGGGCTGGGAAATTGTTATTCCAATTTGCCTCTCTAATATTCCGTGTTTGTAATTATTTATTATGTCTGATTGGTGTGTAGTCTGAATAACAGGTGACGCGTGTTTTAATTCTATAGAAATAAAAAATGGGAACTTCGAATCGGGTATTAGGGCCTATTGGATAGCATAAACATTGCAGAAAAATGTTTAGCAAATATTCATTTTTTTTGTACATATCCAGCACTCATAATTTTATACGATTACTCGTATGACTGAATCATCGTTAATCACAAATTTTATATTCATAATAATACGGTGGTAATAGTAATATCAAAATGATAACTTAACCTAACTATTATCCATAAAACCGAAAAAGAAGGGAATAACGGGGGATTCTAGGAATAACGGGGCATTCTGATGAAAACTATTCCTTTAAATTATATAAAAGAAGTGGTTGCGCAAATAAGCTTGATGTTTTAATGGACTGTATGTTTGAAAAAGCGATCTAAGGTTTGTTAACAATATGCAGGTACTGTGCCTGGCGTTTATTAATGGGATGAATGTATTAGGGAGGAACACTGACCTTTTGACCTCGAAGGTTCCACGTGGCGCCGGCCGGCGAACCTCGACTTCGCACATTTAACCACTGCCAGGTCCTGTATTGCACTACACTGCACTATTGTTGAGTCTTTGAATGGTTGGATCACGAAATAGTCAATTTTCTTGTAATTTCGAGCGTGCGGTGTTAGCGGAGCGGTCACATTCACAATCGATGCACAAACGTCAATGTCATTCCATTTCTTGAGGTCGTGCGGGGAAGGGAAACGGAAGGGATAGGATTGCTAGGCCAAAAAATAAATTACAAAAAAACAAAATCGCGGATCATAGCAAATTGGCGCAACCAAGAAGATTATGCTAAGTGTGCTAAGCCAAATCAATTTTGGAGGTTTGATTTTGATACTTGGCGGCTGAATTAAATTGTTTTAGATTTGTCGAGTCGAATTTTATGTATTTTCCATTCATGATTCATGAAAAATCAAAAAAGTATAAAAAAAAAATGGTGACAATATACATTTATTATTATCACCTGCTTTGCTGATTGCTAGGCCAAAAAATAAATTACAAAAAAACAAAATCGCGGATCATAGCAAATTGGCGCAACCATTCCCCCCGGGTTTGAAGGGTTACCTTCAAAGAAAAGAAAAAAAACAAAAGCGAAACTAAACCCTATTACTATATCTAAACTATCAATACTAGGTAGCGAAACAACTTATAACTAACTATGCCACTACTACTGATTAGGCAGAGGGCAGAGGCGAATAACCGGACGCAGGTACGATCCAGTTGCGGTTTTAACCTTTACGACTCGCGTTATTCCGTTCGAACCCGGAAAAACTTCTTCCACTACACCAAGAGGCCAGTGCAGAGGAGGCGCACTCTCAGTCTTCAGTATCACCACAGTACCGACTGTGACTGGATCTGAAGGAGTGTTCCACTTTTGACGCGACTGCAGCGTATGCAGATAATCTGTCCTCCATCGCTTCCAAAAGGACTGAACTAAGCTATCTAGCAGAGCGTGACTACAAGGTTTATGTGATTCTAAACTACGAAATTCTATTGAAAAATAAAATTTCTGCAACTCTCGAAGTACAACTGATTCAGCTCTATCCAAATCAGCTGCGATTATAGAACTACGCGATGGTAATAATCTCAAAAATCTTAGGACGTAAACTACACAGCGTAATAGTCTCGACCAAGACGAGACTCGATTAGACAACAACAAAACAACTGACTCTTCACGCGGAACTGATACTACAAGCGTATGTTTCTTCTCCTCGGGTGGCTCTGAAACAGTAGCGGGGTTAAACGGAGCACTTGGCCACTCGTTAGGAGTGGTATGAAGCCAGGGAGGGCCACAAAACCAAAGCGGATGATTTAAAATTTGCGCAGGAAGCAAACCACGTGAGAGACAATCAGCTGGGTTTTCTGTTCCAGCGACATGGAATATATTTTCCGGTGACAATTCAGCTTGAATCTTAGCCACCCTATTTGCGACAAACGTGCCCCATCGATGGGGTGAAGAGTGGGCCCAACATAGAGCAACGGTTGAGTCTGAAAACGCTACAATTCTCTCTATATTAATGCGAGGACGACAAGTTTTGACTATAGATGTAATCAATTGAACCAACATAAGAATAGCGCAGAGTTCGAGACGAGCAAGAGAGACAACCTTACGAGGAGATACCTTTGATTTTGCGCTAATGAGGAAAACTGAAATGTTATCGCCATTTTGGACCTGAAAGTAAACCACTCCCCCGTAAGCCCTCTCACTGGCGTCTGCGAAACCTACCACATTAACAACAGTGTCTGGTACTATACCAACATGGCGAGGAATCTGTATCTGATCGAGCATTGGAAGCTCTTTCCTATAGCGAGCCCACAACTTAGCAACACTGTCAGGAGCGGTGTCGTCCCAATCACAGTTGGAAAGCCAAAGCTCTTTTATAAGCAGCTTTGCATACAAAACGACAGGAGCTACAAAACCCATTATATCCCATATCCGAGCTACACATGCTAGGATAACGCGTTTGGTACAAGTTGGCGGAGTCGAGCTAATTTTAAGACTGAACATATCAGTTGCGGGTGACCAACTTAAACCAAGGATCTTATGCGAATCACTATCATCGAATTCCTTTACCGAAGTCAACCGGTGTGACGGTGGAATCGACTCTAATGTAGCTTGCGAGTTGCTTGTCCATTTCACCAGATCAAATTGACCGGACTTCATGAGGCTGATTACTTGAGCAGCGGTCTCTATAGCCTCTGCTTCACTAGGTACACTGTACACAAAATCGTCCATGTACAATCCGGTTTCAATAGTGGCCCTTGCTTTCGGGTATGTATCACCCTCGTCAGCGGCCAACTGCTTGATAGTGCGAAGAGCGTGAAAGGGACTAGACTTAAGCCCAAAACAAACACGATTGAATTCGTAAACCTTCAAAGGTTCCTGCGGAGAAAATCTATACAAGAAGCGTTGGAATCTACGGTCACATTCTCTGATTCCAATACTAAGAAACATTTGCCGAATATCAGCAGAGAGCGCAATAGCAAACAAGCGAAAATTTACTATTATTTCAAATAAGTTACCCTGGAGGTTCTGACCACAACACAAGATATCGTTAAGCGATATGCCAGTACTAGTTTTAGCGCTACCATCCATAACCACACGCATTTTAGTTGTAAGTTTGTCTTCTCTAACAACTCCATGGTGCGGGATGATATAAAACGGGTAATCACGTGTCTCCTCAGTCTCGGCAGGCGCTGATGAGATATAACCTTTATCTAAATATTCGATCAGCACATCATCATAGGCTTGCTTCAACTTAGGAGACGCCTGCATCTTACGTTCCAAGCATAGAAAGCGTTTTTCTGCGGAGGCACGGGAGCCACCGAGCGAAAAAATATCACCCTTGAAAGGGAGCGCGACAACATAACGACCATCTTTATCACGAGTAGTCGTGCGGGTATAAATCTCCTCAGTGACCTGATCCTCAGGGCTGAGAATAGGCGGGACATTGACCTCTTCAATCTCCCAGAACTTGCGGATGGTAGACTCAAGCGGCGGCTCGACGGTGCAACAGTGCGACACAGTCGAGTAACTATCTAAACAAGCGGGTGCGGAACCAACTATAACAAACCCGAGAACTGTTTCCAGTGCGTGCGGAGCGGGGTACATCGGAAGACCTTGAATTTTACGTGATAACTGGAGATGCGGGAGAATCGAAGCACCGATCAATAGATCGATATCTCCAGGGAAAGCGTAATTTCCGTCGGCTAACTGCAAGTTCTTAAACTCCGTCAGCATGGACGTGTCAACCGGTACCGTGGGCAACCGTTCCGTAATCTTATCTGCGACTAGCGAATCCATTTCAAACGAAATATTACGATTAAAACGTGAACTAAATATTATTTTAATGGAACCGTGAATGGTTGCCTTTAAACCTCCAAAACCTTTCACTTCTGAGCGGGATGACCAATTATTAAAACTAAAACCAAGGCGTTGACAACAATCCCGAGTAATAAAATTACTCTGGGAAGCGCCATCTAGTAGCGCTCGAACGGTGTGCGGTTTGCCAAAGGCATCTACAATGACAACTTACGCGGTCGCAAGTAAAACGGTAGTGATTTGAGTACCAGCGGCGGAAAGCGAACACAATGTTACGTCGTTTGCACTTGCAGCAGGCCGCGCGTCACAAGCGTCGCGCGTCTGCGCAGGCTGCGGCTGCGATGGCAGCTTACTACTCTCAAAATGTAAGAAGGTATGATGTCTAGCTAGACATTTACGACAGCTAACACCACTGTTACATGACGTAACCAGATGTTTGTCACTTAGACAATTAAAACACAAATTATTAGTGCGGACAAACTTGTAACGATCACTAGGCGATAATCTCTGAAATTCCGAACACTTGTACAGCTGTGTATGGCTACCCTTACACAGAGAACAGTCAGGTGTTGAGGCGGTATTAACTAGCGTATGTGCAGTCTTGACTGACTTCGATGACGCGTCTATACGGCGATCGGAACCTGTCCTATTCGTGACTTCATGACGTGCCGACGTGCGCTGCAATACCTTAATATGGTCGCGAATAAAAGATTCTAAATCTTCGAACTTAGGTATTTCGTTACCGCGCCGAGTCGTTTCAAACAGACGAACAGTTTCAGGATCTAATTTCTTTAAACCGATATACAAAAACAAAAAGTCACAGAGGTCATTGACCTTTAGGTTCTTTACTGCACGAACAGATGATGCGAAAATATTTAAAAACTTCTCTAAATTATGATCGTTACAAACGGAAAAACTTTTCAAATCGAATAATTGATCTAAATATGCGGTGGCTACTAATCGCTTATCTTCGTATTTTGTTTTTAAAGTGTTCAAAACTAAAGTGTAATTTTCAGCGCTAAACGTAATTCCAGCACAGACAGCCTTTGCCTTACCGGTCAATTTTTCTACGAGATAATGCAATCTCTCGTGATCTGTCAGCGATGTGTTCCTATGTATTATATTTTCGAAACTATCTATAAATAAATTCCAATTTCGAATGTCACCATTAAATTCAGGTATTTGAATCGGCGGCAATCGTGGGCGTTCGCGAGGAGGGTTGGATAAACCACTCGCGGGGGGGGGAGTCTCTAAACTCCTAGCAATACGTTTGATACGACAATACAAGTCATCAAAGGACGACAATGCCTGATAACTCACACAGTAATCAGGATTTAACTCCAACTCTAAAATGTTTATATTCTTAATTGTAGATTTAAAATCCGCGCGCAAACTATCTAAAGTTTCCAACGAACACAAGAAAGCATCTCTAATCGTCAGATCCGAGATTTGCAAAGATTTATCACAAATTGATTGAACACGTGAAAACTGTGAGTCCCTTTCAGCGTATAAAAGCTTTAACTGAACCTTTAAATCAGTACTAACCTTGGTTCCCTTAAGAGACATCTTGTTTTGATATATTCACACTATACACTCAAACAAACACTTAACGAATTATTAAGTAAGCGATAATTATCAGATAACAATATGGTAATATTGTAAACAACAAAGTGAACGGCGAACGAACGGAATAACCTGAATCAATGAGTGAATATTACCCAATTTCTCGATTAAATCATTCACGTCGTTCATATGCGTATATAATCTATGGTTTATCCGTTTCCTACAAATATTCACTCAACAATGAACGGGTATTTTTGAAATGCGTCTACCTACATGCAATTTGTAGGACTTCCGAATGAATTTTGTCAAGAAAAAGAATGCGATCGATTTATATCTACGCTGATATTTACGTAGCTAACTATAATTATGCGGTGCGGTTGACGGCGTAGGTACCGTAATTATCAATGGCTCTTTAACTATACGAGCGAAATAACGTTTAGTTGCCTAAATGCCTAGATGCGGGTTTTCTACTATTATATCTAGGTAAACAGGCGCGTTGCGTTTATTCCCTATGGAACAAATACTATATTGCGAAATTACAAGAAAATGATTCACGATCCTGCTCGTAGGACCAAAAGTAATGGTTGCGCAAATAAGCTTGATGTTTTAATGGACTGTATGTTTGAAAAAGCGATCTAAGGTTTGTTAACAATATGCAGGTACTGTGCCTGGCGTTTATTAATGGGATGAATGTATTAGGGAGGAACACTGACCTTTTGACCTCGAAGGTTCCACGTGGCGCCGGCCGGCGAACCTCGACTTCGCACATTTAACCACTGCCAGGTCTTGTATTGCACTACACTGCACTATTGTTGAGTCTTTGAATGGTTGGATCACGAAATAGTCAATTTTCTTGTAATTTCGAGCGTGCGGTGTTAGCGGAGCGGTCACATTCACAATCGATGCACAAACGTCAATGTCATTCCATTTCTTGAGGTCGTGCGGGGAAGGGAAACGGAAGGGATAGGATTGCTAGGCCAAAAAATAAATTACAAAAAAACAAAATCGCGGATCATAGCAAATTGGCGCATCCAAGAAGATTATGCTAAGTGTGCTAAGCCAAATCAATTTTGGAGGTTTGATTTTGATACTTGGCGGCTGAATTAAATTGTTTTAGATTTGTCGAGTCGAATTTTATGTATTTTCCATTCATGATTCATGAAAAATCAAAAAAGTATAAAAAAAAAATGGTGACAATATACATTTATTATTATCACCTGAATAATAAACGCAAGAGTTTGTTTTTAAATATGAAGACGTTTTAATGAAAGAAAACGAGCCCGACATTCAGCGTTATTTGAAAAAACGCCATTAAAACCTTTTGTTAGAAAATAAACAAGATGTATCATAAAAACATTTCCCGTCGATCACTTCCGATAAAGTAAACGAGGCAAAAAAACAACATTGTTTTTCATTGTTATTAAGCTAGGCTAAAATAAATAAATTATACTGTTATAATGTTTTAAAACCAATTTTTTTTCTTATTAATAAATTAAAATCTACTATTTCAAACCGAAAAACAATATACCAGGAAATATCTAGGTCTAAGGAGGATTAAGGACGCAATAAAGTAATCGGTAACTATATTATTAGCGAAAAGTGTTTTTTTTTAAGTTCGATATTCCTGGGTCCAAAAATTTTAGCTGGAAAATAGAACTGTGTTTCAGACAATATTACATTTTTTTTTATAATTTTAATACTTATAAAAACGATTAATAGTTATCAACATAAAAATCATTTTCTAGTATTCTAAATTAGAAGTCTCATCATCTTAACAAACTAGCCATACCATCAACGATTACATCACTGTTTACCATCAGGCGGGACTGCAGTCAAGCACTAGTATACAGTAATTAAAAAAAAAAGAAGTTTTTACTAGAAATGTGAAAAAAGAAATAAGTAGTTTTTTTATAATTTGACAGATGTCAGTTGAAAACAATTCTCCCTGTGGCTAAAAAGTGTGACTTTGAACCCGCTCTTCAGGCAGCTTCAGACATACTTTCCACGTATGAGTAATGAAACCTTATTTGCACTTATTCAGTTGATATAATACTTTAGTGAACCTGTTACGTGGGTGTTAATCGAAGGGTAGTAGGAATGAAAAAAATAAATTTAGGCTCACGATATACAACTATCCCGCGAGATAGCAACGTATGATGTGTTTGTGAAGTAGCACCCATGCCTAAAAGTAACCTGTTCACTATAGACTTCCTGTCTAAAGTAAGTCCTGAAAGTTCTCTTCAACAATTTTTATCTATAAATTAAAAATATATATAATAAAAAATTTGATGTTTTAGAGTGTAAAAAAATCCTGGACATAAATAAAATAAATCTGTTTCCCAACAAAATTATTATTAAGTACGATTATGTATTGTGAACGTGACACAAACGATATTGACAAATCGTATTGATATATGGTAGGGTCGTGAGGTCACACGTGTACCTATTCAGTATCTGTATATCCTCGTATCTTTTACATGAGCGATCAGATGTGGTAAATTCATTACTTTGTGGCATCGGGATATTCGTGAAGCCTGTAGAATAATACTTGTTTTCCTTGAATTTACACATCGAATTTCCTTATACTTTCATAAATTATTCACATAATTATAATAGATACAAATTGCTAGAGAAGTTTGGAAGGGGGAAAAATAAGTTTTTGTCTAGAAATGAAACACGATATAGGCCAGCAAAAAGTCTATGAAATATTTGAAGGGAAACAAAAAGAACAACTCGGTGTTGAATGATTACGACGATTCAAACGATAGTTTATTCTCAAACTGCTTACCTACATGAAGACATATTTAAAAATAGAATTGCAATACTAATATCCACAAGTCCTCAGTTTATTTTTATCATCGCATCAAATAATCCGAAAACGAAATATTCATATATCAGCCGACCTCTTTTCGCCAACACAGATCTACAAATAGCAATCCACATTTACACCACAAGCCATACGTGGCCATTCACCACCATTCCCAGAGGTACCCCAAGTGGGATTACCATTTTTGTGTCACGAACAAGATTTTCTGAGACCTCTCACTTACGTCCTAAGCTATCAGGAAACACATAATAAAGGTATACATTTGACATCGTGATTATCTTCTTACGTACAATAAAAGGTTTTTTACTTGTATTTCAGAATTCTGACAAGCGTTATCCATGTTTAATAATGTGCCTTAAAAAGGGATTCGGAATGTGAAACGTAATTTTCTGCAACCTTTAAAATTTAAACGGAGTGGGTTTCTACTTAGCAGCAAGAATTTATAATATTACATGAGTAGGCAAAGGGTAAGGGGTTTTATTGTTTAACTGTGGCTGATTGAAATTAGGAGTACGTATTATTAGACTCTTCTTTATCTGCAATAACCTTTATTTCGTAGCTCTTAAGACTAAATTTTGGTGAAAAAGAGTTTGATATGTAAATTGAATTCTAATAGCCGTTTATAATGTGTGTACGTGCGTGCGTTTGTCTGTGTATGAGAATGATTATGTGTGTGAGTGTGTGTGCGTGTATATATATATAAAAGTATTTAAATAAATTTTCATTCATTTGAAGCTGCTACTATCTATTTTTATGATGTCCAATAAAGAGTATGTCCTTCATGTGGAAAGAAGCGTTGAAACGCATATTTCTAAAAGATTTATAAGTATACATATGGATCAATGAAGAAGAAGATGGAGGGTGATCGAAATTTGGATAGGTTGTAAGAGAGGTTGAGGATTTTGTGGAAAAGGAAGCAATTGATATCGTGACAATTGATAAAACAGAACAACATAATCATAAGAAAATAACGTATTGCGCCGGCCGCAAAAGGACAAGGTCATAAAGATGTTGATTTAAAAGTATCTATATTTATGCAGCTATCATGCTTCAGAAAGTATGTCAAACCATCTTCGCTGGCATTCGTAGGTCTTTGATAGTAATGTGCAGGGCTGGTATTAGTCATTTACTGGTTTATAGAGGTCAGAAAGGCAGCCATTTAAAATACTAGTATCCATGCAGATTTTAGACTGAAAATTGAGCTCAGTATATTTGTGAAGAGACCCTTAAGTGACACAAATGCTATATAGCTTATCGGTAATTAAAGTTTTGAGTCATTTGGTTTCGAAGCGCTTGACTCATAGATTCCGAGTGTACGTCATCTGTTGAAAAGTATTTCACGCCGTATGATTGACAGCTTGAAGGGGTTGCTGCAATACAGTCCAACGTGTCAATGTTGCTAATCTTTTGAGCATGTTTCCGAAATGTCGAAAATGACGCGATGTAGAAGAGAATTACCCCGTTGGATACCCCTAAGGGTGTTTTAAATATCGTGCGGATTTTATTACACATGCGGAATTGCGAGAAAATATTCAAGTTACTGATAGACATATATTTTAACAAAAGCTAGGCAAATGATAAGATGGTAATTTATAATAAACCTATCAGTACGAAAATATTCCTCTTAACTATGATAGAGCTGTGCATAATACCCACGATAACTTAGCTCCTTCAATTCAACGCGGTATCGAACATAAGCCTCAACTGAAAGGAAGTTTTAGATCCCAGTATTAACGGTAGGCAAGTTAGATAGCGATTCTAAAACCCAGACTTTGCGCACCATTTGTTAGAACAGTTATTAGATACCATTTGTATTAAAATGGGATCTCCTCTATCCCCTGAAAAGTTAGCGAATTTCGCATTCCTATTGATTGTGCAGTTAAATTTTCTCTGTTGCCATTTTCTAATAAAAAAATAAAATACGTGCACTGGCAGCTAGTGAAATCTCGTGGAAGAAAACTCGATTTAAATATTTCTTGACCCAGTTTAAACTATATGACCTCTCGATAAACTTCATAGCAAATGGTGGTCATTTATGCCGTATTTGACTGAAAATGCAGACCTCTGAAAATATAAACATCGCATTTTCTCGTCTGGAATTCTAACCAGGAGCCTGGGATTGTACTAGATTGCTATTATTGTTGGCATAAAAATAGTGTAATCAACCTTATGACGTTCCCACTGCTGGGACACCGATCTCTCTAGGAGAGGTAAAAGGCCGTAATCTAATACGCGAGGCCAGCGCAGGTTGGCGAATGTCATATGTTTTTGAA
This sequence comes from Leucania comma, assembly GCA_958295575.1. Classification (NCBI taxonomy): domain Eukaryota; kingdom Metazoa; phylum Arthropoda; class Insecta; order Lepidoptera; family Noctuidae; genus Leucania; species Leucania comma. The sequence goes on along the minus strand of OY282470.1, from coordinate 19,008,255 downwards.
TTTTTGGTTCTATGATATGCCGGTTTCTTCACGATGTTATCCGTCATCTTTTTTGAGAGTTGTAGTGATGAAAAAAATTACACATAGTAATGCGCTTGGCTTGTTTTAAACACTCGACGTACAAGTCGTCGACTTTCCCTTGCACTACCAATTGTTTTATCGAGTCCTTGTTACGGTTAAAGGCGTAAAGCGTAAGCCGTAAAATCAAGTCAATTTTAAAACGAACAAATGTCAAATAATATAAAAATAAAATATATTAAAGCATAAATCGAAAGTCGATCACGCTCAAAGTTCCACGCGTTAAATAAAATGACACACCTGTTAGTACACAAGGGCAATATAAAATAAAAAACTTTTTATCCAATAATAAGTAAACTCAAGAGAAAGTATAAAACAAATATCGTTTACAATATACAGGTATGAGTTATAAAACAGACTTAATCCAGGTTTAATATAACTTCTAGGAAAATATTTGGAAAGTCTGATTTGTTTAGAAAAGTTTGAAAGGGCTTAAATATTTGAGGACAATATACTACGAAAATCTACGTACCTACATTTTATTTTTCTTTGGAAATAAATAGACACATAAATGAAAATAATAAAGGAATTTACTTTCTTGTAGCAACTTTATAAGCCTCTAATAAAACAACTTTCAATAAAACAAAATTGAAAACTAATTTATTAAATTTATGTACCTTGTATTATTTGAGATGTAATTTATTTCTTCGACACATGAAAGGTAATAATTTTCAAAATCAATTAAATTAACTTCTGTTTTTTTTTTTTTTTTAATTTTTTTTTTTTAACGTAGGTAAAATCATCCAATGACGAATCTCGCCCTTGGGTGGGGTGGGAAACAGTGTCAGACTTTTACTGACTAAAAACCTACCTTTCCATTCCTTGCCTTTATCCTGGGGCCTTTGGTGACAGTCTCACATAACCTTTGGCCCCAGTAGGCTTCGGCCCTGCTGGACCCCTACAGTTTGCTGACAACTCCTTGAGGCGCGCGGGAACGGTGCGCGCCGTAGACGACCTGAGCTCGGACCGGTCTGTTACCGGACAGCGAGCTACCCATTGCCCACCGTCCGCGAGCCCGCGCCTACGGTGGCCGGAAATTGGGATCGGAAACCCGGCGGCGGCGGCGGCGTGTGCGCCTTTGCCTAATGCGGTCGGCCTCCTCCTTTACTAGCATTACTGCTTCGCAAAAGGAGGCGACCGCCTGCCACTCCTCCTCGCTCCGGAGCATGGCTTGAACCAAGCCCCGGCGCGAGAGATCGCCGCCGATCGCCCCCACGAGGACACGGCGATGCTCTTCCCAAGCGGGGCACACCTCGACTGTGTGCTCCACCGTGTCCACCGGGCGGTCCGCACAGTGGCGACACCCGGGCGTCGTCTCCGCACGAATCTTGTACAGGTACGGACCGAACTTGCCGTGTTCGGTCAGCACCTGCGCCAAACGGAAGGTGACGACGCCGTGGGGCCTTTCCAGCCACGCCTCAAAGAGGGGCCTTACCGCCTCGATCGTGGCGTGCCCAGCACGAGGTTGCGACAATCGCTCTCGCCATTTCACCATGAGATCCCGCCGGAGCTCTGTCCGCCATGCCGCGACTTGTCGCGGCAGCGGAGTTTCGCCCCGACGTTGCATCTCCACGCGTAAGTCATGCATGTGTGCAAGAACTGTTGCCTCCAAATCCCATGGTGGTAAGCCAGCAAGGAGGCTCGCCGCTTCACAGGACACCGTACGGTATCCGCGGATCATCCGGATGGCCATGACCCTCTGGCAGGCGGTTAGCCGGGCCGCCACTCGCTTTCGTAGCGATGGCGCCCACACCGGCGCACCGTAAAGGGCCATGGACCGAACGATGCCTGCGTAGAGCCTCCGGCAGGAGGCGTCCGGACCCCCTAGGTTCGGCAGGAGCCGCTTAAGCGCAGCCCCAGTCGCATTCAACCTGGGAGCCAGACGTCGGAAGTGCAAATTAACTTCTGATAAATTTTCTCACAGCACTGAGCAGTGGTGTCCGAGTAGTAACGGCCCTGACTTACAAGTTGTAGGTCGCGGGTTCAAACCCAGTCAGGCGCATTACTTTGTGTAATTTATTTCATCACCACTGCTCTCAAAACGGTGAAAAAAAAAAAACATTGTGTGAACAAAACAAACCGGCATGTCCTAGAATCAAAAATTCAATGACATGTGACATTCACCAACCCGCACTGGGCTCGCGTGGTGGATTACGGCCCATTCCTTCTCTTAGAGAGGAGGCCTGAGACCCAACAGTGGGAACATTAAAAGGCTGATGATGGTGAAGTTTTCTCACTAAATTATAAGTTTTATATCGTTTAATTACTGCTACATAGACAAACAGACCTGTCGATTTGTGGTATTTTAACTGATTTTCAACTTCAATATAAAAACGCATTAATTTCCTTTACTGTGTGTGCTATTATAAACACTAAGAACGACAAACGATCATATCATATAAATAAGTCTTCAATCCAGAGCTCAGATAGATATCTATTCGACAAAGAAACTACTGAACGGCCACCAATCAGTATATATATTTAAGCGAATGTAGCGGAATTCTTTTCTAAAGTAATATAATTATATTAGGTATTTACCTATGAAATTATCGTTTTTTAAAACGGGTAGGTTTAAAGTATTATATCTTTGGATTGGCTTGGAATTATAAGTTCAAATAAACTTTATATTAAAAGTACTTTTTTTTTCGAAATTAGGTTAGTTTAGGTTAAGCACGTACTGCGCGTGATGCGCAAAAAACTAATAAGTATCTTTTGAAAAAAGAATAACGCACCTTTAATATAAAATTTATTTGAACTTATAATTCCAAGTCAAACCAAGACATAAGACTTCAAATCAATCCGTTTTAAAAAAAGCGATATTATAGGGACAGACCTAATATTAGAATCATCTCATATACTTAACTCTTTTCTTTACTTTATATAATTACTTTTAACCGCGGCTCCGCTCCCGTCAACCAACTACCTACTCGACCTATCCTACGTTAGCTACCCTACCCTACATACAAAAACCTACGCATAAAAATACATATTATTATAATTCTCTGGTATAATTGAATAAGATATTAAAAAAAAAAACTTTAAATATAATAAAGCAAATTGTTTCACGTTACCCTTTATCCTAGGTAATAATTAAATTCTCATAAAGCTAATGTAAATATTGGACCTAAATCGGAATTATACGAGTACTTCAAAATTATTCTTCTATACAAAAATATTGCTTTAGGCTTAAAAAACAAGATTTTATCATCAATATTCTGTAGGTGTTCTTAATTAAGAACGTGACAGATGAGTTCATTTATTAATTAAAATATATTTACTTTAAAATATGTAGACTGTATTAACGTTGTTTTTAGTGCTTATCACAGCATTGTAGACGGAGTTCAAAGTAAAGGACAATTCATTGAGATATAGAGATAGTAATTAAAACTATGCTTAGGCTAGCTAATTAAAATTAATTAAACATGTTCTTTGAAATGTTGAAACCTCAGAATGAAACAATAAAAACTAATATTTGTATTTGAATAATAATATGTGACTGAATTAGTGATCAATACATAAAGTCGTGATTGTAGTCATGATAACAAACCACTTTGACTATGGGACCAAACCTGAAATCGCGAAATAAATCTGCTAGTGAGTACATTTCAGGTTTGGCTATATAGGCAACCGTAGGCGCCAGCTTGCAGACGGCGAGCAATGGGTAGCTCGCTGTCCGATCGTCCGGTAAACGACCGGACTGAGCCCAAGTCGTAGACGGCGCGTACTGTTCCCACTCGCCTCAAGCAGCTGTCAGCAAACGGGCGCAGCGGGAAATAGTGTCAGGCTTTTACTGACCAAAAATCCACCCTTGTTCCTTCGTTGCTTTTCATACCAGGGCCGAGTCTTCTTTTCAGAAGCAGGCCCTTGGCCCCAGTAAGCTTCGACCCTGCTGGGCCCCTACGGTTCGCTGATATCTTTTTGAGGCACGCGTGGAACAATACGCGCCGTCGACGACTTGAGCTCGGTCGGGAGCTACCCATTGGTCGCCGTCCGCAAGCCTGGTGTGGGGGGTGTGGTGGTGTGTCGTGTATGCATATTACTCTTTCCCACTCAAGTGGCTGACTGAATTCGGGTCGAATAACTTTGGCACACGGGTAAACCATCTCCTGTAATTGCATTTTTTTTCTCTCCTTCTTCTTAGTGCAATCTGTCCTAGGACATTCAGCAATAGTTATGTGGTGTTCTGCTTCACCCGTTCTCAACTGTAGCCCGTTCCGGCTTGTAATTCTTAATGTAGGTCTTGGGGTGCCCTTTTAACCTGATGTCGCTCGATTAGACACAAGCTCCATCGCCAGCTGATTTGGGTATGTCTTTAGCCTGGTGGTGTATGTTCGATATTATCCTTGATTTCTTCATTGACTGTTCTTTCGTAATGTAATTGCATATAGGATACATTTTATCCCAGGAATAAGTTTTTTATCGTAAAATTTTCTACGTTCACGCGTGGGAAGCCGCTGACTCAAGCTAGTGAATAATAAAGCCACGTACGCATTGGACTGAAACGTAAATCTTTTTCCATCATTAACGAACAACTTGAATTCCGAAGAACCATACAAAATTTTAATAAATGCAAAGTACCCAGACGCATTTCTTTGCGCATTTTCTTTTCGTTCTCGAACTTTCAATACCAGTCTTGCCAGTTCACATCGGAATGCAATAAACTTGAAGCAAAACTGTTGCAATAATACAATACAATAAAAAAATTATACGAAGTAAGTTTGTACGGTATCACGAGTTTCATTTAACTTTGAATTGCAAAAGGCAGCAAGAATGGAAGTATAGTCAGCATCAAAAGTAAATAAGCAATTCACGTGCTTATTTCAGTTTTAAAATAACATACTCAATATTATCAAATACGCAGTCACTAGCTGCCTAGTATGCTATGTGCTATTAAAATACCAAGACATTTTTTTTTTGCCTCGCCCTAGATTGGTAAACAGTACGTTTACCAATCTACAAAAACCAAAAACCAAATTCTTGGAATTGGAAAGAGCTCGAAGAGCTCTACTGAAGGTTATGTTTTTCAAACCTCGCAGATTTCCCACTGAAAGCTTATACTTGACCTCCAACTTTTTATCGGCTAGAAAGCTTACATCCTTCAAATCGTTTTAAAAAAACATAAATCCTTACCTAACATAGATCAGGCTGAGCGCGCGTCTACTCCCACAAGGCGCTGGTCTTCCCCCACGGATTGAAAGTGTTTTGAAAAACGTCGTTTGATACGCGAGTAAATTTTGTCACTGCAGCCCTCGGCTGCAAAACACACCCGACTACGGCTCGTGCGAATTCGCAATGACAAACTTTCGGCACTTGTATCAAAATGTACTATATTGCTATGCAGAAAAAGGCGGTCGCCTGCCATTCCTCCTTGCTCTGGACCATGGTCAGAAGTAGGGCCCGGTCACCACTATTGATTGCCTCCACGAGGTCACGGCTATGATGGTTACGCCCAAGCATCCACAGCATGCTGAAATATTGTTGTTGACTGTACATTACCCATAGAAAACTTAGAGGTAAACTTACCGAGATTGTCGGCTCGATATAGGGGAAATATGGCCACCCATAACACTACTAAAAGCCCCGTTCTTCTCTCCATTTTCCACACACTGTCACTTTCGCACATCTGAGTCTAGTTCAGTTGTTTTTTTGGTTCTAATCGCCATGATTGCAGTGTCTTTGGGAGAGGACTTCCGATGGGCCATACAGTTTTAAATTGGACCTGCAACAAAAAAATTGATGATTAGGCTTGGCATTGGTATCGTTCACTATCTTGAACTCGTACAGTAACGTAAAGTGGCGATTACGACGCGTATTGTTCCACGCGCGCCTCAAGGAGACGTCAGCAAACCGTAGAGGTCCAGTCTGTCAGCAGGCAGGGTCGAAGCCTACTGGGGCCATAGGTTCGCTTCTGAAGGAAAACTCGGCCCTAGTATGAAAGGTAAAGAAGGAACAGGAGTGTGTTTTTAGTCAGTAAATGTCTGACACTATTTCCCCCTCCGCCCAAGCGCGGAAGATATTATTAGACCATTTTGTGAAAAAAACAAAAAAAAAGCTGCAGGATTTGCCAGAAAACGTGCGTCATCGTCGAAAGAGACCGAAAGAACGGTTTCTTTCACGTGGAAAATCATCAATAATATATTCCTCTTTGGAAGGACTGGGAGGGAGTGTCAGACTTTTACTGACTAAAAAACCCACAGTGTTTTCTGCTCCAGTTGCCCTTTTTTGCGAGGGCTGCAGTAAATCCTTCGAAAGAATGAATGTATTTTTTTAATACATTCATTATTTTTCCCGTAGTCTTTATTTTTATTCGGATCTTGTTGTACATATAATATAAATCCGTAAAAAATGATGTAAAATTTTTTATCGTATTGTTGTCGTATACTGGCGTCACACCTGTCAACAGGGAGGCTTAAATTGGATGAAAACTCGACATTTACTCATAAAATTGTCCTTTCTAAGTTATTCTAAAACCACAGTAAATTACGGCACACGGAAATATCACGCAGAAACCTAGATTTATGTGTCTCAAATTGCCAACACGTAGTAAGTTAGCGTGATGATCAATGTTCGCTCATTTATTGTGTGGAAAGAGCCTTGCTGTAGAAAAATGATCTCTAAAGGCTTTCTTGTTTTTTCCTCTACGCTGTGATATGTCCCTAAAAACTTACGTCCATTTCTTCGATTTCTCGCAAACGTGCGTGCTTACTGATCAGTGGTGCTATTCTCTAAGAAGACGAACACCCAAATAGGATACATTGGATTGTCAATCTAATGTACCTTTGCGGACGGCGTGCAATGGGTAGCACGCTGTCCGATCGTCTGGTAGCCGACCGGACCGAGCCCAAGTCGTCGACAGCGCGTTCTGTTCCCGCGCGCCTCAAGGAGCTGTCAGCAAACCGTAGAGGCCCAGCCTGCTAGCTGCAGGCAGGCAGGGTCAAAGCCTGCTGGGGTCATGGGTCAGCTTCCGAAAGAAATACCCGGCCCCGGCACGCTAGGCAACCAAGGAACGGGGTAGGTTTTTAGTCAGTAAGAGTCTGACACTACTTCCCGCTACGACCAAGGGCGGGATTTATCATTGTACCTATACAATGGATTTTTAATTCAATGTATCCTATTTGGATGTTCGTCGTTGCGGCAGTGCTACGTTTTCTTAGAGAATAGCACCACAGTTGGGTGCAACCTATCCAAATGAACCATTCCCAAAATCGTTTGTAACCGGAAATCTTTGTAACATAACATAGAAATGACGGCACGGAGGGTGCAGTGAATGATTGATTGGCTGGTGAGATACGTGTTGCGGGTTCAATTCAAGCACGGAAAAAATATTTACTTATACAGATAGTTGTGCTGGGTCTGGGAGTTTGCATGCAGCATGTGCTGGAATTTCTTGTTTTAGAACTTTTAGATTTATTCACGTTTTTCTACATCGTTCATCGAAAGCAGTGATGCTGAAATAAAAAACAAAAAGTAAAGCGACTGCCTGGATTTTAAACAACAACGAGTCACAATGTCGGGCCAACACTACTAAGACAACCCTACTAATTTTATTATATAGGGTGACTGGTAATAATTAGTGAACGATACTTAAACACGTGATTGTAGTCATGATAACGAACCACTTTTATTATGGGACCAAACCTGAAATAGCGAAAAAAAACAGCCAAGTTCAGTACATTTTGACATGTTAGGTGAACACAAATGTACTGACAAGCAGATATTTTTTGCGATTTCAGGTTTGGTCCCATGGTAAAAATTGTTTCTTTTCATGACTACAATCACGTGTTTAGGTATCGTTCACTAAATTACCAATCAGCCTATATAATATATAGGCTGATGTACCGACTATATTTTTTTTTATTACATAACTCCTAAGTAATTTTAACCTAACATAAAGTGTTAACTGCTGCCATAATCACTATTAGTCGTCCACTTTGAACCGCGTCAACACTATGATAATGATGTTAAATGTCCCGCACTGATATGTCGGGTATCGTGGCCTGGAAAACGCGGAAATAATGCCAAGTCGTTTCTCATAAGTGCTTAAAGACTGCTTCACTATGTAAATCACATGTTAATGGGGCCACGCAACTACGGGTAATTGTTTTATAAAATTAAGAGCAGTTGCATAAATCTGTAGTTCATTAAGTTTGCTGGATAAAACTGTTTGGTAGTTAGTGGTAACCTAATAGTTTTAAGCTTTAGCAGGAACTGGAAGTAATTAGAGTTGATTAAGAATATCTAGTGAGCAGATAGTACTGGTAGTTCAAAGGTAATGACCCGGACTTACGAGTTGTTACAAACCTAGTCAAAGAAACATCGTCGGTTCAAATCTAGACGGCAGACAACGTTTTTCTTTATGTTATTTTTCCACCACCCCAACTAAAATTCTAACGAAGAGTAAGTGTATGGAACAATGATATTTATTGGATATTATCTTATTGGCCCGCATGGTGGATTACGGCCCATTCCTTCTCCTAGAGAGGAGGCCTGAGTCCCAACAGTGGGAACAATAAAAGGCTGATAATGCTAATCTTATTTATTTTATTGGGGACAAAAAACTGTTAAATATTAGAAAAAATACAAGAAAATCCTTAAAACAAGATGCACAAACATGTAAGCCACTCCAATATTCACATGTTATTATGAGAACAAAAATAGTGAAGGACTGTGGTAAGAGTTTACAGAATACAGTGCCTTATGCGAAACTTTTTGCATAATAAAATAAAATATTTTATTTCCATAATCATTATTAATGTAGTATATAACATTATTTAATTCAACTATTTTTAATTCTATTTTTATCTTCAAAATATAAACAAGAATTTAAAAAAACTGGATCGAAATAGGACATAATTTTTGAATCTGCAGAGTCTACAGTATTCTCACATTCACATAAAAAGTTATACACCGTTAAATTTTGGTCGTTTATAATCCCGTGGATGGTCGATTCGGTACATGAAACACTATCGATTTGTAACGACAAAATTAAAAAATAAAATAGTTTTTTCTAAAAATCGAATTAATATACGCATGTAAGAAATTAGTTTCTTTAAGTAAACGAGTCAATGACCTTGTAGGTAGTTGTCAGTCGTTGCGTACTAACTATCTACAGTTCATTGGCCTCCCTCAGCTGACATTTATTTAAAGAAATTAATTTCTTACATGCGTAAAAAAATACGAGTTTAAAAAAAATACTTTATTTTTTTATTTTCTGTTTACAAATCGATAGTGTTTCATGTACCGAATGGACCCTCCGCGGGGTTAAAAGGACCAAAATTTAACGGTGTATAAAAATAAGCCTATTAATGAATGGCATGGTTCGACCAATAATAAATCTGTAGTAAAGTTACCGGTGTAAACAACGTTCAATTTTTGATGAGGATAAAGTATTTATTGGGCTGTAGAAAAGCTTTCCAAGAAAAACTCTTTGCTTGTATCGTTGTATGTATGATTTTGATTTAATAACTTTTTATCCTACTTAACGATTTTATCCTACTTACGACTGCAATGTTACAGACGTGATAATAATATATTGTCGAACAGATTTGAATAAATGTTTAAGAGCCATTTCACGTTTTCGCGCGTAAATCTAAGATTTTAGTCGCCTAATTTACCATATTACGTAATACTCCGGCATTGTTGAATATATGTAAAAAATAGACCAGTCTTTAATGTTGACACTTCATGTAACACATTTCCAAAAACTAATTTGTTGACTTTGTGGTAATTAATCTCCCACAAGTACTCTTCTAAAAAATCAACGCAGTGTCAATTTCAGACTCTTATATCTACTATTAATATTTATAAATTTGACCGAAAAAAATACACAAAGCATCAGACATATAATTTTGTCAACCAACCATGTACCAGAATTTCGATGATTAATAACATTAATTAGTAAAAAAATAAAATATTAAGTCAATTTTTACGTTCTATGTCGCTGTTTTATCGCGATTTTTGGTTTGAATAAAACGTAATTACATTTAAAAACCTATGTAAATATAAAGAATGTTCATAGATTAAACTAATTCCAACATTTCAGTAAAATCCGTTCATATATTTAGACATAATATCGTTTTTAAAATCACTCTAAATTAGAATATAATACGAAGCCTAAGCAGGCAGCGATTAGTACGGCTCGAACGCCCGCCGACGCAGGACCTGTGCCGTTTTTTCCCGCGTCCCGATTATCGAGCACGCGTATCGTGAACGCATTATTATACTACGACTACAACATTTTGATTCTATTCGTATTTTTTTTTTTTCATTAGGAATGATTTTCGTTAATTTATTAAACAAAGTATTATTATAGTAGTTTGTAGAATTTGTTGAATAATCATGTTTTTGTTTTATTAGTTTTTGCAATGGGGCGGAAGGGTTCTGTTTACCATTGTGTCAAAAAAAGAAAAAATAGAAATATTGCAGCCTTAAAGAAAGCAAAAGAACCGAGGTAGACATTCTTTTGATTTATAATTCGTATACGCAGTTATTAATTACCGAACTACACATTGATATGGATTTTAATACTGTAATTACAATTTTAAGAATTTGTACCCACATAATAAAACACTAAAATAATCATTTTATTGAGAAAACATATGATTTCTTTGTAGATATGGAAAGTATGGCAATTTGTTTTTTTTTTTTTGTATTTGTTCTAGAATGAGAAATCGTACGAATCAGGTAGAGGAGGATAGTGCATTTAGCCGAGAAGTACTGCCGGGTACAAGTAAAAAGCCAGATTTTATAACAGTAATTGTATGTTTTAGTTACAATTATATGTTGAAAATAGAAGTTTATTTAGTAGTAGGATTTTTTTTTATTTTTAAGTGAGAAATCACCCAATGACTTCTCTTCTCTCTTGGGCGGAGCGGGAGGGCGTGTCAGACTTTTACTGACTAAAACCTATTCCTATGTTCCTTTTTACCTTCATTCCAGGGCCTCGAGGTTCTCTTTCACTCAACTTATGACGCCAGTAGACTTCGACCCTGCTAGGCCCCTACGGTTTAGATATCTACTCAATTTTTATACTACAGATAAGAGCCATCAGAGCCATTGCTCCGCAGGTGCAATTCTCTAATGGAACTGTTTAAGCCTTTGATTTGTTGTCCTAATCCTGTGACGGTGCCTGGTCAATATATCTATGAAAACATCATGAAACTCAATGAAACCAAATTGAATTAATAATTAAATTTAACAATATTTTAAACTTGTGTTTAAAAGTTGGAGGATTATATTCAAGATAAAATGCTTGGCTCCATGCTGGTCAACCTTCACTACCACTACGGCGTACAAATTGATTACTTTTGGAAATATATTTGTTAATTCGAAAACTATTGTATAATATAAATTGTATAATGTAGAAGCATTTTTTTAAAGTTAAATGTGAGTGCCATGGAGCAATTTATGGTTTTAGGTTACTACTGGACTTGTTTGATATAAATGAGCATGGCGGTAAAGAGTTTGTCATCCTCAATCAAATGTCTCACTGACAGTGGCGCGTGTTGGATTATTTGTATCCGTGAACGTACGCTGTCAGTTAAGACTGGTCATTTCTTACCTGTCAGTGGCTTATTTTAATATCTATAAATTATTTCAAAATAGTTTTTATTTTTATTTTATTTACATTGTTCTCACATGATAGCAGCGACAAGAAACATGTAACCGAGATATTTGTAATACATAACATGATTGCAAAAAGTGTCATCATTTTTTCTGACTGACATACTTCTTGCAATTTTAAAAGTGCCGGTTTATTTAAAATAAAACACTTTGAATCTCTGGGTTGTTTCCCTGTCCATTTCTATTTTATATTTTAGAAATTCTTACATAATTTTTTTTTTTTATTAGTTCAGACAGCATTAATATCATAATCAATTAGTATTAATAGTGTTCATTTTTAGTTTATGCAGCATGTTTATAATAAATAATTAAACTGTTCTTTTTGCCTACTCTGTAGGATACAGATCTCAAGTTGTAACATTAACTGTACAATTGTTTGTACTAACAAAAAACAACATTAAATAAATATGTAAATAATTAATAGACTGAATAAATAAAATCACTTATTTATAAATCTAACCAAAGTGCATTACGATTATAACGGCTCAAGATTGTTTAGTCCGTCTCATCACTAGTGCTACACTGGTCGCGTTGTGTATGTGTGGATAGCTACGCACACATGAACAAAGCTGCCGTCTTTTACCTAAACTCGAGCGATCAAATTTTGTGAAATGGCTCTTAAGGTTTTTGGACTATTGCCTGGATTAAGACACCTACTTAGAATCAGAATCACGATAAGTACGTCCACCCAACACAAGGCAGACTATTCTCGTATAAAACCTGCTCTACACTTCAACAGATGCATGTCCAGATGTCATCTTCGGATGCGTCCGCCTTGAATCCGATTGTTGGCGGTTTTTCTGGCACGAATCTAAGGGTTTATGCGCGGACGTCTGTCGTCTGTCCAGACGTCAGACGATGCATTAGTTAGATCAGAGTTGCGATTAAAGTGTGTACCCCTGTTTATTATGGTTTTTATATACCTACTTTGCACAACATTTGCCTTCCTTTAAAATTCGCAAAATGCTTAAAAGGCTAACAATATGACCATCGACGTAACTTTCAATTTTCTTGACCTATATAAAGCTGAAAACTAATTGTGAAACCCAAAAAATAAATACCATAAAAATAAAAATGTTGTAAGTTTAATTATTATAAAATCTATATACAACATTATTTTTAGTATTTGCGATACTTGAACATAGTTTGTTCAGAATCAGTAACTGAATCAATTTAAATAATTTTTACACCATTTTGTATTTTTTCCTTAATTTTTTTAAAAAAGGTCACAAGTTGGACACCGCTGAGACTAACTACAATACAGGTCCCGGCAGGTCATAGCGGGTATTAGACACCAGCGCACTTTGCGCTTACGCGGATACGGGAGCAAAACAACCTCTCAGTGGCCCAGATGGCCCAGTGACCATGTTCAATCATTCGAATCAATCGCTTGATCGAAGCTCGTGGCTATTACACCATTATTATTGTTTTATTTTAGTACGTCCCCGTAAGATGATTTTCAACTTTAAAACGGGTAAAGCTCTTGACAAAAACAAGTTAAATCAAATAAATTAATTGGAGAAGGAGAATAAATATCTGGCAAGATAATGTGGGTGGGTATTCATTTGCAAATGAGATCTGATCTAAGGCTCAATTAGTTATGTAAATACACAGTTAAGGGGACACCAACGCCTCTTATTCCAGAAATATTTTAATCTTACTTTGAGAGAGAAATTTACTTACTCTCCTTATATCCGGAAGATTAGCATCCTTTTTCACAACGGAACTTTAAAGAGTCTTTATTTTAAGGATAATTTGCACTTTCCTAAGCATAGGTTCTTAGCATTTTTGTTGGCAAATAGACTGAAGTATTATTTTGGGACAGCAAAAGTTCACGTTTAGGAACATATAATTTATCGACTCATTTTATGGAAAAAAGTCGGTAATTTCTTTTATTTGTTGAATGAATTTTCATCACACAAACGTATAACACCTCGATTCTTTTTGCAGCTGCTGGACATTTAAAATAAAAAAAAAAATATCCCACACTAGGAAATACTTCTGTATTTTAATTGTATTCACAAACATGACAATTCAAATTAAAGGTAATCTATATGCTATACTAGGACATTTTCTACCCGGGTTTCATTAAAATTCGTACAGGCGTACAATCGTGTATAAGTGACAAACCCACACACATACACTCATAAATGTTCGCTTTATACTTTAAGTATTATTTTACTAGAGATTTGTAAGAGTATATGTATATTATTTAATATATATATAGGCCTGAACTCATAAACACAAAATAAATCTTGAAAGTAAGCCATAAGTAAAAGAAAACATCCGGATGGGCTACTGACCGAAAAATAAATGCGAAAATGATATCAGCATTTCTTCCCGGACGGTAAATCTTACTATTTTCCTTATTCAATCTAAGATTAAATCTCGATCTTCTCTATGAACAAGTTAAAACATTTGGGAATAATATTTTCTCAGAAACTTCAACACCGTTGTTCTTGCTTCAATTTAATATTAAAATCATACCTTGATTCGAAAATCGAATATTCAATGGACCTTTAAATTTCAGGTCTTAAAGTCAGGCTAAAGTTCTACCAATACAACTACTGTTAGGTTAGGAAAAAGTTGCAAATAAGTTTGTTTATACTAAGTTAGAAGGAACGGTGTTGGCCCAGTCAAACGGCGTCGACTCACGAGTTTCATGACGTGTTCAACGTGCTCAAACCCAACCAGGCGCATTACTTTGTGTTGTTTACTTCATTACCACTGCTTTCAAAACGGTGAAGGAAAATATCAAGTGACTTTTAACCTGTACTGGGTTTGCGTGGTAAATTACGACCCATTTTCTTTCCTAGAGAAGGAACCTTGAGTTCATGCAGAGATTGTGGATTATAATGTCGGAAAATTGCAGACTTCGTATGATTACAAACAATCTTTGTTAGATTATAATTTCTCGATTTGTTATAAAAAATCGTTTTGTATACAATAAATCTCAACCGGATTCGTTAGTTTCTATTATAACCGCGTGTTATTTAGAATTAGTTATTTAGAAAAAGTATTTGATTACTGAATCGATCGAGACTAACCTTCCTAATTGGCTCTTATTTTTACCACGACATGAGTAAATACTTTATTAAAATATTATTTCATTTATGCAGATACAATTATTAGAAGATATTATAACCGTCTCACCAGGGCCTTAAGTCTGCTATTACAATAGTGTCAGAATGGTCTATCATTGATTTCATAATTGTTGATTTTGACAAGTTTGGTAAATCTACTAATATTATGGCGTCATTATGACTTTCCAATGAACAACCACTGACACTCCATTGAAAGAAAAGGCACATAATGATAATCTCGTACTTACCAACATAATGACAAATGAATGTCTGACTTATATCACAACAAGAACAGAAAAAAACTAAACACTGATACATAACAAAAGCAAAATACTAGAAACGCCGGCCGGCGGCCGCTCTAAATGAAAACAGTAAGCTGTATGTATGTATGTATGTTACATTTGACTTTGACAGCTAAAAGACTACTGACCGACCAATGATCGGTCATTATGAATTTCGCCGATTACGAACTTTTAGCTGCTTTTAGCAAAATGACAATGGAATCGTGTTGGAATACCGAATTTATAAAAATAGTAGACTGGGCCTGAAGGCCCCTATTCACTTGTTTAAGTGCAAGTAAATTCTCTCGTCCAAATATCAAAATATTAGCATGATATCAAAATGAATAAAATTAAATAGGAACTCATTCACGTTTAATTCAATGTACACCACTATTTTTTAATTAGTGCACAAAAAAAATGGGGCTCAATCAGTACCCGTTACTGATCATATTTGTGTAGTCAAAAATACAAAAAACGAAATCCCAAAATTTTCCACGAAAATTTGTCATTATTGGTAAATTCATAATTTAATCATCATTCATAACAAATACTACTAGAAAATACTAAGCGCAGTGTTTTTCCATTTTTATTGACATTCTTTCATTCATAAACAATAAAATCTGTACAATGTTTCCATAAATTGAGTGAGATTTTGGGATATAAACAAACGCTCATAACTTTGTTGTTTATGAATATTATTCATTGAGACTTTACTTAAATAATAACAAGACCTTTTCTAATAAGCCCTTTAAGTATTTATCATAATTAAAAAATAGTGGTGTATAGGCTAAACCTCTTGTTATTTCTCACGCGAGAATTACTGATCCATTATCAACCGTATGCCTAAAATATCAAGTTACGAAAGCCCGTAACAATTAAGAAAACTAGGTTAGCTTGTTGAAGAAATACGAACACCTAAAACAAAATGTTTAATAATGTGGGCTTTTATATCAAAGTAATTTAACACTTGTACTCTGAACTTAATTATATGGTTTTACTTATTAAGGTGTGTATTTAATTTATTAATTATCATTTTGGCGTAACATACTCGTGATTAGAGAGTTTCTTGTTTCAACTAACAAATGATTCTTTGTACCTCATCGAGGACTTTATACTGGAGATGTAACCTATACTCCATCTGTTTAGGTTTTTAACTAAACGTAAACAATTTTAAGATGTATTTTTATTTTTTTAAATCCTATATAAGACACAAAGATTATTTTTTAGTTATTTACCTTACATTGGTTTAGGTAAATAGCTAATTGTAAACATTTTTAATAACAGTTTTAGACAGTTATCAGATAAAAGACATGTGAACATTGTTTACATTTCGTACCTGAACCGATGAAGTATGTGTAGCGTGCGAGGAAAAACAAGTTAAGTGCAAATCGGACTTGCGCACGAAGGGTTCCATACCATTATCTATACAACTTTTCTTACACAATTTATTTTATTTGGTTTTTAATATGTTATTCCAGCGGTAATAGAAATACATCTGCTAAAATTTCGACTGTCTAGCTATCACGGTTAATTAGATACTGCCTGGTGACAGATAAACGGACAGTAGAGTCGCGAGTAATAGAGTCGCATTTTTACCTTTTGGATACGGATCCCTACAATCACTTAGGTATAACGCAGGTTAGTTGGAAAAGGGCTAGCGAAGCTAGGTATTTATGCAGCGAGAAATCGTGAGCGAGGCATTTTTGTGAGAACTGTAAGCCTCCGCTCTCCTAACCACACCGTAACTAGTACACGCATAACTGAAAAGAGTTTGCCATGCATCCTAGAATCACTAAGCTACATAGTGTTCCATAACTTTGCTACTCAACCTCGCATAGCTTCATGCACTAAAGCTATGCGAGGTTGAGTAGCAAAGTTTTTGCTTGCAACAACTTTTCACAGTGCCTCTACACATTCTCGCACTACCTAGCAATGAATGGAACAGGGTAGGTTTTTAGAGTCTGACACTATTTCCCAATTCAGGCCGGATTTGTCATTGGATGATTTTACCTACCATAAAAAGAAGTATGTATAGTATGTATTAGTATTTATAATATAATTATACCTATATTAGACTTAGTTATGTAGAATGATATTGTGCACTGGATCCTACCCTCGAATATGTTTTCTCGCTATAACTCAAAGGTTTGCTGGGAGAAAACTCATTGCTGAGTTAAGCTCGCCTTTGTACATGAACTGTTTGTATCTCTATATATATTTTTGTGTACAATAAAGAATTAAAGAAAGAAAAACCTATACTACATATGTTTAGGTACTTAAATAAATCTAAAAATATTATCTAAAAATATTTGCAAATAGCTATGTTGGATAATTAACTAAATTTAAATAATCTTACAAAGTTAGTTAATTATTATTATTACTACCATTATCTTCTATACGATTCATCATCATCATTATTTCAGCCGAAAGACATCCAATGTTGGAGATAGGCCTCCCCAAGTGTCGCCGCAATGAACGGTCCGGTGCGTCTTGCATTTACCAGATTCTCGCAACCTTTACCAGGTCATCGGTCCACCTTGTAGGAGGCCTTCCAACGCTACGTCTTCCGGTACGCGGTCGCCATTCCAGAAACTTTCGGCCCCAACGGCGTTGCGTCCTGCGAGCGATGTGCTGCCCATTGCCACTTAAGTTTGGCAATTATTTCTGTTGTGAGGTACAAAGAATCATTCGGTAACCTTGGTTCTCCTGCGGATATTCTCATTCGTGATTTGATCACGCAACGAAACTCCGAGCATAGCCCTTTCCATTGCCCTTTGGGTACATCCCATCCTTTTGTGTCTATACGATTATTTTCATAGACACATCAAGATTGTTTACGTTTGGCTAAGTCCCTAAAGAGATGGAGTATAGCTACCTGCAGATTTCTGATGGAATAACAACTTTACCAAAGATAAACAACAACTGTGTGCTAGCATAATATTAAATTCACAAAATACTCCCACTGAGTCAACATTTCACAGGGCTGCGGGACTACCGAAAATCACTGGCATTGATTGAATCAGAATGTGGAATCAATAAACGGCATAACTTGTGTTTATTGAACTCTATCAATGATTTTCATTAATATAGGTATTTGACCTCTGGTAAGGTCAGTGGCTGGAATTATTTGATTGCAAATTTTTGTTAAGTTTTTTCATGTTTCTTACTTTCTACAGAAAGAAGTGGCTACATCTAATAAAAAATATTTTTCAATAAACTTATATAATTGAAACCCCATTTCTACCTCTATCTCTTTTAGAATCACCTCAGTTTTCATACTAGTGCGGATAAATGGGGCGGCCGTACCTAATAGTATTCGTCGCTCCTCGATACCGGACGCCGTAATTTTTTGTATCGCAAATTTTACAGCGCCTCTAGCGATCACTTATAGAAACAGAAATAGTATGAATCATCAAGTAAAAAACCCTATCGAATAGAAACTCGCCAGTGACTAAAGTTTTTGGTAGTTTATTATAGAAAACCGTACGTCTGGTAACTTCTAGAACTGCCTCACTTAAAAAAAAAATCTTGCTGACAATATTACTTTACTAGACATAAAAAATACAAGTGACGTAATACTTAAAATACATAGCAATCCTGTGGTGCTATTCTCTAAGAAAACGCAGTGCAGCCGCAACGACAAACACCTAAATAGGATACATTGAATTAACAATCCAATGTATAGGTAAATTAGGTTGACAATCCAATGTATCCAATTTGGGTGTTTGTCGTTGAGGCAGCGCTGCGTTTTCTTAGACAATAGCACCACTGATAGTGCGCGTCTACAATCGTATTACGTACACATGATAAACAGTATGTATTTTATAAAAGCTACTAACTACCAAATATGATCCAAAACTTGGTTCTGGTTTGATTTTTTGGACTGCGCCTTTCCAGGCAATGACCTAGTTACGGCACTGATAGAAAATAAGTACTATGATTATAACAATAATATTCCACAACCTTCACACAACGCCATCTAGTCCCAAACTAAGCAGAGCTTGTACTATGAGAACTAGACAACTGATAAACATTTTTATATATTTCTTAATACATACGTTGTATAGGTAAATTACACCCAGACGCAGAACAAATGATCGTGCTCATCATACAAACATTTGTCTTGTGTGGGAATGAAAATCGAACCGATAACCTCCGGCCTAGCCGTCCGGGCTACACAACAGACTAACAGACCAATCAAATTGGCTGGATATAATAAAATATACATTATGTTTCAAAAACCTACACGTATACTAATGGCTTATCTATCAAGTTGCCTCTTGTTTTGTTTTTTTCACGTCTTACTATATTATGTTTTCAATTCATTTCAGAGCTAAATCGAGGGACTCATTACACACAGTAACTTTTGTAATCTGTCATGATTATCCCAACTCCCTATTTTGGCACCGTTTCAAATAATATATCGCTTTTCCTGGAATAGAAATCTCGAGTTTTGTAACTTATATTTTCAACAGATATGAAAGTATTTTGTTATATTGGATTCATTCCGTTTTCCTGAGTAAAATCTTTGGTAACTTATGAGCTATTTCATTTAAGTTGTCTTTTCTTCCAATACTTTTAGTTAAGAAAAGCAATGTGACCGGTTGGAATATAAATAAATGGTCTTTAAATGTAATTTTTATTTAGAAAAACTTTACAAAAAAATAAATAAAAGTCGGTTATTTTTTTTTTTAATATCCGACTACAATGTAAAAGAAACACAAAAGTGAAAAATAATTTTAATTTCGGAAGTCTAAGTTTCTATAATTTGATCTCTTTGTTATTTAACAATGACATCCGAAATTAAAGTTATCACTTGTGTAGTTGTCACTTTATTGCGTTTTTTTTTTTACATTGAAGTCCGTTGTATTTTTTTTTCTTGTAAAAAGTTTTTTATTACACACTTTTTAGGTGTAGTAGGTACCTCGCAGCTAAACTTAAATAGCTATAAACCTTCCGCCATTCAGTTCCATCAGGCATCATCCACAAAGGGCGCGTCAACCATCACGAGTCGTAAGTGTATTGAAAAACGTCTTTTGATACACGTGCAAACTTTCTGTCCTTCTATGAAAATGTACTATTTTAGATACCACTAGGTAAAACCGAAAGAAAATGTATAAAGTTGTGCACCCCTGATAAAACCCAGTGTCTAGCTAAGAGAATCCAAACGTTCTTGGCAGCTGTAGGAAACACCGGAGATTTAAAAACCAGATAGCGATCACAATACAGTCCAGTTGCAGCGATACTTTTACTGGGAACTAGATAAAGTTGTGTCAAACATTGGAAATATACTCGTAAATAAAGTTATAAACAAGGTTGAATTTAATTCTGTTTCAATATTATCCAGGAAAAGATCGCTAGTATTCCAAACAAATAGTTGCTGTGCAGTCCATACCTATGCTGTCTTCTGCCTGCAACTTCGTCCGTGTGAAATTCGGTTTCTTCGTAAAAACTTGAAAGCCCCGTTTTGTCCCCTTAAGGACTGAATTTTGGAAATTTCTTTCTCAATGCTCGTCTACGTCTAATAAAAAACCTTATGAAAAATTTCACTCTTCTAGTACAGTCGGTTCCCTAAGTTACCTAAACCACCTCCTTGAAAAACTATTAAAGGTTTGGGTCAGGTAAGTTAGGGCACCGACTCTACTAATAGTTTTACGGCGCGTACTGTTCCCGCGCGCCTCAAGGAGTTGTCAGCAAACCGTAGGGGCCCACTGGTCGAAGCCTACTAAGGCCCTGGCTAATACGAAAGTGAACATCAGGACCCTAGAACGAAGGCAAAGAAGAAACCGGATAGGTATATTAGTCAGTAAAAGTCTGATGCTAACTCCCGCTCCACCCAAGGGCGGGAAATGTCACTGGACGATTTTTACCCACCAAAAAAACGTACTAATAGTTTTGGCTATGCGTTGACATGTAAGTCAGTTAGTTTCTCCTTTTATATATTTTTAAAGATAGATGTATTTTATCAAAAATATCTTAAACCTAAATCACTCGTATTATAAGAACTATCATCCTGCAGATTAACTATTCATTTATTTATTTTTTGGTAGCTTCTATCAGCATCTTCTCCCGTGTGAAGGTAGAAAAAATTTTCAAGGACATTTACTTCCTGGATAAAAAGTATTTAATAAAAATGACATTGAATTTACATTGCAATCGGTTGCAGCTCATATTGGTGTGAAGGGTAACGAGGAGGCTGAACGAATATCTAAATTAGCAGCGGTAGAAGAAAATGAAACTAGATTTTGATCCTTAAATTTAATTGTTACGTGATAAGGAAAAAACATTTTAACTAAAAAATCTGAAACAAATCTTCTTCTTCTCGTATAAATAAAAATGAATAGCTGTCCGTTAGTCTCGCTAAAACTCGAGAACTGCTGGACCGATTTGGTCTTGAAATATTTTTCGTACTCCAGGGAAGGTTTAAACGGTGACAAAATGTGGAAAAATTCACGAAAAAAAGAATCCGACCATCGGTACGAAGTTTGCCGGGTTTACTAGTTTGGTATAAAACTATTCATCAAGAGACCCCTCGTTAATATACTCCATAAGTTCACTTCTAAAAGGAAAACCCAAGGTCTGAAACGCAAAGCAAAGAAGGAAAATAGGAGTGGGTTTTAGTCAGTAAAAGTCTGACATGCCGCACCGTCCCGCATCGCCTTAGAGTGGAAAAATTCATGGGATTTTTTTTTATTTATATAAACTAGTGCTTGACTGCGATCCCACCTGATGGTAAGCAGTGATGCAATCGTTGATGGTGAGACGCACTAGTTTATTAAGAGCCTATTCACTCTAGCCTTAAAGACACCTAAATTATAATCGGACGGGAAGACCGTAGCAGGCAAATTGTTCCAGTCCTTCATTGATCTGATGATTTCCCACCTAAAAAAAGCTAAGAAAAGACCACCTCTATACAAGCTTCAAATTCTGTCTGTATGTGTATGATATCTGGTTTAGTTTAAGGACAAAAGAGGGCGATTCCAGAGAGTATTAAAAGAACAATTCGGTTTAAGGCAGTTAAGTTCACAGATGTTTCCAGAAAGTTTGTAGTCTTTAATGGACCTGGCCTGGTTTTAAACAGACCTGGAATACTTTTATGTAAATTTTATATCTTTACTTAGATTCTTGAAGAAGAAAATTTGGGATACACCGTATTTAAAATTAATGTGGATCTTTAATCGTTTCCTCTTTATTTTTTAACCTTTATTTTTTTTATGACGCATATCGAAATAGTAAGTGGGCCAGTTGACAATCAATTTCTTTTTATACTTATTTATAAATTTAAATATATATTTTACAGAAATACGTCTGACCTAACAATTAATTTACGGATTGACTAAAATTTTCGATACAGAAATGCTATCTGTTTAGAATCGAATCTACTAATCAGTGTTTAACAAAACACTAATCAGAATTATGGTTAAAATGAATGTATGAATAAATTCTGTATATATTATGTTAAAGTTGAGAATTGAATTAAAAAGGATAGTTCAAGCATCAAGGAAAGAATGAAATCTATTTTTATGTCCACAGTCAATCTTTCAAGCAATCCGGCAGTCTTAGCAGCCATCGACCCTACTGGCCCCCGTATATTTTGCTGACATCTCTTTGAAACGCAACAAAATTTAAAAAAAAAACCTTCTTGTTCTTCTTTTCGAATCGATGATATACTCGTTAAACTGTTGGGGCCCAGTAGGTGGCTACGTTAACTGCAGCATGGGTGGCACTCATTAAATCCTCCATAATGCAGGTATGGTCACTTATGGCATGCGGCATGTGCATCTAACATGCGGCTCATGTTTTAAACTAGAGCTCCGCACTCAAATTGAGTATCCGACGGGTTTTTAAAACCCCATTTCGCCAAGTTGTATTTACAACGGCCTACTTGAGTGCGCAACTGATTTAGTGCTTTCCATACAGACCACTGGAAGTCACGTCCACGTCCAGGCAAGAGGTTTTTTTGGGGTATCAAGAAGTCGGATGGTGGTAGGTGATGTTCTTCCCAAAGCCTTATTCTTTCTTTGGTTGGAGGTTCGATGATGGCCGGATATGGTCATCATCATCATCATTTCAGCCAAAAGACGTCCACTGTTGGACACAGGCCTCCCCCAAGCGTCGCCACAATGGCCGGTCCTGTGCGTCTCGCATCCATTGGACTCCAGCGACCCAGACCAGGTCATCGGTCCACCTTGTGGGAGGCTTTCCAACGCTGCGTCTTCCGGTACGCGGCCGCCACTCCAGAACCTTTCGGCCCCAACGGCCATCTATTCTGCGTGCAATGTGCCCAGCCCATTGCCACTTAAGTTTGGCGATTCTACGTGCTATTTCGGTAACCCTGGTTCTCTTGCGGATATCTTCATTCCTGATTCGATCATGCAAGGAAACTCCGAGCATAGCCCTTTCCATTGCCCTTTGGGTGACTTTAAGTCTTCTTATGAGGCCCATTGTAAGCGACCACGTTTCAGAGTCATATGTCATCACTGGCAACACGCACTGATCACAGACTTTCGTCTTGAGACACTTTGGTATGTTGGACGAGAAGACACCGCGCAGCTTCCCGAATGCCGCCCAGCCGAGTCGGATTCGACGATTGACCTTTCTCCACCTGATATGGTGTGGTAACTAAAAAAAAAACCTAATTATACTATAATCAGGTCACGGTAGCTCCTACAGAGGCCGCTACACTACACCTTTATAAAAAAGGAACTCGGCCAAATTCCCAATTAACGAAACCTATTCATATTAGATTACTTCCCACAGTTTCTACCGTCATCACCGTCAGTCTCCAATCTTTGTTATGTATGCACCCTCATCCCATAAAGTATTTAATCCCATGAAAATAAAATTCATTAATTTAGATAGATTGGGGAAGCACAGATAATAAGGAGTTAATTATAAATTTTATTGCGAGGGCTGGTGACGTTAAATAGGATAATAAAAGAAGTATATTTTTGCAGCTATAGAAAGCTCAAAAAGCAATTATAAGTTCTAAGAAAAAAGAATGGATCCTCAGAGTGAATAGCGAAATTGTGTACCAAAAACCAAAAAAGAAATACGACCGAGATACGAAACTCTTAAATTTGTGAGAAATTGGAAACAGCATTTTAATTAAAGCGACAATTATCTAATTAAGTTATCCAAAAAGATTTAAAATCATCCGCCGTGAGTGAGTACAACTGAGAAAAAAAAATACAGCAATCGTGTAATGGTTTTTTTTGTGTGGGAAATTATCCAATGATTTCTCCCAGTCACGGCCAGAGTGGGGCATGTCAGACTTTTACTAACTAAAACTCACTTCTATTTTCTTTCTTTGCCTTCGTTCCAGGACTTCAGGGTTCTCTTTCGCACAACTTATAGCCCCAGTAGGCTTTGGCCCTGCTGGGCCTCTACAGTTTTGCTGACGACTCTGGCTTGACATCGGCCGGATGGCGAGCTACCCGTTGCTCGCCATCCGCAACCTAACGTCTACGGAAACATGTAATAGTAAATTCATAATGAGTGCCATTCAGATCTCTAAGACTGTGTTTTGAGGATATAACTAAACCGATATTAACAAGCATGACGCCAGTGCGACAGAGAATATCAATTACAATATTTTCACATAGCAACAGGAACAAACACATCTATTGATACGCTCAACTAATCCCACACACTCGCCTAACAAAAGGAAATCCTTAAGCCAACAACATTTTCTAATTGATATAGCACTTATTATTCAAGACACGTCTTGCGAACCGCTATACACACACCCCTATAGAGTAAACAAACAGGGCATAAACTTTAATATAAACAAAACAAAGGAAAAGAGGCCGTAAGTTCAACTTCCGATTCCTTGGTATATAATACGAGTTACATTGTTGTTATAGGTTAGTTATATTTATGAGGATTCATTTTACAGAAAGTTTATCTAGTTAAGCAAGGTGTAAATTGAAATATTAACTTTTTTTTATAATATTATTAGGTTTCATTAAAAGCCTCGTATTTGATTTCACTTTCAAATTTATTTTGCAGTGCCATACACCGTTGCAAGCCAGTGTTTTAGCAATATTACCAGTCGGCAGCGATGCGGACGAGTTTTTTGACGCCATATTTTAGTTTGATTTTAGTAAGTCATAGTTAGCTTAGGGTTTTATTATATTTTTTATTTTTATTTTAATATAATATAGTTAGCTCTATTTTTTTTAATAAATAAAGTTTATTTTGTGTACATTTAAATTAATTTGAATGCTCGATCGGAAGTAAATTCTTGCGGTGCCTATGATACCCTTAGATTTACTACTTAGCAGTCTATATTTTTAACAAATAATAATTAAGAATCACTCTGATTATTTTAAGAAATAAACAGGTGCGTTATTTTAAGGTGTCTATTTTTCTTTGAATAAGTTGTACCACTATTCTTGAGCACAATTGCTTGCTTGTACTTTATCTATTTTTTCGTTGATATCCTAATAAACTACTACAATATAATCAATACTTATAACATTGCTCACAGAGCTCGACGAGTCGATGGAGCCAAAAAGTCTAAGAGTGGTGACCGCGTACTAGAAGACGTAGCTTTGGAAGACTCACAAGGAGATCCAATGACCGGTGAGGGACGCCGTAAATCTGCGGATGGAATGCGAGCAGGATAGGTTGTTCTGATGATAATTGTTTACGGAGACACGGCGCGTTGGGCGTTCGTCGTACATTGAGCAGCGGACCGCGTCATCACTGATGCAAACACAAACATGTGGCAATGTACGACGACTGCCCAACGCGCCGCGCATCGCGCCGTGCGATGGTGATTTGGCCCAATCGATGTTATTATTAGATTACACTTTAAAATATTTGCACCTTAAATAATACGTTCTATTGCTCAGGATTTAGGACCAAACTTGCATTTGGTAATGTTTGAATGGAGGCCTTTACCCAGTAAAAGTAGTAAAAAATACAAGCTCTCGTATTTTTTACTACTTTTACTAGGTTACACTATCTGCCGCCCCAAGCAAGGGTGGGATTTTTTTTTGTTCTGAAGTGGCGGCCGCGTACCAGAAGACGCTGCGTTGGAAGGCTTCCCACAAGGTGGACCGATGACCTGCTCAGGGTCACTGGAGTCCGATGGATGCGAGACTCACAGGACCGGCCATTGTGGCGACGCTTGGGAGAGGCCTATGTCCAACAGTGGACGTCTATTGGCTGAAATGATGATGATGATGATGATGATTTTAACTACCATAAAAAAAAAGAAAAAAAAGAAAAAGCTCTTATAAAAATACCTACAAAGTAAACAAAACAAAACTGCCCTTAAATTAAACCCAATTCCTTTCTATATAAAAAGTCATTCATTGTAACCAACGTTAAACCATTTCGTTCGTAAAGTGAGTCGCTCCTGCGATTGCCTTCATTTATTCTGATGAGTTTTATGGGAGAGTGTGTTTCGTAAACACAGCGGGTTCCGTATTCCGTAAGTGTTCGGTGTATTTTTGGATGTTTATTTAACTTGCCTCGGTTTTTTGTGGTCCTTGAGTTGGTGGAATTCAGCGGTAGGTACTAGAGTAAATTAGTTGATCCCGCTGAATTTATTTTAGCGTGCATATTTTTGATAGTGAACATAAACCAGTTTTAATTTAAAGCATGTTTTGGTTGAAATGTGTGTTACCTCAAGTAATAACTGCTACTTTTGAGAGAAAAAAAGAGGCTTAAGTTCCATAGAGATTGCGAAATCCGAAAAGTAATAAGTTAATTAAAGATACTTTATTATTGACAAGTGGGATAATGGTATAAGTGCAACACTATTTAATTTGCTGTAGAGAATGTTTTTTGTTACTGGTATTTATCACCAACTCTAAATCGGTATATCTCTAGGTATCTAGGTACTGTCGAACCCTTACTGCTGCAGGCACGACTTCCGGGATCGATGATTTGTAGAAAAACGACTTTAGACTTTTCTCAACGATATATTAAAAAATTACTTCATTTCACTTCGAACGAATACATAGCACTGACTATAAAACAATAAAATATTCTTTTCTTCCAAATATTCAAACACATTCTAGAAGATACTAACATCCTTCGAACTACTATCCCACCAGTATGATAACTTACGAGTATAAGAATGAGTCTGCATATAATCTCATGCAAACTCATTACTCCGACGTAACAGTACCTATAGGTACCTACTTCTTCATAAAACGTTCAGTGTAAAAATATAAGAGTGGTTATACGATATTTGAACAAATATCTGGAACCTGGTGTAATTCTTACAGTAAAAATATAACAGACATGCATCGATCCTTTCACTCGAAAACCGAACATATCGAAACAAAAACAATACAGTATTATTTTAAACAGAACGAAATGAAAATATAATTCAATATTACTTTATGATCCAGTCATCCATAAATTATTTTAAAAATAAAAGAAAAAGTTGTTTTTGCTGACTGATCCCTGAAACACGCATATCTATTTTTTTGTTCCATTTTTTCTGAAAGCAAGAAATTTAATGTTACATTTCTGAGCATCGTTGTGATTTTCGTTTTATGCATAGGGATAAAAAGTGGTTGCAGTAAAAACAAAAGAATGCGAATTAATTGAATTAGTGCTGAACTTTCTTTGTGGCTGAGTTTCGAGCCTGGCATTATTCATAGAATAAAAGACAAGGAAAACTGTAGAAGGGTTAAAGCCTTTTGATATCATGCTCATTTTAATATTAGCCTTCCCTTGTGAATTTTAATAAGGATAATATTAGAAGCTTACGGGTGTTACTTTGACATAACATGCTAAGAGAACAGTATTGCAGTTTGTACACTGAGGTTTCAATATAAAATGCTTGTTATGCAGTCAACATGGATAATATAAGAATAAAAATAAAGTTCAAAGTCTCAAGACAAGCTTTGCCTTATTTCACGAACAGATCTCGCAAGGTAACATGCAAATCTTCCTGGAGATATTTTCTAGTGGCTCATTTGCCATGCATTTCTTGATAAGAACCGGTAAATCGCCTTTGCAAGACGGGCAAGCACATTTTCTTAAATCAAAATTCATTTTATTGCAAATGACTTCAGACGATTCTTAATTCAAAAAACTTCAATCCTATTACCGTCTTTTGACCAACCGTTTTAAGACCGGTATTGGTATTCATACCATATTTTTCGGAGACCGACAAATAGGGTAGGTATATTTGCAATTTTCTTTATTCCTCCCGTTGGAATGGCCAGAGACCGAGATTGAACTGGTTTGAACAAAAGACTGCCGGAAGTTGGGAGTTCCTGAACGCGGAATGCATGAACAAAATGCATGAAAACAGTTGGGTAAAACGAAGTTGGAGAACTTAACTGGAACCAAAATGAATGTACCGTATAAAAGAATGAGTGTGTTTATTGTATAGTTTGTTGGATAGAAACGTATTTTTTAAAATAGAAACGGGAAAACTTCGAATGTTGAGTTTTTACGAGTGTAATTTACTTCTTGGTGTATTAACTTAAAAGTATTTTGATTTACTGTTACATTATTAAGGTTAGGTATTATAAAAATGTACACAATAGGAATGGAATTTCAATAAATAAGAAAGAAATAAAAAGAGTTTATTTGCGTCAAACATGACGCATACCATAAAAATAACAATAACAACATTATAATTATATTGGGAAGATATGCGTCACAAACGCGCAAAATGGCCAGAGACTAAATATTTATTTAGTCGCCTTAATCATCGTTATCTTTATTCCAGTCCGATTCATCAGTATTTGAAAGACATCCACTGTTGGACACAGGCATCCCCCAAGGGTCACCGAGTTCTTTGCAGCTCATATCCAGCAGTCTCCCGCAAATCTTCACCAGGTCATCGGTCAATCTTATGATAGGCCTTCTAATGACTTTACATGCCAATCTTTGTTTCAAAAATCTTTAGCATATTAATATAATATAACATTTCACAACTATCACACAACGTCTAGTCCCAAGCTAAGCAGAGCTTGTGTTTTAGGTACTAGACAACTGATAAACATAATTATATATATTTTTAAATACATACATATTATTGATAAATTACACCTAGACACAGAACAAATGATCGTGCTCATCACACAAACATTTGTCCTGGGTTGTAATCGAACCCACAACCTCCGGTTTAGTCAGGGCCACTAAGTACTAGACCAACAGGCCAGTCAAATAGGTATAGCATGCCTATGTATAGTCAGATATTATATGCCTATTTCTTTAGTACGCCTTGATATTTAGCTTGATCGATTTAAAATCATGTGGTATCATTGGATTAAACTTGACACCCGGAGTGACTATATGAAAATAAATAAAACAAAACGGCTACCTTCATTAATAAGTCTAGTCGTTTTTTTGTGATCAAGATCAAAATATACAGCTCAATGAGACGACTCCAAAAATATGACTTAGCAAAATGAACCGACTCTAATCACGTCACTTACAAGCACTTACAAGCAGTGTGATATTTACTCCATTTCAAGCTGTCGAGATTTTCGAAAAGAATTTGTCTTTAAAATTTATTCGATACGTGTTTTCCAGCTGACTGCTTTGAGAAGAAACACTGTGACAAATTCAAGGAGTTATTAACTTTTGGCACTACCCTTTTCTACCGATAAACTCTAAAATAATCCTTTAAACCAGCTTCATTGAAATTTATAGCTTCTGATCCATAAAACCTAGCTAAACGCTGAAAGCCGGCTTCCTCATGAAATATGGGTAAGGCATTGATTCTCGGCTTGTACGATGAAGAGCTGAAATACACGTTAAAGCTGACGTTAGTTTATCATGTACTAGTTTGTATAGGAGTAGAAGCTGAAGTGATATTAACCACCAAACCACTCTGGGCGTGCTTGGTGGATTTATCATTAACTATGCAACTATGAGTAAAATTACAAAGGCATTCTCTACAAATCAATCAAGAGTCGTAGAGAGACATATGGCAGATGCATAAAAAGGTATTTCAATGCCTTTTAGCCTTTTAATGTTCCTACTGCTGGGTCACAGGCCTCCTCTCTAGGAGAGGGAATGGGTCGTAATCCACCACGCGGGCCCAGTGCGGGTAGGTGAATATCACATGTCTTCAAATTTTTGGTTCTAGGACATGCTGGTTTCCACACAATATTTTCCCTCACCGGTTTGAGAGCAGTATTCGTGTTATTATGTCTTATTAGTATAATTTCTGATGTTTGTACACTGACAACCCTAAATCTATCTTCTTTCACTCAGTCTGTTCAACAAAGGTTGTCTGTAAGAAATTGCCCTGTGCGATAAGACCGCCCACTGTGCCCATATTTTTTAATAATTTTTGTCCTATATTTTTTGTATACAAAAAAGAATATAATAAATAAATAAATAAAGGGAAGTAGGATATTGATAACGTCTCATAGTCGGCTGTTAGAAAGAAGAGTTGAATCCAAGTGGTGGGAACATAATAAAGCTGATCATACACGATAACAAAGTAGAAAGTAAAAATGAAGAATAGTCAAGGATATCAATTGCGAGAGATCACTTAAGACATAAAACTTTTGAAGAAGAAAGAGAAAACCTTAGGTCTTCCCTTTTATAATTTTCCCAACACACAAACCAATAGAAAACACATATTACGTAAATATTTCCTTATAATTGATACTTCAGTCGATTTTATAAGGAAAAAGAGAAATACAGATTTATAAGGATAGAAGATTTTGAAGATTGTAAGATGAGGAAAAGTATGCCTATTGAAGGAGGAAGTAATAGAATCAAATTAATTTTATAAAGGATTATATTATATATACGAAAGAGGCTTCTATTTTTGTGTGTATGTTTGTAATTCTTTCACTTTCACACAGACGAACCTGTGGGCAGAAGTTAGTGTCTAATGAGATTAATACAGCAATTAGGCTAGTTTACACTTCTTTAAAATATAATATACCTAAAACGTTTATAGTTCAATCAAACCGAAAAAAATTAAAATTAAAGACCCTGAAAACTATTATATATTTTTAAATAGGTATTTAAAATAAAGACTGCCGCAAATAAGATACACCGCTGTCGGCCATTTTGGTTTTTTGATGTCAATGGTAATGAAAACAAAGATTTATGAAACATCATCCAAAAAGTGGGAAAATCATCCAATGCCAAGTTCGCGAAAAAGAGTTTGAGAAAAACATCACTCGAGACATGGATATGTGGCGTTAATTGTTTACTGTACTATAATTTTATGATATTTTGGTCAAGTTTTAAATAACAGGATATTAAAAAAATATTTACAAATGTAATTTTTACAGTCACATTTTATTATCTGAGCTAACTTGAATTAGCTATTCAGATGAATGAAAAATAAATGTCTATTTCAAATTGAAACTTAAATAAAATAGATTCTTATTTTTTAAATAAACATTTACTCAATGAAATGTGACATGAGTTAAGTAGCTACTTATTATTTTTGGTATACTTTTTAAACATTTACACACTTTCTACGTAAGACAAAATATAATTTATGTAAAAATGTGACGAAAATATAAGAATATTTTATGAAGTCTTCCGCCGCATTAGAGATCTATTCAATGCAGCGTAACTGTTTTTAAACTGTCCATTAAACTACTAATAAATTTTATAAGTTCAACAGCATAATAGCCCAATAATCTAGACGTTGCTCCCAAAAACTACAACCAGGTCACGGAAACCGCCTCTCTCACACTATTGAGCTACATCACAGAACAAAACAACATACATTACTCTTGCACCCTCGCTTGTCACTGACGTTGCCAATTCAGCTTCCGTAAGGAGGCTTCATAGTTCAACTAAAGAAAGAAGTGAATTTATTTGCTTTTATGGCATTATAAAAACTGGACATAATGGACCCGGTGCTGTTTTCAACTGCAGCCCAAGAGTACCATATGCTCAAAAACAGAGAATATACATAAAAAAAACTAAATCAACTAATGACTTCTCGCTTCTCGCGCTCTGGGTGGAGCGGGAAGGCGTGTCAGATTTTTACTGACTAGAATCTACTCCTGTTTCTTCTTTGCCTTCGTTCCAGGGCCCCGGGGTTAGCTTTTACATTATCTATGACCTCAGTAAGCCTCGGGCGTCTGTGATATGCAGACATCTCTTTGAGACTTCTCTGTCAATGACTTGAGCTCGGTCAGGGCGATTGCCGGATGACTGAACTTCGAGCTAACCACTGCCTGCCGTCCGCAAACCGATTAAATCTTATTCAAAAAATAACAGCACAAAAAATATTTATGTGCCCATTCAAAACAAATATCTGTAGGCTTATTTCGTGTGAGATTCAAACCACACAGCAAGCAAAAGCAAACGTAACACGGCAGTCGACCGCTCAACTATTCATCATCATCATTTCAGCCGAAAGACGTGCACTATTGGACATAGTCCTCCCCTAAGTGTCAGCAAAATGAACGGTCCAATGCGTCTCGCATACTTTGATTTCCCGCGACCAACCATTGCCGTAACCATACACGCAAGCACACATACCTACACCGCCTATTAAAACGATATTATCGTCAATTGAACACGTGCTTTCAAGATATAAATATATTTATTTTCAGGCACAGATACATACCTTAAAAACTAACATATATAAAGTAAATACAGAACGTAATACAAAAGTAATAACGTAAAAATACAAAAGTAATAATATATATAAAATAAACCTAAGCGCAAAGACATTGAGCTCCTTAGTAGTCCTGAGTTGAGCTATACGAATACTGACTAATGCTTGCACTGACTGGACAGGTCCACTCAGAACTGTATGGTCTTTTTTCAAAAGACCATCTCAGACTCCAATCTGCATGGTTCTTATATGTTTTGACCATTACATGTTTGCTGTGTGGACTTTAAAAGAAACTTTGACGCCTGAATTTGTTTCGGTGTTTCTTCTCAAGGTAGTCTAGCTAGGAAACTCCGGCCACATCTAATAAAAATTGTCGAAAAAAAAATTGAAGTTAAAAAGTTTTTTTAAAAACCTATTTGCAAAATAAATATCATTTATAACAATCATTGCAATTTTAAGGATACTCATACGAGTATCCTTAAAATAAGGATACACTTTAAGCATAAATTAATTTTAAATTGCAAGTTCATCGTCTTGGAAAACCGCTCTAGTCCCTATCAGTGTAATATGTTTGTACCTTTAATTGGAAATCCCAAACAGGTGTTACAAGAAGGTAGTCTAAAGGAGCGATCCTTTGATCACTTTACAGAGATGCTCATTAAATAAAATACCTCTCTAACGAATATCAAAGAACGCCTTTGTCTGATTTTAATAAGCTTATTATCAAACCCCTAGCATTAATAGACTTGACCCCGGCTTCTAAAAGAAATATAGGTAACGCAGAATATTCTAAAACGACGTCTTTATTATCAATTTAGTATTCAAGGCAGGTAAAGGATCCACTGTCTCAGGTAATAAGTTTAATTTAGAAATTTTTAGGCGTAGCAAATAAATTATTTCAGTGTGATTCGAATCTTTATATCACAAATCAATTGATAACTTATTTATTAGCTTCGTTTTATCTTAAATGTCAAGAATCATTGCGATAACATCGCTTAAATTCTAACTCCGCGTAAGTCAAAATCGAGAACTTTTCAATAAAGCTAATAAACTATTTACTAACACATTACCCGGTTTTTTTTTTTTGAAAAAACTGAGAAAGCGCTCTGTTACTATGGGAGTACAACTGCGTTCCATGGTTTTGCTGTAAATTTCTCTTCAACATTGACATATAGTATGCGGCAAATAAGTTGAACCCGGGCTATGGTTACGTGCAGCCCAACACCTCGATTGAGACTAGAAAGGTCGACCGCCATGATGATTTAACTTATATTGACGTGATTGTACTTATTGCTTTTAACATTAAATGATGTATCACCGTTGTTTCAAATCATCGTGTCAGGGGGTCTACTCTCTTTCTCCGAAAAACGAAGTTTCGTAAGAAATTTCGCGTGTTTCCTACCATGGTTCATTTCGTTCCCGAAATTTCATACGAACGAAAATAGTTTGACGTTTCAATTCTCTAAACCTACTCTAATTGGCAATGTTTCGAAAAAAAAAATGAGTTTGACACACGAATGTTTTGAAATTTTAACGTCAAATTGACGAAACCAAAAACGTTACCTTTTGATTTTCGTTTTTGTGGATTTCGTGTGATAATACATTACAATGGCCTCTAGAATGCTCTAAATAAAAGCAGCTCCACGTGAAGAACGTTTAAAGTACACAAGCAACCGATGAAGATGGATTATTCGGAATTTTAACCTCAAACCTACGAAACCAAAAGTGTTATATTTTGATCTTCGTTTGTGTGAATTTTGTAGGAAAATTGCTTAAAATGGCCTCAAAAATGCTTTAAATCAAAGCGGCTCTACGATATACAATGCCCTTCACACCGCCAGAGATAGAATCATATCGAGAAATATCATTCAAGGAAAAGTGATGAAGCAGGGTGGTCACGATCCTCAGCATTGAGGAAAACAACGCAAGGAGGAGTAATTACAGCAGGTCTACGTGAAGGACGTTTAGAGCGTACAAGGAACCGGCATCACTTACGCAACCAGCTTAACATTACGCAAATTCTTGTCTTAGTTTGTGGGAAAAGACAGACTCAGTCAGCAATTATTTGAGGAGTTGTGCCAGGAAATAATGCTTTTATTACCTCCAACGGCTTCTTCCCACCAAAGCACTAGAAAGTGGAGTGCTACTGTGATATGTTCAGGGTAGCAAAGTACTAGGCAGTGAAGTGCTACTGTTATATGTTCAGGGTAGCAAAACTCTAGGAAGTTGAGTGCTACTGTGATATATTCAGGGTAGCAAAGCGCTAGAAAGTGGACTGTCTTAAGTTGTTGTTGTTCAGTGAGATTTTAATAAAAGACTAAAATACATGTATAATGTTTATAATTTTTATTAACTTGAACCCTGTAAGATTTAGGAATTTTCATGACACTAGTAGTCGACTGGCTGGTTATGTCTATCTTCCTGGCTGGGTTCTAGGTTCACAGCTACCTCAGGCTGTGAAAAGTTTAGAAGTTGGCTTGATTGACAGGAGGTGAGAAGGTGGATGGCATTGGTTCATTGATCTGAAAATAAAACGGATTAAATACCTAATTGTCATTGAAAAATTGTAATTATATAAGAATTGATGGAATTAAAATGGATTTTAAATTCTTATACATAAAAATTTGGTAATAAAATCAATTATTATTTTTGAAAACAATATTCGGACACAACAAAGATTGTGAATAAAAGAATTCTAAGAATAGACTACCTACGACTAAATACAAATACTAGTAATATTGTAAATTTATGTTAATATTTACTAACAAATACATATTTACTTTCTTATATCCAAAACAAAGCAGCATGTGGAGGCCGAAAATGGTACGCGATATCTCGCGATTTCGACAGTTTAACTTAAAACTGTTTTTACAGAATGTGTAAAACGATCACAAAGTATGTATCATAATGTATTAACACAACACTTGAGTAATAAACTCGGAATAAAAATCTTTTGAAAAAATCAAACAAAACATCCTAAGTTGACGAGTGCTGCCAACTCTATAAAACATTTTTTGCAAAATCTACATTTAAAAAATGCCAAAAATATGCTAAAATTTCTAGAAAATGTAAAAATAAAACAACGACGCGCATTTATTAAAAAAATCCTAACAATAATGGCAAGGAAGCCCTGAAAGAACTAATTTTGTGACACAAATAAAATATGAAGACCTTCGTTTGTATCCTCTTCATTAGATACAACCGAAGCAGAAGACCGACCGGCTCTGAAGCCACTCCTTTAAATCGGATATCAATTCCCAGTCCTAAATTGTGATATTTTTATGGCATTGTCAATTAATTAACTCTATTAGTTCTATTTCTATCTCTTTTTCAA
The DNA here is from genome assembly GCA_958295575.1 of Leucania comma. Lineage (NCBI taxonomy): Eukaryota > Metazoa > Arthropoda > Insecta > Lepidoptera > Noctuidae > Leucania > Leucania comma. The sequence goes on along the minus strand of OY282470.1, from coordinate 18,972,324 downwards.
CGCACGTAGCCACATACGAATCAAACAAAACAAAATTGCCTTCGATGACAACGCCGACTTATACAATAAACCATTATGTAGTTCAGTTCAAGCGGGATTCCCCTGATCACTAGTTCACTACGTTCGTGTTCAGAAACATCACCGCGTTATTCAGGTTTATTTTTGTTTTTGGAAATTCAAGTATCAATATCTTCCCGAATAAAATGCTAAAAAATATGCTAAACTGTGCCCATTCCCTCTCCTAAAGAGGAGTCCTGAGTCCAAGCAGTGGATACATTATAAGGCTGATGCTATCCAATGCAATGCAATACTAAACTGAATTTATGCATGCCATAATTGCTAAATTTAGCCATAATAATGCTAAATTGGTAACACTGAAGTTAACAGTTTTGACAAGTTACAAGATTGTTTTTCTTCGTCCCATTTGGGCAGGCTAAGGTCTTAAACCTCACAACCTCGCCGCCAATAATAAGTACTTTTTTGAGTTCAATTTATATTCTATGTAAAAATATTACAAGAAATATTTAATAAATGATATATTAAAATACAAATCAATATACAAAATGTGTATTGCAATTGAAAAGTAGGTAAAAAAAGCACTGGCAACATGATATATTTTTCAAAAAGTCAAACTAAAAATCAAGTTGAAGTTGACATTTGTTATAATTGACACATTACGTGTGATTATACGGATATTTTTAATTGTCATTTGTTAGTACCGATGATTGACAAGAAATGGTGCTCTTTAAATAAGTCGGTTAGCAAAGGTCGTAAAAAAGGATGTTTTATAATGTCGTGATGAATTTCATCAAAAATCAGTATTTAGCAATACATTTAAATTTTATTTATAAATATTACTAGTAATATTTAATAAACCACATAGTAAATGCAAAATTTTAAAATAAAGCCAGATTCAAAATTAGTTTAAAAACCGTAATTTATATTAAATGACATATAAAAAGACCCACACCATATTGTTCATTCCATTCAATCACGAAGATTGTCTGTGGATCCGAACTTCATGTGCGTGTCCGAACATGAAACAGAGTAGGTTCACTGACGAAACTTCGTTTGAATTTCGTTCGTTTACGAAAGTTTCGTTTCGGAGAAAGAGAGTAGACCCCCAGATTCGTCAAACGCTGTGTTATTTGATTTCTTATCGAATGACATACATAACTTATTTGACAAATAATGACTTACGCTGTATTAAAACTTAAGCGACGATAACTCATTTCAGTTGAATTGAGAAAATAAGAAATCTTCACGCACGTAACAAGACAGGAAACCACATACCACCCATCCAATTACGAGCCCGATCGGCAGTAGCTTAACCACAGTTCACTGAACAAATCCACGATTAAACTCGTTCTCTCAGGAATATCTCGATTCAGTTACAGATTGTTTAATTCAGAAGTATTGTTCCCAAAGCTTTTAAGTGATTGGACATCGAAAAACAAATGAGTGAAAACCTGTTTTTATTTGTCAGACTGGAGCCAAAATTTTGAGTAAATACAAGTAAAGTGAATGTTTGTATAATTTGCCTTTTACCTAAATTGAGCATGGGAAAGTTCAGTTGGCTCGTCTTCGAATATTTATCAAAGCACCCTATTAACATTGTAAACTACACAACTATGAACTTCTCCGAAATTAGCAAGTCGGTTGAATTATTACATTTTACGATCTAAAGCAATAACTTTGCTAGGATCAAATTTTCAGTAACGGCGCTATTTTAGGAGTTAGTTAATGATACTTTAATAGTTCAGTTACCAAATTCTAAACACTATGAATAATAAACGTTACTTAATAGATCGACAGCATCTATTATGAGTACAATATCTACCTAAACTTGTGACAAAATTGACGAGGATAGTACTGAAGAAATATTCCCTCATATAATATTGTCACCACTGCGGACAAGTATGATAATAACAAGGTAGGTACTAAGGGTTTCGGATACAAAGGTTAGCAAGGCGTAAAATAGAAACTTAATATGTTACCGGGATGTTTATACCACGCAAGGTATGGATCAGAGGTTATTTATGTGTTATGGGAGATAATGGCTGTTTTGTTCACTTCTTATAAAATGTATGTAGACCCTTGGGTCGTGATCCGGATGATCGTTTTTTGATTTTGTGAATGTTTACCTAATTATAAGTGTGAGCGTAATCAACCTTATAATGTTCCTACTTCTAGGACTCAGGTATACCCGCTAAGAATAGAATTGGGCCATAATCGTCCACGTAAGCCCACTGCGTATTAGTGGTCACATAAGCATAAAGTAAAAGCCTATTATAATTTAGGTGTTTTCAAAGCCAAAGTAAAAAGGCTTTTAATAAATTGGTGCGCTTCACCATCAATAATTGAATCACTGCTTACCATCAGATCGGATCGCAAATCAAACACTAGTTTATATAAATAAATAAAAACTTTATGAAATTCCCACTGCTGAGATTCAGGCTTCCTCATTAGGTAGAACGTAATAGGCCGTAATCCACAATGTGGGCCCAGTAATGTCACATTATGTCTTCGACATTATGCTCTAGGACATGCCGGTTTCCTAAATGATGTTTTCAATCACCGTTTTGAGAACAGTGATGATGAAATAAATTAGTACTATGGGTTTGAACCCACGATTGTACACTTTAAGTCGGGGCTGTCATCACTGGGCCAACACTGTTTATGTTTTCACGACCTTGTACTTAATATTGATACTTCTATACTAATATTATAAAGAGAAAAGATTTTCATTATTGTCTGTGATGAATAAACTCAAGAAATACAATACTGAACATGTGGAATATTTCCTATTTTCACGCGTGCGAAGCCACTGGTTTTGCCAGCGGCTTCGCAGTTATTTAAATTTCAAAATTTATTTACATTTAGATTTTTTCATTATTACAATCAACACTAAAATTCACACTAAGATACTCTGTGCCGCAAGGTTCCTTCTTAGGTCCATCAGTTAAATTAAAGTTAATATTGTCTGAACGTTCTCCATGGTTCGAATTGGAGCCAAGAAAGTCGACAGTTACTCTCTTATAAGAGGTTTTTTTTTAATATTTCCGCTATAATGTTACAACCATATCATCAAAGTCAATTCCTCAAGAGAGCTGTAAAAATACTGCTCATCCTCCCGAATAAAAAAAAATCTATTTTTATACGCCTATGGTATAAAATTCTCGCTCTCACATTTCTCCTGTCTTGTAAAATAATGGATAATTCTCTTGATGCGACAGCCCTACTGGCTTTTGTGAAATGAAATTATAAAGGAGTAGTAAAAAGCGAGATAAAACAGAGAGATAACTTCTTTCAGGTGACGCTGAGTTTTATTGTGAATAAGATAAAAATATATTATTATGTCGAGGAAAACAATTGGATTAAATTGTTGCTGCTTAGCAATACGAAACACGCTGTTTGAGATTGAAAAATGAGTCGAAAATTTAGTTCTGGAATTTTATTCTAATTAGTAGTTAACTCTGCATTCGATCAATTGAAAATTAACCCAAGGGAATATACTCCAGGAACAAAAAATGTCAAATGTTATTCCATGGCGTACGGGTATTCTATAATTTGGTTCCAAACACCATTCAAATTCGTTCGCCATGTGTATGTATGTATTTTTCTTCTTGTAACTCTATACACTTCTCCCAGCGATGCCCGCTCTTCTTTAAACCATTCAAAAGTACTCGGAGTTTTTCTATGCAAAATAATTGTTCATGAGGGCGATTCGATCTCATGTGACGAACATTTTTATCCTCCGAACGCCATTATTAGATAAGTTAGCAAAAAGAAGTCGCTAGATCTGGTGAGTAAGAGTCTAATCCATTCCAGGTTGCCTGTGCCCTGGGACGAAGGCAATGAAAGGAGCAGGGTAGGTTTTTAGTCAGTAAGAGTCTGATACTATGTCCCGCCCCACCATCGAAGGCGGGATTTGTCATTTGATGATTTTACCTACCATAAAAAAAAGGTTGCCTGTAAGAGATCGCGGAATGCGATAAGGCCACCCATTCTATGTGCTTTAGTTAAATAGTTTTCCTTTGTTTGTTATTATATATATATACAATAAAGTATATAATAAATAAATAAATAAGAAGGACAGTCAAGCAGTTCATTCGTAGATTTAACCGCCGCAACGGTTAGGTGTGAGACGGCGCGTTGTCTTGGTGAAAAAGGGTATTTGTCTGCATATCACGTCTCACTCAAATAACTGTCAAATAATAACTTCACGTCCAAAATGAGTGAAACTTTGGTGAGTAACTATCAAAAGATGCACAACTACATACACTAGCTTTTATTGACCAGTGCTGCTATCTTCCCAATGAGGTCGGAAACTTTAAGACCACCCACATATATATAGTCATCATCATCAGCCTTTTAATATTCTCACTGCTGAGACACAGGCTTCCTCTCTAAGAGAGGGAATGAGACGTAATCCATCACGCGGGCCCAGTGCAGCTTGGTGAATGTCACACGTCTTCGAATTTTTGGTTCTAAGACATGCCGGTTTCCTCACGATATTTTTATTCACCGTTTTGAGAGCAGTGGTGATGAAATAAATTACACAAAGTAATGTGCCTAGCTGGGTTTGAACCCCCGACCTACAACTCGTAAGTCGGGGCCGTTACCACTCGGCCACCACTGCTCTCCACAGTAAGGTAATAAGACTAAATCAGTTTATTCACCAAAAGATTTTTTAGACATGAATACCTACGTTGTGGTAGTTATGAACTTTCTTTTATAGAGTGCGAATTACTTGTCATTAACCAAACACAAAGCAAATCAACTCCAGATAGTTGCAGCACTGTGGAGGATGTCCATCATTTATTGGTTGAAGGCATCAAAACTCGAGTTGCTAGAGAGCCGCTGATGGAACTTTCAAAATTAAATTGATGGATATTCGGGTAGCTTTTAAACTGTCAAGCCCCAAGAGGAGACCGGTGTCCGCACACCTATTGTCTTTCTATTGTGTCTCTAATTACGGTATTCAAAAGGTATCATAACTATGTGATAGATTATGTTTTTATGTTCTTATTTAGACCAAAAGACTCAAAATTTATATTAAAAAAAAATGTAGACGGAAAAACTCAATATAGAAAAGTCTGACCTAGAAATCGAACTTAGAACCTGAGCAGGGCGGAGCATCAGCCTTATAATATTCCCACTGCTGGAACTCAGGCCTCCTCTATAGGAGAGGGAATGGGCCGTAATCCATCACGCGAGCCCAGTGTAGGTTGGTGGATGTCACATGTCTTCGAATTTTTGGTTCTAAGACATGCTGGTTTCCTCGATATGTTTTACTTAGAACCTGGCATTCAGAAATACCATTAAAACAACAAGACAGTCTCTCCAATTAATTGAAATCTTTATAAAATGATTTTTTATTCAAAGTAAATGATAATTTGTAAATATTTTTAGAGTCCCTCATGTAGAGCGGACTCAATATAGTAACTTCACCTTGTCCATACAATAGTACATTTAAGACTATTTATTTTGTCCAAGCGATCTCTGTCCATTACAGATTACGTGGGAGAAATCACAAAATGCAATAAGGCATGTCCTATTGTGGTTATTATTTAGCCATTTACCACCCTTAGAGTCCGATGACACATAGTCATATGATTTCGCAAACAAATTGCTTGTTTTCAGCAATATTAATAATAAAGTGATCATACATAACATCATACAATAACATTTTTAATTAATAATATTTTTTTTTAATGGTTCAATGTTAATAGTTTTTCATCAATGTCACTTCTATCTAACATCATCTCAATATTTCTAACGCCCTTTCCAAACTCTACCACTAATAAATATTTAGCGTCTATCTTTGAATGGCAAAGCAATTTATAATAATAACTAGCGCAAAGTCTCATCATTACCAATGACATTCTCCAAATTAATTGCTCTGTATTTTCAAATTTGGGACATCACTATCTAAACGGAACGGGTCTAACATAGTAAACGAAGCTTCCAAAAAAAAAGGTTTCAAGAAAATATCTAGAAAAATTTCCCTATTATATATTCCTATTCCTAATTTCACATGTTATAAGTGCATAAACTTACTGCAAGCTTTGCACGAAACCTAAATAAAATTAAAAGTCGAAATTTGATTTAAAACTGGCAGTATTCGTACCTACTATTTCTACTCAAATTTTAATCGTTTCGAAACTAAAATATCGATTATTAAATAATCAATAGAATCTATTCACACTAGTTTACGTCGATACTCATAAGAGTATGTTTCTAAAAGACAAAAATATAAAATTTAATAAAGTAAATTTTCACGGATACTACTAAAATTCTAATCATATTAGCATCGTAGTTCAACGAAGCCTCGACTCTCCACGACAAACTAAAGTAGACAATATTTCTCAGGAAAAAACCGCTAGATTTAAAATTGAACTAGTTTCTACATGTATATTTGCGTGTAATTAAAACACCATTTTATGTACATGCCAATTTAATACGGCTGACAAGTTATTCAGAATTTTTAGCTTCAGTTCTGATCGAGTAATTGCGCGTTCAACCGCACCGAAAACCTTGAAAGGATCCTAATTTCATGAAAATTATAAATAGAAACTGTGAGGTGGCCATATTGTAAAAATTCAAAATTATTCTAGATTTAATTAAGATCAGATCTAAGTGAGGTTAATTATGGTAAAGAAAATAATTATATTTGAAGAAGATTATTTTACTCTAGTCTCGGACTTCATTATCTCATTTTAGATTTTGACTGATTGCATTCATTATTTCCAGGAAATATCATCTTCAGTGGGCAGATGATATGTCCTAAAAATAACTGGGGTCTCTTTGAATCAAAGAGAAAGGACGCTTTAGTCCCTCACGCTTAGGTTAGCCATCAGATAAGCCGGCAGTAACAAAAGGAGAATTTAATTTATTCTAAAATTAGTTTTACCCAAATTAGCGCTAACTAAGCCGAGTATTCAGCTTATACACAATTAACGTACCTTCCACCACAGAAATTAATTACGGAAATCCAGCCAGTCTTTAATTAATTTGCATTCGAAACCAGAATTCATGGGGAACCACACCACACTAACCAACGCGGCACATTATAAAACAAAACACGTATTAAAGTTTCACATTTTAGCACTGAAGTTTTAAAATACGCTTACGTAAATTACGCGGTTGATTCATTCGGTATTCAGGGATACGAGATACACGTGTAACCGTGACGGGACCGCGCGGGCGACTGACACTCTCGGATGTTTCTCTGAGAATCAACGCGGCAAAACTGCGCAGAGACGCCACCAAGGGGTGTTTTATGGTGTTCTAAAATCGGTCAGTCGGTATACTGATGAATATCGTACTAATTAATACCAATTTTCGCTAATTTCATGTAGAAGTCTTGTGGAAAATTAAGGGTTTACAAGATGTATTTATAAGATTTCGTAATGGAACTTTTGTTATTGAAAAGAAACTACTAGACTGAAACGAAAATGTTTTGCACTACTGAGAAAGTTCGTATGTAACGTTCGCGTTTGTTTTGTTATCTGTCTTGTAAGTTTGAATAAACGTTTACTCTCTCCGCGAAGATGTTGGAAAAAAAAATAGATTTCAATGGTTTTTTATCTTGAAAATTGCTTACGCCGTGGTTGTCACAGCAAATTCTTATGTAAGATTAATGTATTTAGCTGAACCAAAAAAACGTACGGCGATGCGCCACCGAAATTTGGTGAATATTCCATATATTATGTAATCCCCAAAATGTCTTTGAACACGTTTATTGTCCGTATAGCTATGAAGTAGAATTTGTTATAGGAGTCCGTGTTTTCTAGTACTAATGGCGGGTTTCTGAATTGAGTATTTTGGGTTAAGTACAACTCAAACCATACTTAAATGCCAAATTTTGACAGGTTTGCAGGTTAAAGTAGAGTTTGAGTAATTCTCAACTTCAAATGCTTAAATCAGAAATCGGGGGTTAGAACTTAATAACCGAAGAAAAATCAACAAAGGCATACCCGGCCCTGACACGATAGGCTACGAAGGAACGGGGTAGGTTTTTAGTCAGTAAGAGTCTGACACTACTTCCCGCTCCGCCCAAGGGCGGGATTTATCATTGGATGATTTTACATACCATAAAAAAACCTATTCTTGTAGATAGGTTGCTTCTAGGCAAATGTGCTCCACCGTTGACTATATCATCGCATACCACCAGGTGGGATACTGGTCAAAGCGAGGCGGTCACCGATAAAAGAAAAAAAAAAGTTAGCAATACAAAACCATAGATAAAAGATCGTGTAGAAGCGACGTAGACTCTGTAATCTATTCGTAACTTTTTCGGTATATATATATAACTTTGACTTTTTGCAACATACAGCTCACTGTGCTTTAGCATAACTTAACATTTTTTTTTTATAAATAGGCTAGCTTCTATTAGTGGCTTCGCCCGCGCGACAGTAGTTTTTTCGGTACAAATTCTGGACCCCCATTACATTTCTTTAGGGGGTGAATTTTTATAAATTCTCTCTTAATGATTACCTATAATGTAAAAAGAAACCTTTTACAAAAATTCGCGGGGCCTAGTCCTAATACTTTTGGCTGTGAATTGATATTTTTTTATTTTATTTTATTATATGCATAGATTTTTTTTTTACTTTTTGTGAGTAATAAGTTTAATAAATATTTAGTTACAGTTAGTATAGAATACAGTCCAGTTTTTGTGTCATTAAAATGCGGATTTTTTTCGTGGTTTTTGGCAGCAAAAGTATCGAGTCAGCCTGCTGGGCAAGCTTCGCTGAAGTAGTCAATACTATAATAAAATTCTCAGTTCTATTTTACCGAGATCGAGCCTGTTTCAATTATTATATTTATTGTTCAGTCGTGAAGACAGTTATGAAACAACACTAAAATAATTATATCTATGATAATTATAATATTTTTAGATAATATAAAAATCAATTTGCGAATAATTAAACTTGACACCGATCTTCAAAAAAACCCTGCCATAAATCCCAGAATGTATATTACGATAATATTTTTTTTTTTTGGGATTTCATCAAATAATTTCTCCTGTTATAGTCGCAGTGGTTGGGAATGTTAGAATTTTGCTGATTGGTATTCTTTTAGTTACTTTTTGCGTTCCAGGGCTTCGGTTACTTTTACGAACAATCCCACAGCATTATAAGTAATAAATCTCATAGATTATGGTACTGGTAGTACTTTTAGCGACTACTTCTTTTAATGTCCATTGAATACTGATTCATTTCTTTCCAACCAGTATCTAACTACTTGGACTATAGCTGCCTAGCTAGCTTAATATGGATCGAGTTTCGTTTAAATTCTAGAATGAGCAGATGATTGCTCATGACAAACTCCAAAATCCAGATTTTCATATCACTATTTGGTTCAACTATTATTTATTTATTTACTTAACGATTAATGTACACATATTAAATATAGACAAGAAGAAGCAAATAGAAAAATAAATACCAAGGCGATGGTTATTTGTAAATAAATGTATTTCAGCTGCGAAAGGAAAAATGGAAAAATAGAATGTCGATGAAAAATAGCTTAGATAAAACCGTTTATTTTAAAACAGAATATACATAATTACAGCATATAACATATTAAAGACACATGTTAAAAGTAATGCGTTCAAAATTGGTTACTAAATTGCCTTCAGCTTATTTTTTAATTCTACGTAAATCTGATTGCCTCACTAGAATATTTGTGTTGGGCACGCCATAATAAGTCCCCTCTTTGAGGATTGGCTGGAGAGGCATCACTAAGTCCTTACCTCCTGCATGACGCTGGTGGTGTATAAGGATGTGCATTATTCAAGTTACATATTGTAAATCTTTCTTATGTATAAAAATGAATAGCTGTTAGTTAGTCTCGCTAAAACTCGAGATTGGCTCGACCGATTTAGCTAATTTTAGTTTTGAAATATTCGTAATAGCCTAATCTAACCTTCCATGGAAAGGTTTAAGCGGTGAGAAAATATCGAAGAATTTACGAAAAAATATCCCTTATTACATTATTCATAGACTTTTGGCGGCACGAAGTTTGCTGGATCAGCTAATACTATCGTAATTATAAAAGTACATAAATAGTACGTGGCAATAAATTGAACAATTTTTTTTTTCGTGCTGTTGTTGCTTCACTTCGTTTGGAACTCGAAAATCGGTTAGTGCGCATTTAAGGTCAACTGCCACGATGGTTCAACTTGTGTAACGAGGGTTATAATCTATTTTCGGGTCTGATTCGAAGAGGGGGCAGCGCGTAGTCGAAGAGGTTGGATCAACTTATTTGCCGCGTACTACCTCATTGATAACATAAACAGACTTAACTTTTATAACGTATGTTTTCAGATTCAAATACCCTCTTTTTGAGTTACGTCTCTTTATGAATAAGCATTCGATTCATACATACCGCTACTATTTCTAAATTCCGCTTTCAATTCATTAATAGTCTCAAGTAATCACGAATTTGTGTCTGCAAAATTTAGCCCCAGTCTTTGTTCAAACTAAATAATTCATTGTATTTCAAATTTAGTGACTAAAGTTCCGTCAGAATAGCAAACAACGAACTGTACTTACCGACTCACATGTGTTTTGTTTAATTAAAACTATTTGTTCAGATTCTATTCATCTCAAAGTCTGCAAAGTTAAAGTTTAACTTTTCAGAGTTTTAACATGTGTGTCGCATTAGTAAGTTTTAAAATGAATTAAATAATTTATAAAATGCTGATTTTTATTAAAAAAAAAAAACAAATATATCATTTGACTGAAAAAATAATTTGAATGGCAACAATTGTTAGGAAAGAATAGAAGAACATAATAATAACATGGGAATAGTTCAAGATGAAGAAAAAGAAACGATAGCTAGTGATGTACAATATTATATTACGCGTTGAATCAAAAACAACTGAAATAAATTATAAATAAAAAAACTTTTTTAAAAACAAGCTTTCAATTAAATGGGCTAAAAAGAAGGAAATAAACTTTTCCTTCATAACTTTTACTATCAATTTATAACGGCATTACACAATTTATATGATACAAAAGCTTGTCGCGAGATTTTTAAAATATTGAAACCAACAGATGAAGTTAATTAACTTATTTAATTAATAAAGTTATTTTACTGTGTATTTACACAGTTAAATCTCGCGACAAGCTTTTATATCATATAAATTGTGTAATGCCGTTATAAATTGATAGTAAAAGTTATGAAGGAAAAGTTTATTTCCTTCTTTTTAGCCCATTTAATTGAAAGCTTGTTTTTAAAAAAGTTTTTTTATTTATAATTTATTTTTTACTTTTTAGTTATACCTTATTTAAATCACATTTGTATTCTCAGCAAATCCTTTCATTTGTTACCTTATAGGAAAGCATAAAAACTTAGTCTGCTATCTTTAGAAGTCGGCCAGGTTTCTTTTTATTTTATTTTTTTATGGTAGGTAAAACCATCCAATGACATCCCCTGCCCTTGGGCTTGGTTTGGTCTGTTATCGGACGGACGGACAGCGAGCTACCCATTGCCCGCAGTCCGCAAGCCTGCGCCTACGGTGGCAGGAAATCGGGATCGGAAATACGGCGGCGGCTGCGGCATGAGCGCCGTTTCCTAATGCAGTCGGCCTCCTCCTTTGCTAGCATTACTGCTTCGAAGAAGGAGGCGACCACCTGAGAAGTCTACCAGGTTGGATTTATAAAACAAAAATGTTGATGATGGATCGTAAGACTAACAAACAACCTAACTCACATGAAATAGCCAATTGCGAAGTTGTCCAGAGTTTATCTACCTGGGATCTACAATCACAAATACTGGGAAATGCGGAGAAGATTCAAGCACCGTAAAAAGATTGACGTTCTTAAAATGTGTCTACTGAGGATAAAACAGACTGCTCAACGCACTATCGTTTCCATTCTTAAGAGCTTTGCATCAAAACAAAAACTTTCGTCGATTGTGCAACAGCGAATTTTTAAGATGTTTGGATACATCATACGTTATGAAAGCTCTTTGGAACGTTTAGTGGTACAGGGAAGAGTAGAGGGCCTACGTCTCGCGGCCAATCGCCTACCAGATGTACAGAACTCACTAAATAATCTTCGAAGTGTTCCCTCACTGAATGTACACGAACTGCCATGAATAGAGAGAGATGGAGAAATGTGACCACTACCACTCCACCAAGAGTATGACTGAGAAAAAGGAGAATATTGGATTTAGAGTAATGTCACTTTATTTTTCAAGTTACTCTCTGCAAGCCCTTTCAATTGGTACCTATTTTGAAGGAGTGTATTAAAACTAACCAGCTATTTACTTATGTAAATTTGCGCGAGTCCCAGTCGCTTATGACCGGTTAGAACTTATTTTATTCGATCCGAAACTCGATGGGATTGTGTCCTTTTATTGCGGAACTTCTACGGCCACCTTCCAGCTCCATCATCAGATCCCGACTGCCAATATGGCAGTCTAAATCAAAGTACAAATCAAAGTACTTGTCATTACAAATCTAACGAAACCAAAGACGAGAGGGTTGTGTCGTTTCATTGCGGAGTTCTTGTAGCCACCTTCCAGCTCCATCATCAGACCCTAGTTACCATATGGGATCCAAGCACTCGTCAATGAAAATCAAACGAGCCCAAATTCGACGGGGTTGTGTCGTTTAACTGCGGAGTTCCAATGACCACGATCCAGCTCCATCATCATACCCTGGTTACCATATAAGATCCAAGTACTCGTCATTAAAAATCAAATGAGCCTAAAGTCGATAGGGTTATATCGTTTAATTGCGGAGTTCTTATGGTAACCTTCTAGTTCCATCATCAGACCCTGGTTACCATATAGGATCCAAGTAGTCATCAATACAAATCAAATGAGCCCGAACTCGATGCGATTGTGTCGATTTCTTACGAAGTTCCTATGGTAACCTTCCAGCTCCATCATCAGAACCTGGTTATCATATGGCATGCCAGCACTCGTCAATACAAATCAAACGAGCCCTAATTCGCATGGGGTTGTATCGTTTAACTGCGGAATTCATATGACCACCTTCCGACTCCATCATCAGACCCTGGCTACCATACATGATCAAAGTACTCGTCATTACAAATCAAATGAGCCCAAATTCGATGGGGTTGTATCGTTTAACTGCGGAATTCATATCACCACCTTCCGACTCCATCATCAGACCCTGGCTACCATACATGATCAAAGTACTCGTCAATACTAATCAAACAAGCTCAAACTCGGTGGGGTCGTATCGTCTAACTGCGGAGTTCCTATGACCACCTTCCGGCTCCATCATCAGACCCTGGCTACCATATAGGATGAAAGTACTCGTTAATACAAACTAAACGAGCCCAAATTCGATGGGGTTGTATCGTTAAAATGTGGAATTCCTATGACCACCTTCCGACTCCATCATCAGACCCTGGCTACCATACATGATCAAAGTACTCGTCAATACTAATCAAACGAGCTCAAACTCGGTGGGGTCGCATCGTTTAACTGCGGAGTTCCTATGACTACCTTCCGGCTCCATCATCAGACCCTGGCTACCATATAGGATGAAAGTACTCGTCAATACAAACTAAACGAGTCCAAATTCGATGGGGTTTTGTCGTTTAACTGCGGAGTTCCTATGATCACCTTCCGGCTCATCATCAGACCCTGGCTATCATACAGTATCAAAGTACTCGTCAATACTAATCAAGCGAGTCCAAACTCGATGGGGTTGTATTGTTTTATTGCTGAGTTCCTATGGCTACCTTCTAGCTCCATCATCAGATCAGCTCCATGTCATCATAATGTTGCATTGTCACCCGATTTACACATGCATGTAAAATTTCAGCTCAATCGGTTGAAGGTATCTGCTTCAAAATTGAGTTGCAAGATTTGAGCCTAACATACATAGTTACATACAGTGCAAGCTAATAGAAAGCTTGTAAAAATAACATAATTTATTATTTCTCTTCATCTTTTTATTGCGCAAATCATCGAACTATTATTCCTTGCTTTCACAATCCTGAATTTCAATAGATTTTTTGTCATTTGATCCATTTTTAACCGATTAAAAAAAAAATAAGTGGTTTTGAACTCGATTGTACTGTGTAAGTATATTAATAGGGCTTTTAAACTATTTTTTCTTAAGTTAGTATCTGATGGTCTTTTAAGCCGTGTACGCACGTACGAATACGAACATCAAACATTCAATGAACATTTGGTTCGTTCGTATGGACTGCATATTCGAACACGAACGCGAACATAGTTCGAATCGAGTTCGCGAACAACAGTCGTGAACACTATCTCAAAAGCCATGGCATTCATTGTGAAGTAGCGGAAAGCTTTTTGGTGTTCACAGTGATTCACGAATAACACCGTCTATACAGAACATACTAATGGGATCGCCGCAAACATGTTTGACGAACAGATGTTCGATGTTCGTTAGTGTTACGCACGTGCTAACCCAGTTAAAACGTATTAACGCAACAATTTTGTTTGCACGTGCGTACACGGCTTTAGTATCTCACCGGTGTGAACCGAGGTTAAATCTTAATTATCACTTTAAGATGGTAAATGGCTTTGTACAGCATTGAAATTATAATTAAAGTCCAGTTTAAATAAATTTCTATCTATACAGCAAGTATTCAAGATGACAGCTAATTGTGTGCATTTTAATAGATTGTACACAATAAAACCATTGAATATTTATATTAGAATAACAGCTGTTGTTTATGTTACTTCAGAAATTATTGGGTCTATAGTGGCTCTATTCATTACCAAAACTCTTTCGTTATTCTTATTATACTTGTTGCTTCAAAACTCAGTCCGATTTGAAAAATGTTTGCTTTATTTGTTACAACGGTAACAACACTTTCATTAAAATCTAGTTCTGATGATATGAACCATACATAATTAAGGGAACTCCTCAAATATTAGAGACACATGTATTATACAGCGCTAAATTTTGGTCGTTTTAATCCCACAGAGGGTCGATTCGGTACATGAAACCCTATCGATTTGTACACATAAAAATGAAAAATAAAGTACTTTTTTTAAATTCGAATTAATTTACGCATGTTCAAAATTGATTTCTTTAAGTAAACGTCAGCTGATCGAGGCCAATGAACTGTAGGTAGTTAGTACGCAACGACCGACAACTCCCTACAAGGTCATTGACTCGTTTACATAAATAAATTAATTTCGTACATGCGTATGTACTAAGTATTATTTTTTTTTCTAAAATTCGAATTAATAATTTTAGAAAAAAAGTACTTTACTTTTTAATTTTATCTTTATAAATCAATATTGTTTCATGTGCCAAATCGATCCGCCACGGGATTAAAATGAAAAAAAAAATTAACGGTGTAAATTGTAATTTTGGTAATTTCTTCGAGAACTGAAGCGACGACATTCGGAAAGTTTTAATGAAGTAGAATTGATGAAGAAAACCAGAGATAGCTAAATTTCACACACTCATACATTTATTTAAGATAGACTTAGTTAAGAATTCTTAATTATCGTAATTGAAATAACGAAGAAACAAAACTGGAAATACCGACTCCCGAAATTAAAATTATTTTGCACAGCAAAATAATCGATTGAATTTTTGTTTATTATTTTTTTTACTAATATTTTTTTACTTGTTTTGATTTTTGTTTTGTTTTCTTTACAAAAAAATAATTCGAAAACATGTGACATTCACCAACCCGCACTGGGCCCGCGTGGTGGATTACGGCCCATTTCCTCTCTTAGAGAGGAGGCCTGTGTCCCAGCAGTGGGAACATTAAAAAGGCTGATGATGATGATGATTTCTTTACAACCAGATTGTTGTAAAGTTTTTGTCACAACTTGTTTATTGATGGCAATTTAAAATCTTTGCTTTATTCAAAGTGATTTGTGATTTTTTACAGCACACTCAGCAGAGCAGAGAAGTGCGCAACAAAACGAATACATTTGCCCCAGTTTAAAAGTTCTGGGAACTAGCCCAGACTAATTTGCGAGGCTCGTATCCTGGCAAATGGACTATATCGCTATGTGTCAGTTTTCAAAGCTTTGTTGTTCGACACTTGAGTGCTTTGCGTTCAAGTTTCACGTATTCTAAAGCTGGGAGTAGACTGATGTACAATATCAGCCAGTATGCGGAATTGTTCGAAAGACACTGTACGATAACCCAAAAAGAAACTGAAGGAATACTGCTGGTCAACACTTCAGGGTTTCCCAAATCAAAAAAGAAATACCTGTAAGTGAAGTTTTTTTTTTGCTGGTGGGTAAAATCATCCAATGACATCTTCCGCCCTTGGGAGGAGCGGGAGATAATATTAGACTCTTACTGACTAAAACCCACCCCGTTCCTTCGTGGCCTTAGATACCAGGGCCGGGCTTTCCTTTCGGAAGCAAACCCTTGGCCCCAGTAGGCATCGACCCTGCCTGCCTGCAGCTTGCAGGCTGGGTCTCTACGGTTTGCTGACAAATCCTTGAGGCGCGCGGGAACAGTGCGCGCCGTTGACAACTTGGGCTTGATCCGGATGGTTACCGGACGGTCGGACAGCGAGCTACCCATAGCTCGCCGTCCGCAAGCCCGCACCTACGTTGGCTGAAAATCAGGATCGGAATCAGAATCCCCGCGGCGGCTGGGCCTTGAGGGCCGTTGTCTCTCGCGTGCGGCCTCCTCCTTTGCTAGCATTACTGCTTAGCAGAAGGAGGCGACCGCCTGCCACTCCTCCTCGTAGAGTCAAACTTGCACTTGTGATAATACTGTTAATAATTAAAATTATTTTACTAGCTTCTGCTAATGGCTGTACCCACATGAAATTATAAAATATGTATAGTCTAAATCATTCAGTAATAAATTAACATTGCATTAGGGAAAGAATTTATTAATGTACCTACTATAAAAGAGTTTGTGGGATGGGAGAATTCTTTCTACCATCCCACAAACTCTCTTCGTATGATTATAATATTGAAAACTTATAATTTCATCTTTTGCCTTTTACTGTTTCACTAATATCTAAACAGTAAATGCAGTTTAAAGTAACACCGTCGATTAAACTTACTAAAAGTATAATTACTAATACAGCAGGTTTTTTTGAGACGACTGCTGTTTGCGTAAAAAGTAATTATGGAATAATTTCTACTGAAATGCTCACTGTGGTGGCCATCCCGGGCGTCCTGGTAAGCGCATCATACTAAAAGAGACTCATTCCGTGATTGGTCTGAACCTACTGCAATGTTGCCACGCTTAGCAACCAATTAAGTTGCGAGTTAGAATCATTATTTATTTATCTGACTTTCTGCTAAACGTTTACGTGACGTTTTATTGCCTAAAACTTACAATGTTCTTTCAGTTGGCCTTTGTGTAGACTACGGTAGCAAGTCATTTTTAGTAAACAATATACGCTTCTATAACAAGCTGCCAAAAGCAGTAACTGAACTAAGTGAGGGAAAGTTCAAAACTCATATTAAGCGTGTCCTAACCAAAAAAGCATATTATAAGGTTAAGGACTATGTCGAAGATACGCTTGTTTGGCAATGACTGCTTCTGCACATGTGGCCCCCTGATAACTCATTCATATTGTGTCTATTAACTGCTCCATCTTTGTTTCAATACATACATTGTTTTTTATTTTATTTTATTTTTGACACATTGCTTTTGCAATATTATTTAGACCTTAACTGTCACAAATTCATTAGTAATTTATTTTATTAGCATCTCATAGTGTAATTGGTGATAGTTGTAATTTTTTTTCCTGTTTTGTTTTCGTTTCTTTATAAAGCTTTTCTTTACAATGTGAATGTGAGAACACTGTAGACTTCGAATTCCTATTACGAGTCACTTTATCTTTATTATTATGATTATTTTTATTGTGCTTTTGGGCACAATATTGACTGGTCTACACTGTCCTTACATAATTATTAATACTGTAATTTGGAAATACTAGTACAACAAACCATTTTTTTTTTTAAAGAGTAACCATGGAGTTCCTTGCCAGTTCTTCTCCATAGGAAACGACCAATTTGAAACCGTGCACCAGCTTCTGACCTTTTATAAGTGCCGTGTGGGCCTATATGAAATAAAAACATTTTGACTTTGACTTTGGTAGCTCTACAGACTCGTAGCCCTGGCAGATTATTCGGCTGACATGAGGTAAAATGCTTGTCTCAATCCCACATTATATTTTTGAATGTATGGTCGAGACTACTCACTGACAGATAGATCTTTATGTATATTGATCATTTCATTACATTTCAACAACCATAAGCAAACTGTTGAAACAACAAATTTCCTATCAATTTTTTTAATCTATTCTAGAACTGCAAACATCCTTTGAAACATCTATCAAGCCAGTCCGTTAACTAACAAGCAAACTTCATGCAACTTCGTTCCGCCATCACAGTATCTGTAAAAAAAAATAAAACAAAATCGCCAGACAATTTTTTTTTTTACTTACTTATATAAACTATTTAATTGCTTGACTGCGATCCCACCTGATTTTAAGCTGTGGTACAATAGTGTTGATGGTGGAGCGCACTAGTTTATTAAGAGCCTATTCACTATAGCCTTGAAGATACCTTATTTGACATAAGTATATCTGCTATTGACTGCAATAATATATGATTAAAGAGGACATTATTACTTTTGGCAAGCATAGTAAAGAAACCATGGCTGCCTCATTTCATTCCCTCTAAGTTAATAATGTGGGTAGCAACTTAAGGATAAGTTGTTGCCTTCATTATTAAACGCCCACAGAGTAGAAATGTCTCTAATTTGACCCAAATATCACAAAAATACGAGTAGATACAGAAATAACCAGATGATTAATTTAAATGAGTATCCTTAACCTTTTTGTATAATCCAACAGACATATGAACGTGGAAAATTATTTATGCGGTACATACCTATGTATATAAAAAAAATTATTACCCGACTTGGCGGTTTCGCTTTCCAGGAAAATGAGGGGTGTAATGGAAAAGGCCCCTACCTTTGTAATTTTGGCATTACATTTTTGTATATTCTTTGCTCTAGTCTAACAATTTTTAAGGAATCTATAGTTGGAATAGAAACAGACCTTTTTACACTTTATTGTATTTTTTCCATTGAAATCTCTTGTAATTTTTTGTAAAAAGTATTTGTAGCAACATTTATTAATCAAATTGTAGTTTTTTTTCTTTATTTAATGTTATTTGTGATTCTTTCCAGCCCATTCTGCATTTGGAACTAGCCCTTACTTCTCCCGCTCTGAGCGAAATAAGAGGGAGTGTAACTTGTTTCTGATAAAACCCACCGGTGTTCTTTTAGTTGCCCTTTGCGCTCCAGGGCCTTGGTAAAACTTTTGAACAATATCGCCGCCTTGATAGGCATCGTGCCTCACGGACCCCGTCAATCTTGCTGACTTGTATTCCAGGCATAACGCGTCGTCAACTCTAGTCCTCATCGAACGACGAGCTACTCATTGCTCACCGTCCACAAGCTCATGCATACAGTGGCAGGGAGTTGGCCACGGCTCCCAACACATAGTTCATCTTTGGCTAGGTCCAGGGCACGAGGATTGTATTCACTTCACACTTTCCCAGATAACAGCTAACAGGATTATAATCCACCATATTTTCCATACATAAATCACATTACTTGCATATCGTCTGATGCGGAAAGGCTTAGCACGGCTATTGGATCCCCACCATCGCATCGGCTTATATCAGACAGTCGACGAAAAGGCTCGTTAAATAATTAATTTACAGGGTCAGTATGGCGTTGATGTTAAATGAATATGATATTGCTGTTGGTTCCTTGTTGGTAAAGTTATTGTTTAATGGTTGCGCGAATTTGCTTGATGTTTTAATGGACTGTAGGTTTGAAAAGCGATCTTAGGTTTGTTAACAATATGCAGATACTGCGCCTGGCATGGAATAAATGTATTGGGAAGGAGCACTGACCTTTAGACTTCGTTGGTTGCACGTGGCACTTCGAAGATTGCACGTGACACCGGCCGATCCTCGTCTTCGCACATTTAAATCACTGCCAGGTCCTGTATTGCACTAACACAGCACTATTGTGGAGTCTCTGAATGATTGGATCACGAAAATAGTCAATTTTCTTGTAATTTCGAGCGGGCGCGGTTAGCGGTGCGGTCACATTCACTCGATGCACAAACGTCAATGTCAAATCCTTTCTTGAGGTCGTGCGGGGAAATAAACGGAAGGGATAGGATTGCTAGGCCAAAAAAATAAATTACAAAAAACAAAATCGCGGAACATAGCAAATTGGCGCAACCATTCCCCCCGGGTTTGAAGGGTTACCTTCAAAGAAAAGAAAAAAAAACAAAAGCGAAACTAAACCCTATTACTAATCTAAACTATCAATACTAGGTAGCGAAACAACTTATAACTAACTATGCCACTACTACTGATTAGGCAGAGGGCAGAGGCGAATAACCGGACGCAGGTACGATCCAGTTGCGGTTTTAACTTTTACGACTCGCGTTATTCCGTTCGAACCCGGAAAAACTTCTTCCACTACACCAAGAGGCCAGTGCAGAGGAGGCGCACTCTCAGTCTTCAGTATCACCACAGTACCGACTGTGACTGGATCTGAAGGAGTGTTCCACTTTTGACGCGACTGCAGCGTATGCAGATAATCTGTCCTCCATCGCTTCCAAAAGGACTGAACTAAGCTATCTAGCAGAGCGTGACGCGGGTGGAGCTGCAGTTTGTCAGTCTCGACATCTAAAGCGGGCAAATATTTAAGAGGAGTCGTCGTCAAGAAGTGAGCCGGCGTCAACGCTAGTGGCTCCGATGGATCACTAGACAAAGTCCGACACAACGGACGCGTATTCATCAACGCCTCTACCTGAGCGAGTACAGTGCTCAACTCCTCGTACGAGAGAATCTGTTCGCCTATGACCCGAAACAGGTGCGACTTAAGGCTTTTAATATTCGCCTCCCAATTGCCACCAAAATGACTAGCTGCTGGCGTATTAAAACACCAATCAATGCGATTCTCAGCTAAGACATGGGCGAATTCACTTTGGTAGTACTTGGAGCGTAAGAATGTATGTAATTCCGAAATATTGCGTCGCGCTCCAACATAATTTGTGCCGTTGTCAGAGTATAAGCGCTTAATGGGACCACGGCGAGATAAAAATCGTTTAAATGCAGACATAAAACCCTGCGTACTCAAATCACTGGTTAACTCTATGTGAACCGCACGAGTTGTCATACAAACGAATAGGCAAATGTATGCCTTTGTGGAACGTATACCACGACCACGGGCAATAGTGACTTTAAACGGTCCAGCATAGTCCGTCCCAGTATGTATGAAAGGTTTCACCGTCTGTACAACACGACAAGAACGATGGTCGGCCATTTCCGGCGCGTTGAAACGCGGGCGGAGCTTAAAGCAGGGCACACATCTGTGCACTCTAGCGCGTATCAAATTGCGAGCGGAAAGTATCCAGTACTTCTGTCGAAGAATGGACATTAATAAATCGGGACCAGCGTGACAATTCACCTTATGGTGATAGTCCACCAACAAATCCAAAACGTGATCCCTGCGTGGTAGAACTACTGGATGCATTTGTTCAAACTCTAACTTAGCATTTCGCAGACGGCCACCGACACGAATGAGTCCGTCTTGCAAAAATGGTTTCAAATGTTGAAGTGCGGGACTACAAGGTTTATGTGATTCTAAACTACGAAATTCTTTTGAAAAATAAAATTTCTGCAACTCTCGAAGTACAACTGATTCAGCTCTATCCAAATCAGCTGCGATTATAGAACCACGCGATGGTAATAATCTCAAAAATCTTAGGACGTAAACTACACAGCGTAATAGTCTCGACCAAGACGAGACTCGATTAGACAACAACAAAACAACTGACTCTTCACGCGGAACTGATACTACAAGCGTATGTTTCTTCTCCTCGGGTGGTTCTGAAACAGTAGCGGGGTTAAACGGAGCATTTGGCCACTCGTTAGGAGTGGTATGCAGCCAGGGAGGGCCACAAAACCAAAGCGGATGATTTAAAATTTGCGCGGGAAGCAAACCACGTGAGAGACAGTCAGCTGGGTTTTCTGTTCCAGCGACATGGAACATATTTTCCGGTGACAATTCAGCTTGAATCTTAGCCACCCTATTTGCGACAAACGTGCCCCATCGATGGGGTGAAGAGTGGGCCCAACATAGGGCAACGGTTGAGTCTGAAAACGCTACAATTCTCTCTATATTAATGCGAGGACGACAAGTTTTGACTATAGATGTAATCAATTGAACCAACATAAGAATAGCGCAGAGTTCGAGACGAGCAAGAGAGACAACCTTACTAGGAGATACCTTTGATTTTGCGCTAATGAGGAAAACTGAAATGTTATCGCCATTTTGGACCTGAAAGTAAACCACTCCCCCGTAAGCCCTCTCACTGGCGTCTGCGAAACCTACCACATTAACAACAGTGTCTGGTACTATACCAACATGGCGAGGAATCTGTATCTGATCGAGCATTGGAAGCTCTTTCCTATAGCGAGCCCACAACTTGGCAACACTTTCAGGAGCGGTGTCGTCCCAATCACAGTTGGAAAGCCAAAGCTCTTTTATAAGCAGCTTTGCATATAAAACGACAGGAGCTACAAAACCCATTATATCCCATATCCGAGCTACACATGCTAGGATAACGCGTTTGGTACAAGTTGGCGGAGTCGAGCTAATTTTAAGACTGAACATATCAGTTGCGGGTGACCAACTTAAACCAAGGATCTTATGCGAATCACTATCATCGAATTCCTTTACCGAAGTCAACCGGTGTGACGGTGGAATCGACTCTAATGTAGCTTGCGAGTTGCTTGTCCATTTCACCAGATCAAATTGACCGGACTTCATGAGGCTGATTACTTGAGCAGCGGTCTCTATAGCCTCTGCTTCACTAGGTACACTGTACACAAAATCGTCCATGTACAATCCGGTTTCAATAGTGGCCCTTGCTTTCGGGTATGTATCACCCTCGTCAGCGGCCAACTGCTTGATAGTGCGAAGAGCGTGAAAGGGACTAGACTTAAGCCCAAAACAAACACGATTGAATTCGTAAACCTTCAAAGGTTCCTGCGGAGAAAATCTATACAAGAAGCGTTGGAATCTACGGTCACATTCTCTGATTCCAATACTAAGAAACATTTGCCGAACATCGGCAGAGAGCGCAATAGCAAACAAGCGAAAATTTACTATTATTTCAAATAAGTTACCCTGGAGGTTCTGACCACAATACAAGATATCGTTAAGCGATATGCCAGTACTAGTCTTAGCGCTACCATCCATAACCACACGCAGTTTAGTTGTAAGTTTGTCTTCTCTAACAACTCCATGGTGCGGGATGATGTAAAACGGGTAATCACGTGTCTCCTCAGTCTCGGCAGGCGCTGGTGAGATATAACCTTTATCTAAATATTCGATCAGCACATCATCATAGGCTTGCTTCAACTTAGGAGACGCCTGCATCTTACGTTCCAAGCATAGAAAGCGTTTTTCTGCGGAGGCACGGGAGCCACCGAGCGAAAAAATATCACCCTTGAAAGGGAGCGCGACAACATAACGACCATCTTTATCACGAGTAGTCGTGCGGGTATAAATCTCCTCAGTGACCTGATCCTCAGGGCTGAGAATAGGCGGGACATTGACCTCTTCAATCTCCCAGAACTTGCGGATGGTAGACTCAAGCGGCGGCTCGACGGTGCAACAGTGCGACACAGTCGAGTAACTATTTAAATAAGCGGGTGCGGAACCAACTATAACAAACCCGAGAACTGTTTCCAGTGCGTGCGGAGCGGGGTACATCGGAAGACCTTGAATTTTACGTGATAACTGGAGATGCGGGAGAATCGAAGCACCGATCAATAGATCGATATCTCCAGGGAAAGCGTAATTTCCGTCGGCTAACTGCAAGTTCTTAAACTCCGTCAGCATGGACGTGTCAACCGGTACCGTGGGCAACCGTTCCGTAATCTTATCTGCGACTAGCGAATCCATTTCAAACGAAATATTACGATTAAAACGTGAACTAAATATTATTTTAATGGAACCGTGAATGGTTGCCTTTAAACCTCCAAAACCTTTCACTTCTGAGCGGGATGACCAATTATTAAAACTAAAACCAAGGCGTTGACAACAATCCCGAGTAATAAAATTACTCTGGGAAGCGCCATCTAGTAGCGCTCGAACGGTGTGCGGTTTGCCAAAGGCATCTACAATGACAACTTGCGCGGTCGCAAGTAAAACGGTAGTGACTTGAGTACCAGCGGCGGAAAGCGAACACAATGTTACGTCGTTTGCACTTGCAGCAGGCCGCGCGTCACAAGCGTCGCGCGTCTGCGCAGGCTGCTGCTGCGATGGCAGCTTACTACTCTCAAAATGTAAGAAGGTATGATGTCTAGCTAGACATTTACGACAGCTACCACCACTGTTACATGACGTAACCAGATGTTTGTCACTTAGACAATTAAAACACAAATTATTAGTGCGGACAAACTTGTAACGATCACTAGGCGATAATCTCTGAAATTCCGAACACTTGTACAGCTGTGTATGGCTACCCTTACACAGAGAACAGTCAGGTGTTGAGGCGGTATTAACTAGCGTATGTGCAGTCTTGACTGACTTCGATGACGCGTCTATACGGCGATCGGAACCTGTCCTATTCGTGGCTTCATGACGTGCCGACGTGCGCTGCAACACCTTAATATGGTCGCGAATAAAAGATTCTAAATCTTCGAACTTAGGTATTTCTTTACCGCGCTGAGTCGTTTCAAACAGACGAACAGTTTCAGGATCTAATTTCTTTAAACCGATATACAAAAACAAAAAGTCACAGAGGTCATTGACCTTTAGGTTCTTTACTGCACGAACAGATGATGCGAAAATATTTAAAAACTTCTCTAAATTATGATCGTTACAAACGGAAAAACTTTTCAAATCGAATAATTGATCTAAATATGCGGTGGCTACTAATCGCTTATCTTCGTATTTTGTTTTTAAAGTGTTCAAAACTAAATTGTAATTTTCAGCGCTAAACGTAATTCCAGCACAGACAGCCTTTGCCTTACCGGTCAATTTTTCTACGAGATAATGCAATCTCTCGTGATCTGTCAGCGATGTGTTCCTATGTATTATATTTTCGAAACTATCTATAAATAAATTCCAATTTCGAATGTCACCATCAAATTCAGGTATTTGAATTGGCGGCAATCGTGGGCGTTCGCGAGGAGGGTTGGATAAACCACTCGCGGGGGGGGGAGTCTCTAAACTCCTAGCAATACGTTTGATACGACAATACAAGTCATCAAAGGACGACAATGCCTGATAACTCACACAGTAATCAGGATTTAACTCCAACTCTAAAATGTTTATATTCTTAATTGTAGATTTAAAATCCTCGCGCAAACTATCTAAAGTTTCCAACGAACACAAGAAAGCATCTCTAATCATCAGATCCGAGATTTGCAAAGATTTATCACAAATTGATTGAACACGTGAAAACTGTGAGTCCCTTTCGGCGTATAAAAGCTTTAACTGAACCTTTAAATCAGTACTAACCTTGGTTCCCTTAAGAGACATCTTGTCTTGATATATTCACACTATACACTCAAACAAACACTTAACGAATTATTAAGTAAGCGATAATTATCAGATAACAATATGGTAGTATTGTAAACAACAAAGCGAACGGCGAACGAACGGAATAACCTGTCTATATAATCTATGGTTTATC
Source organism: Leucania comma (assembly GCA_958295575.1). Lineage (NCBI taxonomy): Eukaryota > Metazoa > Arthropoda > Insecta > Lepidoptera > Noctuidae > Leucania > Leucania comma. Next base: position 18,946,609 of record OY282470.1, on the reverse strand, counting down.
CGTTTCCTACAAATATTCACTCAACAATGAACGGGTATTTTTGAAATGCGTCTACCTACATGCAATTTGTAGGATGGTCGAATGAATTTTGTCAAGAAAAAGAATGCGATCGATTTATATCTACGCTGATATTTACGTAGCTAACTATAATTATGCGGTGCGGTTGACGGCGTAGGTACCGTAATTATCAATGACTCTTTAACTATACGAGCGAAATAACGTATAGTTGCCTAAATGCCTAGATGCGGGTTTTCTACTATTATATCTAGGTAAACAGGCGCGTTGCGTTTATTCCCTATGGAACAAATACTATATTGCGAAATTACAAGAAAATGATTCACGATCCGGCTCGTATGGACCAAAAGTAATGGTTGCGCGAATTTGCTTGATGTTTTAATGGACTGTAGGTTTGAAAAGCGATCTTAGGTTTGTTAACAATATGCAGATACTGCGCCTGGCATGGAATAAATGTATTGGGAAGGAGCACTGACCTTTAGACTTCGTTGGTTGCACGTGGCACTTCGAAGATTGCACGTGACACCGGCCGATCCTCGTCTTCGCACATTTAAATCACTGCCAGGTCCTGTATTGCACTAACACAGCACTATTGTGGAGTCTCTGAATGATTGGATCACGAAAATAGTCAATTTTCTTGTAATTTCGAGCGGGCGCGGTTAGCGGTGCGGTCACATTCACTCGATGCACAAACGTCAATGTCAAATCCTTTCTTGAGGTCGTGCGGGGAAATAAACGGAAGGGATAGGATTGCTAGGCCAAAAAAATAAATTACAAAAAACAAAATCGCGGAACATAGCAAATTGGCGCAACCATTTAATTTGACACGGATAAGGGGGGCAGGGAGGGATCCCTAGAGGCTTGCTTTACAGCTTCAGAGCCTAGTTTAGGCACCAGTCTCCCACAATACAATGCCCATCCTATATGTTACAGTAGACATAAGGCTAGCAATTAAGAGTTATATTGTGAAGAAAATACCCTTTTATTATTATTTAAAAAAAAAACTTTTTTATTATTCTCTATACTTCCAATGCCCCCCCCCCACTCCTTGTTCATCGGCTGGCGACGCCCTTGTAATTGGATACAGTACAAGGTTTCCTCTTTAACCAACTTCGAAAACGGAGGAGGTTATTAATTTGATTGTATTCTTATACAACATCAATTTTAGTATATGCGGAACCTGAATATATTTTGTTCAGAATCAGTAACTGAATCGATTCCAATAGTTTTTACACTGATATATTTTTTCTCAAAAATATTTACAAAAGGTCATAATTTGGACACAACCGATACAAAATACAAATAGATCACGGCAAGTCATTGCGGGTATTAGGCGCCAGCGTACGCTAGGGTGCAGGAGAAAACTAACCCTCAGTCTACCGGAAGGCCCGGTGACCATGTGTTTGTGTGGACAACCGGGTAACACAACAAGCTTATAACTTTGTGATTTTTCATGATACAGTTGTGAGATTTTGTAAATAAATTCTTTACATAAAAATACTAGAAACTTTTTTCGGGTTTCGCTTATACATATACAAAAAATAAGGTTGTATTATCAGGGAGATATTTACTAAAATGCGTGTTTGATACAAATTAAAATTTTTACATATTTTATCATTGGATGAGTTACTTATATTTTATTTTAGGTCGGAAATCATCCAATGATTTCTCCTCCTCAAGGGCAAAGCGCGAGAGTGTGTCAGATATACCCACTTCTATGTTCCTTCCTTGCCTTCGTTCCAGAACCCATGGTCGCAGTATGCTACAACCGTGCTAGGCTCCTACGGTTTTGCTGACATCTATTTGAGGCGCGCGTGGAACATCATGCACCGTCGATGACTCGAACTCTGTCCGCACGATTACCGGCGTCAAGTCTGCTTTTACAATAGTGTCAGAAACGTCTATCATTGATTTCATAATGGTTGATTTTGACAAGTTTGGTAATCTACTAATATAATGGCGTCATTATAACTTTCCAACACTCAATTACTGACACACCATTGAAAAAAATGGTAGTCTCGTACATAATGACAAATAAATTTCTGACTTCTGGGGTAATCTGCTAAAATTTTGTCAGTTCCTTTGATTAATAACTTACCATTAGATTTATCTGAATACGACAAAGTCATTCTACCACCATTCGTTTACGAGACCAATAAGCGACCAATGATCGACCATTATGATTTAGCAGATTAAGAATTTTTACCAAAATGACAATGGGATTGTGTTGGAATGTCAGAGCAGACTTAGGCCCCTAGACCACTGCACGTTAACATACCCATTGCTCGCCGTTTGCTCGCCTACGCTAACGGTGGCTACAAATTGAGGCCGGGCTCATGAAAAAATAAATAAAAGTAACCCATTTATTAAAAATAAGGTTTTATTAGGTAGTTTTTCAATACATCCAAGCCAATCGGTTAACTGTGATAAGTCGTGCCAACTGTTATGTTAGGGTCTAAACTACTAACCACCTATTGGCAATATCCGTCATGTCCAGTGCCAATGGTTCACCGGAACGATCCAGGATCAAGATTTTGTCAGAATTAGTGGCTTATACTTATATTGAATTGCATTGCATCAGCCTTATAATTTTCCCACTGCTGAGACTCAGGCCTCTTCTCTAGGAGAGGGATACTTATATTTATAATAATGATATTACAAAATTTCACACAACGCCAACTGGTTCCAAACTAAACAGAGCTTGGGCTAAGAGTACTACAACTGATGAACATGCGTATACTTTTTGGTTTTAATTATTTGTTTTCACAAAAACATGGCAGCAGTAATGGATAACCATTAAAAAAAATCAGTAAAGATCACATCATCATCATCATATCAGGCCAAAGACGTCCACTGTTGGACATAGGCCTCCCCCAAATGTCGCCACAATGAACGTTCCTGTGCGTCTCGCATCCAGCGGATTCCCGAGGTCGTCGGTCTACCTTGTAGGAGGCCTTCCAATGCTGCGTCTTCCGGTACGCGGCCGCCACTCCAGAGCCTTTCGGCTCCAATGGCCATCTGTTCTGCGAGCAATGTGCCCTGCCCATTGCTATTTTAATTTGGCGATTGTTTGTGTTATGTCGGAAACCTTGATTCTCCTGCGGATATCTTTATTCCTGATTCGATCGCTTCGATCGTAAAGATCACGACGACGAAGGATTCAAGAGATTTTTTTTTAGTGGCAGGCAGAAATGACCGCGTTGGTACCTACCTAAAGTCACGGATCAAAAGTACATCATTTTGCACTTTACCAATACCAAAGTGTCTACAATTTCTTTTTAACCGACTTCGAAAAGGAGGAGGTTCTATGTTCTACTGTATATATTTTTATTATGTATATTTACCGATTTATCTTGGTCAATAGATTGTGCGTAGATTTTGAAATCCATGTATTTTTTGTAAAAAGTTTTATAATAAGTCCAGAACTAGTTTATTCAATACTTGTAATCAGTCTTGAACCTATTTTAGGGTTCCATATGCACGTCAAAAAAAAAAAAAGGAACTCTTTGTTGTTTGTCTGTCTGTCTATTTGTTAAGACACTTTATCTCAGCAACGCTTATAAGTTGTAATTAAAAGCCATTATATACTCAGGTTTACAGTCTTTTAAAGCTATGAAAAAAATAAAGTTTTAAGTTAGCGAAAAAAAAAAATCGGTGGAGTGCCACTGCACTTTTGACGTTTGACTGTACATTGTCATTCTCTGTATTATTTTATCTATGAAGGGTCAGTCAGATATACCTACGTTTATATTCATATATTTTTTTTATCCAATGCAACCAGGTGCTAACAAAGGCCTAGTACTTAAAAGTAATTGAGAGAAAAAGTAAAAAACTATTTATTTATTACCCAGTGGGGATTTTGATCCCCACTGAGCAAAAATAGTTTTTGGCTTTTTTGCCCAGTTGGTTGTTTGCCCAGAGCAATACATAAAGTAACATTAAAAAAGCACTAGTGATTGCTTTTATTTAATTAAAAAACTTGTGTTGTATACTATGAACTAACTTATTATTTTAGATATTTTTCAACAATCCGTCACCAGCAAAATGTTACGTGCCCAATCAATCAATTAAATTTTGTAAGGTTTTCACCTTTGTCTAGAGCGCGGAGGCTTTTCACTCAGTAATCACGCTGACCACAAAATAAATCAAGCAGGCAACGAACACAAAGCTTCGTTGCACACCACATACGTTCTCTGTGTACGTCGTCCAGGTTTTTCAATCTCATCATATTACACACGCGCCGGTTGTAAGGCTACGAATCTCACAAAGGACATCACCAATAAGATTGGTTTAGCTTTGTGCTCCTCTAGGGCATTATCTTCCGGCATTTTCACTGACATTCCCCTTAGTTAATTACCTTAAAAAAAGTGGGCTTTTATCTATGACTTTCTAGGTTTTACTCACATGTGAAGAGATGGTGAGGTAGAGGTAGGTCAAAGAAAAAATGGGTGGATTGTGTGAGGAGTAATATGAAAGAAAAGGCAGTTAGTGATGGCATAACGGCTGGAAGTACGGAATGGAAGAAAAAAACATGTTGCCCGACCCAAAGTAACATGGGACTAGAGCAGAAAGATAATTATGATGGCTCGCGGTACGCTCATATCCTGGATTACTCTCTGTATCCTATAGGTATACCCAGATAGAGAGCTTCATCAGTAATGCTCGCAAAAGAGGAGGCCGCACGCGTGAGGTAACGGCCAGTCGCCGCTGGATTCGGCCACCGTAGTATTGCAAGCTCGCTGCAATAAAACGAGCAATGGGTAACCGTCCGGACCAAGCCCATGTCTTCGACGGCGCGCAGTGTATCACACTCACTTCAAATAGTTATCAGCAAAACGTCCCAGCAGGGCCGAAACCTACTGGGGCCAAGGATCGATTTCTGAAAGGAAGTGGGTTTTTAGTCAGTAAAAGTCTGACGCTATCTCCCGCCTCACCAAAGGGCGCAGAGATGTAATTGAATGATTTTCCCACCAAAAAAAAAAAATAAAGCTTCATAAGTGATTATTATCTTTGTTAAAGCTTGCCAACGATTGAAGAAACGCAACATTCTGGGCACTCAGCATTTCTTGGCATTTTCTGAGGTGAGAAATTACCAAATAAATTCTGCTACTCTAACTAGAACCTATCCGTGTTCCTCATGGTGAAATGGTGAGAGCGACTGTCGCAACCCCGTGCTGGGCACGCCACGATCGAGGCGGTAAGGCTCTCTTTGTGGCGTGGCTTCAAAGGACCCACGACGTCGTCACCTTCCGCTTGGCGCAGGTACTAACCGAACACGGCAAGTTCGCGAAGTACCTAAACAAGATTCATGCGGAGACGACGCCCGGGTGTCGCCACTGTGCGGAGCGCCCGGAGGACACGGTGGAGCACACAGTCGAGGTGTGCCCCGCTTGGGAAGAGCATCGCCGTGTCCTTGTGGGGGCGATTGGCGGCGGCGATCTCTCGCGCCTGGGCTTGGTTCAAGCCATGCTCCAGAGCGAGGAGGAGTGGCAGGCGGTCGCCTTCTTCTGCGAAGCAGTAATGCTAGCAAAGGAGGAGGCCGACCGCATCAGGCAACGGTGCACACGGCGCTGCCGCCGCCGGGATTCCGATCCCGAGTTCCGGCCACCGTAGGCCCTGGGCAAGGTAGGCATTGGATGATTTTACCTACCATAAAAAAAAACCCCGCCTTTTTGTAAATCGGGTGTTTTTGACGTTTGTAAGAAGGCTTGTAGGCACAAATTGGATTAAGCGGGTCACGTCAGTCGTATGCACTGCGACTCTTGGACGAAAGTTTTCACTTGGTGGATGTTAAAAGACGGAAAGCCTTACCAAAGCAAATACAAAAAAAGGTGGAGAAACGACTTGTATGTGTATCGAGAGGGTACGAGGTGGCATGTAATAAGAATTCCTAGACTTATTTAGGGGAAGCCATTGCCCAGCAGTTTTACATACTGTCACACCGTTGGGCAAAGTCCTACGCTAAATAAAAAAAATATGTTATTCTGCAGGACCATCATCACCTTCCTGCCCTTGTCCCGTGTTATTTGGCATCGGCACAACTCGGTTTTAGGGATCCGTACCTTAAAAGGAAAACACGGATCCCTTATAGAATCACTTTGTTGTTAGTCTGTCTATTTGTTTGTCAAGAACCTTTATCTTGGGAACGCGTAGAGATATCGAGTTGAAATTAAAACCGTATATTTAGGTCTACGGTTCCTTGAAGATGTGAGGAAATCAAACTTCTAAGTTAACGAAAAAAATAGATACGTATCTATTTTTTTCGTTACGTGTACGTCGCAAAAAAACTTATTTTTCGACATTCTCAAGGGAATCATCGCTGCTTACAATTAGGTGGGATCACAGTCAAGAACTACTTTATTAAAAAAAAAAAAATCACTGGGTAGTTTTCATTGACCTAGAATCCTGAAAATCAGCACGAAGCAAGGTCTTATAGCACAAATATAGGGAAAAATCAGAAAACTGTATATTTGTTGTTATGTCATGAAAAAAAAACTCTTTTTCGAATCGGAAAAATCTTCGAGACTCGATTCAGGAATTGAATTATTTTCATAGTCAGGTTTGTACGGAACCATCAGTGCGTGAGTCCGACTCGTACTTGCCTAATTTTTTTCCATTCTGTCCTGTCATAGCTATCACACGTCTTGCTATCTCTAACTCCCTTTTCTTTCATATCACTCTTGACACAATCTATCCATCTTTTGTTTTGCTTCCCTCTCCCTCTTTATTCATCCACTTGTATACTCTTAACTCCTTTAGTAACTTGCGGTAGACCAGAAATAGTTAAGGACAGAGAAGAGTGGAAGAATGCCTTCCATCGGCTAATAATAATAATAACACAGGATGTATACTTTCTGTATAGCTGGATATTTTAGTAAAATTATTCAAGTAACAAACTCTACAGGATTTCAAATCTAAAATAGTAAGAAGTAGTTCGTTTGTAAAAGTTCGTAGAGAGGTTTGAAGGAAGAGAGCTCGGGTATAGTGAGATTAGTTGGATAGCAGAGATGAAACTCAATACACGGTTATTTACAACTGGTGCAAGCCTCGATTCCCTCACTGTTTACCTCTAAACCTCGTGCAACATGGGATTGTGTGTGGCTTCCGTGTGTTTCCTTTTGAGAGAACAAACAGCGAGCAAAACTGGGGGTCTACTCTCTTTCTCCGAAAAACGAAGTTTCGTAAGAAATTTCGCGTGTTTCCTACCACGGTTCATTTCGTTCCCGAAATTTCATACGAACGAAAATAGTTTGACATTCCGATTCTCTAAACCTACTCTAATTGGCAATGTTTCGAAAAAAAAATGAGTTTGACACACGAATGTTTTGAAATTTTAACGTCAAATTGACGAAACCAAAAACGTTACCTTTTGATTTTCGTTTTTGTGGATTTCGTGTGATAATACATTACAATAGCCTCTAGAATGCTCTAAATAAAAGCAGCTCCACGTGAAGAACGTTTAAAGTACACAAGCAACCGATGAAGATGGATTATTCGGAATTTTAACCTCAAACCTACGAAACCAAAAGTGTTATATTTTGATCTTCGTTTGTGTGAATTTTGTAGGAAAATTGCTTAAAATGGCCTCAAAAATGCTTTAAATCAAAGCGGCTCTACGATATACAATGCCCTTCACACCGCCAGAGATAGAATCATATCGAGAAATATCATTCAAGGAAAAGTGATGAAGCAGGGTGGTCACGATCCTCAGCATTGAGGAAAACAACGCAAGGAGGAGTAATTACAGCAGCTCTCCGTGAAGGACGTTTAGAGCGTACAAGGAACCGGCATCACTTACGCAACCAGCTTAACATTACGCAAATTCTTGTCTTAGTTTGTGGGAAAAGACAGACTCAGTCGGCAATTATTTGAGGAGTTGTGCCAGGAAATAATGCTTTTATTACCTCCAACGGCTTCTTCCCACCAAAGCACTAGAAAGTGGAGTGCTACTGTGATATGTTCAGGGTAGCAAAGCACTAGGCAGTGAAGTGCTACTGTTATATGTTCAGGGTAGCAAATCTCTAGGAAGTTGAGTGCTACTGTGATATATTCAGGGTAGCAAAGCGCTAGAAAGTGGACTGTCTTAAGTTGTTGTTGTTCAGTGAGATTTTAATAAAAGACTAAAATAGATGTATAATGTTTATAATTTTTATTAACTTGAACCCTGTAAGATTTAGGAATTTTCATGACACTAGTAGTCGACTGGCTGGTTATGCCTATCTTCCTGGCTGGGTTCTAGGTTCACAGCTACCTCAGGCTGTGAAAAGTTTAGAAGTTGGCTTGATTGACAGGAGGTGAGAAGGTGGATGGCATTGGTTCATTGATCTGAAAATAAAACGGATTAAATACCTAATTGTCATTAAAAAATTGTAATTATATAAGAATTGATGGAATTAAAATGGATTTTAAATTATTGTACATAAAAATTTGGTAATAAAATCAATTATTATTTTTGAAAACAAAATTCGGACACAACTAAGATTGTGAATAAAAGAATTCTAAGAATAGACTACCTACGACTAAATACAAATACTAGTTATATTGTAAATTTATGTTAATATTTACTTACAAATTTTATACATATTTACTTTCTTATTTCCAAAACAAAGCAGCATGTGGAGGCCGAAAATGTTACGCGATATCGACAGTTTAACTTGAAACTGTTTTTACAGAATGTGTAAAACGATCACAAAGTATGTATCATGATGTAATAACACAACACTTGAGTAATAAACAGAATAAAAATCTTTTGAAAAATCAAACAAAACATCCTAAGTTGACGAGTGCTGCCAACTCTACAAAATATTTTTTTGCAAAATCTACATTTAAAAAATGCCAAAAATATGCTAAAATTTCTAGAAAATGTAAAAATAAAACAACGACGCGCATTTATTAAAAAATCTTAACAATAATGGCAAGGAAGCACTGAAAGAACTAATTTTGTGACACAAATAAAATATGAAGACCTTCGTTTGTATCCTCTTCATTAGATACAACCGAAGCAGAAGACCGACCGGCTCTGAAGCCACTCCTTTAAATCGGATATCAATTCCCAGTCCCAAATTGTGATATTTTTATGGCATTGTCAATTAATTAACTCTATTAGTTCTATTACTATCTCATATTCAACGCACGTAGCCACATGCGAATCAAACAAAACAAAATTGCCTTCGATGACAACGTCGACTTATACAATAAACCATTATGTAGTTCAATTCAAGCGGGATTCCCCTGATCTCTAGTTCACTTCGGTCGTTTTCAGAAACATTACCGCGTTATTCAGGTTTATTTTTGTTTTTGGAAATTCAAGTATCAATATCTTCCCGAATAAAATGCTAAAAAATATGCTAAACTGTGCCCATTCCCTCTCCTAAAGAGGAGTCCCTGAGTCCAAGCAGTGGACACATTTCAAGGCTGATGCTATGCAATGCAATGCAATGCTAAACTGAATTTATGCATGCCAAATCACTTATAAAATTGCTAAATTTAGCCATAATAATGCTAAATTGTTAACACTGAAGTTGACAATCTTGACAAGTTACAAGATTGTTTTTCTTCGTCCCATTTGGGCAGGCTAAGGTCTTAAACCTCACAACCTCGCCGCCAATAATAAGTACTTTTTTGAGTCCAATTTATATTCTATGTATAAATATTACAAGAAAAATTTAATAAATCATATATTAAAATACAAATAAATATACAAAATGTGTATTGCAATTGAAAAGTAGGTAAAAAAAGCACTGGCAACATGATATATTTTTCAAAAAGTCAAACTAAAAATCAAGTTGAAGTTGACGTTTGTTATAATTGACAAATTACGTGTGATTATACGGATATTTTTAATTGTCATACGTTAGTACCGATGATTGGCAAGAAATGGTGCTCTTTAAATAAGTCGGTTAGCAAAGGTCGTAAAAAGGATGTTTTATAATGTCGTGGTGAATTTCATCAAAAATCATTATTTAGCAATACATTTAAATTTTATTTATAAATATTACTAGTAATATTTAATAAACCACATAGTAAATGCAAAATTTTAAAATAAATTCAGATTCAAAATTGGTTTAAAAACCGTAATTTATATTAAATGACATATAAAAAGACCCACACAATATTGTTCATTCCATTCAATCACGAAGATTGTCTGTGGATCCGAACTTCATATGCGTGTCCGAACATGAAACAGAGTAGGTTCACTGACGAAACTTCGTTTGAATTTCGTTCGTTTACGAAAGTTTCGTTTCGGAGAAAGAGAGTAGACCCCCTGAAGTGGAAATCTGTTTCAAACAATACGATCTGAAAACTGAAGAATTTCGAAACGAAAACAAATGAATGGTCATCGTTTTCACAGCGTCGAGTTTGAATTTAAAAAGTATGACAACAAAGAAAATGTAGTTTACAATGCCTTTGAAATAAGCACTGTTTCCAAGATTTTTTATTTGAATTCAGTTTTCATTCCATATGGTACGAGAAGGACAAGATAATCGTATAGTGGTTGACACGCTTGCTATATTGACTGATTCATTTCGGTTAAGAGCATGATCCATTACCATATAACCGCTCTTCTTTGATTATAATATTGTTATCCATCTTTGTCCAGATATTTAAGAAAAAATGTCTTCTGGATATTATCTAGATTTCTATTGAAATCATAACTATTGTAAACTAACTGAAACTATTGTAAAATTAATCCGGTAAAGACTACTGAAAATCTGCCATTTTGCGTGAATTTTTGTCATTTCAAAATGTGCACATAAAATAAAAATAGTAAATAAATGTATCTATATCAAATATCTTGTGCATTTAGTCAAGATTCCGAATAACGAATTTTTTTCACAAAAACTTTTGGGGTTTAAAAAAAATTACGTATTTTTGGGAAAAAGTCTTGTGCAATATTCGAGTAAATGACGGAATTACCGAATGCCAACAGAGCGTTCAGACGTCCGCTGTTTCCAGTGCGGTCAGTCTGGTCACAGGGTCGTCGAATGCCGCGAAAAGCCGCACTGTTACGCATGTGCGGCGGCAGGCAAGACGGCCGACCACCAGGCTGGGAGCAGGTCCTGCGACCCCCCCGCCAAGGTCAAGGCCAGGGTCCGGCCCATCCCCGGTGGCGTCCTCACCGCCGCAGCCGCCTCTGTGGCCGCCGCCGCTATCGCCGCTTCAACCGCCGCGGCAGTGCCCTCACGTAGGGCTCCGGAGGAGACTGTAATGGACTGTCAATAACGGCACCATTACCTCTCCTCCAGGCGAACATCAACCACTGCGTTCCTGCTCAGTTGAGGGGCCGGGGTTGCGTGGCAGCACGGTTCGGGGACATTGCAGTGGTAGGCGTCTACCTGTCCCCGAACAGATCTCTCGGCGATCTCCACATCTCCCTGATGGAGCTGAAAAACGTCGTCGTTGGGTTTAGGGACCTCCCCGTGGTCGTTTGCGGGGACTTCAATGCCTGGAACGAGGCTTGGGGTTTCCGGTACACGAACGAGCGGGGTCGGTCGGTAGAGGCCTGGGCTGAGGAGTCCGGCCTGGTCCTCCTAAACCGGGGCTCTGTCTCCACGTTTGTGCGGATGCGGGGCGAATCTGTGGTGGACCTCTCGTTCGCCAGCCCCGATCTGGCGCCGCGTGTCGTCGACTGGCGCGTTATGAGGGGGTGGAGACGTTCTCAGATCACCGGTACATCCGGTTTGACGTCTCCGCCCAAACCTTGACCGCGCCGGTCCGGCAGAGCCCTTGTGGTCCGCGGTGGGCGCTGAGGCAGATGGACCGGGAGCTCCTCCTGGAAGCCGCGACGGTACAGGCCTGGGTGCAAGCACCGGACAGGCCTGTCGACATTGACGTCGAGGCAGAGTGGTTCCGGGAGGGCATGTCGCAAATTTGCGACGCGTCAATGCCCCGAGTCTGTCCAGGACATGCCAAGCGCCAGGTGTACTGGTGGTCGCCGGAGATTGCGGCATTGCGCAATGCGTGCAATCACGCGCGACGCCGGTACGCCAGGTACTGCAAGCGCCGCAACCGCCCGTCGGATGCGGAGGCTATAGAGGCGGAGCTGTACGAGGGTTACAGGGTGGCGAAGCGCACCCTCCGAGCGGAGATGAAGCGGGCCAAACTGGAGGCCCGCAACGTCTGGCTGGGGTCTCTGAATGCAGACCCGTGGGGACGCCCATACAAGATGCTGCGGGAGAAACTCCGCCCTTGGGCTCCCCCGCTGACTCAGAGTCTCCGGCCCGAGCTCGTGGAGGGTGTGGTCAGCACTCTGTTCCCTACGCGGGGGTACACTCCCCCCCGCCCATGGCTCCGCCAATACCGGCAGTACCTGACGCGGACCACGACGACGACGATGTCCCAGAGGTGACCGAGGTAGAGATGAGAGTGGCGGTACAAAGGCTGAGTGCCAAGAATACCGCCCCAGGACCTGGCTTGGCTTGCCTGGGAGGGCCTGGGTCCTGGCCATGGAGGCTCTCGGGCCTCGATTGAGGGGGCTCTTCAGCGCATGTTTGGAGAGGGGCCAGTTCCCACTTCGCTGGAATACGGGAAAACTGGTCCTCATAGCGAAGCCTGGGCGCCCTGCGGACTCTCCGTCCGCATACCGGCCCATTGTGTTGCTCGACGAGGTGGGCAAGCTCTTTGAAAGAGTCATTGCATACCGCCTCGTCGCGCGCCTTGCACGGGTGGGGCCGGACCTTTCGGACGGACAGTTCGGCTTTCGCAGGATGCGCTCCACGGTGGACGCCATCATGCGCGTGCGAGCCCTCACGACGGAGGATGCAGTATCCCAGGGCAGGTGTGTCGTGGCAGTGTCCTTGGACATTGCCAACGCCTTTAATTCCCTGCCCTGGAGTAGCATTGGAATGGCACTCCGGTACCACCGGGTGCCTGACTACCTCTGTCGTGTAATCGAGGCCTACCTGTCGGAGAGGTATATCATTTACCCCGGTCACCAGGGAGAGTGGAAACGTCGAGAGATGTCGTGCGGTGTTCCGCAGGGATCGGTACTGGGACCACCCTTGTGGAGCATCGGGTACGACTACGTGCTACGCGGCGACTTCCCCGACGGGGTCAGCGTGGTCTGCTACGCGGACGACACGTTGGTCCTAGCGCGGGGAGAGTCGTACCGGACGGCGGTCGAACTAGCGACACGCGGGGTTGCGATAGTCGTTGATAGGATCCAGCAGTTGGGACTCGAGGTGGCATTGCACAAATCTGAGGCCATGTGCTTTCACGGCCCTCGGGGTGCGCCACCACCGGGTTCCCAGCTAACGGTAGGAGGAGTTCACATCAGCGTCGGGTCGACGATGAAGTATCTGGGACTCGTCCTCGACAGCTGGTGGAACTTCAAGGAGCACTTCCGACGTCTGGCTCCCAAACTGAACCGGACTGGGGCTGCTCTCGGGCGGCTCCTGCCCAACCTCAGGGGACCAGACGCCTCCTGCCGGAAGCTCTACGCGGGAATCGTTCGGTCCATGGCCCTCTACGGGGCTCCAGTATGGGCACCGTCGCTGCAACAGCAGCCGAGGGCCCAGCTGAATGCGTGCCAGAGAGTCATGGCAATACGCATGGTGCGAGGGTACCGAACGATTTCCCGCGAGGCGGCGACCCTCCTTGCTGGCCAACCGCCATGGGATCTGGAGGCAACAGTTCTTGCACACATGCACGACAAGCGCATGGAGATGCAACGCCGGGGCGAAATTCCGCTGCCACGACAAGTCGAGGCATGGCGGACAGAGCTCCGGCGGGATCTCATGGCGAAATGGCGTCAGCGACTATCGCAACCTCGTTCGGGGCGCGCCACAATTGAGGCGATAAGGCCCATCTTTGAGGCGTGGCTGGAAAGACCTCACGGCACTCTTAACTTCCGTACGACGCAGGTCCTAACGGAACACGGAAAGTTTGCCAAGTTCCTGTTCCGGATTCGTGCGGAGGATTCGCCCGGGTGTCGCCACTGTGCGGAACATCCGGAGGACACGGTGGAGCATACTGTAGAGGTGTGCCCCACCTGGGCGGAGCATCGCCGTGTCCTCGTGGGGGCAATCGGCGGCAGCGATCTCTCTCGCCGGGCCTTGGTTCAGGCCACGGTCCGAAGTGAGGAGGGATGGCAGGCGGTCGCCTCCTTCTGCGAAGCAGTAATGCTAGCAAAGGAGGAGGTCGACCGCATCAGGCAGAGGCAACGGGGCGCTCGCCCCAGCCGCCGCCGGGATTCCGATCCCGATTTCCGGCCACCGTAGGCGCGGGCTTGCGGACGGCGTGCAGTGGGTAGCACGCTGTCCGATCGTGCGGTAGCATACCGGACCGAGCCCAAGTCGTCGACGGCGCGTTCTGTTCCTGTGCGCCTCAAGGAACTGTCAGCAAACCGTAGAGGCCCAGCTTGCCAGCTGCAGGCAGGCAGGGTCGAAGCCTGCTGGGGTTAAGGGCCGTTTTCTGAGAGGAAGGCTCAGCCCCGGCATGATAGGCAACGATGGAACGGGGTAGGTTTTTAGTCAGTAAGAGTCTGACACTACTTCCCGCTCCACCCAAGGGCGGGACTTGTCATTGGATGATTTTACCTACCATAAAAAAAAGAGCGTTCAGACGTTATTTGTCTATTTACACGTTGCTTTTTTACCAAAAATTGCGTTGGCTTGCTTTAGATGAAACCACAAGCTTTTAAACCATGCTCACAATGATAATAGACGTGTGGGGAAGGGAATTCTTAAGTATTTGAAACAGGCAGTGAGACCAAGATTTTTTATTTAAATTAAATTTCATGCATTATGAAAACGACAAGATATTCGTATATCTAATGGTTGATACGCTTCCTAAATTGCCCGATTCATTTAGTTTAGAACTTTCCAATACTACACAAAATTTTATTGCCTAACGTTCCTTCGAGTTCCTAGTTCGCTGAATATAGAACTAGATCAGATGTTATGTGATCTAGAATTGAATGGGTAATATAAAAGAGAGCTAAAATAAGGTCCATGATTTCTCTTATAAAATTCTCATATTTAGTAAGCTGGTCATAAAATTGCGTCATTTCCCAGAAATAAAAATAATGTTTTTTCCTTCTTTATTTTTTGTAAATAAATTGTTTTTCTTTCTTTTCTTTTTCTCTCATCATATCTTAAAATTTAAAATTGTCTAACTGAAAAATGAAATTGATTTAAATTTCTGAAAAAGATGCCGTATTTCTTGAAAACGAAAGGTAACCGAAGAATACAGTAAGGGGCGAAAGACTTTGTCAAACTTATACTGACTAAAACTCACTTTTAGTCAGTATAAGTTTGACAAACTCTCTCGCCCCATCTTAGATTAGGAGAAGTTATGGCTTATTTCCCATCTCAAAAAAAAATCGAACTAATTGTAAACGTATATCAGAAATAATTATTGTATTTTCTGCGACAATGGTGTGCTACAAGGTAAATTATGTAAAAAAAAAAATATATATTAAAACAGATTTTTTTTTTCCTTTTTCCTACTCAGAGATCTCCGCTTTGGAATGTGCATTTAGCATCGTTTTTCTGACTGACTGTAAATGATTTATTTCAAACACATACTTTGATTCTTTGATAGATTATTTTAGTCTCGAACATTTTCTTCTGGATTTCTGGTCTCTGCAAAGAAACGACAATACCAAAGTATACTCAGGTCGTATGTTGAATATCACGTTCTTAAGACCAAATTATCCTATTTTCAAATGCACGTAAATCACAATCACTCATCGTAAACTAAAATAAAAAACACTTATAAATATATAAAACTTTAATTGCAATATATTATCGAGCAATTATTTCGATATCCAATTACTTGTTCAATTTACTTACATTAATTATTTCCGGACTGTTCAATTAAGGGCTGCAGGCAACGCCATCTGTCTCGTCACTGGAGTTTACGCAACCGGTGCGCCGGAATTATATCAGAGGAATTGAAAAAGACCTGTCATTTTCACTTTATATTCTTGAACATGTTTTAAATTAATCTCATTGAGAAACATGTAATGAAAAATATTACAAAAATCCATCTCATTGAAAAGACATTCTTACATACTTGGCTGTAGGGTTTTGGACAGATACTCCAGGCCAGTTGCTCTCTTGCGCCAGGTACAGACTGCTGCAACGTAACACGCGAGATAAGGCCAAAAAAGGCATTTCATAAGTGTGCACGCAGCACACGTATCGAGCATGTACCTTCGGACATAATTGAAATGTTCTGTACGCGCGCGTCCGCGTGCGCAATGCGTCCACACTATAGGAATTCTGTTACATTGCATGATACATTATGTGGACGGCATGACGTGTTACATTGCATATTACGTTACAGCAGTGGATCTGACTTTGGAACAGGTTAATAATAAAATTGTAGGAGAAGTAAGTTGACCAAGCAGGCAAGAAAATCAAAATTAAAAGTCAAATTTTATTTGGAAGAAAAACCAATGTATAAACAAAATTAAAAGTTGTGAAATCTGTTTTAAAAAAAAATAATATGACTTACAAAAGGCCCGTACTTTGATTAATACTACAATTAACGAGGTTTTAACACAAAAAATAATAGTTGACGAGTAAAAAAGTAGCACACAAATAATAATTTTAAAGAACAGAAAGTCTATTGTACCATTTTACTGGTTCGATTTAAAAATAGTGCTAAAATTAATTATGTACAATTAGTTTAACTAATTGTCCAAACGGCAATTCGGCCATGATATTATTAAATTAAATGCCACAATAATTACCCATTCCAAATGGAAAAGCAAACAGATAAATAGAATTTATGATGTTGCTGTATATCGTCTGTTTTTGTAGATAATTAGGCATACTTAATTTTACTATTATAGGTCCCTTTGCCATCATCAGAAATCCAGATGAGACAAAACGAACTGAAAGAAGATTCGTAGATCTACAAGTACTTTCATTATCAAATTGAATGACAAACAAAAATTGATTAAGCATAGTGAAGTTGAGTGGTTGTTATAATTATTCTCAAATGTATTTTAATTGGATATTGTGATGTGCGATTAGTGTAGTTTTATAACCCAAACTTCTATAAGAAAGAAATATATAAAAAAAAAAACATTTATTT
Organism: Leucania comma; assembly: GCA_958295575.1. Lineage (NCBI taxonomy): Eukaryota > Metazoa > Arthropoda > Insecta > Lepidoptera > Noctuidae > Leucania > Leucania comma. The sequence continues at coordinate 18,929,548 of OY282470.1, read as the reverse complement.
GAGACTAGCACAGGACAAAAAATATATACAACAACCATAACAAAATCTTTTTTTTTTTCTTCTATATAGCTGGACTACATGTTAGGACATTGAAACATGTGCGATCTCGGTAGAATGACGCTGAGAATAACATTGTAGTATTGATTGCCTCAGTGTGGACAGGAAGAAAGTATAGACTTAAGTCTATACTTTTTTACTTTTGATGTCACACGGTTCGTTTAGAAAGTATTTACTTTTTGATACAAGGTAACACATTCTCATTTCTTTTGGTTGCCTTGGACTCGGTGGAAAGGCGTGCAAAGAGGCTAATTGGTGATCCAGATTTGGTTAAGTCCAATCTACAAAGCCTTGAGCACAGGCGTAAAATAGCCAGCCTTTCGGTATTTTACAGGATGCATTTTGGAGAGGGTGCGCAGGAATTGCATGACTTTATTTCGCTTCCGCCATCTTATTTCTACCTTTGGATATATCGTATAAAGAATATGGTGGATATTCACCGTACGTGTCTTACGTTGTTTAAACTTCTACGGTCCGGAATAAGCGTTTATACCGCGTAAATCGAAGGACTGGAACAATTTGCTTGCTGCGGTCTTCCCGTCCGATTATAATTTAGGTGTCTTCAAGGCTAGAATAAATAGGCTCTTAATAAACTAGTGCGCCTCACTATCAACGATTGCATCACTGCTTATCTTCAGGTGGGACTGCAGTCAAGCACTAGTTTATATTAATTTAAAAAAAAACACAGAATTAAAAAAAAAAATTGATTGGGAACATGGCTACATGGGCATTTATAAATCGTCAAAAGCTAGTGCACGGTTCCCATTGATTATTTCATAGTAAGAAAAACCGGTAAGAAACTCCATGGTTACACATTTAAAACATTATTTGATTTTACAGCATTTTTCCATATTGCAATATTAATAAATACAAGAGGACAGTGCAGACCAATCAATATTGTACCTAAAAACAAAGTAAAAACCGGCCAAGCGTGAGTTGGATTCGCACACGAAGGGTTCCGTACCATTGCCTAGGTAAACAACAACACAACAACAAAATAGGTAAAACATAACGTTTTTTGTATGGGAGGCGCCCTTAAATATTTATTTTATTTTTAATTTTATTATTTATTGTTATAGTAATAATACAACTGAGTATTCTGTGAATATTTGAAGTGCCTGTTGCCATTATTGATATCGAGCAAAAAAGGGCATTTGTTTTATGTGAGCCCCCTTAAATATTTATTCTATTACGCTTTTAGTATTTGTTGTTACAGCAGCAACAGAAATACATAATTTGTGAAAATGTCAACTGTCTAGCTATCGCGGTTCTTGAGATACAGCCTGGTGACAGACAGACGGACAGACAGCGAAGTTTTAGCTATAGAGTCCCGTTTTTACCCTTTGTACTTACATTAAAATAAAAATAATAAATCGCCAAGGAAGTAAGTTGGCTGAGGTGTAAAAAAAAAAACATTGCGAGAACAATGTAACAAAAAGAAAACCATTTATTAGGCGTAATACTGAAGATAAATATGGAGCAGTTAATAAGCTTGCGACTAAAATACTTTTAAAGCTCTTACTAAGACAGTTTTCCTGTAAGAAGTCCTCCTATCATATTCAATATCAGCTAAGAGTAGGGCTACTTACCCAATCCTTGAGCTTAACACACAACGACCTCTTCTACAATATTTTATTATTAGTAGTAGAAAGTCGTGTTAGTTACACTATTTATAACTCAAGAACGGCTGAACCGATTTGGCTGAAAATTGTTAGGAAGGTAGCTTAGAACCAGGAGATGGATATAGGATAACTTTTATTGCGTTAAATAATTTAAAATAGATCCAAGATCAGCTCATTTATAGATATAGTGAAAAGTAGGGTAGAGTAGGGTAAGAGGGGGAGCGAAGCCACGGGCTAAAGCTAGTTATTATTATAAAAAACTTGATACTTACGAGTAAGTAATGCCTTAAATAATATAACTTACTTACAATGCGGTCCAAATGAGAATAGGATCGATTGCCATGCTGTGACGTCACGTCGAACTGTCAATTTGAAGAAATTGGGTACGGCGAGCAAAAAAAGTAATTTTTAAAATTTAATTTATTTACGAATCGTGAACAAAAAAGTTTTATCAGAATTTAGTTCTTCAATTTTACTCATCTCTACGTCACTATGTGAAGTGTCTGATTAGTGGCAAATGGAAGAAGAAGGCGAATTGTTCCTTACAATGAAAATAAGAAAGAAAATAGTTTTTATTTTTAACTAATTATGACTTAAAACAATATATTTACCTAATTTATCATTAACAAAAATGTTTCTACTTCACCTAGACCTGACTAAAACTATGTAATACAAAGCAAAAAAAAAGCCTTTATTGATACGCAAATAAGTATTTTTTGCAAACCGTACTTTACACTCAAAATTTGACAGATCTAGGTTATTGGCTTTCCTATTCTTATTTGGATCGCATAGTACGTAGGTACTTTATTCACAGAACTACTTGTAATTACTTTTTATAAATAGAAAACTATTTTGTAGCATTAATTGTGAGTAAAGCAGCTTAACAGCACAAGTACCAAGTAAAAAGGCGTGACAGAAAATTGTTGCTCGGCCGAGTTATAGATAAAAGCGCTCGGCCGAGCACTCGGCGCTATGTTTATACGTACCGAGTGTTTGGTCGAGAGCACTGTTTCGCCCGTTGCTCGGTACTGTGATCAAGGCATTAACTGCTAAGAAGCGAAATACCCTGCCAAAGTTTGTTTTCTGACATCTACAACTTAGGGATAAAGTAAATCAAGAGAGAATAGGGTACTTCTAGGTAAGTGTGCTCCAACGTCGACTACATCAGCCCTTACCAATCTCCCAAATATCAATTCTGTTAAATATTAACGATATTCTAAAATCAAAATTTTAAAACATTAAATGACCATCTTGGAGTATCATCATCATCATCATTTCAGCCCAAAGATGTCTGCGTCTAGCATCCATCGGATTCTCATCACCTTTACCAAGTCATCGGTCCATCTTGTAGGAGTCCTTCCAACGCTCCGTTTTCCGGTACGCAGTCTCCACTCCAGAACCTTTCAGCTTCAACTGCTTCTGTTCTGCGAGTAAAGTCCATTACCACTTTATATTGGCGATTCTACGTGCTATGTCAGCAACCTTGGTTCTAAGAGTATCAAGTCATCACTATCAGCTTCAAATTCTCCATACAACATTTTCAATTAATAACTTGCTAATCAGTGTTTAAAGTAATAATATTTTTTTTATAAACAAGGCCCACGTAAATTACGTTTTAGTGTGGTGAAACTAAGATGCCTTAAAACGTAATTTCGTAAATTCGATTTTTTGAGGCCGTGTGCGGGGACGCTTATGGAGACCTAACCTTACATAAAAAGATCAGCGATAGATTCTTCTCTATATTCTTTACAGAAAAAAATTGCAGTCACTGTAAAAATGCTAGATAGTAAATAAAAAGGGGGTTCATTATATTTTGTAACCCTCACTTTCTGTCGGTAAAGTTCTTCAGTCAAGATAAATTAAACTAATTAAATCAAAAGCCACCAACGATCAGGAACACACGGCGTTTTATAAACCAACCACTGGTTATATTATCTCCCAAGCAAGAAATATTAAAACCAGCATCTTGCTACGAAGGTGAAATATATTTCTCGCATATTTTTCGTTCGCTGCAAAATCGCACGGAAATTCAGCGCAAACCCGTAGCTACTGTGTCAAAGGGAAAATATTTGATTTCTTTAGCAATAAACACATGCTTCGCAGTTCGTTGATTCCACTACACGCTTCGAGTTGGCTTTCAAAGGTTATTTCAATCGAACACCTTCAAGTCAAGTTTGATTACATTAAGTATATACTTAGGATTGGGTTTGATCGGAATCAGGACTGATTTGTGAACGGGTTTTATGAAAAAAGTATTGATGAAATGTTTGACATATTTATAATACTTGCATGGATGTTACAAATCTTTAAAATTGTTAAACTTTTAGTATAGGTTTACGCAAACTTTTTCATGAATTACAACTCCATCTATTAGTAAAAACTGCGTTATAATCCATACAGTATTTTTTTTTTAATTTATCTCGTTGATACAGGCCAATATACGCGGTGAGGAACATTAATTTTTAATATGTAAGGATTGCTTGATGTATTAGCAAAAAAAAAAAAAATTGATGTAAAGTAGGGCTTGATTGCGATCCTATCTGATGGTGAGCAGTGATGCAATCGTTGATAGTAAGGCCTTGAAGACACCTAAATTATAATTGGACTGCAAGCCGCAAAAAAACTATTCACAAAGCATAAAGGTAAACTATTCCAGGCCTTCGATGTACGATGTTCGATGTGTTTTAGCATTATAAATTATCTGAAAATACAAACTATTATATACCCGGCCCCGGCACGATAGGCAACAAAGGAACGGGGTAGGTTTTTAGTCAGTAAGAGTCTGATACTACTTCCCGCTCTGCCCAATTGCGGGATTTGTCATTGGATGATTTTACATACCTTAAAAAAAAAAAAAATATTATACAAGAAATAACGCTTTAAAGTAAAAAGAATCAAGAATAAAAACTACCAAAACATAAAAATGTATTGCATCTTCAATCATCACAAGCTTTTTACACGATCTATTTAACGACCTAAACTGAATTGATAAAGTGATGAAGCAATATAGGATGTATCGCTCTATCCCTCTTTCTCGCTCACACACTTGACATTTCAACATGTCACGGTAAGGCCTTAAGAGGTCGAGGCTGACAACATCGAAGACTTAAACGATATAGTGTACTCTCTCTTTTGGATAAATGTAAATATATAGAAAGAGGCACATAACTCAAAAGTATCCACCGAAACTTGTCACATATTAAACTCCAAAAAATAATATCAGCCGAAGAAGTGAATGGAGTGATCGATCAGTTTAAATATCCTAGGAGGCCCTAAGAGGTGGAGGCTAACAATATCGAGGACTTAAACGATATATTGTCCTCTCTCTTTTGGATTAATGTAAATATATAGAAAGAGGCACATACCTCAAAAGTGTCCAACGTAGCTTTTGACATTTTAACATCCGAAAAAAAAAAACTATCAGCCGAAGGAGTGAACCAATTGACAAGTCTCAAAAAAATAAAAATCAACTAAGTATTATGTACATACAACTCATAACAAATAAATGGCTTGTAAACTTGTTCAAATAAAAATCATAATATAAATTTTCTTGGAAAGATTTAACACAACTGTACCTTAAGCTGAAAATGACATTCGGAATAACGGCACCTCGTTAGCTCACTTGCTCAATCAAATCAGGTTTTCGTACGTTTCTGTGAAGGGTTCATAAATCAATTTATGTACTAACCTAAATAGAGGTTTCAGCAAGTCTTTGACAAGGCTTAATAGATAAAAAATATATTATAAGCATAAATATTAAGTAACTACAAATCATCATCATCATCATTTCAGCCGAAAGACATCCACTATGGGACATAGGCCTCCCCCAACAATGAATGTCTCGCATTTATCGGATTCCCGCAACCCTTACCAGGCCATCAGCCCACCTAGTAGGAGGCCTTCTAACGCTAACACCCATATTTATAAACAAGTAAAACTAATTACTCGAGAAAAGTAACTACTTAATCGACAATTTGTATTCAATACTCAGGAAAAATTTAAATTTTGTATGACGATTTCTAACTTCAAGTAATGACTTAATGAGAAATTACTTAGCAACAAGTAATGACTTCTTTATAAATAAGGTTGTAAGTCTTCCGGTAAGTGGTCGCCATTCCTGAACCTACAAATATTTTTAACCAAACTACACATATAGGTAATATCGCTTCAAATAAGCGATATACTAAACAACACACACAATAATACACACACAACACACACATAACAAACATATAACATACACATAACAAACATGCAACTGCTCTGACTCCAAATAACCAATAATTATGTAGGTATATTTTGGTGTAAAGCCCGAACTACCTAAAACCTAAGATGTGCCTGAGATTACACTAGTTCGGGCTTTTACTGTAACATATAAAATAAAAAAATATTTAAAAAAAATGCTTTAAATTATATGCGCTAAAAAGAAGAAAATAAACCTTTCCTTTAAAACTTTTACTATCAACTTATAACATCATTACACATTTATCACTACACAGTATAAAACAAAGTCACTTCCGCCTGTCTGTCTTTATGTATGCTTAGATCTTTAGAACTACGCAATGGATTTTGAAACGTTTTTTTGTAATAGATAGAGTGATTCAAGAGGAAGGTTTATATGTATAATATCATAATATAATTAATATCACCATTGCATCCGTGCGAAGCCGGGGCGGGTCGCTAGTATGATATAAAAACTTGTCACGAGATTTTGAGAATATTAAAATCAATAGATGAAGTTATTTTATTTACTGGTATGACATTATCGTAGAAGAGAATTTCTTTCTTCCTAGGACTTGTCTGTAAACACTGATATGATAATGTTAAGGCGATTATTGTTTGCGATTATTGAGTACGATTTTTTCGAACAAAACCGTTCGAGAACCTCGTATTTACCATCTAAATTACGCTTTACATAAAGCTTGTAAAAACAAATATACTTAGTGTTCGATTACGGAGACGCGGCGCGTCGGGCGGTCCGTCGTACATTGCCATATTATGTTTGTGTTTGCGCGAGCGATGACGCGGCCCGCTGCTTTAATGTACAACGAAACGCGCAACGCGCCGCGTCTCCGTAAACATGGCCTTAGGTGTCATAGTACCGACTCTTTCACATGGCTGTCTTTTGGGTATGACGCAAACGTGCCCAGAGCACGAGTAAGATGATTGAGAAAATTTCCCTTTTATTTAGATTTATAACACGTTCTTTTTAGATCTATATCTCATCAATCCATACAAACACAATTGTTTTCATCCATGTTATCAAACATAAAAAAAAAATATTTGCATCATTCAAAAAATGTCACCCTTTTCAAATTGACCAATACCAATACTCAAAATTCATTTTTCAAATAATTGGGACAATTTTTTTCATGCTACGCTTTCATTTTGATTTGTAACTTATCAAACATGCCACCGGAAAATAAATACCGGGACCAAAACAAAATATGCTTTTATTAGGTTAAGGGTTTTCACAAATTACTCTTGAATACTGTTTTCTATGTTCAGACATTATTGTTTACTAGCTTCTTACATTATTGTAGATCATGGCTGCATCATCATCATCTTTCCAGCGGGACGTACAGGACCGGTAATTGTGGTGACACTTGGGATAGCCTATATCCAACAATCATTGTGTTCCAATACTGCATTTTCCACTTAATTGACAGCGGCTTCGCTCATGTGAAATTAGGTTTTCTATACAACTTTAGATCACTGTTTCACACTCTAGGGCGGAGCAGGAGTGGCAGACTTTTACGACTAAAGCTACACTTGTGTCCTTCAGTTCCCCTTTGTGTTCTAGGACCGTGGGATAGCTTTTCAGAAGTTAACTGTGGCCCTAGCGGGTATCGGCCCTGTTGTGCCACATAAATTCTTAAAAATGTTTTGATTGCGTCACTAAAGTGTTCGTGTGTGCGTGCGTAGATACCAATACCAGTTACTGTTTTCCATATTATTTGCATCATCATCATCATCAGCTTTTTAATGTTCCCACTGCTGGGACACAAGCATTCTCTCTAGGAAAGGGATTGGACCGTAGTCCACCACGCGGGCCCAGTGCGGGTTGGCTTACAATTAGGATAATTAATTTCTAAAAAACACTATTCAAGTGCATTTTATTTGTAACTTAATTTTCTAATTGAGGTATACATATGAGTATGCATTATTCTATTTATATGTTGTACATAAACCTAACACGGCAAAAACAATCAACCACTTTTAAAAATTATAGTAACTGTAGATTCAATCTATTAGTAGTAACATCGGCCATATCGTTTGCGCCAATCAATATTTTATTCAATGGAACTTTTTCCAAATGGAAGTGTTGTTAATTTCGTAAATAAAAAAAGGGTTTCAGGCGAATAGCGGATATTAATCGGTACACAATCATTTAATGGGTTCATTTCAAAAAATTAATTTCCATAGCGATCTTTCAATTACGAAATGTTTTCCAGGGGTGGGTCTTTTGTTGAGGATTCGTTGAAATTCAAATTCTATTGTGTTGATTTTTTTTTAATCTGTGCCGTAATATCTTGACGTTTACAACGCGTTAGCTGTCAGTCCGATTCGTTTTTAGGGTTCTGTCCCCAAAGGAAAAGCCTCCACTCTCCGTCTGTTCGTTAGTGCGCTATAATCTCATAAACCGTAAAGAATTAAAATTTTCATATGTATTTCTATTTTCAATAATAATCGAAAACATTAAGTGTGGTGCTCATACAAGAAACTTTATTTTGTCGGCATTTTTTGCTTGATTTTAATATTGTAGTTCAGAACCCTTTATTTGCGAGTCCAACTCGGACTTTTTACTTGAGATATTTCGACTCGGGATATTTTTTTTTCCTGATCCATTCAGCATATTTAAGGCAAAATTCACAGGTCGTCTTTAGATTTTGCTATGCTTCATAAAGTTGTCGAAAGTTACCACTAGCCAAAGCTAGTGTTAAATATTCAGGTTGTATTTGACTTGGTAGAACTCAATCACAAGTAACTTCAAGTTGTTTCCGTACCAGTCTTGCGGACGAAAAGTCATTAGTTCGAACGACACCCATGTTTACCTTTTGAATGGAGGGACTGCCTGTCTGACCTTCACCACTCTGTTACTGGTAAATAGAATACTGAGGAGTAGGAAGCCCATCTTCTTATTCCAGATTACTCGTAACAGCTGACTTAGTATTTTTCTTTACTTATTTTTTTTTATTACAATCCTTTGACCACTACATAACTTGATGGTTCTTTTTTAAATGACTTCGAAAAGGAGGAGGTTCTATGTTCGGCTGTATGTAATTTTTTTTTTTTGACCGATTTTGAAAGTTTTTATTTTGATTGAAAGATTTTAATCCCGAATTTGTCTCATAGAAATATGGTTTTGATCTGATGATGAACTTCGCAGATATAGAACAAAACTTTTCAAAAAATCATAGTTGAACTGTCGTATAACAAGTTGCTTTGTTTACATATTATGTACTTGGTAACTGACTAAAGGAAGAAGGGGAATATGATGATGAAACCGGAAGTTAGGTAAGAATATGAATTCTGTAATAAATCAATGTATCCTAGCCGTGTTTGGAATTATTAGGATAATTGTCATGATTGAACCGAATGGCGGAAGGTTTTTTTTTTATTTTTTTGCCTGAGGATTATTACAACTAAAAAGTGTGAAATAAAAAAATAAAAAAAAATTCGGAAGTCAGTGTTAAATAACGAAGAAACCAAACTATTATAGAAACACCGACTTCTTCAAATTAAAGGTATTAAAGTCGGTTGTATATTTTCAGTAATTTTTTTTTAATAAGGTGATCATAATGTTACTGAGTTAAACCCACTCCTATGTTCTTTCTTTGCCTTGTGTTCCAGGATTTGTGTTCCGTGTTCCGAGTTTCCCTTTCGGAAGCTAATCAATGGTTCCAGTCAGCTTTGGCCCCTACGGTTTTCTTACAACTCTTTGACACGCGCGTGAATCACTACGCGCCGTTGATGACTAGGGCTCCGTCCGGACGGTACCCGGACGGCTGAATGCCTAGGTACTCATTACTCCTCTTCCGTAGGAGCACATGCATTGGCCTACGGTGTCACAACGTCTGGCACGACTGGAAGTTCATCCGCCGTTGGGACTCCCTCTCATCCTCACGCGTGTGACCACCTCCATCGCTAACATTAGGTACTGCTTCGCAGATCTCACATGATGCTAAGCGATGATGTTGTTAACAGTAGGGCATTCTTACCTAGAAGCAGTTTTTTTGTTCTTAGCTTTAGGTGGGTTGGGAGATTTAGGTGTCTTTAAGCTAAGAGCAAAAAGTAGCTATAAGGAAATCTTCAACAGGGAATTCTACTCCTTAGCTGTACGCCAAATGAATGTGTTCTCAAAGCCGTTTTGAGCGTATGGGTGGGGTGTTTACTATGTACCTGTAGCGCATCATCGTATGTCTAGTGGTTCAATGATGGATCGGGCTTGGTTGAATTAAATTATGCAATTTCGACACACACTCCCCATAATTTGACCGGTTGAAAACCAACCCGAACTATTTTTTTAAATGTTACCCCATACTAAGAGTGACTCTTGTATCGTGGGTGTATTTATAATCATGTAAATTTACAATAAACAAGATACCGAGATCTGGAATTTGTTCTGTGTTTATTTAACCCGCAACACATAGCTCCATAGTCAATTGCTCAACCACTAGGCCAAACGTGTCCCTTGACGACATAACATAACTTTGCTAGCAAAGAAGGAGGCCGGCCGCATCAGGCAGAGGCAACGGGGCGCTCGCCCCAGCCGCCGCCGGGATTCCGATCCCGATTTTCGGCCACCGTAAGCGCGGGCTTGCGGACGTCGTGCAATGGGTAGCACGCTGTCCGATCGTCCGGTAATCGACCGGACCGAGCCCAAGTCGTCGACGGCGCGTACTATTCCCGCGCGCCTCAAGGAGCTGTTAGCAAACTGTAGAGGCCCAGCCTGCTAGCTGCAGGCAGGCAGGGTCGAAGCCTGCTGGGGTTATGGGTCAGCTTCCGAAAGGAATACCCGGCCCCGGCACGATAGGCAACGAAGGAACGGGGTAGGTTTTTAGTCTTTAGGAGTCTGACACTACTTCCCGCTCCGCCCAAGGGCGGGATTTGTCATTGGATGATTTTACCTACCATAAAAAAAAAGATAATAAACTTAATTTTTCGTTATCAGTTAAGTGCCTACAGTACTGCAAAGTCAAGTTTTGTACTTTAACAGCATTCGTGAAATCTGCTCATACTAAAAAGTTAACACCAAATTTTTTATTTTGTATTCAAATACTTTATCTCGACAACCCTATACATTCCGGATGTTGAACGAACAGAATACCTCTATTGACACAACACAACAGCTTTGTTGATATATGATTTAATTTATTCAAAAAGTTACCCTCTATCGACGTCATTCTATTTTATGCAGATTTCAAAACGATTGGCCGTTGGTAAAAAAAAATATAAAATGACTTTTATTAAGGTAACTTCGATGGGGAAAAACCAATCTATAAGGACTGTTTTAATCAATCGAATTAATTACTTAATTCTTTATTCGGCTAAAGCTGTCAGGTAAGTAAGCTGCGTGATGTTCAAAGCTCGATGAAAGTAGGTACTCATTTAATTATTTTCACCACTGCTAATTGCTTCTTCATCAGTCTTGGCTCCGTTTAAACAAACATCTTTTGATATATAAGGTGACTGATAATTAGTGAACGATACATAAACACGTGATTGTAGTCATGATAAAAAACAACTTTTACTATGGGAAGAAATCTGAAATCACGAAAAACAAATCTGCTGGTCAGTACATTTGTGATCGCCTAACTGGTCAACATGTACTGAAATTGGCTGACTTTTTTCGCGATTTCAGGTTTGGTCTTATAGTAAAAGTTGTTGGTTATCATGACTACAATCACTTGTTTAAGTATCGTTCACTAATTACCAATCACTCTATAGGTATCCATCAAGTTATGTATTTTTGTTTGAGTCGTGGTGCTCCAGTAGTACGACTTGTGGATCGTAGTAAGTTTCCAAGCAGATGCTTAACTTTCTATAATTTATTTCATCATTACCACTGCTCTTAAAACAGTAAAGAAAAACATCGCAAGGAAACCAGCAGTTCCAATTCGATCTACCCAACCGCACTGGGCCCACGTGGTGAATTACGGCTTATTTGTACTCCTAAAGATGAGACCTGAGTCCTAGCATTAGAAGCAATATAAGGATTCATCATCACTTCAGCCGAAAGACCTCCCTCAAGCATCACTGCAACAAGCGTTCCTATGCATCTCGCATCCATCAGAATCCCGCATCCCTCACCAGGGTAAAAACTCAAGATTATTTTGCTATAAACAGGATTTAACAACGCCTCCTCTTCTCAATCAGTACGCTCTTGTCAGAGTGGATTGTGTGTGGATGTGTGTCATCACTGTGAATCACGATAAGTGATCATTTTGAATATACGGCGCCATTCATCGCGAACTGCAGCTTTCCGGGTACATTCGTAAACCTAGCACTTAGTTGCGGCCTTGATCTGGTCTGTCCATCTCATTGGACATAACAACGCCTACACCAATGGTATTTTCAATCACGTTACCGAGAAAACCTTATTAACCAAGATTATGTAGGCACAAAATACACAACATAGACCAAAATAAACTATCCAATCCCATGACTAAGATCAGAAAACCCACAGCAGCCTTTATTTGATGAAGCTACCAAAATAGATTTAGCACAAATAAAACCGATGCTTCGTTCAGATCACATCAATCGCTGTCCCAAAATATCTGTTAGTCGTTTACAAAATTTGTAACCCCCGCAGATAAGAGCTGGGTCAGTAATGAAGGCAGTTCAAGCGGAAGGAGGAACGATAACGTAATTTCTAGGCAGTATACGGGTATATTTCGTCGTTCTATCAAACTAACCATATTTACGATGGCTTTATAGTTGTCTAATCCTTGAGAATTATGTGAATGTTAACAGTTATTTATTGGGTTAGTAGTATTTGAAGGCTTGTTTGTTTTGTGATGTGTTTACGACTTAAAATAATGCTTGATTGTGATCACACCAGATGGTAAGTATAAATGATGAGACGAAACACTTAATCCAGACCGTAGAGGTGGACACTCGTCGTTCGTTGGGTTGTTAAGCCGTGTAATTCCCGAGTACACTCACCAAAAGGCATGCAATGGAATACCGAATAGTCTGGATCAAAGGCGTGAGGTAGCCAGCCTGGCTACCTCACGCCTTTGATCCAGACTCTGTTGTTTGTTCTTAACTAAATCTGGAACATTAATATGTCAGATTTTAATTTTCAGTACTATATTACCATTATTACTAGCCCGTATTTTCCCACTACTGGGCAAATGTCTACTTCCATTCTTGCCGACTGACGGTCATGATTTTTGATCCTCTCTTTTTCCCAATCTTAAGAAACTTATCCAGGTAGGCCTGCCATGTCTTTCATGGCTCGACGCGCCTCCGTATTGCTGTGTCAGGATACCAAGCTTCTTCAAGCGTGCAACAGTCCTGTCCTATTTATGTTCGACAGAGTATTAAGTCACACCAACGATTTGGATTTTTGGAGCGCATTTTAATGTTTTGAACGTGTTTCGTTAATTCAACACATAGCATGCTGCGCTTCACAGTACAGCAGCAGTACTGTCATCATCATCATTTTATCCGAAAGACGTTCACTGTTGGACCTAGGCCTACCTCAAGTGTCGCTACAATGATCAGCCTTGTGCGTCTCGCATCCACCGCCTTCCCGTGACTTTCACCAGGTTATCGGTCCACGTTGTACCTACTATATAAAAAAAAAAACATTATTATATAAAATTATTTTAAATATAGATTATATAATAAAAAAAAAAATATATACATATATATATATATATTATATAATATATATTTAAAATACATTTAATATGTTTATTGAATTAACTTACTAAAAATTTACTTAATCTAGAGTAAAAAGCACAAAATCGCAAATTATTTAATTGCTAATCTACTATATAAAAATAAGTCGGGTTTTCCTTCCTGACGCTATAACTCCAGAACGCACGAACCGATTTCCACGGTTTTGCATTCGTTGGAAAGGTCTCGGGCTCCGTGAGGTTTATAGCAAAGAAAAATCCGGAAAAAGCCGAAGTAGGGTAGAGTAGGGTAGAGTAGGGTAGAGTAGGATAGAGTAGGGTAGAGTAGGGTAGAGTAGGGTAGAGTAGGGTAGAGTAGGGTAGAGTAGGGTAGAGTAGGGTAGAGTAGGGTAGAGTAGGGTAGAGTAGGGTAGAGTAGGGTAGAGTAGGGTAGAGTAGGGTAGAGTAGGGTAGAGTAGGGTAGAGTAGGGTAGAGTAGGGTAGAGTAGGGTAGAGTAGGGTAGAGTAGGGTAGAGTAGGGTAGAGTAGGGTAGAGTAGCGTAGAGTAGCTGTTTTGGCAGATTTGCGCACGTGATAGCTTGACTTGTTAATAAATAGACACGGCAATATTTGTAATGAAGAATTTTGGAAAAATGTGACATATATTAAAAAGTGGTTCAATTGATTCTGCTCGTTATTCTGAGTAAACTATTTTCAGGTATTGCGTATTTAACGTTACACGTTGTATAAAAAGGCAAGGTATACACTCAAAAAAGTTATTAAACTGGTAGTGTATTCTCAAAACTTGTTCTAATTTCCTTCGACACTCGAATTTATAGTAAACATATATTAGGCACCCTAGAAAAACTTCCCTGATAACCCTCTCGAAACTTCGACTTCAACAAACAAGAAAAGTCGGAACAAACAGAAAAATATATTAAAACAATAACTCACTGTCGCTGTCGCCAGCTAATACTTCGATCCCAGAAAATTCAAGGTTTCTATTACCTACCATTTTTACGAAGAATATAAATTTTAACGACCCTTATCTTCTGATATCAACACGTAGAATCGAGTGAAGAGGCATGTTGTTTGCAAAATATATTTTAGTGTCAAGGATTCGTTTGTTCTTTGAAGGGAGAAGTATTCTTGTTGTCTATAACATAATTAAAATTTGCACAGTATTTCTTATTGTATACAGAAGAATGAAGTTACGTTAGTGGACAAAGAAGCACTGCGGTTGTTTTATGCCATGGCGGTGCTAGTCGAAGAAAGATCCTATTTTATTTATTTTTTCTCAATATGTTTGTTTCCTTACATAGATTTTAAGATTTATCAATTTTTGGGCCTAGTTGCTATCAATAAACCACCATTATTATTATTAACCTTTTGAATACCGTAATAAAGACACAATAGAAAGACAATAGGTGTCGGACACCGGTGTCCTTTTGGGGCTTCATAGTTTAAAGGATAGAGGGAGAGGTCGCGTGGGAAATCATCCAATGACGATGATTTCCCACTTTGAAAAAGTAGCATTTATTTCCTATCACTAAAAAGTGAACACACACAGCATAAAACTCCTTAACGCCACATAAAAAAAAACAAAATAAATAGACAAACTACCTCCTACTCCCAAAAAAATAAAAATGGTCTGTTAAACCACTAAATCTTAGATTTAAATACTAAAAAGTAATCTCAGCGAGCCTTCCGTATCATCATCATAATTTCTGCCGCAAGACGTCCACTGATGAATATGGGACTCCATAAGTGACGCTACAATTGACAATCCTATGCGTATACTATGCGTTTTGCATTTATCAGATTACCGCGACCAACACACAGGACAGGTCAACGGCCCACTAGGCCTTCTTAAGGGTATTACATCGCTCAATGACCTTCAAGAATTTACCTCTACACTAGTAGAGAAGAATTGACCTCTAAACAGGCATTGCAGGGGGTGCTGCGCGCGGGGTGTTAGTACTGATTCGAGTTTTTTCTTGATTACTTATCGATATTCAATGAAATTAAAAAAAAAATCAAAACAAGTTATTCAATTTATCGTTTATTATTTGGACTATGTCCACAATCTTGGTTCCAAGGAAACTTCACCCTTTCGGTGACTTTAAAGCTTCTGATGAGGCCTATTGTAAGCGAACACGGTTCAGAACCATATGTTATCACTGGTAACACGCATTGGTCATAGACTTTCGTCTTGAGACACTGTGGTATGTTGAAAGAGAAGATAAGCAGCTTCCTTATAATTATGTAGATGCCTTCCGTATATGTAGATAAAAACAATATGTTGAAATTGTTTGAAAATAGCAGCCTGAATATTTTAAACGCCGTTTACATTACATTTTCTTTTTGTTTTCATTTCTCCCTTGTGTATCTTTTCCTTTGTTCCTCAAAACACTTTGATTTAATCCTTGAATGTACTCATTATAATAACAGAATGAAATTAATTCTCATTTATGTTTTGGACTTAATTATGATGAAAATGAACTTCAGGCTTTTAATATCTTAAGGGTAAACAAAGACTTATGATCCTACGATCTACTGCCAGCGTCCTTATTTATTTCCGGCGGGATCTCATAGTGAAATGGCGAGAGCGACCGTCGCAACCCAGTGCTGAGTACGCCACGATTGAGGCGGAAAAGCCCTTTGAAACGTGGCTGAAAAGGCCTCATGGCGTCATCACCTTCCACATGGCACAGATCCTCACCGAACATGGCAAGTTCGAGAAGTACCGGTACAAGATTCGTGCGGACGTGATGCCCGGGTGTCGCCACTGTCATGTGCGGACCGCCCGGAAGACACGGTGGAGCACACAGTCGAGGTGTGCCCCGCTTGGGAAGAGCATCGCCGTGTCCTTGTGGGGGCGATCGGTGGCAGCGATCTCTCCCGCCGGACTTTGGTACAGGCCATGCTCCGGAGCGTGGAGGAGCGGCAGGCGGTCGCCTCCTTCTGCTAAGCAGTAACGCTAGCAAAGGAGGAGGCCGACCGTATCAGGCAACGGCGCACTCGCCGCTGCCGCCGCCGGGATTCCGATCCCGATTTCCGGCCACGGTAGGCACTTAGGACTTGCAGACGACGGACAATGGGTAGCTCGCTGTCTGTCCATCCGGTAACAGACCGGTCCGAGCCTAAGTCTTTTACGGCGCGCACTGTACCCACGCGCCTCAAGGAGTTGTCAGCGAAATGTAAGGGCCCAGTAAGGCCGAAGCCTACTGGGGCTAAGGGTTAGGCGAAAGTGAACCCCGGGGCCCTGGAACGAAGCCAATGAAGGAGCAGGGTAGGTTTTTACTCAGTAAGAGTCTGACACTATCTCCCGGCCCACCCAAAGGCGGGATTTGTCATTTTTGATGTTTTTACCTACCATAAAAAAGCATTCTTATTAATTTAACTTAAGCTGTATGTACATTAGTGGTACATAGGTAAAGTTAATGCACCGAGATGTTCTATACCTGACAACTTTTGGATTGAAAAGACTGCACTGTGTTAGGTGTGCAACAATAAATAGATAATATTTAAATCGAACTATATATCAAAATCTAAAAGTGTTTTCGTCAGTTTTTCGTTCATTGGGCGTAAATAAATTTAATTATGTTTTTTTTTTCGTCAATATAAATAATATTTAAAATCGAATTACCTATTATAAAATATTTTGTCAGTTTTCTGTTCATTGCTCGTATTTTTTTTTTTTATTCTTTTGAGCAACAGCTGAGCCGGTGCTGACTTTTCTTAAAAATTACTTGTTTTTCTTACCCTACCTGATTTGATTTGATAGCTAAAACGTCATAAGATGGCGTTAAGACGATCCTATTCTCATTTGAATCGCACAGTAATCCGAGATACAGCCTGATGGCTGGTCCGGATACAGAGAGTTTCAAACTTTATTACAAAATTTGCAAACTGTTATAGTAGATACGCGTCAAATAAGTTGAACTAAAATGGCCGTCATTGATATGGTTACGCGTAGCAAACCAATGTGCCGCATGTTGATTGAGACTCACAAATTTGTTACTGCGCATTTAAGGTCGATCGCCATTTTAATTAAACTTGTATTTTGCGTATTGTAGTCATTATTAATTTGCTCGCTATATTTTTACCAATTTTGTTTTACAATATGTGGGAATCCGGTGGATGCAAGACGCACAGGACTATTCATTATGGCGACACTTGGGGGAAGCCTATCTCCAGCAGTGGATGTCTTTCGGCTGAAATGATGATGATGATGAATATGTGTAATAAAAGCCAATGCAAACTATTGGCATGATTTACTTTTTTCTTTTCGCTAGAAATTAAACCAAAGTTAATTGTTAAAAGACAATACGAGAAATTAATAGCAAAAAAATAATCAGGTCCTTAAACCGTAACCGAACGAAGATACATATAGAAGCATGGCTAGTGTAATTTTGAGGTTTCTATTGTTATTAATGTTAGGATATTTTTTTACGCTCACAGTTCTTCAAAACTAAAACTAGTAAAAAAAATAAGACAAACGAATTGATAAGATACGCGTTAGTGTTGCGATAGTAATTAACAATATCACTATAATTGCCGAAGCTAAAATCAAAAAAATCGCTTGATAAAAAAAAACTTTAACAACCTATAAAATGTCTGTAATTTTGTTTGGTTACGGTTGGTAGACATAATTCTTTTTGCTCTTGATTTCTCATACGGTCTTTTAAGAAATGGTTTAGATTTCACTTTTGGCGAAAAGAATAAATGTTATATGCCAGCAATAGAGTTTTTTTTTTATTATTTATAAGTTATTGCCAAACGTTATACACGTGCAACCTGTGGATCAATTACACTAAAAAGTCTACAATGCTCTGCGCGTCCAGTATAACAACGCTTTCAGGGGTTTGTTGGGGATTTCATGGTGGTGCAGTGCCTCCGGCATGTTTTTCGACCACAACACGGATGGCTTTCAGGCAGTGCTTCGTAAAAGGACTGCCTCCCTGTAGTCTCGGATAAAGTGTAGCACCAACACACTTCTGGTGTGTGACGGATAGTTTTTTTTTTATCGTAGGTAAAATCATCTAATGACAAATCCCGCCCTTGGGTGGGCGGGAAATAGTGTCAGACTTTTACTGACTAAAAACCTACCCTTCCATTCATTGCCTGTGTCCCGGGGCCCGTGGTGTCATTCTCACATAACCTTTGGCCCCAGTAGGCTTCGGCCTTGCTGGACCCCTACAGTTTGACAGCCAAATCTTAAGGCAGTAGTCGCTCATGCATGTCCAAAATAATAATTATTTTAAATTTTACTAACATAATTATAAGTTTATACCTACTAGCATAATATGGACTTTGTATTCTTCAATGTGTGCTTGATCTGAAATAAATATTTGAATTTCTATTTCTATTGTTTCCGAAGTCTTTAGTGTGGCATTAGTTTATTTGCTATCACCGCTGCTCCAAATGTTGATTACATTCTAAGTCATTCTTTCATTATGTCTGATTAAAACATCATTTTGTTTTAAACAGCCTTAAATTTTGATTTCGGCCATTAAAAAGCAATGAACAAGGTTTAAAATGGAACGAGTGCGGCCAAGCTTTTCATTCCTGTTTAAACCCAGAAATCCACTTCACTCTGCTATTTGCTTCTATAACAGTTGTATATTTCAGTTGCAATTTAAGTTCCTTCACACACATACTCAAAAACAAAAGCGGGGAACTAAAAGTGTCTTGGTAAACGATAAACTGTGTTGGAGTTTGCAACAAAGTTAATCAGAATAAAATAAGGCGCGTAGGAAAAACAGTTTTCAACTTGCTTCCTCAGTAGGATATAATGGAGAAAAAATTTGAAAAGATTTTGAGGGATCTTGAAGAAATGGTGGTAAGAGCTTCACAATAAAAAAGGAATCTCTTAGACTTAATACAGAGTAATAGGCGGTCTGGTTTTTGGAATGAATTATATTGAGCTTAACATTATCTTCACAGCTGGGGTCTTTACAACGACACGCCATTATATCGAGTACACCAGATAAGAACTATTGGAGCTCCGTCTGAGTCAACTATGCTGTAGGCTAATTGTTCCAGAAAACTAAGTATGATTTATTATTATATAAATTTATTACAACACAAAAAGCGCGCGCTTGAGCGGAAGCGCTGTGCGTCACTTGTGCGCAGAGTGCGGGCCAGCTCCAATACCGTTCTGACAATGATAGCAAGTAGGTTTGACTGTCCTTATGTGCGACACTGCTGTGACAGGCAAGTTACATACAGTGTCGCATATAGGAGACTATAGTATCTTTGACATTGTATAAATTTTTATTAATAATTTGTATAATATTTAATTTGATTGGTTGATTTTTAATTTATTGGATTTTAATTTATTGGATTTTCATATATATATGTTTATAATTTATTTGAATTTTATATAAAAAAAATTTTTTTTTGAATGATTATATTGTAATTTTGAGATTTTATTTGGTTGTGTTATATTATGGGTGATGAACCTGAAATTAATGATTTTTTTTTTTTTTTTTTTTTAATTGTTTACGCAATTTGTTTATGCTACTTATAATTTTTAATTAATTATTTGTTCTCATTATAAATTTATTTTAATTTTATTAAACATATAATCTAACAAAAGACCTGATACATGTACAAAGCCTTAAATATTAACTTGACTATTTATACTTAAACAAACCTTACTTTAAGTTAATTTATCTAAACTAGTACTTGATCTTGATGGTTGGAATCCTTGATGGTGAGGCGCACTATTTTATTAAGAGCCTATTCTCGCTAGCCTTGAAGACATCCAAATTCTGATCAGACGGAAAGATCGCAGCAGGCAAACTTTTCCAGTCCGTCGATGTACGCGGTATAACCGACGAGGCAAAACGCTTAGTCCGGACCGTAGAATTTTCAGCAACGTAAGGGTGGCGTACGTCGGGTTGTCCGATGATAGAACAGAGATGGCGAAATCAAGTCATGCAATTCCCGCGCACACTCTCCAAAATATATCCTGTAAAAAACCGAATGGCTGGCTACTCTACACCTGTGCTCATGGCTTTGAAGATTGGATTTAATCAAATCTGGATCACCAATTAGCCCTGTTGCACGCCCTTCCACCGAGTCCAAAGCCGCTAGGTGGCATTTTGCAGCACTCCACACCCGATTGGACCTGTGGTTTTCTTAGTAAATAAACAGAACAGTTACTATTCTCGTAAAAACATTTGCATTTTCTGCCAAAATAGGTTTAGTGTCAGTATTTCGGTACGCAGTGCCTCCCTAGAGCTGTGTAGGTCTGCAAGTAATATCCCATCATTAGTGCAGATATGGTATTGTTTGCCTGACTTAACCTAACCTTATAGCATTAGCCACCCTTCTACTATGCTAGTCTTTCACTCTAACATTTTCGGCCCCAATCTCTTAATTATGAAGCAACTGAGAGACTCTTGGCAATGGAAAGGGCTATGCTCAAAGATTCCTTGCTTGATCGCATCAAGAATGAGGATAAGGCAGAAGAACCAAGGTCGCTGACATAGCCCAAAGAATCGCCAAACTAAAGTGGCAGTGGGCAGGGCACATTGCTCGTAGAACGGATGGTCGATTGGGCCGAAAATTTTTACAGTGCCGACCGCACACCGGAAAACGCAGTGTTGGAAGGCCTCCCTCATGGTGGACCGATGACCTGGTGACAGTCGCAGGAATGCGGTGTGCTGTGTAAAAACCCACATCTACACCATATAAATGTATACCTTTTTAAATAATTAATTAGTAATTACACACACTGCACACACTTTCACACCCTACTTTGTTTTTGATTTGTTAAGTCTTTAAATTGTTTTATTTAATTTCCATCAACGACGACGCTTGGGGGAGGCCTATGTCCAACAATGGACGTCTTTTGGCTGAAATGATGATGATGATGATGAATTTCCATCAAATTAAATAAAACAATCATCGGTCTTTCTAAATATTTATACAACTGTAACAAATTTGGGTAGTTTGGAGGCCTGAAGGCCTGTTTGGATTTTCCTAGTATAGGTTTCAGTCCTCACAATATTAATGTAAATGTGCTTACTGTAAACAATGTGTGGTTATGTGGTGGAGAAAAATAAACGCTTTTATTACAATTTTTTTTTTTTTCAGAATCTAATAGACCTTACTCTGCCTTTGTTATCTGCTTCCTTCTCAAATCTACCTTGCCTTACTTGTTGTTGTTATCTTCCTTCAAAATAAAGATGATTTTGACTTCAATTACATTATAATGTTGGATGACAAGCCCGGACTGCATTTAATTGTATCCTTCCTCCTTAAGCTAGCGTATTATTTCCCATACCTTTATAGCATTTGTACACATTCCCACGCTGAAGCACCTGTTAATTCTGCACGGAGCCACATCGTTAAAATTTATAATAAAAAAAATACCTTTCATAACAAATGTTACGCATTCGTTTGGTTGCAATGCAGTATAAAAATATTGGAAAGAAATGGTGTAACGTTAAAATTTAAAAGCATCGTAAAATATTCGTGTTTCATATCGAGTTTAATGTTAAATTTTTACGTATTTTAATGATGTGTATCGATCGCTGAAACGCAGTTTATTTTATTGGTTATTGAGTTATTTTAAAATATGAAGTTGGTAAGAGTTTTTATTTTTTACTTTTATCTGGTCTTTTTACCTCACCAGCAGCAATATTTGAAAACATATCATGATTTATTGAAAAAATATGTGTTATTATCAAATAAATAATAGATATATATTATCTTCCTGGTCTTCAGTCAAAAGACATCCACCATTAGACTAAGTCTTCCTTAACTACCGGCCAACTAACGATTGGCCTGTTGGTCTAGTGGTCAGTGGCCCTCACTGCTATGCTGGAGGTCGTGGATTCGATTCCCACCCAGGACAAATGTTTGTGTGATAAGCATGATCATTTGTTCTGTATCTGGATGTAATTTATCTATAATACGTATGTATTTAAAAATATATATATAAGTATGTTTATCAGTTGTCTAGTACCCATAACACAAGGTCTGCTTATCTTGGGACTAGACAGCGTTGTGTGATAGTTGTGGAATATTATTATATTATTATTATAACTGTTATCACATCAACTGGCCTTTAGCGTTTCGTATTTATTGGAATTCCCCGACCTTCACCAGATCATTACTTCACCTTGTGAGATACCTTCAAATGCTGTATGTTCTGGTGTACGGTGGCTACTCCAGAAATTTTCCGCCTCATCAACCATCTGTTCCGAGAGTAATGTGCCCAGTCCACGGCCACTTATGTTTGTTAATACTTCAGGCTAAGTCAGTAACCTTAATTCTCTAGAGGATGTCTTCATTCCTGATTCGGTCGCGCAAAGTAACTTCAAATATGCCTTCTTCACCCTCTCATCCAAACTGCAATGGAGCTATGCTTGACCTCCTCTTTCAGGTATAGGATAACAAAACAACTGTCTTAAATTGTCATGATTATCTTAACTTTTTAAATAGCGGTTCTTAAAAAAAACGGGGAAGTGCGAGTCTGACTTTTACACTGAGGGTTCCGTACAAACGTAATTATGAAATTAATTCAATTCCCAAATCGAGTCTCGATGATTTTTCAGAATCAAAATAAAACTTTTTTTTTTTGGTGACGTAACTACAAAAAGTCTTTAGATGTTTTTCTATATTTGTGTGCTCAATTGGAAGTAACCTATGAATTTTAATTGCCAAAAGAGTGTGGAAATATACGTTTTTGCGACATAAACGGCCGCATCATTTTTTTTCGCTAACATATAACTTGATTTTTCACTGCTTCAAGAGACCACAGACCTGAGTATATGGTTTTAATTTCAATTTGATACATCCACGCGCTCCCGAGATAAAAACAGACAGACAAGCGGACATAAAGTGATCCTATAAGGATTCCGTTTTATTCCTTTTGAGGTATGAAACCCTAAAAAGATTCAAAGCCACCAAATCTGGCAGTTATGTTTCCGCTTCTCATTAAAGATTGAGTTTCATTTTAAAACAATGTAAGTATATAACTAGAACAAAACTGAATTTAATCTTCAAATGCATCTTCGCGATTATAATTTTCTTGTAACATTCTTTTTTATTAAAGGAAATTAAATAAAATTGATGGGCTGTTCTCTGTCTTCATTTGACTGATACAATATTCGGACATCTTGAATTTTAATATTCTGCTCGACTTTTTAACCGACTTCGAAAAGGAGGAGGTTCTATGTTCGGCTGTATGTATTTTTTTTTATGTGTGTTCACCGATATCTCGGTCAATTGTGGACCGATTTTGAAAATTTTAATTTTGATAGAAAGACTATACTCCCGAATTGGTTCCATAGAAAAATTATTTTGATCTGATAATGAACTTCGAAGATATTTATGATGAAACTCTTCAAAAACTCTTAGCAGAACTGTGGTTTTATACGTATGTTCATCGATATCTCGGTCAGTTGTGAACCGATTTTGAAAATTTTAGTTTTGTTTGAAAGATTATACTCCCGAGTGGTACCATAGAAATATTTTTTTGATCTGATGATGAACTTCGAAGATATAGAACGGAACTCTTAAAAAAATCATAGCAGAACTGTCGTAACAAGTAAAATTGCTTTTTTATACATGTAGTCGGTGACTGATTGAAAGACGAAGGGGAGGGAATACATAGCATTGGTCTGAGTACGAAGCTGGAAGGTAGGTTAGGAATTCTGTAATAAATCAGTATAGATTTGCTAGCAGTGTTTGATAATATATTAGAATTGTCGTGATGGTTTGATGATGTATGTTGTTAACAGCAACTATATATTTTTTTTCTTTCCCATTTAATATTTTTGCGCTGACTGCAATTCGTCCGCACTGTTTAGCTGCCCAAGGCATAATACATATACCTACATTCGTTGCACTACGCGCCGGTGTGTTGACGTTGAGTCGCTCAAAACCGGTTTTTGTAATGCACATGGAATTATGCACGATTAAAATTATTCAGTCTTGTTAAGTTTTATGTCATTTTTTATTTTATTTATTTTATTTGTTATTTTAGTATTTTATGATTTCCTACACACCTAACGCTAAACACCTAGTTATTATTTATCACACATTAACGTATAAATATAAATTTATTTATTTACCAAGTACATAATAAGTAATCAACTACCGTTCACTCTCAGCAAGGTTCAGTTGAAAACCAGCGTCAGGCAGCTACCACTGATTATCATGTAGTTGTCTGGCATTTATGCTGAACTGGACCTATTTGGCGTCGCCGTGAGGCACACAGTGTGTCTATATCTTAACTTATCTTAAGTTTTATAAATTTGGTTTTACAGTGTGTGTATTCATTCGTGCCAAATAAAATATTTTTTCTTTCTTTCTTTCTTTCTATGTAACCGAATGGCGGAAGGTATCTATTTAAGTTTGGCTGAGGGGTACTAGAACTAAAGTGTGAAATCTTTTTACAAAAAAATACAACCCACTTCAAAAACACACTAAAAAGTGCAAAATAACTTTAATTTCGGAAGTCGGTGTTTAATAACGAAGAGACCAAACTATTTTAAAAACACCGACTTCCGAAATAATTAAAGTTATTTTGCACTTTTTAGTGTGTTTTTGAAGTCGGTTGTATATTTTTTGTAAAAAGTTTTTTTAGGCTGTTGTGGTCTCTGCATAATGTCCCGTATACACCGTTAAATTTTGATCGTTTTAATCCTCTAGAGGGTCGATCTGGTACATGAATAACTATCGATTTAAAAAGATAAAATTAAAAAAAAAAAACTTTTTTTCTAAAATTCTAATTAATATACGCATGTACGAAATTAATTTCCTTAAGTAAACATCAGCTGATCGAGTGCAATGACTTATAGGTAGTTAGTACGCAACGACAGACAACTACTTACAGGTCATCGGACTCGCCCGGATCGACCCTCCACGGGATTAAAACGATCAAAATTTAACGGTGTATACTAGCTTCCCCAGGATAAAAGTAGGTATCTCTATACAAATTTTAGACTCCCATTTCATCCCTTTGGGGGGTGAATTTTGGATAATCCCCTCTTAGTGCTTACACACGTATAAAAAAAAAACGTTGTGCAAAATTTTACACTCCTAGTCCTAGTAGTTTTAGCTGTGCGTTAAATCACCATTATTTCAACCGAAAGACATCCACTTTTGGACATAGGCCTCCCTGAAGTGTCACCACAATAAACGGCTGGACGGCGTGCAATGGGTAGCACGCTGTCCTATCGTCCGGTAACCGACCGGACCGAGCCCAAGTCGTCGACGGCGCGTACTGTTCCCGCGCGCCTCAAGGAGCTGTCAGCAAACCGCCGAGGCCCAGCCTACTAGCTACAGGCAGGCAGGCTCGAAGCCTGCTGGGGTCATGGGTCAGCTTCCGAAAGGAATACCCAGCCCCGGCATGATAGGCGACGAAGGAACGGGGTTTAGGTTTTTAGTCAGTAAGAGTTTGACACTACTTCTCGCTCCGCCTAAGGGCGGAATTTGTCATGGATGATTTTACCTACCATAAAAAAAAAAACACAATAAACGGCTCTATACGCATCATATCCATCGGATTGTATATCGTATATGAATACTTGTCCCGAAAATATTAATGACAAACTAACGAATCCTTAATATCTTGTTTACCTTTAACCTTAGAAATAGATGAAAAGGTTACGTGTAATCACGAAATGTTTTCTATCTGTTCCAGATCCAAATAATACCAGTAATCTGCGTCTTTCTTATTGACGAATCCAATTCCATTCGTTTGTTCAAGTTGTTCCAATTCATCGACGGCTACCAATCCGAACATAACCTCCGAGGATTCCTTCATGTTGGCAATGACTACGCCATATTCCTTCGCACTCCAAGCGCTCATGACAAGTACATTGTGTACGAGTTATATGAAGTGAAGAATGTGGCTGAAGTTGAGAATTACAAGCCTAGAATGCTAGCGATAACTAAAGTACCTATAGAGTATGTGAAGGAACAATTGAGAGTGTTCAGAAGTGAATTGTATAAAGCAAAGTATGTGGATAAAAGTACTATTCCTGGTACGGAGATTAAAACACTGCGGGAGTGGCAGATAGACCGGGCTTTAGAATTTCATGATAACGCTGGTCAGCTAAACAATAAAGTACCTCTTTTGAGAACGATGCTCTGATATTATTAACTCGAAATACAATGATTTCTCTCATTAGCATTTTTTTTTAATTTACAAGCGCTATTTAATCATATCGAAACATCATGAGGAAGCAGTGGTTACCGAGTGGTAACGGCCCCAACTTACGCCTCAAACCCAGCCAGGCGCATTACTTTGTGTAACTTATTTCATGACCACTGGTCTCAAAACAGTTAAGGAAAACATGGTGAGGAAATCGGCATGTCCTCGTGCCAAAAATTCGAAGACATGTGACATCCACCAACCTGCACTAGGCTCGCCTGGTTGATTACGGCCGATTCCCTCTCCTAGAGAGGAGGCCTGAGTCCCAACAGTGGGAACATTAAAAGGCTGATAATTCTAAAAAAATCGTGAGGAAATCGGCATGTCTTAGAAACAAAAATTCAAAGACATGTGACATCCACCAACCTTTACTAGGCCCACGTGGTGGTTTACGGCCTATTCCCTCTCATATAGGAGACATGAGTCCTAGCGCTGGGAAAATTATAAGGCTGATGCTATGCTATGCTATTTAATACGCTAGATTCTATAAAACAAAGATAAGGTGTCTTCAGATTCTTAGAAAGCTACTTTTTTTTGTGTCTGTTGTTGGACGGTATGGTTGGCGTAGTGATAAGCGACTAGGCATTGCATATGGCGGGTTAGGTTCTTGTACGGTTAAAAATATTTTATGTTTATGTGTTTGTGCACCCACCCGCGATACTTATGAAATTTATACAGAGTGTTTTTAAATAAAATGTTCAATATGTAGGACACGTGTTCCAGAAACAAGTCTACAAATTCTCATGAAACTCCACTACCGCGTCAAGCCTAGGCTATCTTTAGAAAGGCATACCGCTTAAAAAAAACATTTCCAAAAAAGTGTCAGTAATCTTTTCAATACACATAAATATCTCGCTGCCTATTCGTTTCAATGAAAAGGGTATATTTTCCTTATCGGAACAGTTTTGATAAATAATTCTTAATATTCACTACTTGAGCTTCATTGGCGGTCATCCATCATCCGAATGGTTCCCGGCAGCGAGCTGTGCAAAGAGTTTCTCGTCCCCTACTATGAGATGAAGATGGAAATACCGAAGAATGAGTGAGATTGTGAGATTGGTTAAAAACATCGATACACGGTACAGCCCTAATGACAAAAGTTTGCCCAAAATTAAGCCGCATATTCATGTTACCTATGCTGAGTCTGACATGATTTCTATATCATGTCAGACTTTTTAATCTTTAAATTCTGACATGAGATAGAATGAAAATGGGAGTGGCTTTTCCAACTCATATGTACCATCGCGGTCATTTCTGCATGACCACTTAAAAAAATCACTTGAATCCTGCGGTGCGGTGCCAAACCAAACCCTTAGAAATGTTTGTTTTGAATGCAAGCAAAAATGAACTTAGAGGTGGTCAGGCGAAAGTGTCTTTGAGAGAACATTCTTTGCCTTCATTCCAGGAGCCTTTCATAATATGGCCAAGTAAAACTGGCTAGATCGTTTTAAACGTTAAAGTTTGATGATATTTCAATTCTCGTTTGGCCTACTTTCTTTAGACTATTTATTACAATAAAAATACTGCATCAATGATATGGTCAAACGAGGATTGACATTTCATAAAATGTTAGCGTTTAAACGATCTGGCCAATTTTATCATACAGTGATCAATTTCTATGATCAGCCCCCCTAGCCAAGTTACAATCGTTTCGTTTTGCGTTAACGCTTGAAGTTCGCTACGCACCTAGTTCCTTTGTTCGAACAAACGAACTGGGAGTGTTGTCAACTCCAAGCGTTAACGCAAAACGAAACGATTGTAACTTGGCTAGGGGGGCTGGCCACGACATATAAATGTACATATAATTGTCAAATTCCTTAGTTGTCACCTATATTATTTTGCAAGACTTGCAGCGTTAAAAATGTCGTTTGTGGACGCACATTAACTTATTTACTACTTGGCACGTTCACAGCCCATATTTTAATTTTGCACAATAAAATGCCTGGCAATGAGGTTACGTAGATGGATAATGTATTTTTCAAGCCAAACTGCCGAATTAGCCTTTACGATTAAGCTGTTAATGAAAGAAAGTTTGAAGGAGACGGTCACTTATTAACGTATTAGTCTAGTCGGCTTCAAACTAAGAGGAAAAGAATATTAAGCGTTCACCGTCAAAGAATATTCACCGTTCGTCCGTCACCCGGCCGGGCCTAAGTCGTTGATGGCGCCTGTGGTTCCACGCGCACCTCAAGGAGATGACAGCAAACCGCAGGGGCCCAGTCGGGTCGAAGCTTATGGGTAATGTAAAATGGAACCCAAAACCCTGGAACGAAGGCAAAGAAGGAACAGGAGTTGGTTTTTAGTCAGTAAAAGTTCAACAGTCTAATTGGATGATTTTTCCAACTAAAATAAAATGGTTAAACTTTCTGGCTGCTAACGGTATCCATTGTCAAAAATCTGCAAATGATAACTGAAACCAACGGCTTTATGTGCTTTCTGAAGCACGGGGTATCAGGGGCACGGGGTATCGGGGTAATGTCCTAGATAAACTTATAAAAACAAGTATGAATTGAAAAAAACAGGAAAAGAATATTAATGTGGATCTAATGTATATTAACACGGCGGATGAAAATGTCTAGTTATAGTATCTCTAGCACGGCAAATTTGGATGGAATTTTCACCAAAATGAAGGCCATAATTCTTCCTTTCGTATATTTTTCACCAAAACGACTAAACTGATTTAGATGATATTTTGTGATTTGCTTTATAATGCTGATTATGCTATACTAAGAGTGTTTTTAAAATCGTGCTGATTTTAACACGCTTGCGGGATGGCCCCGCATGCTTTTTTATTGCTTAGGACCACGCCCCGCGCCTTGCGTGCTTATTCTACGCATTACAATTAATAGGTACTACAATTTGCCTGCTGCGGTCTTCCCGTCCGATTATAATTTTTGGTATACCAGGCATACATACCTCATTCAGTAATGTGCCCTACTTGCAAAACCAAAACACGTATTTAAAATTTGTGGCTTATTTGCACCCATCTTGTTAGTTGTTAGTATGACGGCGATTAAACTACACCATAAACTTAAGTAACTATACAAACTTAAGTATAACATCAATTGTACAGTTTTTAAATTCGTGTTTTACTTGTTACAAGTGGGGCACGTTACCGACTGAGGCTCGTATGGCTATTTTACCCTAGGTATCTTTTTTTTTTATGGTAGGTAAAATCATCCAATGACAAATCCCGCCCTTGGGCGGAGCGGGAAGTAGTGTCAGACTCTTACTGACTAAAAACATACCCCGTTCCTTCGTAGCTTCGACCGTGCCTGCCTGCAGTTAGCAAGCTGGGCCTCTACGGTTTGCTGACAGCTCCTTGAGGCGCGCGGGAACACTGCACGCCGTCCGCAAGCCCGCGCCTACGGTGGTCGGAAATCGGGATCAGATTCCCGGCGGTGGCTGGGGCGAGCGCCCCGTTGCCTCTGCCTGATGCGGTCGGCTTCCTCCTTTGCTAGCATTACTGCTTCGCAGAAGGAGGTCACCGCCTGCCATCCCTCCTCACTACGGACCATGGCCTGAACCAAGGCCCGGCGAGAGAGATCGCTGCCGCCGATTGCCCCCACGAGGACACGGCGATGCTCACCCTAGGTATCTTCAAGGCTAGAGTGAATAGCTATTCAGGCTCTTAATAAACTAGTGCGCCTCATCATCAACGATTGCATCTCTGGTTACTATCAGGTGGGTCTCCAGTCAAGCACTAGTGTATATCAATAGAAAATAAATAAATAACAGCATTAGAAATCAATCACTGTAACCTTTAGTAGGGTCTCAGCCTTCATTATCGTATAATTTATTGCTTTTACGCCGCGCGGAAAGGGTTCATCAGCTACGAACCACGACATCCAACTAAAGGAAAAGTATCGTGAAACGTGCATCATTGTATTTTCTTATTCGGGTAATATATTATCCGGAGAATGAACCAAGGAAGAAAGGAATAAAGGAATTAATGGTTGGAGGTTTATTGAAGGAAGATTTCGACTATTCCTTTTTATGGTTTGACGTCATAATAGGAAAGCAATGTGGAATTGATTTGTGTACAAAGTTTCAGTCGACTGCGGCTCAACAGAGGAAGTTTTTATACGTTTGAAGGTAACTTCGAAGAGCACAGGCATGTCCTCGTGGGGGGCGATTGGCGGCAAAGGTCTGTCGCGCTGGGCCTTGGTACAGGCCATAGTTCGAAGCGAGGAGGAGTGGTAGGCGTTCGCCTCCTTCTGCGAAGCAGTAGTGTTAGCAAAAGAGGAGACCGCACGCGTGAGGCAATGGCTCTCACGCACCAGCCGCTTCAGGGATTTCAATCCCGATTTCCGTTCACCATAGGCGTGGGCTTGCAGATGGCTAGCAACGGGTAGCTCGCCGTCTAACCGTTTGGTAACCATCCAGACCGGGCCCAAGTCGTCAACGGCGCGTATCGTCCACGTGCCTCATGGAGTTGTCAGCAAACCGTAGAGGCCCAGCTGGTCGAAGCCTACCGGGATCATGGGTAATGTGAAAGTGTACCCCGGGTCTCTGGAACGAAGGCAAAGAAGAAACAGGAATGGGTTTTTAGTCAGTAAAAGTTTGATACTATCCCCCGCATTGAATGATTTTCCCACCATCGAAAAGGACACCCTTTCCCGCCCTGGGAGTAGATGGAAATTTTTATTGCCTAAAATCAACCACTTTTCTTTCAGTTGCTTTTGTGTTCCAGGGCTGCGGTAACGTTTCTGAACAGAACAGGGTAGGTTTTTAGTCAGAAAGAGTCTGACACTATCTTGCGCCCCGCCCAAGGGTGGGATTTGTCTTTGGATGATTTTACCTACCATAAAAAACACCTTTAACATGCAAATTGGACCAACAAATATTAAGATAGCTCTATAAGGCATTTTTAAGGTAAGATCGCGGTCATTTTAAATTTTACTTAAATCCTGCGGCGTGCCGCCAAACCCGAACCATTTGAAGTTTTCGTTTCGAATGCAAGCAAAAATGAACTTAACGGTGGTCAGGCTTGGTCAGGTTACCAGTGTCTTTGATGGTACTTATCTAGTACCTAATTTTGAAAAAGCCTCAATTTTGTTTTAATGGTTTATGTTTATTACCTAAAATTACTTGAAATTCATGGTGGGAGGAACGATCGGTTGCTGGCCACCATAATAAATTGAAGGAGTTCCGGTCAGTCCTAAACAACCGTCTCGAACGGCGCATGCGCCTCTGCACCCGTCATCCACAGTGACTCTGACAATTGAGCCGTCACCACTGCCGGTAGAAATGGTTCCGAACATTTAGTAAGTAGGTTCTTTTTATCGTTGACATTATTATCAATTTAACCATAGCCAATATAACTCAACTTCTCGAACTAGTGTGTTCAAATTTATAATTTTACACCTTACAAAAAAGTTGCCAACCTCTGAATACAAGGAATGTTTTTCTTTCACTTCTTGGAATCGCAGAAAAGAAAAGTAGATAAAATTATTCTTTTTCCGTTGTTTTGACAAGGTCGCTGTTATTTTTGTTCGCATTTGATTACTTCAAGGATAAACCGTAGCCATAGAATAGGATTATCTACAGAGGGTTGGCTCCATACAACCAATAGAAACACATACATTTTGGCACGGCGACCTAAGCCAATTGATAGATACACTAATGTGTTCCTAAATCTATATATCTACATAAAACAAAGTCGTGTTAGTTCACCATTTATAACTCAGGAACGGTTGAATCGATTTAATGGGTATCTGTTTTGTTGAATTCAAATAGCAGAATAATTATTAAAATATCAAAAATATTCATGAAAATATACAAAATTTCATCGAAAAATTACAGCAACTAAATTGGTCTCAATCGTTCGGTCAATGCATTCATTGACTGTTAGGCCTTGTTTACGGAGACTCGGTGCGTTGGGCGTTCGTCGTACATTGCAGCAGCGGGCCGCGTCATCGCTCGCGCAAACATAAACATAAGACAATGTACGACGGACCACCCAACGCGCCGCGTCTCCGTAATCGAGCATTTAGACGGTACGATCTTCACCGGGTTTTTTTTTTATGGTAGGTAAAATCATCCAATGACAAAAGTTCACCGGGTCAGCATGTTGTATAAAACTACCTCTTCAAACGTGGTCGTAAAGGCGACTGCTGAGAGTGGGGTCTTTTGTTCGATTACCCAAGTCAGGCTAATAGCGGTATTGGGTTTTTCTATAAGGAATAACTCAGTAGCATTCTGGAGTTTGTTAGTGTGCCACCTCTTGTCTTGGAGAGCACGTAAAGCCGTTGGGTCGGGTCGGATTGCCGTCCCATCGGACTATAAGAGTAAAATAACAGAGAGTGCACCTGCGTTTTCATACATATTTGTGAATTTTGTACCGGGCTAATCTCTGTTGAGATTTATTATTATTTTACTGTATACACATTTAATTTTTTCTTTGTTTTTAATCATTTTATTTTTCGCAATTTTGAATTTGAATGAATTCATGCGAAAATTCTCTTCCTCTTATTCGTGCATTCTTGACAGAGTGGTCGTGGTTATGTGTTTTTTTTTTATCGTAGTTAAAATCATGTCTTGCGCGAGAGGGGTCTCGCGATGCGACACCATGCAGCTTTAAATTGGGCGGCTTGGGAGTTGTAACCTTTTGAATGCCGTAATTAGAGACACAATAGAAAGACAATAGGTGTGCGGACACCGGTGTCCTCTTAAGATTTGACAGTAAACTGTAGTAGGTATATGAAAGACTTAATGAAGTCCGTCCACCACGTTGGAGAGTGTCCTCGTGATCTTTTGCTTTCAAGTTTCCCTTTCATCACCAATCTTTCCATCGAGTCCTCGTTATTGGTGATATGCCCGACAACTTGAGGAAACATTGTTTTTTTTTTATGTTAGCTAAAATCATCCAATGACAAATCCCGCCCTTGGGCGGAGCGGGAAGTAGTGTCAGACTCTTACTGACTAAAAACCTACCCTGTTCCTTTGTTGCCTATAGTGCCGGGGCTGAGCCTTCCTCTCAGAAAACGGTCCATGACCCCAGCTGGCTTTGACCCTGCCTGCCTGCAGCTAGCAGGCTGGGCCTCTACGGTTTGCTGACAGCTCCTTTAAGCGCGCTGGAACAGAACGCGCCGTCGACGACTTGGGAGGAAACATTGGTTCGGTGCGTAGTCTATGAGATACCGAACCTGAAACTATTTTGAATTTGGAATACACTGTTAACTATTATTTAAATGCAATATACAGTAAACCTTCTGCACGTATTTATTAGTGCACAAGCTTAGTTAAATTCCTTTCAAGTTGAACGATAATTTTATAGCCTTTTCACAAAGTTTAATGTCCACGATCAGTTTTAAGAAGCGGATAGATTTGCTTCACGTGGATCTGGAATTATGTCATAAACAAGACAAGAGGTTGTGCCAACTTTATTGTTAATACTCAAGTCTGAAGGTCATTGTTGCTAAAGTTTTTAGGTGTTGAAGAGATTTAAATAAAAGAAAATTTGAATTTCGTTATGACTTATTTAAAGAAGGTATTAGGGGAGAGAAGCAAGATGATGTAGAAGCAAGATGATTTGACGGCACGCTTGCCATAGTAGTAATTTTTTTTTTTATATAATGTAAACTAGTGCTTGACTGCGATCTTATGCAGTAAGTAAGCAGTGAAGAATTTTTTGATGGTGAAGTGCACAAGTTTATGAAGAGATTGCTGCTGGAGCCCTGGTTTATGAGGGATTGATTGCTACGTTCTGTGTCGCGAGTTTGATTCTCGCACGGAACAAATTACTACCATTAATTTGAAACATACATAAGTATTCCTAGTATGGGTAGTGTATGTGGGTTTACATGTTTGTGAATGCACCCACGATACAAAAGAAATTTCTAGTGCGAGCAAAGATTTTTTTAAACATATTCCCGGGATAAGAAGTATGGGTCCTATTCAAAGGCATGGCTTACATTTTTGCCAAATTTGATCCAAATTCGTTTAGCCGTAAGTAACAAACGTATACGCAAACTTAGACCAATATAATATTTAGTCTAATAATATACCATTCCTTGTCTTTCAGAGTACTTACTTAATCTAAGAAAATATAATTTTCATTCAAAAAGTAGGTTCAAAGTGATTTATTCCCAACTTCATCCGGTGCCTAACTTTCATATTTCTATAGATAAGATGAATAAATGTGTTATCTTATTCGATAATATTTCTGGGGCAAAGTTCGTCTCAAAGCTAAAATTAACCATTACAAAACGCCTCTGGAATTTTATTACAATTAACTTTGACTTCGATGTCCAGTCAAACCAAGTATTGGATTATCTACTTTAATTTTTTTTCAATAAGGTTCAATTTTGTAAATTAAGTGATACAAAGGATATATAATGCAGTCAATTTATAAAGCGAGCTACTTCACTTGATTAAAAATAAAATCGTCTGCTAATTTAATTCGGGCGCATAATAAAATTATGGCTGTGGATCCCAATCCCATAATAGGGGCCACACCTCGGCAAATTCCCCAATATTGCCAAAAGAACGACCAACCGTTACTTTCCTTTTGTTTAATGCCCCGAGATATTATTTCCGGTCATGCTATCGTTTTGAATTATTATTTTATCGCTGTAATAAAATTAATAGGCGCCTCTCCTTGCTTCGTAAGGATTGATGAGTTTTATATTAAGCAGATGTTTTCTTAATGATTATTATGAGAATCTGAGAGACACGATAAATAAGCTTTGTGAGTGGAATTTGAAAGGTATTTAGCGGGATAATAGCTTTATTAAAAAGCTGTTTTTTACTTACACTGTTAGCTGACGAGCAAAATTTGGACCAATAGAAATAATAAACAGAAAAAAATTGTGGTCATAAAATAAAGTAGGTATTATTATAAATTCCGAGAAGGTTATTAAAAAGAAGAATATTAAAAAAAAGTCTTTATCCAACATGATTTCTTAAATATTTACATGCCATATTCCAACGCACACATGTTTTTTTTTTTAATATCTTCTGATAAACATGTTTTCATCGTAGTGTATTATATAATATATATATATAAATATTATATATTATTAAAGAAAAAAATAATTGTATTATATTTATTAGAATATTATTGGTACAAAGAACAGAACAGAAGTCTTCTGTTCTGTGGTACAAAGTATATACTTACACAGAGCTTCATCGCGTTATAACGCAAGAGAGGTGGTAGCGCAGGACTCAAACGAGACATGACCACGACCACTCTGTCAAGAGTGCACGACTAAGAAGATAAAGCACCAACTTATTTATTTATCTACTATCTTTTGCCCGTGACTTTACTTCCGTCAACTGACTACCTACGCTGCCTACCCTTCCTACCTACCCTACCCTCCCTACTTACCCTACCCAACCTACTTATTGTTTTTTACTTTAAGCCTTCCCTGTGTGGATAATAAGACAAGACAAACTAGATCACTAAATATGAAAATCTCATGTCTCGTATTATTTTTTGTGTATTTTGATAGGTCTGAGAATTTAAAGTATCTGAGAATATAGGTACAAAAGAGAAACTTTTACCCTCATTACCCCATCCCCCATTTTTTATCTATATATTATATAGAAGCAAAATAACACTCACTGTTTAATCACGAAATCTCAGAAACTATAAAATCTACAAACTAAAAATTTGGCAGGTAGGTTACGTATAGGGTGAAAACATTCGCTACAAAACCTCACCCTTAAGAGAGTTAATCGGGGTTTGTAAGTTTTTAAATAGAAACCGACTTTTACGCGGGCGAAGCCGTTGGCAGAAGCTAGTAATTTATAAATAGCAGATCAACTATTGCTGGGTCACCTAATATAACAGAATATAATTTAACTAATATAATATAACAAAATATAATACAACTAACTAAAAATATAATATAACTAAAAATATAATATAACTAAAATGCCAAGCAATGCCGCCAGCCTTTTGAGCACACTTCCAGTCGACAGCGATGCGGAGGAGTTTTTTGACGCCATATTTTAGTTAGGAGTAGCCTTTAGTGTATATTTTAATATTTTTGTGTAATGTATTTAAGATAGAAACAGGAAGTTGTAAATGTTGCTAAATAAAATTTTGTCATTAAATACCTATATAACTAAATATAATAACATTTTTTAAAAGCGTCTGATGACTATGAAGTATTGTTAACAAAAGCGAACCGTTATATTCTTTATCGCTTAACTTTCACCTCATCCCCAGTAAAAAGCCAGAATACTCATTGATTTAATGTCAAATGTGAACGAGCTTTGGAATCTGTAGATCACACCCTCTTACCTGCCAAGCCTGCTTCATATTCCCGTCACGTTTTACAACCATTCGCGTATTTCCGATATTAAGTCCCAATGTGATAGCAAATCCTATCGCCGTTTATCAGCCGCAGTTCCAGTCTGGGGCGTGCTGCCAAGTATTTTTACAGGGATTCCTAATTACAGTTTTATACAGGAGTCGAGTCAAACTTCAATGGGATTTGTTTAGTGTTGGAAGAGTTTAGAATTGTTGCTAAAGCTGCTTGTAACTTAAAGATAATAAATAGTTAGGTATACACCGTTTTTGGTCGTTTTAATCCCGTGGAGGGTCTATTTGGTACATGAAACACTATCAATTTATAAGTATAACATTAAAAAATAAAGTACTTTTTTTCTAAAACTCGAATTAAAATACGCATGTACGAAATTAATTTCTTTAAGTAAACGAGTCAGTAAGGGCAAAAAAAAAAAAAAAAAAAAGAATCAATGACCTTGTAGGGATTTGTTGGTCGTGGCGTACTAACTACCTATAGTTCATTGGCCTCGATCAGCTGACATTTACTTAAAGAAATCATTTTCGTACATGCGTAAATTAATTCGAGTTTAAAAAAAGTACTTTATTATTCATTTTTATTAATCGACCTTTCGCGGGATTAAAATGACCAAAATTTAAAGGTGTATAGATTTACAAACGAAATTAGTTAGCGCAATTCAGCAGACGTGAGGCGGGGACATGGGGTTTAGCGATCGTTGGTCACGGATTTGGCTAAAGTTACATGAATTAAAAAAAAAAATGGGCAGGTGTGAGTCGGAATCACACACAGAGAGTTCCATGCAAACTTATGTAGGTATGTAAATATTTCAATTCCTGAACGGAGTCTCGATGATTTCTCCGAAAGGCATTTTTTTTATCTTTTATGATAAAACTACAAAATTGTCTTCAGATTTATTCCCATTTTTGTGGTGTAACTCATTGCTTTAAGCCCAATTTCAATGTTTTTTAATTCACTTGACAGTGTCAAAACGTCAACCATAAAATGAATTTTCCTCCTTTGTTTTTCATACTCATAAAGTTCAAGGAGTTTTGCTCGTTATTTTATTTCGATCCTGTGTAGTGGTTTTCTGACCGTACTCGTATGTGTAATTTTTTGTAGGTTCTCAAAAAGGTCTTTGTTAAGTTGGTTTTTATCACAGTCGGCACTCAGAATTCCTTTTTTGAGGATGTGAAATCTTTAAAAAAGTTTTTCCACTCTTGGTGGAGCTGGAGAGAGACTAATAACTAAACCCACCAGGTTCCTCAAATGGCTCTTTACGTTCCTATAATCCTGAAGACCTAGCAGGCATCGGTCTACCGGGCCTCATCTATTTTGCTGACCTCTCTATAGGACATACTTAGAATACTTATTGGACAGTGAACTACCCATTGCTCACCGACCGCAAACCCGTGCCTTCGGTGGTGGCTGGAAATAGCCCTGTGACTCTAAACAAAGCCTTATAGTGTAGCAAACCAAAGTATAAGCATCAACATTTA
This sequence comes from Leucania comma, assembly GCA_958295575.1. Classification (NCBI taxonomy): domain Eukaryota; kingdom Metazoa; phylum Arthropoda; class Insecta; order Lepidoptera; family Noctuidae; genus Leucania; species Leucania comma. Next base: position 18,891,082 of record OY282470.1, on the reverse strand, counting down.
TTTTAGTTACTCACGCTTCATTCTCAAACCTAATTCAACTGTGCACATTTGATGTTAATTCCAGTCTTAACTCTATCTCCATAGATTAACTTAATGTGTAAGAATGGGTGATTAATTCGGGTTAATTTACTAGAGGGGCTATTTTGGGCACAAACGGGTAGATTATCGAACGTTCGGACGATTATGGGCAAAATCGGCAAATGGGCAAATGGTGTTGCAGATCGATTGGTAATATGTTATTATGTTGTGATTGAATTGAGATAATAGGTTCGAGACAGCGTTGGAAGACTGATGACCTGGTAAAGCGCGGAAGTCCGATGGATGCGAGACGCATAGGACCGTTCATTGTGGCGACTTTGGGGGAGGCCTATGTCCAACAGTAGACGTCTTTGGGTTGAAATGATGATGAGGATGAATAGTTTTGAGAAAATACATGTGAATTATTTAAGTTCTGATATAGCTCGTAGAATCGCCAAACTTAAGTGGCAAGGGGCAGGGCACATTGCTCACAGAACAGATCCTCAATGAGACTAAAAGGTTCTGGAGTGGCGACCGCGTACTGGAAGGCACCTTGCATCGAATTCAAGAGCACCTAACGTCACAATTCCAATGTCGACCGATCGGAATTAAACTCGAGAGTAAGCTCCCTGAACATTTAAAACCGCTTTTTTTTTAAGATTCAAAACATTTAATGACTTCTTCTCTCCCGCTCTATGGTGGGGTGAGGTGGCATATCAGACTTTTACTGACTAAAGCCACAACTATGTTCCTTCAGTTTCCTTTCCTGTTTTAGAACCACGAGTATCCTTTTCATACGTTTTCCCACGATCCTAACAGGTATTGCTCCTGCTGGGTTTTGCTGACATCGCTTTGAGGCGCGCGTGGAAGACTATGCACCGTCTACGACGGACGAGCGGACGGCGAGCTACCCAGCAATCGTGGCCAGGGAGCTCGGCGATTTGCGATGTCCGGGACGTCTCCTGATGCTACGGCTGGGGCAGTATGATGTACATACGGGTCAGCCTCCTTTACTAGCACTACTGCTTCGCTGGTTTGGATTATGCAAACTAGTATGCAAACTAAATCTAATACAAATGTGATACATATTTTCCCAATCCAAAAATTATAAAACTTTCACGACTCACGTAAATTTCATTACCAATTTTATCCTGCAACTAAAACCAAAAAACTTACACTAGATATTTAAATCAGGTTAAAAAGTAAGCAAAAATCCATTCACAGACCTCAGTCTTGTATTATTTAAACCAGGAAAAACCAAAATGTACGGAAAATAGTCGGCAATAATATGGACGAACATTCGGATTCATGAATGCGGAGATCGCATCTGCGTATAATAAAATAAACTGTAGCCTGAACACACGAATACAGATGAATAAAGAATTAAGGTGTCTGTTTTATACAATCTACGTTGCCAAGTTTTTTTTGTCGGTTTTTTTTTGATGAATTTGTGTGAAGTCTGTTTACGTTGAATCATCATCTTATATACTCGTATATAAAAATTAACAGCTGTTCATTAGTCTCGCTAAAACTCGGAAACGGCGGGACTGATTTGGCCAATTTTGGTCTTGAAATATTCGTGATAGTTCAGGGAGGGTTTAAACGGTGAGGCACGTGAGTTCATTCGTAAGAGGTTGGTAGAATAATCACGACACTGATTGGTTGGATTTTTTTTCACAATAAAATTGCTTATATTTTGTATCTATGTATATAAGTATGTATTAATTATTGTATATTTTGTTTCTTTTCTGTTTGTCTATTTATTTGTTGCACCTACCATGTTAAGTTTCTGCACCACCCTAAGGTCGTGCCGGGTCTTGGTTCAGGCCATGCTCCGGAGCAAGGAGGAGTGACAGGCGGTCGCCTCCTTCTGCGAAGCAGTAATGCTAGCAAAGGAGGAGGCCGACCGCATCAGGCAACGGAGTTCACGCCGCAGCTGCCGCCGTAATTCCGATCCAAATTTCCGGCCACCGTAGGCGCGGGCTTGCGGACGGCGGGCAATGGTTAGCTCGCTGTCCGTTTGTCCGGTAACAGACCGGACCGTGTCCAGGGCGTTTACGGCGCGCACTGTTCCCGTGCGCCTCAAGGAGTTGTCAGCAAATCATAGGGGGGTCGAGGCCTAGTCTGGGGCTTTGGGGAGGTATGAAAATGCATACCAAGGCCCCGGATCTAAGGCAGGGAAGGAACAGGGTAGGTTTTTAGTCAGTAAGAGTCTGATACTATTTCCCGCTCAGCCCAAGGGCGGGATTTGTCATTGGATGATTTTACCTACCATAAAAAAAAACCCTAAGATCGACTGGTAGAAAATGCCTAAGGCATATTAAGTCCGCCTTTGTACAGTGTTATGTGCATAAAGTTTTAAGTAAATAAATAAAAATATATAGAAAAATTGACGAAAAAATATCGACTAGTAGGCGGTACGAAGTTTGCTGGGTCAGCTAGTTTTATAATTATAAAAATGAATAACTGTTCGTTAGTCTCGCTAAAACTCGGAAACGGCTGGACCGATTTGGCCAATTTTCGTCTTGAAATATTCGTGATAGTTCAGGGAAGGTTTAAACGGTGAGAAAGTATGGTAGAATTCACAAAAAAATTAGGCGGTACGAAGTTTGCCGGGTCTTATAAATAAAAAAAAGTAAAAATCTAAAACCCGACTACGACAAAAAAAAAACACTAAAAAGTATGAAACAAGATTTTTGTGATACTGAAATAAATAAGGTTACTGGAGACCCGCTCCACCCAAGGGCGAGATTTGTCATTGGATAATTTTATCTACCATAAAAAAAAAACCGTAAACGCAGGCTTGCGGATAGCGTCCGAACGGAGCCCAAGTCATCCACGGCGTGGTGGTGCATAGTATTCCACGCGCTCCTCAAAAAAGCCGTCAGCAAAACCGGACTGGCCCAGCAGGGTCGAAGCCTACTGGCGCCATGGGTTGTGCGAAAGAGAACCTCGGGGCCCTGGAACGAAGGCAAAAAAAGGAGCAGTATTGAGATTTAGTCAGAAAAAGTTTGAAAAGAATGGAAGGAGGCCTCTAACCGGGTCGAAGTGAACATGGCAGCAGAGATTTTTTTTTTAAAAGAAAGAAAAAAGCATTGCTCTTTTGTGCAGTGCTAATTTTCTTACGCGTTTGGCTTCATAGATATCTACGCTTTGGAAAGTGCTAGCTTCACTATTTTAACTGACCGACTTTTATGACAATTCAAAAGTGTCTTTATATGGTTTTTTTTTTAAATATATTAATTGATTTGATTTGAGAATAAGTGATGAAAATAATTATAGTGAAAATTCAATTTTGAAATCAATCAGTAAAACTAATAGGTAGCCACACAATATAATTAACAATCAGTGTAGCATTTTGTTTGCAAACAAATTGTAACGTCATTTCCGTATTTATTGTGTTAACGCTTCCGGTAATTAATTCGGAATTGTTAATTAGCAGATATAGGTAATTTTAATTTTGTTAAGCGTGTGATAATTTACGAGTAAACTACGTATAATCGTATATATTACGGTAGGTGTCTGTTAACACATTGACTGCCACTCTGTAAAGGGATAATTCATCCCAGGAGCCGTTTTAATCCCGTGGAGGGTCGATTCGGTACATAAAACGCTATCGATTTGTAAAGATAAAATTAAAAAAAAACAACTTTTTATAAAAAATCGAATTAATGTACTTGGGCGAGTTCAATGACCTGTAGGTAGTTAGTACGCAACGACCGACAACTACCTACAAGATCAATGACTCATTTACTTAAAGAAATTAATTTCGAACCAAAGCGTATATTAATACGAGTTTTAGAAAAAAACTACCTCATTTTTTTTATTTTAACTTTACAATTCGATAGTGTTTCATGTACCGGATCGACCCTCCACGGGATTAATACGATCAAAATTTAACGATGTATAATATTCCGTCGCCCATGCCAGCGGAGCACTAGTTCATAGAATTCCTGTTATACCGAGCCCGAGATCGGGGTCGGCCGGTTAGGCCTTCCCCCGCACCCCGCCTCAGAGCGGGGTTACTACTTAGTGTGTTAACCTACTGTCAGCTGCAACATTGTGGGAGATCCTGATATGGGCATCACATTATGAAAGAAAAGGAATTCAGTGACAGCGCTACGGTAACAGGACAATATAGTGCAAAAATGTATTGCGCCGACCCCAAGTAACTTAAGACAAGGGTAGGAAGGTGATGACGATATGCGTATACATAGTATAAAACAAAGTCGCGATTTTTTTTAATAGACAGAGTAGTTCAAAAGGAAGGTTTATTTATATAATACATGAATAATATATTTAGTATCAACATCGCACCAGTGCGAAACCGGGGCAAGTCGCTATTGTTTAACATTTGCGAGATGTCGTGTTAAGGTACGCAAAGCTTCTGGCTTTACCCTCCTCTGATTACGAGTATATTAATTTGTAAAACCTTCTTGTGTTTCTTGAGGGCTGCCCCAGCCCGGTCCATTTTGGGAGCCAGACATCGGAAGTGGGAACGCAAAATCAGCTGCTTGGCTTTGCTGGAAGTTCTACGGTCCATGGGTCTTTACGGAGCGCCGATGTGGGCGTTGCGGGTCGTGGTCATGAGAGTGTCGAAATATAGTTTTTTGCGACATAAACGACCGTATCTTTTTTTTTTCGTTAACTCAGAAATTTGATTTTTCCACAGCCTCAAGGGACCGTAGAATCTGCGTATATTGCTTTTAATTTCTACTCGATACTTCCACGCGATTCTGAGATAACGGGTCTTGACAGACAAACAGACGGTCAGACGAATAACAAAGTGAAGTGGTTCCGTTTTGTTTTTAAGGTAAGGATCCCTAAAAAGGCTACAGTAACTCTTTAAAAAAATCTCACAGCCTATTGCATAATATGTATAAGCATAATATTATTATGCGTATAGGGATAATTATTCAAAAACAAACGGAAACGTGCAGTCGTGCACTACTTAGATTGAGAAGAACCGGCAAGAAACTCCACGCTCCACAAATTAAAACAGTTGTCAAACCTTGACTCAATTTCCACTTACTTCAATGAATGAAACATGGCAAACGCTAAGATAAGCCCGTAGTATTTGGCAACTGAAAGACGAGATAGCGATCCTGAATAGTACGACAATTGAATTAATGGACTGACAATAGCATTAGGCCTTTCAGTCATTTATCATTCTTGTTAGACTGTAATTTAGAATAATTACTGTCTAACTTAATGCTTCTTAATTAACTGAATACTTAAAGTAAGAAATGGAACACTGATTTAGAGATTGAAAACTGTGCCTCCACGACTTTGAGTCAATCAAAGTTGGTTGCGTATAGCTATAAACGTTAGGGAAAAAGTTGAGCTTATTATTATTTTTAACTAGTTCACGCCCATGATTCAACCTCCATGAAATTACTTCCCAAACATAATCAATTTCTAACATTTTTGAGCTTATTATTAGGTCATTACTAGCTGTGACTCTGCCTTCATGAAATTACTTCCCACCTTTCAATGAATTTCACATTTTTTTTAAATGAATTTTAAATTCAATTTTTTTCTTACTTTTTAAGACCACTCCTTTATTAAAGCAAACAAAACAAAATAAGGACCAACAAGCAGGAATTGATTTTTATATATCTAAGATAAGAGAAGAAGAAAGCTCCTGCTTTGCCACTATCTTATCTTATGACTTCTAAGCGCGTGTCAGACTTTTACCGACTAAAACCTTAAAACCGTCGCTTCAAAAAAGTGTTTTTTTTTTTTTTAATAAGCGACGCTTGATAGCACACAAAAGTTCGATGACACACAAAATGATGATGAGACATAGTTCGATGATAAAAATAGTGATGAGACGTAGTTCGATGACAATATAATGATGGGGCAAAGTTTAATGATAAAAGTACCTATTAGAAGGATTTTCTTTTTTTTTAGGTGGTAAAATCATCCAATAACATCTCCGCGATGCAAATATCAACGCCAATCTTAACATTAAGAAAAACAATATCCCAAACTTAACAATAATTGCGTAGTGTGTATGTATTAGTAACTGTACTAGTTAAGGTTTCACAATTTTCATAGTATAACTGTGTAAATAGTATAATACAATACAAAGTCAGGTTTAGGTTTAAAGAAATCTATTCTCATAAAACAATACAGTCAATTACATGAGAAACATGATACAAAAACAGTGCTTGTTGTTAGCATTTTCGTCGTTTATATATATATTTTTTTATAATTAGGTACTTCTATAATGCATTCAATAGTATTTGGCTACTAGTGGAATATTGTTAATATTTTTCGACTACCTATCGGGCAAGTTGAACTTTGAATGAACATTAATATCACACACACCCACACCCACACACACACACATACACACACACACACACCGTCACACAAAGTTGTGTAGTCCCAAGCTAAGCAGAGCTTGTGTTATGGGTACTAGATAACTGATAAACATACTTACTTATAGGAGCTTACATTTTTTTTTTGTCGTCGGTAGTTTGTTACAAATATCTGCGCCAAAATACTTATTTAAAATCAAAATGTCCAGAAATTCGACTTAGAATTTTGCATCAGCGCTGTCCTAAGTATATTTGTCTCCATTCCAACAGAATAATAGCCAGCTAATTCAATTAGCACAAAACTCGGCGGTTGGATATTAACCAAAAGACAAATTACCCATTTTCACGCTTGGCGCCCGTAAATTCTTGTAGGTGGTCATAAATTAACATCGTCCCTTAAAGGACTCCTGTTTCCTTCAGCCATTGAAACTGTAGTTTTTTATTTGCTCCTATCACGAATTTTGTAGGATCGGCCAATATGGAATACGGAAATGGAATGTGGCTGCTTTGATGCATAAAATTGTAGAGAAAAAGGAATTATGAAACAGGATATAACAGGAAGTTTATGAGACAGGAAATAGTGTTATCTGATGCTCTGTTTTTAATTATGTTAGGAGTGTTTAAACGGGCAAAAATAAATATAACTTAGTGTTAAAATAACTACAGATTCTTTTAACATTATAAGACGTACATTCATGTAATTTGCTCCTACAAAACCCTGGTTTTTATTTGAGAATAAATAGATTCCGAAATAGTCCAAGTAAATAATAACAAAAGAAAAAAACAAATACGTTGTATAATATAATTCAACGTTTTTGAGTCCATTATTATATCTCCCTTTTGTAAAAACTGAGTCAACGAATTACGAAACGGCCATTTAATCCAAATGGAGTTTTTCCTTTTTGATTTTTCGATCGATTTTCCAAGAAATTTTATGCCTTTTTTATTTCAGAACGAATTAGTAGATATACTTAATATCTTAAAGGCAAGGATTTCTTTAACATTTCAATGTGTTATTTTTTACAGGAATAAATAATCTTGTGTCGATTTAGTTAATATGAAGGATAGACACTAACGGGAAGAGTTCACTTTCAGGTTTGCTCTAAAACTAACTAGCTTTACCCTACAACTTCGCTTTCGTGATTTTTCAAGTAGGAGCCCAAATTTTTTTCAGGATTAAGAATCTGGCTGGGGGAGGATAATTAAATTCTCACTCCAATGCTTGGCTAAAGGCAGACAGAGCCAAAGACAGTCTAACAGAGCCCCGCACCAAAGAAGATCATGGTAGCAGATTAAGAATTTTTGTAAATTGATAAGTACTTCTAGAGATATTATTTAACTAGTTTACAAATAATACCTAATAAGTTTAAATTTTGAAATATACCACTTGACTGGCATCAATGCAAATCAGCCATTTCCGAAATGAAATCCAAAATATTGGATTATAGGTCAATCATCAAAGGAGATACAGGCTAAGTTGCAGATGGCAGTTTTGCAGTAAAGGACAATATACTCCAAGATGCTTCAGTTCCGGAAACCTTTTTATCCATATCTTCGTAACATATTACTCCTGTATTCATATTTCAGATATCTAATATTGAACTAGCATTGAATATCATCAATATCCAACCTTCAATATCAGACGATTTGATCATTTTAGGTCACATGTGTTGTACGATTGTGTGTATTTGGAAATAAATGTATTGGGAATATGATTTTAATACTTTTTGTTACGATAGAGGAAACTCTTGAATATTGTCCTTCTTAGAAATTATCATTATGTTAGTTCGTATAATGATGTTTGTGTTCATTGATATAGTTACCTACTGAACTCCAGATTCACTTGAAATCATAAGTTCAAATCAACCTTTTATTAAAGATAAGTTATTTCTTATCATATTTAGTTATTTATTAGTTTCTGTGTGTTATGTATTTTCCGTAATTATCACTGTATTTAAAATTTTATAAAAAGTGTTGAAAGAAACGCTAATTCCCATAGGTAAGGATCAAATATATGAGACATCATAGTAACTGGGATAGAATCAATCAATCTTTACAGGATTTTTCTATTATTTTGGAATTGGTTCCTATCTAGATGTAGCAGAATATCACAATTTTACATATGGTGTCTGCAAATTTAATCACGACATACAGATAACACGAAACTGCAAGACTCTGTGATGACTGAGATAACTACCGAATTTATGGTCAAAGTCAGGCAAGCTTGGTAAAGTCGGCTCGCGGATACCCATCCACGAGCCGCCCTCACCAAGCTTGCTTAACTAGAAGATCAGCTCTAATGCCTTGATCACACGTACCAAGTAAAAAGGCGAGACAGTAAAATGTTGCCGAGACAGTGATGTAAGCGAGTTGTAAAAGCGCTCGGTCGAGCACTCGGCGCTATGTCTATACGTACCGAGTACACGGTCTCGCCCATTCACTCAGAACGTATGATCAAGGCATAAAAGTTTGTTATTACTAAGCTGCGAGTAAGAAAAATCTACACCGAAGTTAAAATTTCACCTTTAACAAATCCTCAACACCTGACGTTTAAATTGGCCTCATAATTTTTAGCACTATAGCAAAATGTCCCGGACTTTGTCGTCACGAAACCACGCATTTATTAAAGGGGAAAGTCCACTAATGGAACCGTCTCGTTTGGAGATTATGTCCCCCAAGTGAAAAACGTCACTGAAACATGTCGTTGCGAGACTAGAGCACTGCCTCTCACACCGTAGCGTAATAAACTATTGTTTTTTGCTATTTTGTTGAATGTGAATTATACTCAAAACATGTTACAATCGATGTCTAGTTTTGTAATACGTCCAACTAAATCGATTTATTTTTTTAGTTTTTAATGCTCATGTAAGTGAATTTATGTAATTCTTTATGGGAATAAACAATCTCAAACCGAATTCGACTGTAATGGGAACTAAAAAAACCGGACAAGAGCGAGTCAGACTCGCCCACTGAGGGTTCTATACAAGCTTACCTATGGAAACAATTCAATTCTCGAATCGAATATTTGGAGCATGATACCTTGCTTAAAGCCAAATTTCAGGTCAATGGAAAATAACCTATACATTTTGATTCCCTTGAGAGTATCGAAGCTTAAATTTTTTTGTAACATACACACAGCCGTTTTTTTTTTTCGCTAGCTAGTTTGTTTTTTTTTTACAGCTCTGTAGCTGTGTGAATATTTTTAATTTAAACTCGATACCTTCACGCGTTTCCGAGATAAAGGGTCTTGACAGACAGACAGACAGATTGCTTAGACAAACAGACGGACAACAAAATGATCCGAAATTGGACATTTAATTACAAACAAGTCATTTTTATTTTTATTAGAACATAGTCTACAAAAGTGAATAAACAAGTGTCTTGAAAAATAATCTTTTCCACATTCATAGTTATCTCAATTTCTCATACAAAAGTAGGTACTCTTTCCCATTTTTATGTAGGATTTTGTACGCTTCAGATCATTGGTATTGTGTTCTGAGACAATAGTTTACTTGTAGTAAACTGTGAGTGGTTTAAAAATAATGGAATAATATTTTAACAATAGTTTAAATTTTCACTTGTATGCTATTCAACATGAGGTTGTGAGTTCAATACCGGGCAAGTACCAATATGATTTTTAGGGTTCTGAACCTCAAAAGGAAAAAACGGAACTCTTGTAGGATCACTTTGTTGCCCGTCTGTTTGTCAGTCAAGACCCTTTTTCTCGAGACCGCGTTGTGGTATTGAGTTGAAATGAAAACCGTATACTTAAGTCTGCTATCCCTTGAAGCTGTAAAATTTCTAAGTTAACGAATATATATATATATACAACCGTTTAATTCGACACTCTCAAGGGAATCAAAATTCTAATATGTGTGCAAATATAAGATTTATTTATAAATATATGTACCAAAAGGATACCTACCTTGTTTTTTGTCATTCTACGATACTAATCGGTGTAATACGCGTCCCATTTAACATTAGTAAGTACATAATGAAAGTTTATACCACAAACACTGTTTATTTTGACGGCAATGGATTACAGAAATGTCTTTTTAACTAACAGTGAATTATGATGATGAAATATTTTAATTCCTGCTACTATGAACATTGTAAACAAAAGTAATCTTTCTGTATTATAAAATGTTTGAAAAAATTATAATTATAAATGAACGTTGGGATGTGTGAACGTTGGGAGAGTTAACAAAGAAATTTAATCTCGGCTCGGTCCGGTCGGTTACCGGACGATCGGACAGCGTGCTACCCATTGCACGCCGTCCGCAAGCCCGCGCCTACGGTGGCCGGAAATCGGGATCGGAATCCCGGCGGCGGCTGCGGCGAGCTTTCTTTGCAGAAAGAGGCGACCGCCTGCCATCCCTCCTCACTCCGGACCATGGCCTGAACCAAGGCCTGGCGAGAGAGATCGCTGCCGCCGATCGCCCCCACAAGGACACGGCGATGCTCCGCCCAGGCGGGGCACACCAGTATGCTCCACCATGTCCTCCGGGTGTTCCACACAGTGGCGACACCCGGGCAAATCCTCCGCACGAATCCGGAACAGGAACTTAGCGAACTTGACGTGTTCGGTAAGGACCTGCATCGTGCGGAAGTTTAGAACGCCGTGAGGTCTTACCAGCCACGCCTCAAGCATAGGCCTTATCGCCTCAATTGTGGCACGCCCAGAACGAGGTTGCGATAGTCACTGACGCCATTTCGCCATGAGATCCCGTCGGAGCACTATCCGCCATGCCTCGACTTGTTGCGGCAGCGGAATTTCGCCCCGGTCATGATGCAGTATGAAATTTTGTACATAGATTCTTTGCTTAAAAATACTAGACCCGTGTTTCGGGTTTCGCAAATACTAAAAATAAGGTTGTACACCTGTATTATGTATAATATTTTAACACTCATTTTATTTTTAGTACTACAGGGTGACAGTAAATCAGATAAATAATCAAATGTCGACTCCTATTTGAGATTCCGATGCTAGCCGATAGGACACATCAAGGTCTTGGTATTTCAAGTATTCTTGATCAAGTTTTTCGACGTTTTCAATGATTTTTTGTCACGTTTCACTGCTCACTTTTTCAATTCATCTAATCTTTCTATTGTATTCCGCAGCCCATGAGCTCTTTTCTATGAGCGATATCTTACTATTGTGTTCATTTTTTTTTATTCCACAACATTTTGATTTAGTCACATTTAAATTTTTTATTTAATGTCATTTAATTGAGTGTCATTTTTTATATTTTTATTCAATGACATCAAAAGTGCCAATTGTAACTCAATTATTATTATTTTAATATTATTAATACCTTGCATTGCATTGCATCAGCCTTATAATGTTCCAACTGCTGGGAATCAGGCCTCCTCTCAAGGAGAGGGAATGGGCCGTAATCCACTACGCGGGCCCAGTGCGGATTGGTGGATGTCACATGCCTTCGAATTTTTGGTTCTAGGGCATGCCGGTTTCCTCACCATGTTTTCCGTCACCGTTTTTGAGCGCAGTGGTGATGAAATAAATTACACAAAGTAATACGCCTGGCTGGGTTCGTACCCGCGACTTTCAGCTCCACTAGTCGTACGGCGTTGCGCCACCGTCGAGTAGTGGACATCCAATCTATAGAAACAAAACGTTTTGAGAATATATTTATTGTACGTGGAATAAGCAGTAGAATTTCCTGCCGGCGTTTGTATTTTCTATCTACAGCCCGGGGATCTTTAAGTCAAAAGTGAATTGATTTCTTCTATGCAAACGTGTTCCATTGTTGATCAAGAAAAAAATGTGTTGCGCCGACCCCAAATAAAACGGGATAATGGCAGGAAGATGATGAAACGTGTTCCATTGTTGACCACATCATCGCTTACCATCAGGTGAGATAGTGGTCGACACGAGTCTATCAATAACAATAATAAAAAATAAAAAAAAAACAGAAAAAAGCGAGTTGAAACATCGTTGAAGTATTGTCACGTCTCATTAATCTATTGAACCCCTAATGCAACTGTCATGATCATTTATTTAAAAATTCCATTGCTATCAGGTACATAACACAACCAATTAACATGGCACGTACAATGTCACATTGCTATCATAAACAAACATTTAATCGTTACCTTGATTACGGAAAACAATACGAAGGTCATTAAATCCCCAAAAAACCATAACAAGCCATGGACCAATAACCAATATATCATTGGAACCAATAAGTGTACCGACGTTGGATAAATTACACCAAAAAGGCCTGTTATTGCTTTGCCCAGGTGTTAAGTATTGGAGCCTCGTTGAATTATTAGGCAAATCCCTTGAATACGTGCTTACGAGTACTTTTCGGTTAAGGGCTGTAGGCGTGAACAAAGTATTATTACTCGAAAAAATGTCAAGCTTTGACGTTGTAACAAATTATCAGGTACGATTTTTTTTTGTGGTTGGAAATCATCTAATAACTTCTGGCGCTCTAGGTTGGAGTTTGAAGGCGTGTCAAAATTTAACTAACTTATACTACACCTATGTTCTTTCAGTAGTTCTCTGGACTCCTGAATCACGAAAAGTCCAGTTTCAGAAGTCGATCCATGGCCTGGGTATAGGCTTCGACCACGCTGGGCCGGTTATTTATTAAATAGTTATTTATGTATTTTATTTTAATAAAATTATACACCAGTTAGTGACAATGTCAGTATTTATTTCAATTACATATATGTATATATTTATATATGTTTACCCTCGTCCGTGCGTCACTGCGGGGTGTCAACTGAAAACCAACTCTGGGTGTCTGACGCCCAGCAAATGCTGAGGTGGTCATCCTTTCGGTGCGGGCACGCTCAGCGTACTCTGCACATTTGTGTTTTTTTTATAGTTTTTTTACTATTTCATGTTTGTAACCGTTGTGCTGTGTCTCAAATAAAATATTTCTATTCTATTCTATACTTATATCAACAAACTTTTTTGCTCATTTCCCACAAATCGCAAAATCGCAGTTTTTGAGTTAGATCGCTTTCTGTCTAAAGGTCTGTGATTTATACTCTTCCACATTGAAACTTTCAATAAAAACCACATGATAAAACTTCATTTCTCGACATCTTACTGATATGAAAGAGCACAATATTCTATAGAACCGTTTTCATCATTCATCGAGTCGACGCCTGACGTGTCAAAGTCACTCGTTTATTTGTAGCGATATAAGCGGTACCATATTATCGGTATCGAGGTGATGAAAAAACCGTATGCATGATTTTTTTATCGTTTAGGGTCAGGTCACACAGAGACCAGATGTAAAGCTGGGCTTCTTTTAGGTTGGAAATTATTCAGTTACTTCTATCGCTCCAGGGCGGAGCAGAGCGAATCCGACTTTTAAAGACTACGTAAATTTGGGCTACAGGATTGTTTGAAAGTTGTCCCAAGGAATATTTATCCTGGGAGTATTGGGCACGCTATAATTATGGTGGTTTTTTTTTTAATGGTAGATAAAATCATCCAATGACAAGTCCCGCCCTTGGGTGGAGCGGGAAGTAGTGTCAGACTCTTACTGACTAAAAACCTACCCCGTTCCTTCATGCCTATCATGCCGGAATGTCCCCTTTTTGTGGTGTGACTGGAAAGGCCTCACGGTGTCCTCACCTTTCACATGACGTAGGTCCTCACTGGACATGGCAAGTTCGGGAGTTTCTTGCACCGGATTCGTGCGGAAGAATCGCCCGGGTGTCATCACTGCTTGGAACGTAGGTGTGAGCTTACGGACCGCGAGAAATGGGTAACTCGCCATCCGATCGTCCAGTAACTGTCCGGACCAAGCCCAGGTCGTCAACGGCGCACTGTTCCCGCGCGCCTCAAGCTGTTGTCAGCAAACCGTAGAGGCCAAGCCTGCTAGCTGCATTCAGGCAAGGTCGAAGCCTACTCCGCCCAAGGGCGGGAGATGTCATTAGACGATTTTACCCATCACCAAAAAAGAAGCCCTGTAGCGACATCTATGTCGTCACAAATGAACTAATCCTGCATCGCGCAAGTAAGATTCGCGTCGCGATTGGAACATATAGAACAAACCCGAATTCATCTATCGGGCAGTAGCCCACCAGATATAACACCTGTCTGGATGGAGGATCCTCCCTTTTCAACGGAGGTACGTGGGACTTTACTCTCTGTTCCACTACCTCTAAACTGGTGACCCTCGACAAAGAACGTCAGCGCAGCCTTCGTGCAGCAACTACTTCGTGATGTCATCATCACTTCCTCAAGCTTTCGAGCAGCGAGCCATACAGCCAGCACCCACGGCTATATGGGTATCCTGACCACCAGCATGCCTACTTGGTCATACCTGGTCATCACCCTCAGCCTTATCAGCGACCTTGGCTAAGCACTTGCACCTTCGGCCAGTCATATGAAGAGCTTTCTCCTGGTCGACGACAGCAGTCAAGCCCTACGTTACACAGCACCGCTCCGACTCACTGGAGCCAGCCGCAATACTCCGACTCACTGGAGCCTGCAGCATAACATCCCGACTCACTGGGATAGCACCACCCCGACTCACTGGGGCATCACCGCAGACAGTTCCGACTCACCGAGAACTACGCGGAATCCGGTTCCGACTCACTGGAACCAACCTCCATTGGCCTGGCACGCATCACACGACGCATCAAGAAGTATCAAGAACCATCGATCTCCGATCTCCGGAGGGGAGTGATGTAGCGACATCTATGTCGTCACAAATGAACTAATCCTGCATCGCGCAAGTAAGATTCGCGGCGCGATTGGAATATATAGAACAAACCCGAATTCATCTATCGGGCAGTAGCCCACCAGATATAACACCTGTCTGGTCGGAGGATCTTCCCTTTTCAACGGAGGTATGTGGGACTTTACTCTCTGTTCCACTACCCCCAAAGCCCCACCTGTGTCCTTCAGTTGTATTTCTTTCAAAAATTCTCGTGGAATACGTACAGCCTGGCATCTTTTCAGTTCACGTTTCTATTCCGTCGCATCTCGTTGTGGGCTGACCCTACTCTGTCAAAGGCTCCGATGAAAGTTTACAGACAAAAGGCGGCTTCGCAGAAAAAAGAAATTGATCGCGATTGAGATGTCAAAGTGTTTGCACGGAACGGTTGGTTTTCTGTTCCTAAAATTTACATAAAACTTCGAAGGCAGGTTATTTCAGTCTCGTTATTTGATGCCTGAACGTATTTCAGAAAAAATATTTTAACTATATATAACCTAATAAAAATAATTTTAAAACAAAAAGTTGTATATTTTTATTGGAAATTAATACATTTTTAAATGTCAAGTCTCAACATGTTGTCGTAATAAATAGACGAAATATATTAATTTAAATATCATTTTACAATTAAACAAATAAATCAAATGACCAATATAATTAAATAAACAACACCTAATGGTTCCCGGCGCAAAGGTGCCTTTAACACTCGTTGTAAAATAAAAAAATTAAGTAAAAATAAAAAATTATCAATTAGCGTGATAGAGTGAACAGATGCAGACAGATCTTGTACGGCGAATTCCGTCAACGATCTTGTCCCGCGGTTCACCCAAACCGCGGTCTCCTGACCGCAGTAGACAGCTGTCAATATCAATATTCTACAGTTACGGTTAACTGTAGAATATTGATATTGACAGCTGTCCCTGATCGTGGTTTAGTTGAGCGACCGTATCTAGAATTATTGGTGAAGTTCGCCTTCATTAGAGGCAGAAGAAAACCAAATAATTTGTAAATAAATATTAAATAATTTAAAAGATTTAATTATTGCCGTGATCGTTGGAAAGAATAAAGGAAAGTCTTTTCCTATGAATAAGATAATACGAGCTAACAATAATAACATTCATTAGCTTAGCTTAATAGCCAAGAGCCTCGACCAACACTTTAGGAGGCTCTCGTTAGGCGGCTGGATCAAGGGCTTGATTCAGAAAGCGGTACTCCTGGACACGGCTCGTATTGTTAGGAGGTTCCTTTCTCTGGAGCCCTAACCGCCGGTAGCTTGGACCCTGTTCCCGATACCGGTGGGACACTATTTTTCATATTTTTAAATGTTATTTTTGTAATTTTTTTTTTATATATTTAAAAATATAATTTATATGTATATTAAATGAATAAAGAAAATAATAATATTCATTACAATCTTCTGAGGTAGCTACGCCCGTGTAGAAAATTATCGCAAAAAAGACATATTCCCAGAGTAAAAACCAATAAAGTTGAACAGAATATACAATCAACATACTCGTACATAATATACAAACAAAATTGTAGAAATAAACTTCCATGCTACTTACTTCTTTATTTAAATTTAAGTACAGCGACAACATTTATCTACTCATGTTTTTTTTTTTTTTACGGTATGTAAAATCATCCAATGACAAATCCCGCCCTTGGGCGGAGCGGGAAATAGTGTCAGACTCTTACTGACTAAAAACCTACCCTGTTCCTTCCCTTCCTTGGTTCCAGGGTCCTATGCATTTTCATACCTTCCCAGAGCCCCAGACTAGGCCTCGACCCTACTGGGCCCCTACGGTTTGCTGACAACTCCTTGAGGCGCACGGGAACAGTGCGCGCCGTAAACGACTTGGGCTCGGTCCGGTCTGTTACCGGACAAACGGACAGCGAGCTACCCATTGCCCGCCGTCCGCAAGCCCGCGCCTACGGTGGCCGGAAATTTAGATCGGAATTACGGCGGCGGCTGCGGCGCGAGCGCCGTTGCCTGATACGGTCAGCCTCCTCCCTTGCTAGCATTACTGCTTCGCAGAAGGAGGCGACCGCCTGCCACTCCTCCTCGCTCCGGAGCATGGCTTGAACCAAGCCCCGGCGCGAGAGATCGCCGCCGATTGCCCCCACGAGGACACGGCGATGCTCTTCCCAAGCGGGGCACACCTCTACCGTGTGCTCCACCGTGTCCACCGGGCGTTCCGCACAGTGACGACACCCGGGCGTCACCTCCGCACGGATCTTGTACAGGTACGGCCCGAACTTGCCATGTTCGGTTAGTACCTGCGCCATGTGGAAGGTTACGACGCCGTGAGGCCTTTCCAGCCACGCCTCAAAGAGGGGCCTTACCGCCTCAATCGTGGCGTGCCCAGCTCTATCGTGGCGTGCCCATTTCTACTCATGTGCAGCCACATCACATTTCACAATCACATAATAATCTTAATAACGAAAGAAATTAGTCCTTTCGTTATTATATATATAAATATGGCAATTAAGGCGTACATAGCGCTCACTATAAATTAATATTCCTGCCTTGAAAAACACGATTTTTACATTTAACATACATTCAAAGTACAATGAAAAAAAAGTTAGGAGTTAGTTATAGCGTGACGGGTGACAGGACAGAATGGAAGAAAAAAATCGTGAAGTGCCGACCCCAAATAAAATGAGACAAGGGTAAACAGAACTGAAGAACTTCTATTCTTTGGGTAGGAAGATGAGGAAGAAAACGAAAAAAAAAAATAACTAGAAAAACATATCAAACAAATCAAAATTTGATTTGTTTGATATGTTTTTCTAGTTATTTTTTTTTTTTGATAATATTCGCTTTTTATATTTTCGTTTTTTTTTTCTATAATTTCACTATAATATTCTTTTTCTATAATATTCTCATTAAAACGTATACACAAGCTTGTAAAACGTAAAATAAAAAAATAAGCACAAAAGTTTCAAAACTCCGAAATCAATTTTCAGCTCAAACAAATCCGGTTGAACTAAAAACTGCATTCATCGAAGCACGCGTTAATTATAAACCTTAGGTGAATAAAAAACTTAAGGAGGGGAAGCTATATTTATCACAAAATCTGACTCTTAAACGCGACAAGTTTTTTTTTCTTACAAAACGAAGAGAAATAATTAAGAGAGACGAAGTCGGGCGTAATAAAACACGAACCGTTGGCTGACGAAAATCACTGCGACATTTAATAGTATACAGGGTGGAGTATTTTTAGCAGTAGAATTTTTGTGTACTTCACTGTTGGCTTCAATCTTGAAACTATCAGATTTTTTGCTTGCTAGCTCTTCCCACATCTACGCAAAAATCGCTTTGGCGACCACCTGACGAAAATCACTGCGACATTTAATAGTATACAGGGTGGAGTATTTTTAGCAGTAGAATTTTTGTGTACTTCACTGTTGGCTTCAATCTTGAAACTATCAGATTTTTTGCTTGCTAGCTCTTCCCACATCTACGCAAAAATCGTTCCCCACTGGTTCCATAATTGGCGAGCCCGCGCTTTCACCTCCCAGTTGACTGGCCTGTTGGTCTAGTGGTTAGTGGCCCTGACTGCTATGCCGAAGGTCGTGGGTTCGATTCCCCCCAGGACAAATATTTGTGTGATGAGCACAATCATATGTTCTGTGTCTGGGTGTAATTTATCTATATATGTATATATATGTATGTATTTACAAATATATAACTACTCGTATGCTTATCACTTGTCTAGTACTCATAACACGAGCTCTGCTTATCTTGAGACTCCACGGTGTTGTGTGATAGTTGTGGAAAAAAAAGTTATACGTCCTGTCATGTTCTTTTGATGCGATGTGACCCCATCGCATTGTCTCAGTGCATCATCTCTGTGCTACTTTAGTCCATAGTTTGTAGCATGCGGCAGACGTAATGTTTTATAGTCAATATTACCAGTACTATTCCAGTATTTAGCTGCATTCAATAACAATGAAAGTGGATTGGACAAAGTTGAGAAAAGGCGAAAATGGTTATAAACAACAGCAGTAGTAATCGTTATTAACCCAAATGTATACAAAATTGATAGAAACATCGTCTGTTTTGACGTTATTTTGTAAGTAATTCAAATACCTAGCTCCTGTATCTACGTTCCTTAAGTGGTCATTAAGTTCATGTTAGTATAAAATATTTTGTAACCAAAAAGTTTACACCCTGTATAAACCCACTGGAATTTCTAAAATGTTCCTTAATGAGGCAAAACACCTGCGATGGATATTTTAATGTACGCAATTTAACTGCTTGTATGTAAATCATTTAGTTTATTAGAGACATATATTTCCTTCCGTAGATCTTTTGGAATGTTCCTGATGACAGATTGATATCATGTTTCTAAGATTGAAATTAGCTCGTAAACTAAAGTATTTATTTGTAAGAATACGGTGCAATACATGATAAACCTTTTTGGTTCCAACATATCCTGCCATACAAATATTTATAATGAAATATGATTTAAACATTAAATATTGTTGCATTAATGAACAAAAATACATCAATAAATATTTAAATTAAAGCTAACTATTAACTATTCATTAGCCCGTAAAGTATGTTCACTCTCAAAAGAAGTATATATGTGCGAAGAAAGTATGTATTTGCGATATAATAAAACAGTAAGGATGTTTTTAATATTGTGTGGATTTGATCACGCATGCGGATTTGCTCCGCATGTTGGGCGTCTGCCCGAAATCACGCACCGCATCCCGCGTGCGTATTCCACGCTTTACAATAAATACTTGTATGAAAAGGACGTTTGCGGGGGCTACGCGTGCGTAGTTGGAGTAATTCTATATTTTAAGTGTTAACTGGACAAGAAGTACAATCATTAAAACAGGCGCAATCTTATTACTATATACTGCCAGCCTCTTTGCCTGTGAGAAAGTAGAAATTTGTCCCAAGGGAACATGCGCTGCGGTGAAGCGGGATTTTGCTCCGAAGTAGATAAAAATAAAAATAAATAAATATAAAAATACAATCGCAAATTTTCGCCTGTAAAATATTAATGAAAATAACCACCTTAGCAAAACTTGCCCAGAAGGCTGACTCGATATAATACTGCAAAAAAATCCAAATATAAACATAATATTAACCACATTTTAACGGCTTTCAATGTGACTGTGAAAACTAGATATTTTGCTTATACTCAACACTGATTGAATGCGAAAGCAAAGTGAAGTCAAAACAAAAAGACTTCATCTATGTCGACATCAACGCGAGCTAAATAAAAATATATGTTTTACCTAAGTTTCTCCTCTTTGTGAGGTTCCAGTCTTTCAGAGCGGTTATGTCAACGATAATTGACACGTCCGACAAGCAAACCGTGCCTGTCTGTACTAAATCTCCAATAAATATTCGTTTATTCGTTGTGATAATTTTGTTCAAAATTACATAGAAAACCTTCTGCTCTAGATGCGCAAGTGCATCAAGTTGCAATTGAGTTCATTTGAGTACATCATTATCACCATCATTTCAGCTTAAAGACGTCCACTGTTGGGCATAGGCCTCCCCCAAATGTCGCCACAATAACGGTCCTGTGCGTCTCGCATTCATCGGATTTCCACAACCTTTACCAGGTCACCGTTTCACCTTGTAGGAGGTCTTTCGGTACGCGGCCGCCACTCCAGAACCTTTCGGCCCCAATGGCCATTTGCGAGCAATGTGCCCTATCCATGTTCTGCAAGCAATGTGTTCTGCCTATTGCCATTTTAGTTTGGCGATTCTTCTTGCTATGTCAGCAACCTTGGTCCTCCTGCAGTTAACTTCATTCCTGATTTGATCACGCAAGGAAACTTTGAGCTTAGCCCTTTTCATTTAG
Organism: Leucania comma; assembly: GCA_958295575.1. NCBI lineage: Eukaryota > Metazoa > Arthropoda > Insecta > Lepidoptera > Noctuidae > Leucania > Leucania comma. Next base: position 18,870,202 of record OY282470.1, on the reverse strand, counting down.
GTGACTTTAAGCCTTCTGCCAGCCATACGTAATCATTGGCAACAGTCTTGAGACACTGAGGTATGTTGGATAAGAAGATACCGCGCAGCTTCCTGAACGCTGCCCAGCCGAATCGAAGTAGACGGCTGACCTCTTTCTCGAAATTAGATCTACCCAACTGTACCTCTACCATGAGTTTTAAGCAATAGTATTCGTCGCTACTCGATATCGACGCCGTAAATATTTTGTATGGCAAATTTTGGTTCTGAAAGTGACCGCTAGAGGCGCTGCAGAATTTGCCATACAAAATATTTACGGCGTCGATATCGAGTAGCGACGAATACTATTGCTTAAAACTCATGGTAGAGGTACTGGACTGTTTGTCCAAGGTAGACTTGAGTACGCCAATGGAGTATATCTATAGCAGTATGACCTAATCATTGAAGGCGTGCACCTTGTTTCCGCACTTTAGAAGTATATTCAATACATTCTTCAGGCGGCCAAAGAAACCCAAAAACTTACAAGTAGATTTCAAATTCTTCAGTTTCGATGGGAGAGTGAGTCCTCAGACTTATGGAATCTATTATGATCTAGCTATGATAGACTTTCATAAATTACTTGATTGATAAAATTGTGAATGTAAGATTTATTTGTTACCAAGGCCATTTCTTATTCTGTGACCAAGGTCTATTGTCACAGAATAAGAAATAGGTACCTAGTAATTGCATGATAACAGCCTATTTAGGTAGTAAAGACTTTAGTTGAGAAACAAAGTTGACCCTTCTAACCGCCTACGTCGGATATATCTAACGAACGCCTTCACGTTCTTTCCGCCAGGGTCACACATTCACGACCAAATACTCTATCTCGTCAGCTTTTCTGTCACAAACACAAGACCCTTGCGCAAAGGGCATCAAAATACTCGTCGACGCAAGCGGTTAAAGAATTAAAAAAAACAGTTTGCGGTTTTAAAAATATGAGCAACTTGAAAGTTCGAAACACCGATTTTATTATTCTCCCCCTAAAAATACACGTAGAATACTGACCCGCATTTTAAATTGAACAGTCAACAAGTTTCGTTCAATTTTAAATTAAAAGCCTCTCTTCAACGGGGCAGTGAACGAAATGCTTCACTGTGAGCCGAATTAAACACTCACTAACCTAGATTAAATTAAAGTTTTTAACACTATTACGCTAAGAAACAGGCAGCCTTTAATTATTTAAAGAAAGAAAAAACGTTTATTCGCACCTCACACATACAATAGAAATAAAATAGATAAAAGATTATTGATTATTATTTGTTAGATCAAATTTTTTTTATTTATACAGACTTCATGTACATAAGAATTTACAAAGGCGGATTTAATGCCTTAGGCATTTTATTTAATTATTTTATTTCTTTTTTTATTTATTCATATAAATTACTGAATTTATAAAAAAAATCTTTAGCTTAATTTAATTAATTTGAAGCTTCGGAATAACTATATGTTAATCTTGACTCGATATGTGTGTCAGTCGTTACAAGTTGTAAGATTATATTTTGCATGTTTTTATTATTTTTATTTTTTGGTTAATATGTAATGAAATTATCAGTGAGAATTGCAAGAAACATTTTTACGCCTCCAAGCATAACATAGCGCTCTGTTCATTAAAAATACTATCTGTAATATTGTTAAAAATATATAAAAAATAAAAAAAGATACCAGAAAGTCTGTCATCACCAAGGAGTATCGTGTTGCCCAGTAACTGGGTTGTGGAAGTCTGTCAGGCAGTTGCTCTATTGAAACATGGGTATTCAGCTGCATCTAGTTAAACTGGAAGCTATTTGGGAAAAAGCTTGGAAGATATTATGTCTTGCTTTGCCGTGTTGAGAACAGTGGTGATGAAATAAATTACACAAAGTAATGCGCCTAGCTGGGTTTAATCCGTGACCTACAACTCGGAAGTCGGGGCCGTTACCACTCGGCCATCACTGCTCTCCTTCTTCACCACTGATCGCCTAATATCTAGTGCCTATTCTCGTAATGCAGTCCAATTTATGTAGATAATAATTATAAATCGAATTACAATGCAAAACGATTGAAAAGACTAAGATATATGATTATTAATTTACATTAGTCTTGTAAAAATGGAAAAACACTGCGCTTAGTATTTTCTAGTAGTAGTTCAAAATAATAATATGTACAAACGGGTAGAAAAAGAACTTATTGGGCATCAAAAAATTCATCCACATCGATATCAATGGGAAACGTGCCCAGAACGCTGGCAGCATTGCCTCGTTGGATGGCAATGCTGATTCATTGACCGAAGAAAAGCCCAGCCCTCTAGTCACGCGAAGAGTCGACCAGCTGTTTGCTGATGTCACAAACAACTGGACAACATAGACTTAGATCATTAATAATCCAACAAATTTTTGGGTAAATAAAAAAATGCTTTAAATTCATAGTCTCCCATTGCGTGTGTTTGCAATAAGTAAACTGAAAAACGAGTGAACGATTAGTAGCGTCATCTATGATGCCATATAAGAACCAAAATTCAAAATCTTGCATCGCAATAAATATAATCTCAGTTCAAAACCAACTATTAGACTGTTGCCTGAACTATACAAGTACTCCCTTTTCAATGGTGTTTTTTTTTTATTGTTGATAGGTTCGCGCTTGACCGCTATCTCACCTGATGGAAAGCGACCATGCGGTCGACAATGGAACACGCTTACCTAGAAGTAACTTATTCACTCTCGACTTAAAGATTCTCGGGTTGTATCTATCAGGAGACAGACTCCGCCAGGGAAAGGCAGGTATGTGAGATTTTACTCCCTGTTCCGCATTTCGCTAAAGGATTTTTGTCCAATTTTTACCAATAGACGGAGTGACTCTTGTGGAAGGTTTAAAAGGGCCTTTAACGACCCGTCTATCATAAACTGGAGCATGATTTAAAAACTTGTTGGTTAATCCAAAACGATCCAACGCAATATTTGGTAAAGAGACAACACGAAAAAAAGAAACGTAACACGAACTGAACTGAACGCCCTTTTGGCATTCGGTAATTCCGTAATTCAATTGAATATTTCACAAAATTTGTTCCAGGAAATACGTGTTATTAAACACCTTATTAATTTTTGGAATTAATTTTCATCATTCCGAATCTAAAAAAAATGTGCAAGATTATTATAGTTATATATTTTTTGGCTTTTTAAATTGATGAGTTAATTATGACGCACTAAAGTTTATGCAAAATAGCAGATTTTCATAGGTCTCTATTTTTTTTTTTATGTTACGTAAAATCATCCAATGACAAATCCCGCCCTTGGGCGGAGTGGAAAATAGTGTCAGACTCTTACTGACTAAAAACCTAACCTGTTTCTTCCCTGCCTTGGATCCGGGGCCCTGGTATGCATTTTTATACCTCCCCAGAGCCCCAGACTAGGCGTCGACCCTACTGGGCCCCTACGGTTTGCTGACAACTCCTTGAGCCGCACGGGAACAGTGCGCGCCGTAAACGCCATGGACTCGGTCCGGTCTGTTACCGGACAAACGGACAGCGAGCTACCCATTGCCCGCCGTCTTCAAGCCCGCGCCTACGGTGGCCGGAAATTTGGATCGGAATTACGGCGGCGGCTGTGGCGTGAGCGCCGTTGCCTGATGCGGTCGGCCTCCTCCTTTGCTAGCATTACTGCTTCACAGAAGGAAGCGACCGCCTGCCACTCCTCCTCGATAGGTCTCTAGTAGTATGACACAAATTTAGGATTTGATTTAACAGAAATGTAAATAATATCCACAAGATATCTGATCTGCTTTTCCAAAATATATAGAAAAAGACGTTAAATAATGCTATAATTACATTATTTATTTGAAGTGAAAATGTATCCTGGGTTGGACGCTCTGTAAAGAAAAGCCGAGAATCGCAAAGATTTCTAACACCCGTAAAAAGCTGTGGCAAGGCACTAGTGTTGCAATAAATTGCAAGCATTGCAGCGTCGCAATTCTCTTTCTTGTCTATGCAGTCCAACAGTGCCCGCACTTTAGTTCATGGCACAGCGTTAACCACTCAGTAACCTAGATTCAATTTTAGTTTTTAACACTATTACGCCAGGCAACAGGCAGCTTAAGCTTTAAAGCGTAAGATGAAACCACAGGGCTCTAATCGTAGTTTAACCACAGTTTAACGGGCCAAGTTAAATGGCTGGTAATGTACCCACTTTGCAAATGAAATTTTCATACCGATTGCGTGGCGCTAGCATCAAATTTTTGCATTTGTTTCTGTGTATGGTTTATTAAATTACTGCCATAGCAGATTACTTACCGATTTTGCCTATTAGCATCTACGTACTATTGGTTTGCATAATGGTTGGCATAATTTTCATTTTGTATGCGGTTTTCCACGTAAAAAATGCAAATTGTGCCAACATATTTCCAAGATAAAAATATACTATATCTTCTATTATAGAAGTAGACCGTGTTCTTAGGAATTCCGATCCCGATTTTTGGCCACCGTAGGTGCAGGCTTGCGGACGGTGAGCAATGGGTTGCTCACCGTCCGACCCTATGGTAACCATCTGGACCGGGCCAAAGTCGTCGACGGCGCGTATTCCACGCGCGCCTCAAGAGGATGTCAGCAAACCGTAGGGGGCCTAGGAGGGTCGTAGCCATGGATAATGTAAAAGTGAACCTCGGGGCCTGAAACAAAGGCAAAGAAGGAACAAGTGTAGGTATTTAGTCAGCAAAAGTCTGACATTATGTCCCACTCCGCCCAAGGGCGGGTGATGTCATTGGATGATTTTCCCATTCAAAAAAATATTTTCTAGAGTGAGCCAAATTTCATTAATTTAAATCTATTCTATCAAGATCAAAATCATGAAAGAGTAGCAAATCTAAACACACTCACAAACTTTCGTTTTTATAAAAGTAGTGTGATCTCATTCATCATAGACAAAGTTCTTTTGAAGATATTAAAACTTCATATTTGGAATTACCTATTTTAACGGCGTGTTTTTTTTTTATGGCAGACGTCGGCACATAATTATGTTTTTTACTCTCTTAAAAAGACTTTAAGTTATCAAAGACTTCTTGGTGACTAGGACTAATTAACTTCACACCACGTATTTTTTTCTTTTGGCTTGGCACGGCTTATGCATTTAGCCAGTGTCGAGTATAGAAAGAATTTCGTTTTGGTTACAGCATTCTTTAGATTTTAATGTTTTTTTTTTATTTGGCAGCAAATGTATCGAGTGCCAAACTTAAGTGGCAGTGGATTGGGCCCATTGCTCGGAGATTGTGTCAATGGGACCGAAATTTTCTGGAGTGAAAACGTACAGGAAAATGAAGCATTACAAGGTCTCGCACAAGGTCGACCAATGACCTAGTGAAGGTCGTGAGAATCAGTTGGATGCGTGAGGAATAGGACCAGTCATTGTGGTGACATTTGGGAGAAGCCTTTATCCAGTAGTGGCGTTTCTTGGTTAAATTGATGATGATGAATTATATATTGAACCTTCTCGGTAAACTTCTTTAGAAATTCATTACTACAATATAGTTTTTAGCTCCAATTCGCGCCATTCGTTTGTTTACACCAAGCGAACGACGGCGTTCTCATATATTATAAAAAAAATGATCAATTTTTTAATAGGGTGTTTATCCAAGAACGTAAATAAAATGTTTTTCATAAAGTAGTCTGTATTTAAGCAAACCTTTTCGTTATTCCCTATTATAATCCCTATATTTATATACCTACATATAGATGCGTATTGAAACGTTAATGGAAAGTTGAAGTTGACAAATTAGTAGAGAAAATCTCATCTAAACAATCAAACTCCATGCACTAGGAATAAATTTGCGAATAACTAAATCTATCACTGAAATTCGATCAAAGGAATCCTGCCAAAAACTCCCCGGTACATAAATTAGATTTGTTTCTATCGTGGTGACTATGACATCATCTCCTTCATCTACATAATCATCTTTTGTCTATTATTATTAGCTAACATATTGTTGTTTGTTTATCATTACATGAGTGTTACTTAATATCTTCATATAATCTACCAAACAGTGTAAGACAAAGGTTCTTAAAAGGATTCTCATGTTCTGTGTGTCCTCGGCTATAAATACAATACTCTATCACTTCCTGTAAGGATCTTTACAGGCTGCTTATCTGTTTCACTATGAGGTTTGGTAGCAGGAAAACAGTTGGTGGCTAGTACTGGCAGGTTTTATGCATGGAGCTGGAAAACTAATTAGGATTTCCTTCTAGGAAGCTAGTTTTATTTTTATATTCTAAAATTGCGCTTGGCTACGATCCCACCTTATGGTAAACAGTGTTGCAATCGTTGATGGTGAGGCTCACTAGTTGATTAAGAGCCTCAATAGGCTAGAGGGAATACTTTGGGGTAGAGTGAATGGTCTAGCCTTGCAGACAACTAAATTATAATTAGACCGCAGAAAGTAAATTGCTCCAGAGCTATAATGTTTGTACGCAATATACACGACGAAGCGAAACGCTGTTCGGACTATAAAGGTTGCATCATTTAAAAAAGTTATTGATAACTACAACCAGGGGATATTTAAGTCAGGAGTGAATAGGTTTCTTCTAGGCAAGTGTGCTCCATCGTCAGCAACATTGTCGCGTATCAATACATAATTAGAAAAAATCGTAAAAAAAAAAAAATGTAAATGTTCACTTCCTCAAGCTTTCGAGCAGCGAGCCATACAGCCAGCATCCACGGCTATATGGGTATCCTGACCACCAGCATGCCTACTTGGTTATACCTGGTCATCTCCCTTAGCCTCATCAGCGACCTTGGCTAAGCACCTGCACCTTCGGCCAGTCACATGAAGAGCCTTGAAGAACCTCTCCTGGTCGACGACCGCCTGTTTTTACTAACACTACGCAACACAATCATGACTGCCTAAACAAACACATTTTTTCCCTCTCGCTCTCTGTAGAGCGAGGAGTGACAGACTTTTATTAAAAGCAGCTTAAAAAACTCGAGTGGGTTAGCTCAATTTCTTAAGCTACATTTCGTTCAATAGCCGCAGTAATTTTTTTCTAAAAAGCAAACAGCTCACATAAAAGCATGCTGTATGATTTTCAAGGCATGGTTTATCTGCGAAAGTTGGAAATCCAACAGCCCATTTCAAAGGAGGAGGCCGACCGCATTAGGCAAAGGCGCACACGCCGCCGCCGCCGCCGGGAAAAAAAAAAAGCCCATTTCAGAAATTCGTCGACATGTTGCGAATGTTAGTGAAAATGGGCATAAGACTGTAATCTAAATATATAACAAAAAAAAAAAACGATTAATTGTGATTCGGACTCGCGCATGAAGTCTTCCGTACCGTCAATAGTAAAAAATCACGTTTGTTGTAGTTATAGGAGCCCCACTTAAATATTTATTTTATTCGGTCTTTAGCTTAATTATTTTATTATTTCCACTTAATTATTTTATGTGTTTTTATAGGCCGCTATATTAAAAAATAAAAAATAATAGAAATACCAAATCTGTGAAAATTTCGTGACTCTCTAGCTATCACGGTTCATGAGATACAGCCTGGAAACTAATGGGGTCCCGTTTTTACCCTTCAGGTAAAGAACTCTTCAGGTAAATATAACTGAATCAAAACTGACTATAAACAAACTATATAGGGTGACTGGTAATTAGTGAACGATACTTAAACACGTGATTGTGGTCATGATAACAAACAACTTTTATTATGGGACCAAACCTGAAATCGAGAAAAAAATTAACCAAATTCAGTACATTTATGTTTGCCTAACTAGTCAAAATGTACTGAACTTGCCAATTTTTTTATTATTATTTTAGTATCGTTCACTTATTACCAGTCACCATATATAATATCGTTCCTCATAACAAAAAACTTATCATAATAATTATTGTAAGCATCAAATATTTTGTTTTCCATTTCACACCTGCAGTTCGCAATTACCTTCTCAACCATCTACCTGTCTGACTAACAAACCATTTTAATTAATTAAAAACCCAACTAATCTGCTTACATAACACTAATGTAATCTCTCCCTAAGCTTGTCTTTGTTTTTCCATGTTATCTATACAAAGAGCTCATTATCAGGATCGGGTTACGCAACTGACGTTGATGGGGGTAGCTTAAGTAGATTATCATCTAGTAGGTTCTTATGGTATACATCTTAAAAATAACTCTTTTGGCTATTGTTTGTTGTTTACGGAAATTATGGAATGGTTTTATTAGCGCCTAAAAGTAAATTCTACTAACTCATCATCTCTCCTCGTGCGGGCGATCGGCGCCAATAACCTCTACCCTGGCTGTGGTACAGACAATGGGCTATAGTGAGGAGGAATGGCAAGCAGTCTCTTTCCTTTGAAGGAGGCGAAAGCAGACGTGAGGGAACGGACTTTCTCACGGCCTAGCTGTTGGTTGCCAACCCCGAGGCCACCGCAGGCGTGTGCTTATGGACGACGAGCAACGGGTAGTTTGCTGTCCGGTCGTATTGTAACCGTCCAGATTGAACCCAAGTCGTCGACGGCGCGCCTTATTGAGCTGTCAGAAAAACTGTAGGGGCCTAACAGGGCCAAAGTTGGGACCATGAGTTTGCTTCTGAAAGGAAAATCCGGGGTCTTGGAACGCAAGACAAAGAAGTAATGCTGGAGTGGGTTTTTAGTCGGTAAAAGTCTGAACCAGAGCGGGAAAAGATTTTAGATGATTTCCCATCTAAAAAACTTACCAAGCTAGTGGAGTAAAGGCTAGGAGGCCTTTACTCCACTAGCTTGGGTTCGCATGCCAGTCTAACTAAATCCAGCTGAATGCCCGCGTTCCACCAACCCAGTTATGAGACAACACGTTACTTTGTATAGACTGATGGCCAAACTTTCTGGCATCTACTACCTGTAACGACTGTTAAAGATCTACGAATGACATAACGTTCTTTCCGAACTCGTAACCTCATGCATGAGAGGCGAAAACCTAAACTATTAGGCCATGACGACATCTACCCTACCTACTAACTCCTAATAAATATTAATGTGAAAGTAATGTGTTAGTGTATGTTTGATGCTTGGTAATCAATCACGTCACAACAACTGAATGTACGAGTATTTGAGTGAAACTTGGCACAAGGCTGAACGATCTTTCTCCTATTAAGTTGATCAAGAATGTTTAACATCAAATAGTGTATGTCAAGAAATATCTTTACAGCTTACTCAAATTGAGACTATTGGTTAGCAAGAATGTTTTGTCAGTACGATGTTTCTTGTTCCTTTTTATGCAAACAACAAAATTTTCAGACATTTATTCAAGATTACCATTTTTTTTTCTGCAACCATATACTTAAACCAAAAAACAGTCGTGGTAATGACGACAGAGCCCGAGGCGTCAACGGCGCGCGCCTCAAACAGATGTCAGTAAAACTGTAGGGACCCAGTAGGGTCGAAGCTTACTGGGACCATGGGTTAGCTTTCGAAAGGGAAATCCAGGCTACTTAAAAGCAAAGCATAGAAGGAACATAGGAGTGGGTTTTAGTCAGTAATGGCTGACACGATAGAGAGGGAGAAGTTATTGGATGATATTCCACCTAAAGAAAGTTTTTTTTTTTTTTTTTTTTTTTTTTATGGTAGGTAAAATCATCCAATGACAAATCCCGCCCTTGGGCGGAGCGGGAAGTAGTGTCAGACTTTTACTGACTAAAAACCTACCCCGTTCCTTCGTTGCCTATAGTGCCGGGGCTGAGCCTTCCTCTCAGAAAACGGCCCTTGACCCCAGCAGGCTTCAACCCTGCCTGCCTGCAGTTAGCAGGCTGGGCCTCTTCGGTTTGCTGACAGCTCCTTGAGGCGCGCGGGAACAGAACGCGCCGTCGACGACTTGGGCTCGGTCCGGCCGGTTACCGGACGATCGGACAGCGTGCTACCCATTGCACGCCGTCCGCAAGCCCGCGCCTACGGTGGCCGGAAATCGGGATCGGAATCCCGGCGGCGGCTGGGGCGAGCGCCCCGTTGCCTCTGCCTGATGCGGTCGGCCTCCTCCTTTGCTAGCATTACTGCTTCGCAGAAGGAGGCGACCGCCTGCCATCCCTCCTCACTACGGACCATGGCCTGAACCAAGGCCCGGCGAGAGAGATCGCTGCCGCCGATTGCCCCCACGAGGACACGGCGATGCTCCGCCCAGGCGGGGCACACCTCTACAGTATGCTCCACCGTGTCCTCCGGGTGTTCCGCACAGTGGCGACACCCGGGCGAATCCTCCGCACGAATCCGGAACAGGAACTTGGCAAACTTTCCGTGTTCCGTTAGGACCTGCGTCGTGCGGAAGTTAAGACTGCCGTGAGGTCTTTCCAGCCACGCCTCAAGGATGGGCCTTATCGCCTCGATTGTGGCGCGCCCCGAACGAGGTTGCGATAGTCGCTGACGCCATTTCGCCATGAGATCCCGCCGGAGCTCTGTCCGCCATGCCTCGACTTGTCGTGGCAGCGGAATTTCGCCCCGGCGTTGCACCTCCATGCGCTTGTCGTGCATGTGTGCAAGGACTGTTGCCTCCAGATCCCATGGCGGTTGGCCAGCAAGGAGGGTCGCCGCCTCGCGGGAAATCGTTCGGTACCCTCGCACCATGCGTATTGCCATGACCCTCTGGCACGCATTCAGCTGGGCCCTCGGTTGCTGTTGCAACGTCGGTGCCCACACCGGAGCCCCGTAGAGGGCCATGGACCGAACGATTCCCGCGTAGAGCTTCCGGCAGGAGGCGTCTGGTCCCCTGAGGTTGGGCAGGAGCCGCCCGAGAGCAGCCCCAGTCCGGTTCAGTTTGGGAGCCAGACGTCGGAAGTGCTCCTTGAAGTTCCACCAGCTGTCGAGGACGAGTCCCAGGTACTTCATCGTCGACCCGACGCTGATGTGAACTCCTCCTACCGTTAGCTGGGAACCCGGTGGTGGCGCACTCCGAGGGCCGTGAAAGCACATGGCCTCGGATTTGTGCAATGCCACCTCGAGTCCCAACTGCTGGATCCTATCAACGACTATCGCAACCCCGCGTGTCGCTAGTTCAACCGCCGTCCGGTACGACTCTCCCCGCGCCAGGACCAACGTGTCGTCCGCGTAGCAGACCACGCTGACCCCGTCGGGGAAGTCGCCGCGCAGCACGTAGTCGTACCCGATGTTCCACAAGGGTGGTCCCAGTACCGATCCCTGCGGAACACCGCACGACATCTCTCGACGTTTCCACTCTCCCTGGTGACCGGGGTAAATGATATACCTCTCTGACAGGTAGGCCTCGATTACACGACAGAGGTAGTCGGGCACCCGGTGGTACCGGAGTGCCGTTCCAATGCAACTCCAGGGCAGGGAGTTGAAGGCGTTGGCAATGTCCAAAGACACTGCCACGACACACCTGCCCTGGGATACCGCATCCCCCGTCGTGAGGGCTCGCACGCGCATGATGGCGTCCACCGTGGAGCGCATCCTGCGAAATCCGAACTGTCCGTCCGAAAGGTCCGGCCCCACCCGTGCAAGGCGCGCGACGAGGCGGTTTGCAATGATTCTTTCGAAGAGCTTGCCCACCTCGTCGAGCAGCACAATGGGCCGGTACGCGGACGGAGAGTCCGCAGGGCGCCCAGGCTTCGCTATGAGGACCAGTTTTCCCGTCTTCCAGCGAAGTGGGAACTGGCCCCTCTCCAAACATGCGCTGAAGAGCCCCCTCAATCGAGGCCCGAGAGCCTCCATGGCCAGGACCCAGGCCCTCCCAGGCAAGCCGTCGGGTCCTGGGGCGGTATTCTTGGCACTCAGCCTTTGTACCGCCACTCTCATCTCTACCTCGGTCACCTCTGGAACATCGTCGTCTTCGTGGTCCGCGTCAGGTACTGCCGGTGTTGGCGGAGCCATGGGCGGGGGGGAGTGTACCCCCCGCGTGGGGAACAGAGTGCTGACCACACCCTCCACGAGCTCGGGCCGGAGACTCTGAGTCAGTGGGGGAGCCCAGGGACGGAGTTTCTCCCGCACCATCTTGTATGGGCGTCCCCACGGGTCTGCATTCAGAGACCCCAGCCAGACGTTGCGGGCCTCCAGCTTGGCCCGCTTCATCTCCGCTCGGAGGGTGCGCTTCGCCAGCCTGTAACCCTCGTACAGCTCCGCCTCTATAGCCTCCGCATCCGGCGGGCGGTTGCGGCGCTTGCAGTACCTGGCGTACCGGCGTCGTGCGTGATTGCACGCATTGCGCAATGCCGCAATCTCCGGCGACCACCAGTACACCTGGCGCTTGGCACGTCCTGGACGGACTCGGGGCATTGACGCGTCGCAAATTTGCGACATGCCCTCCCGGAACCACTCTGCCTCGACGTCAATGTCGACAGGCCTGTCCGGTGCTTGCACCCAGGCCTGTACCGTCGCGGCTTCCAGGAGGAGCTCCCGGTCCATCTGCCTCAGCGCCCACCGCGGACCACAAGGGCTCTGCCGGACCGGCGCGGTCGAGGTTTGGGCGGAGACGTCAAACCGGATGTACCGGTGATCTGAGAACGTCTCCACCCCCTCCATAACGCGCCAGTCGACGACACGCGGCGCCAGATCGGGGCTAGCGAACGAGAGGTCCACCACAGATTCGCCCCGCATCCGCACACACGTGGAAACAGAGCCCCGGTTTAGGAGGACCAGGCCGGACTCCTCAGCCCAGGCCTCTACCGACCGACCCCGCCCGTTTGTATACCGGGAACCCCAAGCCTCGTTCCAGGCATTGAAGTCCCCGCAAACGACCACGGGGAGGTCCCTAAACCCAACGACGACGTTTTTCAGTTCCATAAGGGAGATGTGGAGATCGCCGAGAGATCTGTTCGGGGACAGGTAGACGCCTACCACTGCAATGTCCCCGAACCGTGCTGCCACGCAACCCCGGCCCCTCGTGACGCGCTCGAGGGGCGGGGTACCGGCGGCGGTCGACGAGATTAAGGTCACCGAGCCGTCCAGGTCCTGAACCCAGTCTCCACTGGGCAGGACATAATACGGCTCGGAGACTACGGCGATGTTTATCGACCACTGCGCCATGCTCTGGAGCAACAGATCCTGAGCAGGAACGCAGTGGTTGATGTTCGCCTGGAGGAGACGTAATGGTGCCGTTATTAACAGTCCATTACAGTCTCCTCCGGAGCCCTACGTGAGGGCACTGCCGCGGCGGTTGAGGCGGCGATAGCGGCGGCGGCTACAGAGGTGGCTGCGGCGGTGAGGACGCCACCGGGGATGGGCCGGACCCTGGCCTTGACCTTGACGGGGGGGTCGCAGGACCTGCTCCCAGCCCGGTGATCGGCCGTCTTGCCTGCCGCCGCACATGCGTAACAGTGCGGCTTTTCGCAGCATTCGACGACCCTGTGACCAGACTGACCGCACTGGAAACAGCGGTCACTGCGGTCCACCTCCGCGGTGCAACAGGCCCCGGCGTGGTGTCCCACGCGACAGCGGTAGCACCGCAGAGGTCTGGGCTCCAGCAGTTTTACCTGCGCGGAAACCCAGCCCACCAAAAGCCTTCGGCCCTCCCCCGTAATTGCTTTGGCCGCCGACACGGGGCAGCTAACTGTAACGGCTTGCATGCCCGTGCCATCAGTGCGGATGGTGCCCGCCCGGACCTGGTCAGCCGTGCACCCTCCCGCCCTGACGATGGCGGCCACCACTTCATCCACCCCGACGGAGTCGTCCAAGCCCATAATGCGCATGTCTATGCACTTTGTGGGCCTAGACACTCGGGCCTCCTCCACGTCCAGGGACTCCTTGAGCCTCTTGGCCAGGGCGTCTGCCGCTGGGCCACTGGACGCGCCAGGAACCTCCAGCATTTGGGCACCGGTCACGGTGCGCCTCATGCGGAAGCCCTCGGTGGCTCCGAGCTCCTCGAGGTGGGGCAACACCGCCCGCCTCGCCTTGTCCATGACGGACTTATAGGTCACGCCCCTCTTTTCCGCTTCAGGCTGTAGTGTGATCACTACAGCCTCGGATTTCGGGGCGCGAAGCCTTGCCGCCATGGCGCGCTTCTTGCGCTCTCGCCGCCTCGCGTTCTTTCTGGCCGCCCTAGCCGCCTTGCCCGCCTTCTTTTTGGCGCCGACAACCGTCCAATCGGCGCCAGCTGAAGGTTCTTCAGGCAAGGGAGGTGGCAAGCGAGGCCTAGTCACCGCCGCGGCAGGTGGACCCGCCGGTTTTTTGGCAGCCGCCACTCCACCCTTCGGGGAAGAAGTAGGCTGCCCCTGTCGCCGCTGCTGTTTAGCCGCTGGAGCCGGCCTCGCGTGTCGCGACGCCACGGCCTCGCGCCCGTCTTGCCTCGACGGGCCCGCTTTGGGTGCAGTAGCCGTGGCCGCAGCGGCAGCATACGACGCCGCCTTTCGCTGGCCGGAGGCCGCGAGTGGGGGACGCAGCACTATCCCTTCCAGTACGGACAGCTGTTGCTGCATCCGTGACTGGACCTGTTCCAGCTGCTGCTGCTGCTGCTGCCGGAAGGTAGCGAACTCCTGCCGCATTAGCACCAGCAGCTGGCTCTCCGGCTCGGGCTGGGGCTGGGGCTGCTCGTACCCCTGCCCTTGCCTGCGCCCCCCGATGGTAGGCTCCTGACAGCCAGCTTTCTGGGCTCCCACGAGCTCAGCCCGGATCTTTGCTAACCCCTTCCCGAGGACTGTGTCCACAGCCTCCAGGATAGAGGTCGCAAACTGAGCGATTCCCCTCTTCTTGGAACCCTTCTCCCTCTTTCGAGTCATGGCCGTCAGAGCTTCGACTACCAGCTCCCCGAGCTTACGGCGCGCCTCCTCCGCGGAGTCCTCCCCGGCGTCTGGCTCACTTCCAGATAGCCGCGAGGGATCCGCCCCAGCACTGGTCACTCCGGGGTGGCGCCCTTCCGCAGCGAGCCTGTCAGCTCGCTGAGCGGACTCCTTCGCGGTGAACCCCCTCCCCTTTCCTCGGGCCCGGCCCACACCGCGGCTACTGGTGGGGATTTTTGGGGCCGGCCCCTTATCCTCTTCGGAGGATGACCCGTCCCCCGATTTGGAGCGCTTCCGGAAGGAACTCGCGTTCCCTCCAGAGTCGCCCACCGCCTCTTCCATCTCCGAGCCTTCCGAGCTCCCTCTGGACGCAGCGTCGGACTCCGATCGCTCGTCACTCTCGATAGTGTTTTTTTGAAAAAAAAAAAATTTCGATCCCATTTTTGTTCCCACGAGTGTAAACAATCTGCACTTGCTCAAGTTCAGTGGTCCGCACTAGTGACTAATTTAGCTACCCATTAGTCAAGCTAACAACCTCCCTCACGGTGCGCCGCCGCTTGGAGGCTTGGGGTAATTTTTTATAGAGGTTGTCTTCCTCGCGGCCCGGGCGGTTAAGCCAAGACCCTCGACCCCCATCGAAAGTCAGAAACATGACCTTGGACAATCTTTGGGGCTACGAGAACAACGGTGGCAGAAGAAGAAGCAAGTCTTCCTCCTGCCTGCCCGGCGGCAGGGTAAGTGCACACCGGCCCGATCTTACTTCGCCACTGTGCCCTCTGCTAAAGCAGAGGGACACGCGTTGAAGTGGACTCCGGACAGGACATTCGCAGACGGCCATCGAAACCCCTTAGGCAGAGATACCTAAGCGAAGTAGTTGGCCGCCTCCCAGGATGCACCGGCCCGCAGACTGGTCTTCGCTCCGGACGTATCCGCAAGGGAACTACAGCCTGCGGGCACTCGAGGAGGTTTCCTGTCATGGCATCCCACCTAAAGAAAGTGGCGTTAACGGCCCCGATACACGAATCGCACGTTGTGGGGTCGAACCTAGGCAGGCGTTTTATTTTGTGTACTTTTGTCATCGCTCTTGTAAAAAACGGTGGAGGAAAACATCGTGAAAAAATCGGTAGTCGGTCCATCAACTTGAACTGAGCCCGCGTGGTGAATTACAGCCCATTCCCTCACCTAGCTATTACTTATTCTGTGACCTAGAGAGGAGACCTGACTCCTAGTAACGGGAACATTATAAGGCTGTTTAAGTTTATTTAAAAAAAAATAATTGAAAAGCAAGCCTACTTTTACAACGCATGCCAAACCGGTTGGCTTATGTGTAAGTGAATTTACCTTCTAAATATTAGATATTGAAAAACGAATTTAACTTTAAAGGCGAATGTTGATGACAGCGTAAGATCTAAGAGAACGCAATACAGAAAGTCATGAGATTCGTAAACAAAAGTTAAATCAAATCGTAATAAACATCTATGAAAAACTTCGGCTCGAAAGTAAATACAAAGCTTGTAATGAAGCCTGTGATTGGTCCCTCGACTTTCTATGTCCATTATATCGTTGAAAACTTTTATTACTTCCTACTTTCCGACACATCGATAAATTAATACAAAAAGTTGAATAAAATTCTAAAATCAAATAGCTTTTGTTACAATGTAAAATCATTGATTTTACATTGTAACAAAAAAATCAAGACTCAGTTTCAGTTGTGTTCACATTTTGATACAAGTATTCTAGCGGCGTTGCTCCCGTAGAGTTATGTTAATTTATAGCATTGCCCCCGTAGGTAGTGTATTCATATCTTAAGCCTAGCAGTAAGATGCTTCCGCCATAGGCGTGGGCTTGCGAATGACGAGCAATGTCTAGCTGGCCGTCCGGCCATCTTTTTACCGTCCTTGGTCCAGACGCCCAAACCGTCGACAGTGCGTAGTGTACCACGTGCACCTCAAAGAAATGTCAACACTACCGTAGGGCCCAGCAGGGTCGATGCCTGCCAGACCATGGGTTGACTGCTGAAAGATATATAAAAAATAATGCCTGTTAAAGTTTATGTAGTAATTAATTTATTATAGTTACAAGATCTGTGAAACATCTTCAAGTAACCAGTTTACTCTAATTTCCTCGACCTCTCCAGCGGCTTTGACGTGGTGTCGTATGACGTGTTATGGCAAAAGCTTGAGGCATGAACATGCCACTTGATTTTGTTAACAGGTTCAAGTATTGGTACTCGTACGCACACCATGATAACAGTTTCAGATGGGCTGGCGTATTGTTGGAACTGTACAAGCTTGAAACTAGAGAGAGACAGGGTAGGTTAAACTCTTAGTTACGCTGCGCTTAGTAGCAATCATGTCGACTGCCACGTTGATAGAGTCTGTGTAAACAACCTAAGTTATGTAGACGACATGGTGCTACTGAGCGCGTCGGTCTGTATACCACAGACCGACGCTCTTAGTAGCACCATGTCGTCGGTTGAAGGTTGTTGCAAGTGTGTAATAAGTACGCGTATAGTCATGGCCTCATGTACAATGCCGTAAAAAGTTCATACATGGTCTTTCAGGCCAGCATCAAATGAATTTATCTTACTGTTGACAAGATTCTAAAATTACGAATTGTATTTGGAACTGGTATTTAATATGATTTTTCCAAATATCAGACTTAGGCAGCCCTACTTACGTTCCGTAACAGTTATTTTTGCACGTGTGCTTCAGGTTAATTATCGGGAACATTTGTAACTATTACTGGGGCTGTGATCTGAAAACTTATCCTTATTAGAAGACTATTATTCTTTAGATAAAGAATAATAGTCGTAGAGGTTTTTCGATTTCAACTTAACAAAACGTTACATAGACCTCACGATTTATACCCAATGTAGATACATTTTTTTTAAATTGAATTTAATATATTTTTCGGAGTTCTGTTACAATACAAATCTAATCATAAGTTGAGATTCGTATTGGTCTTCGTGAAGGACAAGAAATAATAATTTAAACGCTTTTACACAACAAAAACCTTTATTTACTTTATGTATGTTAGTCTATATGGTATGTATATGACGGCGCGACACATGACATTTGACGTTTGCTGTCGACGACGTCGGAACAGAATGGCAGCATGACATATGTCAGCTGTCTGTCAGCTGCCATTCTTGCGGAACGTCACACCGGTGGGAGCGGGGCGGCCATCTTGTCCACTTCGGGATCAAGAACCGCGAACGCACCACGCGCTCGACGAATCGCTTACTTCCGACGCCATCTTTAACAGTTTCTAAGTTGATTTAATTCAGTATCGTTATCTATGCCTAATTAAAGAGTGTTGGCGTTATATTTTGTTAATCTGTGAAGTTAAGGAGAAATAAATCATTGGAGAATCAATTTGTGACTTTGTTCGAGTTTCTGACCCACGTGAAACATGGAAGATTCTGATATAGGCCATCCTGAGTCTATATATATATTATCACAGATATGTCAAACAGTATGACATATCTATGTATATTATATACTATATAGATAGACTAACATCTATGGGCCAAGATGCCTGATAGTAAATGATCATTATTATTATTATGACCATGTGGCAGATAATGCGACAATTTCCATGAAAAATAGACATCACAACCGTTATTGTTATGTTTCGTAATTATTTTGCCTAAATTGAGATCTCAGCTTTACAGAATTTTGTTTTTAAGCAAATTATTGTGATAATTGTGAAAATCTGTGTGCTAATTCTGTCTTAGTTAATTAGTTTATGTGTCTTCGAGTTGTTCTAATTATTATTAATTAATAAGCAAAATTATTTTACTTTGCTTTTAAGGCCTGAAGTTAGACAATTTTAACCATCACTTTGAACGAAATTGCATTTTAAAAATGCCATCATACCTTTCGCGTTATTCCCAAGGACATTTTCTTACCAATAGATGGTAATTTGCACTCTTCTCGTGAAAAATGCACATAAATTTAGCCGCGACTTCCTCAAAAGAGTGAATAGTAGTGCAATATAAAAGTTGTACGAATATTTTGTAGCATTCTTGTGGTGCATTCTGTGGCAAATTGAATTCTCGCGTACAAGCTGATGCGGTCACCTCTACGGTAGCAAGTGCTTATGTAAATGCAATGGTCACGAGGAGTTGTATCTGTGCTTGGGCGCCATCTTTGTTTTGTTCAGTACTTTTGTTTAGGTTGGAGTGTATTGTTGGAAGAAAATAATAATAATAAAAGTTTTTACTGACACTATTTTCTAACATACTTAATTGATAATCCCTTGCTTCTGAGTTAGTTTGAACTGTATTACAAAAACGAGTGGAATTTTCATATTATTAATAAAATATTGTCAGCGAAATTCTTAACATGAAAAAAAAATTAAAATGAAATAAAAAATGATTTAAAAATATACAGTATAACTAAAATAATAGTCAAAAACTAAAAACTAAAAACATGGTCAATATCGAAAATTGAAATCCAAAAATCAACGAAGTTGATTTGATTTGAAATTAACATGAAATCTTATTGGTTGGTTGTTGGGTTTCATACTATGTTTTGCTATGCTATTGACGTTTATAGTAAGAAAATTCCCTCTTCTTCATCTTCTTCTTAGTCGTGCACTCAAAAGTGGTCGTGGTCATGTCTTATGATCGAGCCTTGTGCTACTGTGATGCGACGTCATCTGGCTCTGTGCTTGGCAGTTTGGGAGCTGTCATTGATAGTGAAGTATGTCATTGAAGCATTGATATATATGTACTACGCACTAGATGAGGCGTGCCGTACAGTCACTTTACCTCACTTAAATGACCTGCAGGCCGAACACTTTTACATTGATGGCATTAGTGCAGTTTTGACGTTCATGCAGTGTCAGAGCGACGCTTATAAATACAAATTTAAGTGAACTTGGACATATATAATAATTTTGTAGTCAAGTAAGTGAAACCATTGGTTGTTCAAGCAATGTAATAGCTTCTACTATCGTAATAGTACGTTAGAGAAGATATTATTTTATTTAAACTCTTCCCCATTTTACAATCATAGACTAAAAACATGCAGATGTTCCCTCCCACAAAAAGCAGAATTAGGTTTTTACCTACAGCTAGTTTACCAAATACAGACTTCGCACGGTCTTTTATACTGTTTGAAATTTTTAAACATTTTATTTAATGCTCTTTCTTTTATTGTATAATTAATAACAATGTTTTTTTTTTTTATAAATTACGATGAAATGTCAGCAAATCATGAGATATCAGTTTTCATCGGTAAGTTTTGTTGTTAACCATGCTGTCATTCGTTAGCACTTAGGTAATTTACGTACAATATTACGTGCAGATTAATATTTAAATTTGAATTAGGTTCAGTTGAACTTGTAGTCTTATCAGTGATTACTGATTTATTTATTTATTTTACTGTTATTGAGATCTCGTTTTTACATACACTATAATTACATTTTGAAATAGAGTATTATTGTAATGAAGTATTGTAGGCAAGAAACTGTGTCACTTCTGCGGTATAAAAATCTATATATATGACATGTCATAACACTAAGTTGAACGAAACGCGTAAGTACTAGGAAATTCATGGCGCTTTAGACCTTTTGGTCGCGAAAAAGTATCCTCTATAAGCTGTCTTAGCGCTGTAAGTTTTAAAAGTTTTGTTAGACGACATAATGGAAATCAAGCGCTGCAGCGATTTTTTGTTTGAAATTTTCAGTATTTTGACAAATAGTTTATATGAACGGGCTTGTCTATCGCAAGAATATAGGTCGATGCATTGAAGAGAAAATTGTTTGTACGATAAAACTACTCGCTAGAGCGAGTATGATAATAAAATAACAAAAACAACAACGTGTTTGTAAGAGAACGCCACAATCTCAGTCCGACTTCAGAACCAAACCTCAAAACTTATTCTTACGGTCGATAGAACAGATAGGTTCTAGAGTGGTGTCCACGCACTAGAAGATGTAGAGGTGGAAGGCCTCCCTCAAGGTGGACCGATGCACGGAAATGCAATGGATACGAGATGCACAGGACCTATCATTGTTGTGACACTGAAGAGAGGCAGCAGTAGATCTCTTTCGGCTGAACTCATAATGACGGTGAAAACAAGAAAAAAACCTCCTTAAGTAAATATTATAGCTTCCTAACTATGAGTACCTATCCAAATGATCAAAATATCGAAAAGCTTTTATAAAATGCTGGAAATAAATAATTAAGTATTTATATCAGACGTTACTAATGAACATTCTTACATAAATTAAATGTTGACGAATTCCGTTTCCAAGAATTTTATTTATTATCCAAGGTATTTTCAGTTTTCAACGTTATCATGATTTAACGTCGCACGAAACCAATTATACAGCTCATTAACAACGGGCAACTTTTGATACGAATTATTTGAAAAGATAATAATTTTGAAAACGCTATTTGACATTTAGACAGATTCCTAGTTAAGTATATAATAAGCATTCCATAATCAGCTTTATAACGTTTCTTGTTGGGCCTCAGTACCTCTACCATGAGTTTTAAGCAATAGTATTCGTCGCTACTCGATATCGACGCCGTAAATAATTTGTATGGCAAATTTTGGTTCTGCAAGTGACCGCTAGAACCGTGACTTTTGTTTGCAAATAAAAGATTATTATTATTATGTCCTAATCAGAAATTCTACAATTTTAACAAAATAGTAGGTACCTATCATAGTAATTTTAGCCCACATACTGCCTACACGAATATAGTACCGCATCTCTTTCAGTCTTTCACTAAAGTATTAACGAAGCTCCTCTTACGCAGAAAGTACCGCTACCTACTTTAAAATCCCTAAATATAAAATTAATTCCACGAAGTACGTAATGCACATCACACCGCAAAGTTCCCTGGGGATCACTCACGAAATTTCCTGTTTCTGAGGTGCAAAACAAACGGGAACACTGAAGCGCTGCCTAACGATGCCAACGTCACCACGCCATCGCATTGTGAATATTGAATGAGCCTCACTCTTATTTGAATGGGCTACGATACTTGGGTATAGAATAAATGGGTGCAGAAGGTCGGTTTCATACATGCAGCGAGCAAAAGTACCTACACGCATTCACAGACGCGTACGTATGACGCGTGGTTATGTCAAACAAATGACAGTCGCAACTGCGAGTTAGCTTGCACTCGCATATAAGGCTCGGCGCAAACGGACCACTGAATAGCAACTGGTGGCCAACGGCAGCGACTTATACTTTTTTTCTTAGATTTTTTATAAAGGCGTCGCACACGTGTAGCCGGTGGCGACCACTCGCTACAGCAGTGTCCACGACTTGCAACTTGTGGTCACTACGGGCCACACAAAACGCCGATACCCGCCACTGTCGTACTGCTCCTCCCTCCGCGTAGTTAACTGTTAGACGTTCTACGTATCGTACGCATCATCTTGCCACCATGTGCGAGCAAACTTTCCATATCAGAGTTCATCGTAAGACTGCGCAGCAGTTAATGGGTTATTAAATGTGGCGACTTCGTAACACCGGTGGCTGTGGCTCGCTTCTGACACTGTTACAAACTTGGAGGTAGCGCGCGACAGCCACCGTAGCTGTGGTCGGTGGCCTGTTTACGCCGAGCCTTACATACATGCACGCCTATGTATGCATGAGTTAGAACCGTCTTAATCGTCCGCTAAAAATAGGCATAAGAACAAAACAAATAGAAAACCGTAGTCACACGTTATTAAAGCGTTATGGTTGCTACAATATAGGGTGACTGGTAATTAGTGAACGATGCTTAAACACGTTATTGTAGGCATGACAACAAACAACTTTCACTATGGGACCAAACCTGAAAACGGGAAAAAGAAACATTTGTGTTCGCCTAACTGGTCAAAATGTACTGAACTTGGCGGAGTTTTTTCGCGATTTCAGGTTTGGTCTCATAGTAAAAGTTGTTTGTTATCACGACTACGATCACGTGTTTAAGTGTCGTTCACTAATTACCAGTCATCCTATATAACGTGTAACAATGGCTTTTCGTTTTGTTTTGTTCTTGTTTCTTCAGTAACCTTGTTTATAACCGCATCCAGAAAATCTTGTTTCATACACATAGCGTTGTTGTTTTTTGTCGGTGTCGGGTTTTTGTATTTTTACTTTTTATTTATGTATATAGATATATAGTGACCCTTGTCTACCCCCAATATCGTGTTTCCATGGTATATTTAAGGAACCATCCTTCTGCACCCTCTCTATTCACCTACACTATTCTTTGCCTTCAATTCCGGTACTTAGATATCGGCCGTACTTGGGTATCGGTACTTATTATTAAAACAGGGAAATGGAAACGAATCTTAGATGTAATGGAAGCGAGGGAGTTTGATTTGTGTTTTACAAAGTGGTTTCTTCAAGACTTATTTGAGAGGCTTCCAGCGTGAAAGAAGAAATGGTTAATAGGTTTTGCAAATCACTTTTGTGTTTTGATTTTTTTTACAGCTCCTGGATAACGATTTTTAGGGTTCTGTACCTCAAAAAGAAAAACTGGAACCCTTATAAGATCACTTTTTTGTCCGTCTGCCTGTCTAGCAAGACCCTTTATTTTGGGAACGCGTAGGAGTATCGAATCCAAATCATATAACATGGTCAAATCTACGGTCACTTGAAGCTGTGAAAAAAATCAAAGTTCTAAGTTAACGGAAAAAAGATATGGCCATTTATGTCGCAAAAAACGTATATTTCAACACTCTCAAGGGAATCAAAATTTATAGAGCATATCCCGTTTACCTATAATGTTGGGCTTTGACAGGTCTTGTACACAAATTGTAAATATCGTGCAAAATCACAAAAAAAAACTTTTTTATGATTAGAAAAAATCTCCGAGACTCGATTCGTGAATTGAACTGTTCTTATAGATAAGTTTATATGGAACCCTCAGTGCGCGAGTCCGACTCGCACTTGCCCAGTTTTTTATTTGTGATGAGCATTCCAAGTGACTTCTGACTTTAACACGCTCTAGGGTGGAGGGTGAAGCGAGGTATGTTAGAATTTTACTGATTAAAACCAACCAGTTGCCTTTTGCATTCTAGGACAATGGTGACTCATTCAAGCATTCCCGTGGCAAGTTCAATCTCAGCAAAATAAATAAACTCCGAAAATTGAAAAAAAAGAAAAAAAACATTTGATTAGCCGGATAAGACTCATACTTAAGACTAACATATAATTGATTACAAATATTTTGAAAAAAGAAGATATATATGTACCACGCCTACATAAACCAGCCAAACACTTAGCATAATGCTGTGTCTACACGCAAAATGCGACGAGTCTACAGCGCTGGTTTTCAGCGTAGACCGGTGACAATGTCGACCAATAGACGTCGGTAAATGTATTGTGTGCTAAGATTTGAGTAAAATAAAAATTTAGAACAGAGTCATAATTAAAATAACAATAATAAGCTGAGCGAGGCCAATAAACTGTAGGTAGTTAGTACGCAACGACCGACAACTACCTACAAGGTCATTGACTCGTTTATTCAAAGAAATTAATTTCGTACATGCGTATATTAATTTGAGTTTTTGAAAAAAAAACTTTATTTTTTAAATTTTCCTTTACAAATCGATAGTATTTCATATACCGAATCGACCATCCGCAGGATTAAAACGACTAAAATTTAACGGTGTATATCTAAACTAACGCCATCTAGTGATAAAAGACGAAAAACATTTCTGACGTAATAACAGCCGTCACACACAGTAACCAGTGACAATCGAGAACTCCATTCAAACAATTAGAATGCAACATCTTGAAAAAGCTCGATGACAAAATGAATCTAACGTCAAATCAATTCGAATCGGAAATCCGTATTGCGAATAACCTTTTTATTATTCAATATTAGCATAAACCTTTATATCCCAACACCTATATGAGGGATAAACATTTTTCTTATAAAGACACGGATGAGGGTAGACAGTGAAGTGGCATATTAAATTATGTGTGACGTAAGGTAAAGAGGGATAATCCTCGAACGTCGTGCTACTTTATTGGACACGGCACGTATTAAGCTTACTGCTACGCCTACTTTTTATAGCAATCCCTGTTAGGTTAGCTTTAATTATGTCATTACAGGAGTAGGTCCACATTAAGCCATAAATAATCAAGATAATGTTGCGGTGGCTTACGAATTTTGGTTCTTGTAGCTTTAAAACATGGCTTGTATAAATTATTATGTTTAAGGAAAATTTCGTTTGATAAGGAAAATTGGATTGAGGGCTAGCTTTTAATAAAATAATTGTATAAAATTTAGGAAAATAAGTAGATTTTGGAAATAATAAATACAAATTATGTATTATTTAGTGTATACTTATTAAGTACTGTGATATTTATCTTACCATTAAATATAATTTGTATATAATTATGATATGATAATATGTGTTTATATCATATTATTTCAATGTTAATTGTTTTTAAACCTATTTTTCTCAAATTCTTACACACGATGTCTACATGTTTTTCCCACATCTGAGAATCAGGCTTCCTCTCCAGAGAGGGATTGGGCCTGGATCCAACATGCCTAGTCCAGTGCGGGTTGGAGGAATTCTTTGAACTTCTTCATCTTCTTTGCACTGGTTTATAAAAACTAAAAAAAGAAAAGACTTTTGGTATTTTTTGGTTTTAGGACTTTCCGATTTCCTCATAATGTTAAAAGCTCGCAATTACTTAATAATAATACCCCCCTGGCGGCCGAGGCATTTTTATATGTGTAACGTATTCATGATTGGAACTTTATTCTCATGGTGAGCGACGTCCGTCGAACAAAACTTCGCAACACTGACTGAGCTTTCGTTTAGTTCTTGGTGTGCACGGGACATGTTTTTAAGCTAAACTAAAAACATGTCCTTTGGCTTTGTTTAGTTTCGGAATAGCTTAGTTGTCGATCTGCAACCGGCAAAATGGTCGAGGTATGCGCACAAAAACATTAGGTTCAGAACAACTGTTTTTCATCGATCGTAAAGTAAAACTAGTTTTTAATCATGACTCGGTAGTCTCACCAGCTTTCACCGTCGTCATTTAGATTAGTAGTAGTAGTGAATTTGAAAAGTCATCCTGGTTTATTCGGTTGCAGTGTTTAGTGGTACCAGTAAGTTCTTTGAGCGGGTTTCTTAATTGAATATTTTGAGTTAAAAAGTCTCAAATCTTTCTTTAATGTTTTTTGACAAGTTTTCAGTCTAGAGTTTTAGTAATCCTAAACTTCGAATGCTTATTTAAATCAAACATTGAAGGATAGTATTATAAAAATCAGTCATAAGTAATTATTTTCTAAAATAAAATCTTTCCTTTTCAATTCCAAATGATTGTTTGTCGGAGATCAACGTCTGAAACTTTATAACTTTAAGTTGAAATTAAAAAAAAAAAATTATCATTAATCCTGTTTAAAGTAATATTTTTTTTTTGTTTGAATACCTTCTTGGAAAATCTAATAAAACCTTCGAGATTCTTATGTAGGTGCAGTTCTAAATTTTTTTCGTTTATAATAATACAATAATGTTTTTAATCATATTTAGGGAACTTTGTCACTAAATTGACTATGTCGTTCCAATTTTGAATTTTAACTTTTATTAAAATTATTGTAACATATTTTATATAAAATCCTTGCCTCGTCTAATATTTTTGTGGTTATTTATCTATCTATAGTAGGTAAGTACAATTGGTGAAAATGGGAGTGACCAAAAAAAAACATCATCATAGTTTCTTTTATAATCAGTTTACGTTTGTTCATTGAAACGTATTTTCACTCTTTCTTTCACAGTATAATTCCTGTAAATAAATTGAGCCTAATACAAACCATTTGTCCAAAAACAAAGGTAACAGGAAGATAATAAAGTCGGAAAACTTCTTAAAGATTTTTACAAAGTTCCTTTATGTATTTACGATTTCCTTACAACCATAATAATGGGCTTAGTGAGAGCCATCTTATTGGACAATGAGGTTCCCCTTAAAGCTTTTGACAAGGTCGTCTATAAAAAACGGCAATTGTGTCAAAAAATAGTCCCTTTTGTTCAAAATTGTCAATTTGATGGACATTTTGGCCAGTGTCGGTTAGTTCCTTATAAAATATTTAGCTATTCGAACTGTTTCAAAATTATCATGACATAGAAATCAATACATACTCGTACATATGTAGGTACTTGTATCAGGGTAAGTAGTATTTAACAGATCACGAGATTATCGACTGTTGGTCTAGCGGTTACTGGCCCTGCCAGCTATGGTGGAGGTCTCAGGTCGTCTACGGCGCGCACTGTTCCCGCGCGCCTCAGGGAGTTGTCAGCAAACTGTAGGGGTCCAGC
This sequence comes from Leucania comma, assembly GCA_958295575.1. NCBI lineage: Eukaryota > Metazoa > Arthropoda > Insecta > Lepidoptera > Noctuidae > Leucania > Leucania comma. The sequence goes on along the minus strand of OY282470.1, from coordinate 18,843,236 downwards.
AGGGCCGAAGCCTACTGGGGCCAAAGGTTATGCGAGAGTGTCACCACGGGCCCCGGGACAAAGCAAAGGAACGGAAAGGTAGGTTTTTAGTCAGTAAAAGTCTGACACTATTTCCCGCCCCACCCAAGGGCGGGATTTGTCATTGGATGATTTTATCTAACAAAAAAAAAAAAATCTATGGTGGAGGTCGTGAGTTAAATTCCCACATAAAACAAATATTTATATGATAAGCACGACCATTTTTTCTTGGTTTGGGTGTAATTTATCTGTAATAATGTTTCTACATATGTATTTAGAAATAAGTATGTTTATCAATTGTCTAGTTCTCATAGCACAAGTCTGCTTAGTTTTGGACTAGGTCACCATAGTTTCAGCCGAAGAACGTCCACTGTTGGACATACGCCTCCCCCAATTGTCACCACAACGAACGGTCCTGTGCGTCTTGCATCTGCCGCATTCCCGCGACTCTCACCAGGTCATCGGCAAGGCTCCTGGGCCTTTAAACTTTTTATTTATATTTATTATTTTATTATTATTTATTGCAGAAGTTTGAACCAACAATTTACAACTATGGTTACAACTATGGCAGAAGATACATTTTCGATGAACTCTGGCACCCAATGTAAGATTTAACTTGTGTTTAGGGTGCCAGCGTCCTCGCCCATCATTTGTACATTATTCACATTAAAACTTACGACGAGCACATTATATTTATAATATTAATAACAAAATTAACTTACTTGGTGTTATTGGGAACTTAAGAAATGTATGTGTGAATGATTGTGACGGTAAAACAAATGCCTTTTCGGTAAGCATTACTTATCCGCAGGTAATGTCGTTCCCCCACATTGTAAACTTAGCGTTTGGCGTGAACGCTGAAAGAAATGTCATATAACTAAGCCTGCTAATGGTAAACGATGATGTGGTCGACAATGGAGCATGCTTGTCTAGAAGTAGAGACATCCCACCCATACGTACAAAGCGTCGTGGGAATACAATCATAGTGCAAACAGCTAAGTGATGCTATTCTCTAAGAAAACGCAGCACTGCTGCAACGACGAACATCCAAATAGGATACATTGAATTAACAATCCAATGTATAGGTACATTAGGTTGACAATCTGCTTTTTCTTAGAGAATATCACCACTGGAGTCAGTGTTTCCTGACAGCTACAACCTAGGGGTCTTTAAGTTAAGGGCGAATAGGTTACTTTTGAGCAAGGGAGGTCCATCGTCGGCCACACCATCGCTTCGCATCAGATAAGATAGTGGGCAAAAGCGAGCCTATCCATTATATAAAAAAAATAACCTATTCACACTTGAGTTAAAGGCAACCCCCCTACTTTCAGGCAAAGCCACTGGCACAAGCTAATATTTAACAAACAAGACACGCGCTTCCCGGCTTCCCTGCATAACTTCTCCAAAAAAAGCTCTTTCACTCGTCAAGAACGTTACCAAACTCAAACACACGCATTCTCATAAATTCCCTATTCTCACCATCTGTTTATAAGGCCCCCTATAAATTCAACTGGCGTACGATATTTCTCGTATTCCTTGGCACATCAATCTATGCCAAGTAATTCTGTCAAGAAACTGGTGCCATTGTAATTTATAGTTCAATTTCTCAAATTAGATGACCATTCTAACTGTTCTTCACTAATTGTCAGGCCTAATCGAAATTCTGCCTATTAAGACTATAGAATTGTATTCAGAAACTATTTCTCTCAATTCCCTGACTTTAAAGATTGTCTAGTAACAGAAGAGGTTAATGTTGAATTTAACGAAATGGTAGAGGTCTTAATTCCTTTGGTTGTCGGTTATGAAATGTTGAGTAAGCCTTATTGATTGTGACTAGGTCATGCAACAATACTGTTTGATCTTATAAGTGAGGCAAATGTATAAAATAAATGGGACAATAAGATAAATAGTAGCAAAAGTAAAGCTCATAGAATAGGGATGGTAATAAAATGCTATAAATTGGATTCTTCAATTCAATAATCCATTTTATGCCATAAATCAAATAGATCGATTCTTTGAATAAACCATATCCATAATTCCTGCGGTATGCAATCATATTATATAATTATTTAAAAACGTTCAAAATACATATTTCCACAAGCTAATTTTTATGTGACTGTTATACCTACACTTATCTTGGAACACATTGTAAGATTGTTAATTTAGAATATTGTAGGATCATTTGTGCTGTGCTTTTCGGGACTTTATACCAGCAAGATAACCAGTGGATTGATCTTTAGGCAATTGATGTATTACTGAAATCAATTTATTACTAAATCGATTTTTTAGACTTCGATTCAATGAAAGGATCGCCATCTCTGTTGTAAAACCTGTTCCAAGATAATGCACACTCTTATTACGTATATAAAAGATTCGAAATTTAAATGGGTAAATACTCTGGGTCGTCCTTTCACTCAGTCCATCCAAAGGTTGTCTGTAAGAATTTGCCCTGTGCGATAAGATCGCCCATTGTACCCTTATTTATAATAATGTTTGTCCTATATTTGTTGTTTATGCGGCGTACAATAAAGAATATATAATAATACTCAAATTTTACTTTAAAAACCCTAAGTAATGCTATTTTAAGAAATTAGTTATCGTAACTTCATCGATGCCCATATTAATTGCCTACAGCTGCAAATAATATGGACATCGATGAATTACATTGGTAACTCATCTGTATTGATATCTACGTAGGCACATAAAAACTTGCTAGAAACGCAATCAGAACAGAACTAAGGCCTCTTTGCTAGGAAAGGGAATGGGCTGTAGTCCACCACGCGGGCCTACTAGCAATGGGTAACTCGCTGTCCAACCGTCCGGTATATGTCCGAACCTAGCCCAAGTCGTCGACGGGGCGTACTGTTTCCGCGCGTTTCAAGGAGTTGTCAGCAAACTGTCGGGGCCCAGCAGTGTCCAAGCCTACTCTGGGGCCTAGGGTAAAATGTGAAAGTGTACACCAGGGCTCTGGTACGAAGGCAATGAAGGAACGAGGTGTGTTTTTGGTCAGTAAAAGTCTAACAATATATCCCGCTCCGCCCAAGGGTGGGAGTCGTCATTGGATGATTTTTTAAAAACTACGCGGGTCCAGTGCGAGTTTGTTTTATTTCTTATTCTAAACGAATTCATGATTATTTTAAGTTAATCATAAAAAATCATATTTGGGTTTTTTTTTTTTTTATAAACAACGGATAAAAATCATTATTATTACTTATTCTGGAATATAAATAGTTATAATATACCTTATCGGTGATAAAGTTTAAGCGTGTGAAATCCAAAGGTACAATTATCTATCCATTGCTGTTAAATCTGTTAGCAGAACCCGTTGGGTTCTGCTCCTTGAAGTCTGGCTCTGATGGTCGACTTTCTTTACGCAGCTTTGGCGGGACCACGGGGTATTTCCGTCTGTCGTCACAACCCAGAGAACCAGAGGGATCGCCTGTTTCCGCGGCTGCAGGCGTGTTGCTTGTCACTGTGTATTGCAGGGTGCTCTGTTGCCAGTCCCAAGCGGCATCCACCGGCCATTGAAGATTTGACGGGTTAACTGTGCTTCGTGGCATAGGGTCCAGGACTTTATTTTATTTTTATTTTCTTGTCTAATTATTTTATTTTCATATATTATTGGGATTGATTCTAACTGTATATGAGCCCAGATATAATTGCAATTACACGGGGTTTATTTTTAATTTTATTTTTTTCAAAATTCTAAATTACTGCTAGCACTAGCGTACCTACTTGATATCTAATTTTTGGCGTACTTGTTCGGATCTAGGATTTTTTTTTCTAATTTTTCAACCTTTCTTTTTATTCTTCGTTATTTTATCAAATTGTTTTTTTTTTATATTTAAAAAAAAGGAAAATTAAACGTATAGTGGCGGAAGTGATTCTTTTTTTTTAAATTAATATAAACTAGTGCTTGACTGCAATCACACCTGATGGTAAGCAGCAATATGCATTTAATATGTTACATTTTGTATAGTCATGTATATTCACCTACCCGGAAAGCGGCAAAATAAATCTTACAAATTAGGTTTTAAAAATATAACTCTCTGCCTATGCCTTCGAAGAATATGGGCGTGATGTACTTGTACTTAATTCTCGGGGTTAGCGACCTTACCATGATCTACGTGTGTGTAGATGTTCTATGTAAATTTTCTTTTATCCCTACATCATTATGGAAATTTGTTCTTTTGAATAATACAGAATAGTCTGATGAAAAGCTGAATATGCGTGAACTTTTGATATTTCTTATTTTGATGACGTAATCACTTTGTGGCTTATCAACAAACTTGGCTCATTGAATATGTTTCCAATTCTTATTTTCAAAGCAAGTTGGTACGAAAACGTATCATTTGCTTGACAAAAAAAAAAATGTTAGATTATATCATTTTAAGGTACATAATTTACTTTTTATTTATTTATTTTTATTTTCTAATTATTTATGTACACAAATATGTTTGATAGCTCATGTTTTTTTTTAATATTTTAGACTGACTGACGTTGCACCTTATTCATTTACTGGACGTACAGTGTGGCTGACTAAATAGCTCTGTTCTCACATTTGACTGACTGACTTATAAAACTGTAATTTATATGCAATTTACAATCTGTATATAAATTTTTAGTTTAAATTCATTTAAATAACGCGGAAACTCAAAACGGTGAAGGGAAACATCGTGAGGAAACTGGCATGTCCTAGAACTAAATATTCGAAGACGTGACATCCACCAACCCGCACGGCCCATTCCCTCTCCTAGAGAAGAGATCTGAGTCCTAGCAGTAGGAAAATTATAGGGCTGATGCTATGCTATGCTACCACGGAAACTATAACACGTTTAATAGCATATACGAGTATATGTGACTCCAGTTCTATCGATCGCTTGAATGGCTGCAGTAATATGTGTGTGAACACAACTACTATAACCAACTGTTAAATGACCACCAGTAGTAAATTCTGAGTGTTTTTTGACCTGGCTCCTCCCCTCATATTTTAAGCTAAGTTTACATATTGGCCCAGCCTCGGCCAATCGCCGTTGTGTAGCCATTGTATAAACGGGGAAACCCCGTTAACACAATGGCGATTGGCTGAGGCTGGTCCCACGTGTAAACTGGGAATTAAATATAAGCATAGAGAGGAGTGAGGGTAGTTGAAACATCTCTTTATTTCTTTTGTACACACGAAACCTAATAAAATTGACACCATATTTTAGTATATGCATCCTTTCTCTGTTAGTTGACAGTTTCTTTTTGCACTAGATTTGAATTTTGAACCGTTTTAAAAAATAAATATTTTTGTTTGTAGTTCTGTATTAAATTACTTTTTAATATTTTTTTAATGAGTTACTTGCCCAATTAGTAATTTTTGTCACTTTAATATTCAATCAAAATCGTATTATATTTACAAACCTAAGTAGGTATCCACCCAACAACATAAGTTATACAGTTCTGTTCCTTTCACAAACCGTAACCACTTGAAACGTTTTGTGGTACGCATTCACTGAGTTACATCCAAGGCGAGTAATTTAAAAAACATTAAAATTGCAATTAAGTTGCTAAATTAGGCAAAAACGCAATATCTTTTATTTCTTTTTAATCTTCTACCAAGCTCTAAAGAGTAAGTATCTTAATGTTTTAATGTAGGAGTTCAAATGTCAAAATGATTGGTCAGCAAAGTTAAATTAAGTCACATCTATGGTCTTATTCTATACTAGCTGTGCCCGCAACTTCGTTCGCGTGATTGATGAAACTTATCAATGAGTTTTTTGTGTAAAGTGCTATTTGTGTAGAACGTTATCTATCGAGCATACTTACTGGTATTAATACTTCTGTCTCGGCGCGGACCTTTTGTGGCTAATTACAATAGAAACAGGTGACGTAACCTGCTACAAACTTATTATTTGCGGTTGGTAAAGTAATCGGGCTTAGGGAGCGAACCGCAAAATTAAGTTTGTTTTTTATTGTATATACTTTTCCGGGATAAAGTACCCAGTGTGGTGCCCAGGATATTAAAGAATAATTATACCAAGTTTCATCGTAATCGAACCGGTAGTTTTTGCGTGATGCCTGAACAAACAGACAGACAGACAGACAAAAATTTTTTTAATCACAGATTTGGGTTCGGTGTCGGTCTAGTAACACCCCCTGCCATTTATTTTTTTAATATTTTCAATGTACAGAATTTTTACTTCTACTGATTTATTATAAGTATAGATGAATGCTATATCTAGATATGACTAGGTAAGCTAAGATGTTTGCCAAAAAAAAAAAATGTCAAAAGCATGATAAATTTTATTTAAATGATGTACGAGTAATTCATCATAATCATTATCAATTCAGTCGAAAGAAGTCCACTGTTGGTCATAGGCAAGGACACAGGCCTCTCCCTAGCTACATCACCACAATGAACGGTAAAGTGCGTCTGGCACCCATCGGATTCTCGTGACTCTCACCAGGTCATTGACCCACTTTGTGGCAGGCCTTTTTTCGCTACGTTTTTCGGTATATGGTCGCCTCTAGCCTATCTGTTCTGCGAGCTAAGTGCCCTGTTCACTACCTAACCACTTAAATTAAAGATCCTTCGAACTATCAGTCAAGGTTAGCTGTCCTGCTGTATCTTCATTCCTAATTCGATCTTGCAAAAAAACAAGCCAGCCATCTCTATTACCCTTCAAGTGACTTCAACCTTTCTTATCTAATGAGTCCTGAGGTCAATTTGGTGGAAACAGTCAGAGAGTGTGACTAAATTGAATGAGTAGTGACATATAAAAATTTTCTTTCCACAAACTTAAAGGCAAAGACATAGGGTAGGTATTTCGTATTTAATTATAGCCTTAGTACACTGTCAAACACCTTGATTATCCACTTGTGCATAACATCGCATTTAAAGTTTCAACTAAGTTTAAAACCAGTTCATTTGAAATCCTCTTCCAGATACCCGATGCAGTAGTTTTGGCTTACCTGCGTCTTACATTATACAGCATAGGAAGTTCTATAAGTGAATAACGTTGCCAAACATGAAAGAAATTCTCAAGGACGTCCAGTTGAACTTTAGTCTGGAACTCTAGAACTCGGAAACTCTGGAAGTCATTACGGTAGTCTTGTCAACGAACTCAAAGTTAGTCATAACTCGCGGACCAAACTCGGCCAACGCCATTGGTCGAAACTTCTCTCATCCGCTTGTTGGAGTGACTTCACAATTGTTTAAGATCTTCGCTAATTGTTTAAATGGGAATAGTTTATTTAGTTAAATGGTTTTCGCGAGCAGGTGCACTTGATTGAAAAATAAACTTTGTTTATTTATTCTAGAATCAAGATTTTATAACATAATCGGGTTCATTATAAATAACTGTATATAAATCTAATTTAACAAATATTACAACTTAACATGTATTTAAACATACAAACCAAAAATAATAATAAACTTGCACTAATTTAAACAGGAACATAATTTTAACTGAAATTCTGATAGGTTTTACAAATAGGTATGACATGACATCATTTAATTTTGTGACAATGCATTATGATGCACAATGCTTTTTCATAGAAATTATACGCTGCGTTAGTGTTTTACAGGTTGACCAATTATTGCATTGCACGGTTAAGGACAACCATAAAATAATATAAACAGGTTGATTACTATTAAAAAAAAAACGGGCAAGTCCTGTACAAACAATTTCCGAATTGAGTCTCAAAGATTTTTACGAATCGCAAGAAAGATTTTTTTGTGACCTAACTACAGAATAGTTTTTGGATTTTTTCCTATAATTATGCTATGAGCCGTTGCTTCATGCTATTTTCAGGATTCTAGGTCAATGGGAAGTACCCTATGAATTTTCTCTTGACAGTGTCGAAATATACGTTTTTTGCAACATAAACGACCGTACCTTTTTTTTTCGTTAACTTGATTTTGCAGCTTCAAGGAACCACAGATCTGAATATATGGTTTTAATTTCAACATGATACCTCCACGCGTTCGCGAGATAAAGGGTCTTGACAGACAGATACAAAGAAAAAAAATACTTTAAAAAGTCCTGAGATTTTGATACAAAAAAAAACATTTTGATGCATTTTTTTTTTAATGGCAAAAAAAAGACAAAATTTACCGGATGAGCAATTTTTTTTTAGTTATCACGTAATTCAAGTTGACACGAATAAAAACATTAACACTAAAAACACCTTAACAACTGCTAATGCTGGGGCCGCATTTACGCGTATCGCCACGAAGCCGTTTTATCCGAAGGTTCAAGCGTTTTACTGGTTCAAAAGTTCTAGCGACTAACCGTAATAATTCGGTGGCCACATTAGCGGATATGTAATTGTATTAATACACACTCGAACTTGCCTTAGCGTGATTAGACTAACTGTTATTCACACAGCGTGTAGTAGGTACACACTCCAATATGATTTAAAACGATAGCACTAATATATTAAAATTGCTTTTCACACCACGGAACGCATCGACCTCCAAATATTTTTTGGGTATGTATGGTACTTGTTTGGATCCCATAAAAAAGGGGTCAGATTTAGAATATTGTAAAAATTGTAACACTTTTTCTTCTCTCCCCTTCTTTATTATAGGCAACATGTCCTATCGATTCAAGCGCTCGAGTTAAAATGAAAGACGCAAATTCGACCAAGCAGCATGATTTTTGTAGTACGATAGCATGCTAAAACCTTATGGTGTACCGCTACTTGCGCGATGAGACTTGCAGACGAACACACAGCACGAACATTCTCCACTACATCGCTTTTTTTTTAGCTGGTGGGAAAATTATCCAATGATATCTCCGTAGACTTGAACGTGGCCGGAAGATAGTGTCAGATTTTTCCAAAAACCCTCTCCTTTTCCTTCGTTGCCTTCATTCTAAGGATACACTTTCACATTACCTATGGTCCTCACCACGTCTGCGTGTAATTTGACAAAGCGCGAAGGCTTGTGATTGCACACGCAAATGCGGCTCCAGCATGAAACATTCGTGAACTTAAACAAAAACTTCATCCATAGCACCAACGTTGAACTTGTAGGTAGATATTTTATTATTAAAGAGCTCACCCAAAAATGTCAACACAACAAAACTTTGATTAAAACTTCTGTCGGCCTCCAAGAGTTGAATGGGAAAATTTCTAAGAAACTTAACATATTTTGGAACAACGCATTCATATAACCCGGTTTGTAATTCTGTAATGTGTGAGGTAAACGAGAATAACTGTTTGCTTAACGAGAAAACTGCGGTGTACTTCTCTATGGAATTCTGAGAAGCGAATATTACTCTTGAATTGTTTACGGCAGCGAGATTGTGGGTTTTTCCTTGAATCTGAATTGAGCTAAATTGTCAATAGCAATTTTTTTCTGATATTTTGTTAATTAACTAAAAGACTATTACTACTAACTAGTTAACTAAAAAAAACTCGAAAACTCGAGCAGTGGTGGCCGAGTGGTAACGACCCCGGCTTACGAGTTGTAGGTCGCAGGTTCAAACCCAGCCAGGCGCATCACTTTGTGTAATTTATATCAGCACCACTGCTCTCAAAATGGTAAAGGAAAACATCATGAGGAAACCGGCATGTCCTAGAACTAAAATTTCAAGGATATGTGACATCCACCAAGCCGCACTGGGCCCGCGTGGAGGGTTACGGCCCATTTCCTCTCCTAGAGAGGAGACCTGTGTCCCAGCAGTGGGAACATTAAAAGGCTGATGATGAAAAGAAACTCAGGAAATACAGTGTCCTATATAATAATATCCTATTGGTTAATAATAATCTTCGGGCAAAAAAAAAAAAAAAATTATAGAGGGCCCTTCCCCACTCGCATATCGTCACCGTCGAGCATGGTTTAAAAGCTTTTGCTTTGTCTAACGTAACCCAACGCGATGTTTGACGAAAAGGCAACGCGAAAAAAGAGAGATAACGCCTAAAAATCTCTTTTGGCATTCGTTAATTCCGATTTTACTCGAATATCTTCACAAAACTTGTTCCAGGATTTTTTTTGAGAAACAATGTTGTCATTCGGAATTTCGATTTAATGTGCAAGATTTCTACAGATTTTTAATATATGAGTACGTTATAGAGAGCCAAAGTTCACGTAAAAAAGGAGATTTTCATAGGTCTTTACTGGATTAGTTTTATACTAATTTATGTTTTGATTTCTATAGAAGCCTATCATATCCAAAATATTTGGAGAAGGATCTGTAATAACATCATAATCTCGTAAGAGTATGAAAATGTACTTCAGATTGATCGCTCTTTTTTCATCGCTCGTTCTTGTCTGTTTGGTTTACTCGTATTAATAAAATCAAAAACTTCTATGAACAAAACATTAAAATCTTAAATCAAATCTAATCATCTAAAGTAAGAACCAAGCTGCGGGAAGTACATCATCTACCATCATTAGATTTCTTGAAACCAGGAACTTTCTACCACTTGAAAGTGAATTGTACGGGCCCATTTGGAAAGCACGGAATCGGTTACGCATGCTGCAAGTCCAGGTAAGCCAGGCAAATACAACTTGCCGAAGTGAGGGTTTTATAGACTCGTCAGATATTCAATGTGATTCAGTGGTCCTGTTCAGAATACGAGCCACGGGAGTTGGAGTTCCCCAAATGCCCACACACCTGCATTTTGGAGAACTTAATTAATGCCACCGATACTAAAAATAATTTAGCCACTTACTGGCCTTAAAAAAATTACTATTGACTCGGTGATGATGGCCCTGGCTTATGAGTTGTAGGACGTAAGTTCAAACCCAGCTAAGTACTTTATATAATTTACTTCGTAATTTTGTCATCACTGCTCTTATAAAGAAACCGGCATGTCCCAGAATCAAAATATCGAAGAAATGTGTCATTCATCAATTTGCACTGGGCCCGCATGGTATAATGAAAACGTGCGACAAAAAAAAAATTGAAGACATGTGACTGCCGCTCTATAATCACACTACGGCCTTTCGTTATCAGTTTTATATGAAATAAAGCACGACGCGCATCACTTTGCGACTAATTTGAAGGCACCTTATGGTTCATACTTTTAGTAGAACTGAGTCCCAGCCATGGGATCATCATAAAGCTGATTATGCTACATTGATTCAAAAAGAAGAAGATTTACCTAATCTTCATAAACAATAAAAGAGCAACTAAATCAGAAGATAAACACAATTAATTTCCTATTTACCATTATTGCTATAGTTAATTAAAGGAGATAATTAACTGGGGTGTAATTACTATAGTCAACTGGCACACTTAAGCTAAATCGTAATTAATAGAATCAGATTTGTGTAATCGTTGGATAACTAAACCTACCGTTAAGTGGGTGGAGTAGTCTATCTTGTGCGCTCCAATTTACCAAGGATTAGTAACCAGTGTGTTTCTCTAGTGAAATAGTTTAAGTTTACCACAAAGATCTTTATTCCTCAAGGGAAAGGGGTAAATAACAACAGAGGATCGATTGAAGATTATTCTCCTTTACTTAAACCTGGTTAATCTGTTTTGGGACGTAACTGATTGGTGAAATACTATAGAGCTAAGACGCAATGTGATATTAGCTATACGCAAGTAAGAATAGGAACGTCAATGATCTCTATCTGCTTGAAAAGTACGGTTTGCAAAGAAAACTTTTTTGTATATCATTAAATAATTTTTAAACTGTTCTAACTAAGTCTTAGGTTAAATCTAAGTGAAGAAAAAAACGTTATTGCTTAATTGAAATCAGCTTAATATATTTTTTGAGGAGAGCAATGGTAACGGCATCGACTTACGAATTGTAAATCACGGGTTCAAACCCAGCCAGGCGCATTACTTTGTTTAATTTATTTCATCACCACTGCTCTCAAAACGGTGATGGAAAACATCGTGACGAAACCGGCATGTCCTATAACCAAAAATTCGAAGACATGTGACATCCACCAACTCACACCGGGCCCGCGTGATGGATTACGGCTCATTCTCTCTCCTAGCGAGGAAGCCTGAGTCTACAGTGGGAACATTACAAGGCTGATGCTATGCTATGCTAAATATATTTTTTTAGTCATAATAGTTAAAAAAAAACTGTTTTCGTTCTTAATTACATTGTTGACCATTCATCTTTCTTTTTCCATTCGCCATTATTCAGCCACTTCACACAGTGATGCAATGATGAGCAGAATTGAAGCACTAAACCCTGACTAGACTTTTTTCGTTCATGATTCGTGTATAACTTTAATTTCAAACAATACCTATCTTGTTTTACTGACTCAACCAGATTTGATTTCACAATAATGATGTCACGACATAGCGTTAGGTCAATCCGATTTAATTAATTGGTAGTTAGGCACTACTCTTACAGACAATCAATATTTTGCTGTTGATAGAGCCAGCTTCAGCTGTAAACAAAAGCATCTGCTGCTGTCGAAAAAAGCAAATGCTTGTTTGTAGCTTTAGAAATTTTGGGTTTTATTTTTCGGTGGGTAAAAATCACCCAGTGACATCTCCCGCCTTTAGGTAGAGCGGGAGATAGTGTCAGACTTTTACTGACTTAAAAACCCACTCTGTTCTTCTTTGCCTTTTTATCAAGGCCGAGCCTTCCTTTCAGAAGTAGACTCGGTTTAGGAGTCGGTCCAAAGATTGGTATATCTTAGAGCAGAACTTTCAACCTGAATTCATCCAAATCAAATTATGTTTTGTAAAAAACAAGAAATCAATCTAAAATTACCTGCATTCTACAAGATCTAGGTAAAAATCATAAAATTAACCAATAAAATCACATCACACTGCAATAAAGGCGAAAGCTTGTGAATGTATGTGTGTGTGTGTATGTGTCTGTTACTTCTTCAGTCATTCTTCTTGTTGCAGTGTGGATCATGTCTTGAAATAGCACATGACATTCTTTTTATCCCAGGATTGTATTCACTTAGGACAATTTTATTTATTTATTTAAACTTCATGTACAGTAGTGGTACATAGTCGGATTTAATGCAACAAAGCACGCTCTACCAGTCAAATTTTCCGTTTTCACGCAGGCAAAGCCACATACAGCAGCTAGTTCATTATAATCCTCAACTTTAAACCAAACCATGTCCTAATATACGCATTTCGTATAACTGAATGTTCCACAACATTGATCGTGGTCCGAATTTGTACGTGTAATCCATACAATTGGGATTTTACGAAGTAATTTATGTTTATTATGTTGGCTCTCGATTTCGCTTGGTTTATTTTTGGTTTGTACCGAATTTAGAACAATTTGTAGACTAATAAATTAACCTTATTTGTCTGGGGGATAAACGAATTACCAGATTTTTATTTTTCGGGTTTTTATGCTACAGGTAGCAATTATCAGTGATTAAAGTATTCATGTATTCTTTTCACACAAAATTGTGGGCGAATGCGTGGTATTTTATTATTGGTCCTAATTACGATCGGTTAGAAGTAAGGTAGACAAAGGATTAGATAAATCTGAATATTTCAGAAATTCAGTCTCAGCTAGCTGAAAAAAAAGACGTAATTAATTAAAATTATATACACACTAAAAGCAATAAAACTCCTAAATAAAATATGGCGTCAAAAACATTCTCCGCTTCACTGTCGACTGGAATTGTTCCCAGAGGCTGGCGGAATTGCCACGTTATAATATAAGCAATAGTATATTTATGAGAATATTTTGTAAGCCCATAAAAATATAAAAATGTAAAAAAAATACAGAGATACTCATAATTTTAATACTAGGAACAAGCACAAATTCGTGGTTCCTGCAATCAGGTTAAAAAAATAGGGGGCTCATTTTGATGCCAATGTATATGTTACCGGCAATCTGTATAATTCGGGTATTCTGTACAATAGTTAGGCGATGTATGGAATAACTGGGGCGTCCTGGCAATGTATACAATTCCTAGGGATTGTATACAGTACTTGCTGGTTCATCGGCAATGTGTAAAATAAATAGGTTTTAGTCTATATTTACGAATATGTGTAAAAGGGAGGGAAGGGATTGACTTAATTTTACCCCGACATGGACAGGTTAGAACGCTAAGGCAGGAGGGGAACGGAGCAAAGCTCCTGTTTTAGCCTCATTCTTTTCAGTATTGAGCAATTAAACTAAAGCCATTCATTTTTTATTTACTTATAAATTTGACATTAGTTAGTAAAAAACTTAATCTAAGAGTTAGTAAATTAACCTAAACAACAAAAACCACATACTACAAAAGACGAACACAATATCAACGATAAGGTTGCCCTTGTCGCACCTAAACACTTACAAAATGTCTGAGAATTGGGGTATCTAGTTGCTCAGATAGTACCTTCAGAATACCATTGGAACTGCCGCGAAATCTTCGTCAGTCTTTCGCCAACATCATCAAAATAATGAATAAAAATACTCATTATAAAATTTTTATATTCAAAATGAGTAAATTACGATCGTAAAACAAGCCATTGAATTAATTAAAAACTCCTTAATGACTTCCATTTTTTACGATGATTACTGGTTGGAAATTGTTCTTTATGGGAGTAGGAAAGTTGCCTTTTCTGATGCCAAGATGCCTTCTTTGCGTCGCGGCGCCAGAATTTACAGTTTACTGGCGTTAATATGACATTTGAAGTTTTAGTTGCCGTCACTAGGCTTACAAAGTGCGCCCTATAAAGCTAAACATTTTTTTCTTTTATTTTTTTTATACTGCGTAATTTTTCTGGCAGAAACCTGTCAGATTATTACCAACCATTGTTATTTTTCTTTTTTTTTTTTGAAGTAGGAAATCATCAAATGACTTTTACTGTTTTGGGCGTGCTTGACTTTGGACATTTTAATCATTTCACAATTTTTGTTCTAGGGCTATGGTAATGGTCTTTGAAACGGTTCAGCCCTACCAAGCATTGCCCCTGCTGGGCTTGTTCTATTTTACTGACGACTTTGTGAGACGCATGTGGAACACAACGAGCTAGCGACTCAAGCTCAGCCCTTACTGGATGACTTGAGTCTAGTAAACAATAGATCATGGGTCAAATATTTCATTTGCATTTTGATCGCTACACCTAGAAGTATTTAAGTCAAAAGTAAATAGAATTAGATCTAGGTAAGCTGCTCTTGCTCCGTCGCAGACCACATCACCGCTTACCATCAGATAAAACAGTGGTCAAACGCGAATCCGCAATATAATAATAATAAAAAAACTAAGTTGGTCCTGTAAGTGACAACTTCAATATTACCCCAAAAAAATTCATGGTAGAAAGAATTCATAAAACAGAAATTCCACACAATACCTTTCAACTCAGCCAAATATTAAATATTACTGATGAAAACGAATTCCAGACTCAGAGAGATAGAACAGAAGAAACGGATCGCTGCCAAATCTAATTCCCGACGAATTACAGAGAGAGATACGTCCACGGGTTAATCGAATAGAAAAGTTTGAATTCCTTAATAAAACCACATCGTCATCGTCTTGCTATTCTCGAACATTTTATCCTTTATTATTATAAAATTGGGAGACGTTCAAAAGTTTTCTAATAACTTAGTAGAGCCCTCGTTTAAATTCCAGGTAAGGGACGGGGATCTCAATCAAAGTTGGTCGCTTGAAGCGTGAAGTTGGTCAAACAGCGCGCTAACTTATGCAAAAACGTGTCGCCTATCCGTGGCGTTAATAGTGTGTAACTAATGTGATGTGGGGGTTTGGAGTTGTGGAATTTGGTAGTAGATAGGTATTACTTTTGTAAAAAAAAAGCTAGGCTTTCCTTTCTACGGCTGAGGGCCTGATTATTTTTATTAAAGGTCTTGGTTACTAAAACTGTATCTACCTATAAACGGCTAAATTTTGATCGTTTTAATCCAGTGGAGGGTCGATCCATTACATGAAACACTATCGATTTGAAAAGATAAAATTATAAAATAAAGTCTTTTTTTTTTCTAAAACTGAAATTAATATACGCATGTACGAAATTAATTTCTTAGTAAACAACAGCTGAACGAGTCCAATGACTGTAGGTACCTACGCAACGACCGACAACTAGCTGCAGTCATTGGACTAGCTGAGCTGTTGTTTACTTAAAGAAATTAAAATTAGTGTTTCATGTACCGGATCGACCCTCCACGGGATTAAAACGATCAAAATTTTGCAGTGTATCAGTTTTTCTGTTTTTTACGTTTCACTATCGAAATTTCTGCAAAAATAAACGAGCTTGTATTAAAAAAAAAAAATCTTAAAATATTTTGACGGATTAAGGACTCGACACCGCTGAGACATCGTTAAATTTACGTCTAGTTATATCTCTTGATTCTATTGATGTACTAACTAATTAGAAACCGGTATCCGTTAAGACTGCCAAGTTGTAGCTATCAGTAAACATAGACTCCGGCAGAAAATTTACTTAGCTGAAAGTACAAAGAACGTGTTCCCAGAACATATTGTCATACAAGTAATATGTGGGATATACGTTCTGTACAGATGTCACTTCGCCTCAAGTCTGGTGATCCGATATTGTAATGGGCTTGGCAGGATTCTACTGTGCAATCCTGACGCTGATTCGTCGAATGCAACCGATAATATAAAGCCGACAAGCAAGCCACTCGACTGTCGGTTAAGGGGACTATAGGAGTTAATCGATCCACTGCAGTTAACAGAATCAGAAAAATATATGTTATTCTTCAGGATCACCATCTTCTAGATACTTAGATAGTGTATTCAAAACATAATACAGGTAATTTGTTACAATAGAATCACGAAATTGCCTCTAAAAATTACTTTTATCGATTAAAAACCGAAGTAATATACATGCAATCATTCTGATTCTTTGTAAGATTATTCTATTAACAACTTTTTAACTTTAAGGTGTTTTAATTTTATAATGAAATCTATAGATATTTAGTAAATCACTAAAATGTTTCTTCTTTTGTATCTAGTCCGAGAGTGCTATATTAGTCCTAGAAGGACTAATATAGCACCTTTACCACGCATTGTTTTATGACAACGGAAAACTTTTGATTATTGTTTTGTATAGGATAATTGTCTACTTATATGCGATTGTTGCCGCTGGTAAATGATAAATGAAATATTTATTTTGCAAATAAGTTTAGAATAACACTTTTATACGTATCTATTTGTCAGTTTAAACTAGATGAAGCCGGTATGTCCTAGTTGACTACCAAGAGAACAAACACCGAAGCAAACTGAGAGGCAAAAGTCGCTTTTAAAGTCCATACAGTAAACATGCAATGGGCAAATCATATGAGAACCAAAGACCAGATAGTGTCTCAAAGAGCCTTTTGAGGAAAGAGCCACACAGATTTGAGTGAACCTGTCCAGCCAGTGCAAGTATTTGCCAGAATTTGTGCAAATTTTAAGGAACTTCTCTGAATTATTATGGAGCTCAACGGTAGAACCAGTTTAATACCTAATATTGAATTACTTACCTTATACGCAGCGCAACTAAATTACTCGAAACTAGTGTTAATACAATATCCCCTTGAGGGTAAACAGGATATCTACACAGTGCTTAGTAAAACACCGTATGGAAGATACGCATCTTTGCATATAGGTAAATAATATATTACAGAGAATTCAAACTAGATCAGTAATTAAATTAGGTAATTATAAACAACAACTGGCTGCCATGGATTCAAACCACTTTTTCATTAGGTGATTAGCAAAAAAATAACCTTTGATTTGGGTCCACCACGACAAGTCAGGGCATGGTGAAGTCAGGGCAGCGAGTAAAATTGATTGGTCCAGTAAGAGCCAATGTCTGTCAAGGATGCGGATTATTCAAAGGAGCTACTGCAGCGCTCGAAATGAAAGGCAACTGAAGGACCATTTTGGGTTTTAGATAATAAAAGTCTGACACTCTTTCCCGCTCAATCCAGAGTGGGAAAATCTATATGATAATATCCTACGTACAAAAACTGGGCAAGTGCGAGTCGGACTCGTAAACTGACGGTTCCGTACAAACTAACTTATGTAAATAGATCAATTCCCCACTCAGAGTCTTGAAGATTTTTCCAAATCGAACAAAAACATACCTTTTATGTTTTTGAGACGTAACTACAAATTTTCAGTTTTCAGATTTATTCCTATACTTGTGCTATCAGACCTTCCTTCGTGTCAAATTTCAGGTTCTAGCTCAACGGGAAGTACCCTATGAATTTTGATTCTCTTGAGAGTGTCGAAATATATGTTTTTGAGACAAAAACGGCTTCAAATGACTGTAGACTTGAGTATACGGTTTAAATTTCAACTCGATACATCCACGCCTTCTCGAGATAAAGGGTCTTGACAGACAGACGGATAACAAAGTGATCCTATAAGGGTTCCGTTTTTCTTTTTGCGTACGGAACCCTAAAAAAACCTGTTTAAATGAGATCGGCCGATATGATTGAGGTTTCTTCTTTCTTTAAATCGTAAAATATGAATTTAATCCAAATTACATTATAATGTTGTAGAATTTCCTTTCTCAAAGACCAGATTATTTTAGTTACATTTAAAACAACATGAAAATTAATATGTATGTACTCGTAGATATTACAAAAAAATGTTTACCTGAAAAAATGATTACGCAGTTTGCAAAAACAGACTTTGTAAAAGCAAATTTATTTGTCAAAAAAAAGGTCGTATGTGTATACAAATAACAAATAGAACCTCATCAAATTATGAGGCTACGCATTGTAGGCTCTCGTTTGTATTCAATGAAAAAATAAAGACGATTTATCAGATGTATGTAACAAAAATAACAAGGGTAAAGAATAATTTATTTCTCTCTTTATACCAGGCTTTTTGCTTTATTTGGAATTGGGCAGCTGACGTATGTGATCAAGGTTAGGGTTCGAATGCTTTATTTATAGAACAAGTAGACAAAACATTGGAGAAAATAGAAATAACGCTGTATTACGAAAACTACGAAACAGAAGTGCTTCAGAAGAGAATAAACAATGTTTACACTAAAAGCTAGCCTCATAAATCCAGGATGGCTGTCTGGATTCATAATCTAAATTCATATTATCAATTCAGAAAGACCAGAATGCTCCTGATTCATTCAAATTTTGTCAGATTATTGATTTCTCAGATCGTTCTGTAAGAATGATACTGACAAGCGTTCTCAATTCCAGATCGGAATATTTTAAGCTTATGATTTATGCCTACAGCGGCCGAAAATCGCTCTGTTACTCTTGTCTCCCGAAGCAACTCCTCCGCGGCGGCTGGGGAGTGAGAATATTCATTTATTCTCGCTTCAGATCATGGCCACCAATGCAGCACGCGAATCGGAGTGTAGCGACATCTAAGTCGTCACAAATTAACTAATCCTGCATCGCGCAAGTAAGATTCGCGGCGCGATTGGAACATATAGAACAAAACCCGAAATCATCTATCGGGTAGTAGCCCACCAGATATAACACCTGTCTGGTCGGAGGATCTTCCCTTTTCAACGGAGGTTTGTGGGACTTTACTCTCTGTTCCACTACCCCCAAAGGAGCCACCGATCGCCTCCAAGAGAAGACAGCGGTGCTCCGGCTTTGCGAGATAGACTTCCACAGTCTGTTCTACCATGTCCTCCAGGCGACCCACACAATTGACGTTTCGGAATCAGACAGTAAAACGTCAATTGTGCGAGGAGACTTGTGCTAAGCGGAAATTTAAGAATACACTGCCGCCTCTCTACTCCTCTCCTTAAAGAAGAAATCACCGCAAATATGGTGTGCCCATCGCTAGGTTGTAACAATCAGTCTCCATACCATATTTTTTTCCTTTTGTATCCATAACAGCCTCAAACACGTATTACATTTCCTGGTAGATACTAAACCCAAATTTCTGCATCGTTTAACCGCACTGAAATTCTATGTATCCGACGAGAGATTGGTTCCCAGTGATGTCCTTTTGCAAATGTCAAAGGTCTTTCTTTCAAAGAAACTTAGCCTATCAACTGTCATATACTCGTGAGACGCGTTCATGTCCAGTCGAAGTACTTATTGAAGATTTTCACTACGCAGCTTTGATGACATTCATACGTAGTAATGAATAAAGTTACATTATTCTTCTCCTCACATTATGTAAGTATAAGGATAAGGTTAGATATATATACATATTAAAAATCAATTGATTTTATCGTGAACAAACACACAGACACACATTCCCCCTGCATCTGTGTTTTCGATAAATCAAAAATTACTGAATAGCTGATCCGTGGTCTTAGAACACGCATTGCCAGTTAAGGACACAAGTCTTCAGTAGTTTTCACCAATAGACAAAATAATTCAAAAGGAAAGTACAGATACATACATAATTTTTTTTTTTTTTTTTACTCTAAATTAGGGAGCTTGGTCACTATAATGACTATGACGCTCCATCAAAGCCAGACTTTGAATTTTAACTTATTTAAAATGATTATAATATATTTTATATTCCATCGAGGAAGTTTACGTTCCTTATGGGCATCACATCTTCGCCTAACTGCGAAAAATGCGCAATTATCGAGGACGTACATCATATTCTGGTGGAATGTGAGCGGGGTGAAAGCCTCAGGAGAAATTTGTTTAGTACTTTAAATTTGTTAGATATCGGTATCTGCAACAGTATTCTATCGAAACCTACGTCAGACGAGGCAATAATTTTACATACATAATAATGTAGACAAAATCTGTGAATTATAAGATTTTTATGTTTAATCTAGTTTTTTGCTTGTGGCTATTATCACCTTACAACATAATCGACATATTAAAAAATGCACACATAATATGGATTGGTTGAAATAATGGCGGAACTTCCTGATCTATTTGTACAAATGGCTTCAGCAATGAAAAAACTTACTTCTTTGTTTTGTATGGCATCATTAATACAATCATGGGAAACTACCTTATGATAA
This sequence comes from Leucania comma, assembly GCA_958295575.1. Lineage (NCBI taxonomy): Eukaryota > Metazoa > Arthropoda > Insecta > Lepidoptera > Noctuidae > Leucania > Leucania comma. The sequence goes on along the minus strand of OY282470.1, from coordinate 18,822,408 downwards.
AGTTTACAAACATCAGTTATAAGATAGTCGCTATTTTGCGAAGAGATATAGATGTAGCTCACTTCTTCATAGACGTAAACATTCGGCGGCTAACGCGATTTCACTCGCACGACAGCGCCAGATCTTATATCTGTCCTTTTCTATCAGTGAATGTACATTTGCGACTGTAATGACACTGATCATAGATGTGTGAGTTTCGAGTCCAGGTTTTCTGATTGGAATGTTAGCGCGTAACGTATCATCCTTTATAATATATCAATGCTTGTAGGCCTATGTGGTCCATATGTGACCAGTGCGTATTGTCAGTGATGAATATGGCTCCGAAACGTGGTCGCTTACAATAGGCCTCATCAGAAGACTTAAAGTCAATCAAAGGGCAATGGAAAGGGCTACGCTCGTAGTTTCCTTGCGTGATCGAATCAGGTATGAGGATATCCGCAGGAGAACCAAGGTTACCGACATGGCACGAAGAATTGCCAAACTTAAGTGGCAATGGGCAGGGCACATTGCTCGCAAAACGGATGTCCGTTGGGGCCGGAAGGTTCTGGAATGGCGGCCACGTACCGGAAAACGTAGCGTTGGAAGGCCTCCTACAAGATGGACCAATGACCTGGTAAAGGCTGCGGGAATCCGGTGGATGCAAGACGCACAGAACCGTTCATTGTGGCGACACTTGGGGGAGGCTTATCTCTAACAGTGGATGTCTTTCGGCTGATGATGATGATGAGGCCTATGTGAAAGAATTTTAATTTGATCTTGCAGAAATCAAACCGCGACGCGCAGGGCCGTAGTCAATCGTTCGCCCACTGCGTCAACCTACCATTTGGCTTATTGGCAGTTTTATTTTAATACTAGTGCAGCCATAAAAAGCCATACTAGCTAATATAAGTTCTCATACGAATCCAATTAAATTAGTAGCGATCCCACTAATCGGTTCCGCGGTTAGTTTACAGAGCTTTATAATGGTGTGCATGGCACGTAGATACTAGTAATTTTGGTTTTGTCGGTCCTAATGGAAAATAGTAATCAGTTTATCAACTGTGCGAGCTACTAGCTTATTATTAGAATTTATATTTTGTATCATTTGTTCCGTGTCTGGGTGTAATTTATCTATAATATGTATGTAATATATAAGTATGTTTATCAGTTTTCGTTTTCGTAAAATCGTAGTTGTATGGTATGACATGTTATTGTTTGTCAGCGTTCATTTATAATCTACGAAGCTCTGTGTATCAATGCATTAAAATATGATAATGTACTGTTCTTCAAGATACAGGATTGTTTCCTGGTTTGAAGGACAGTGATCTTATTTATGTGAAATAGCCACTTTCATTTTTAGTGTTTCTAGACTGATTTTATTGTTAAAATGGCTTTAATTTTCTTTGCGCAATCAATATTTTACTTTTACTTACTTACTAGTTGTCTAGTACCCATAACACAAGCTCTGCTTAGCTTGGGACTACACGGCGTTGTGTGATAGTTGTGGAATATTATTATTATGATCTTTATTCCATATTAATACATATTTGCTATATTATATAAAAAGAAACATCCCACCGGTATCGGGAACAGGGTCCAAGCTACCGGCGGTCAGGGCTCCAGAGAAAGGAACCTCCTGACTATACGAGACGTGTCCAGACGTACCGCTCTCTGAATAAAGGAGGTGAGATATAACCTGACCATCTCTCTACAACCGATAGCCTAGACCTGAATTCTCCAGCAGTGTGCTTAGAGGATTCAAGGCTAGGCAAAACCAAAGCGGACTCAACTATCACCCTGGAATATACCTCGCTCGATCCTTACAGGTTTGCTATTCCTCTGGATGTGTCGGCTTCCTGGATAGCGAAGGACCGTACTCCATTTCCACATACACGACAATAGGAAGGTGCGTAGTGTTGTATCAATTTTATACAACTCTAGCACTCTCATGAGCCATGTATGAGGAACATAGTCATAAATTATTATTTCCTTTATTTATTTTTCGTACATAATAGTAACATTTTAAAATATTTTCTAAATCACATATAAAAAAACGAATGAATTATTATTATGATTGCAACCTTTATCCTCTTGAACGTCATTAAGTACGTTATTTCTCTGCTTTCATATATATGTCTAATATACATATTATATTGCTTGTATTATATGTATTTTATTAGTTATATATTGTTTATATGTAAATAGACACCATAAACTACCTGAGTATCTTTCTCCTTCTCTGTGAAATCAATCCAAAGGTTGTAAGAGATCGCTTTTAGCGATAAGACCGCCCATTGTGACACCCTGTATGTAATTTTATTTTTGGTGTACAATAAAGAAAACATTATAGATGTATTCTTTATTATACACCTATATATCTATTGCTTGAGTAGTTTTTGAGTTGAAGTTACAAGTTGTTCGAAAAATTATAAATGGGTTAGCATTCCCCAGATTTGAACATAATATTTTCTGATTTGCAAATAAAAAGAAAGAAATAAACAATATATTTGCAGGATTGCCAAGATTTTTTCAATCATACATAGGCTCGCGTTTGACCACTATCTCACACGATGGCAAGAATTTCAAAAGTTTTTATGTCTAGACTAGTTGTTCCAGTTGTATGGGCTGCAAGCTAGAATAAAATAAAACTTTATTGTAGACCAAAGAAGTAACACAATCTATAGGTACTTAAACTTAAATTTATGGGTACAATGGCGGTCTTATCGCTGATAGCGATATCTACCAGACAACCTTAGGATGGATTGTAAGAACTTAAAATAAAAAACAGGGGGTAGTCTGTGGTGTACTAATAAGTAAATATATAAGCTAGGGTTGTGGGAATGTTTGATAGAGTTACTATCGCCCTAGAATGCAACTTGTTCATTTTAATAGCATAGCTTAGCATCAGCTTTATAATGTTTCCACTGACTCTTTTCGCACTACGGTTAGGTTCAATATATTATCTACATCAAAGTCGTTTCTTTTTTTAACACAACAAGGGCTTTTAGAAAAAGCAATGGGAGGATTTTAGTCTGTAAAAATTTGACACGCCCTCTCGCTCCACCTAAAACAGGAAAAGCTTTTTTGATATTTTTTTAACACTGAAAAAAAACTGTACAAATGTTTTTATTGTATAAATATTGGGCAGGATGTGATTTATGAGGATGGGGTCAGGCCAGCGTCTCTGCACTCACATTGAGTATCAGATATTTTCTCTCATTTTGCCAAGTTGAGATAGCAACGGTTGCAACTAGCGCATGCGCGGATAAAAATCTTGTTTCATAACTTTTTTAAATGTATGAAATCCTGAACTACGAATTCAAATTAATATAATTTTTTCCATACTTAATTTGATTTATAATGTTGAATTGAACTGTAATTGTGATTGATGAGCATCTATTTAAATAGGTAATGTACATGTCTGTTATTGACCAAAACACTAGTATAAGACCTCAAAAAACGTAATAGTACGTCCAATGGTTCAAGTTTGCGTTATCTTCTTCTTATATATAAAAATGAATAACTGTTCCTTAGTCTTGTTGAAATTCTAGATCGGCTTTAGTTAATTTTAATCCTGAAATATTTGTGGAAAGGTTTAAATGCTGAGAAAATATGGAAAAACTCACAAAAGACTCACGCAATCTCTAATTAAAATGTCATTTTAAAATGAATTATGCTGGTTCTATAATGCCTGTAGATGGAGTTATCCTTATTAGGCAGCACGAAGTTTTGCCGGGTCAGCTAGTATATAAATAAATAATAAATGAAACGTGTAAGGCAAATAAATAAAGTAACATTATAATGCCCATTGACCTTGCAACCAAAAATTGTGTAGCAACGATACCGCTCAAGACATTTCAACTACTAAAAGAATTTTGATTACACAATTCTTTCACGCAAATGTCCTATAAACGTACGCATCGCTAAAATATAAAGCGTTTCAATTGATTATTTGGCCCAGTCGTAAAAGTTTACTAAGGAAAAAGGGTTCCTATGGCGTTGCTGCGAAATAAATAAGTATTTATGTTGCTATTTGGACCTTTAAACGCCTTGGGAATGGCGTCCGAGAATGTAAGCTTATTTTGGGATGTCTGTCTACATTTTCACGGTTGTTTTTCTTTATGATACAGAGTAACAAATTGACATTGAACGACTGGATTTTTTTACAGAGCTTAAATTTTTTTTTTCTAATATTTGGCCCACTGGTAACCCCTGACTTACAAATTATTATATGCCTGCATCGTGGACTCAAATTTAAGCAGATGCTTTAATTTATTTCATCACCACTGCGTTCAAAATAATGTAAGAACCCCGACATGTCCTAGGACCAAAAATTCGAGACATGTGACGTCCACCAACTGACATTGGGCCCGGATGATGGATTATAGCCCATTCCTTCTTCAAGGTATGGAAATATTATAATTTACTGATGCTTATACTAGGTATTTCACAAGAGAAAATGTTTTTTTTTTTTCCATTTTAGCATTCGCAAGAGTCGCCTCGCAGGCAGCCAGAAAACGGGCATCCCTATCGAGGGAGACTTCCAAAACTAGTGCTTTGATTTGTTTGCCGATTGTCAGTTGAAAGTAAAACGCCTGGAACACTGGAAGGCTATGGTTTAAAAAAAGAACACAAGAAACCGTACTAAGAAAGACCATAATTTTAATAGACAATACTCACTTAGAAGCTCTTTGATTGGGAAGGAGCTGAAACGTTCTAGATTGGCGGTTACATTCCAGAAAACGCAGTACTGCCTTCACAAAATGGACTTTATATAGCTATCTATATATTTTATTTTAAGACCTGGAGAAAGTAGTGAAACGTTAATTGCAACAAGTATAAGATTGGTAGATGCTTATGCCTTTAGTCTTAGCCGAGTAGTGATTGTATTAATATGATGAAAAAGGTTATGATGGCATTTCTAGTTGCATTCACAAGAAAATCCAAAAATTACTCGAACATTTCTCGAATTGAGTATATACATCGGTCCGTATATAAACACATATATCGTACGATTGAGGTTATTCCAACATACTTATGTGCGCGACAACCAACAACTGCTACTAACCCTGATCCTAAGCTAACAGAGCGGCTATCTCCAATCAGTAACTGAAGTGGTTAACTCACAGATAAACGGTTATCCGTTGGGATAGAACTTTCTGACGTTGCGGGGACGGGTCTATGAATACGTACCTATACAATCTATAACTAAACTACTTGAGGGAGATGAGTTTCGTATCTTCAGACGAATTAATATTTGGACAATCTCTGTCACGGACATGCTAATTTTTTACTATTTCCAAACTACGATTTCCGAATAAATTGAGAAATGAATACGAATTTCGATAAATAGAACCAGAAATCGACCAATCTTTGTGTCAATCTACTCTCCTTTCACAGGTGTGCTGGAAGAGATTTCTTTAGAAATAAGCATCACCTTTGTACCCATTTTTCTGTTTCCTTCTTCTTTTCTTTTATTTTGATGCGTGTACATAAATAGTTAGCATAGCATAGCATAGCATCAGCCTTATAATGTTCGCGCTGCTGGAACTCAGGCCTCCTCTTTATAAGAGGGAATGGACCGTAATCCTCCACGCGGACCCAGTACGGGTTGGGGAATGTAACATGTCTTCAAATTTTTGGTTCTAAGACATGCCAGTTTCCTCATGATATTTTCCTTCATCGTTTTTGAAAGCAGTGGTGATCAAATAAATTACACAAAGTAATCCGCATGATAAGAGTTGAGAACATGAAAGAGATAACGGAGAAAAAGAGAAAAATTAAAGAAGAAAAATAAAAAGTTTGAAAGGGGCGCCAATGACTGAAAAGTTGCAACTGAATCTTTATTTTGTCTTAGTACTGTCATTGAAAGAAGAGGGATAAAACGCGTGTTACTAAAAGAGTTATAGGTATACATGTATATGGATTGAAAGGGAGAGGGAGGCTGAAGAAAAGATTGGTGGAGAAAATGAAAAAAAAGCAAACGTTCTGCGACGAATCCAAGTAAAACGGGACAAGGGCAGGAAAATTACGACTTAGGTACAATTTTCTCAGTATTTTTTTCAAATAGGTAATTAGAATGTATAAAATGTGTGTATAGATAGTAGATATTAATAAACCTAATTGTAACCTGAATTAAATAATATTTACAGTATTAAAACTATTATTATTGTTACGCCGTAAAACATAACACGCCGTATCTTCAATAAAATCACGAGTAGTACCAAATAAATTAAAACGCATTGCTGTGAGAAGCCTCCAGAATAGAAGTATGTACCTAGGCCTGGCAAGTTCTAGAAAAGTCCGTCATAAAGTAGTAGGTACTGGTTGCGCGAATTTGCTTGATGTTTTAATGGACTGTAGGTTTGAAAAGCGATCTTAGGTTTGTTAACAATATGCAGATACTGCGCCTGGCATGGAATAAATGTATTGGGAAGGAGCACTGACCTTTAGACTTCGTTGGTTGCACGTGGCACTTCGAAGATTGCACGTGGCCCCGGCCGATCCTCGTCTTCGCACATTTAAATCACTGCCAGGTCCTGTATTGCACTAGCACAGCACTATTGTGGAGTCTCTGAATGATTGGATCACGAAAATAGTCAATTTTCTTGTAATTTCGAGCGGGCGTGTTAGCGGTGCGGTCACATTCACAATCGATGCACAAACGTCAATGTCAAATCCTTTCTTGAGGTCGTGCGGGGAAATAAACGGAAGGGATAGGATTGCTAGGCCAAAAAAATAAATTACAAAAAACAAAATCGCGGAACATAGCAAATTGGCGCAACCAGGTACTGAAATATTATTAAAAAGTTTGAGTAGGTACCTACTTAGGCAGCTGATAAGGGAATTTGTACCTTCCGTCTTATAAGATAGAATCGAAAGCATGTGTCGTAAGTCATAAGGTTTCTAATATAATGTTTTTATTGCTCTGCGTTTCGACTCTATTGTTCTGGAATGGCCTTGAAAATCTAGAATTTTCCTAGCTCCGCATATAAATACCCGCTCCCGATAAGAAGCCAGTCACGTTTGAATTCGTCTGCGATTCAAGTGCGATCTACGAGTACCTAAGAGAAGTGATTAGTGATTCTATCTGACGACCCAAGTGATACGGAAACGGAACTCTAGTATTGACAATTGTGTTTTGGACCAAGTTGATCGGAACGATTTGTTATTGTTTGTGGTTATTAAAGTTATCTTCTAGTAAACCGGCATTTTTATTACTCACATTTGTAACATTATTATTATTTGTTTAGAAGTGTCTTACCGACTAAGCTGATGCTGAAGCTCTTTCCACCTTATTCCAAAAATGCGATCTAAATAGTTTCGGAACTATTACTAGGTTTAATACCAATTAAACGTGATCTAAATGTGTTTCCGGGACTATTACTAGATTTATTGCCAAATAAATCCAGTAATAGTCCTAGAACTATTTTGGAATAAGGCAGAAATAGTTTAATAAGATTTATTCTACGAGTATTACACCAATTTTTAAAGCAATTTACTGTGGGAGCTTTTTAGGAGCCTGTTCCATTCTGTTGCGACTCGGTTTGGTAGGAATTACTTCAAAGGCTTCTTCCTGATTGCATTTCTCTGTAACGTGAGGGAATGTCCTCATAAGTGTTTATTGACATTTAGTGCACAAAGGTCTTTAAGGCTAGGCACATCGTAGTATTCCGAGAGTCTTTTATAAATCTCAATAAGTATAGCCATTTGTCTATGTTGTCCCAGCAAGATAACGTTAAGTTCTTTGAGGTGTTCGTCGTAGAATACTTTGCAGTGGATCATTTTGGTAATAGAGTATTAGAATAAAAAAGGTACTAATACGTATAGAACAACTTGCCTAGATTTTACTCATCTATGTAAAGTCGACAAAAATTACGCATGCTCAGTTAAGAAAATATTCCTGTGCAGGCGCAGCTTGTGATAAAATACGAACCGAGAGGGCGAGCGGTGAGCTTTGCTATACAATTATCGTCCTTAAGGAGAACTTGCGGAACTTTGGCCTATAGTACATGTCATAGGATTATGCCAATTTAGCGAAAATAAGACATTTAATTGATTTCTTAGCCCTCGAGTGGGGAGAAACATTGTGACGTTGTAAACGTTACGCGAGCGTAATCGTTTAGTGGGGAGACATTTACGATAGTCAGTCTTGGGCATCGAACAGTGCGGACGCTCCTGACGAATTTTTAGTTCTCTTACACCCGTATTTATAAACAACTAAAACTAAATACTTGAGTAAAAGTAACTACTATTTGTATTCTATAGTTAAGAAAAATTTGAATTTTGATTGCAGATTTCAAACGTCAAGTAAAGACTTAATAAGATTTTACTTAGGAACAAGTAAATACTTCTTTTTATATTGGTGTTAGATTACGATATATCTAAGTATGTAATGACCTAATAATATGTACTGTGAAATAAAAGTGATTGTGAAGTGAATTGTTGTTTTAATTCTACGCCGTAAACCCTCTACCAGATAATCTTACTAATGACGGCTGTGCGACAAATTTATTGAAGTCGCCTTTATACGCATATTATAAAATAATCATCTACATAAGTATATTATATACATGGATACATCTCGCAACGCCGAAGTCAAACAGAATTCGTAAACTATGAAGTGACGGTTTTCAAAAGTCTTCATACCAAAAGGGTCGTAAGTGCAGTGGTTTTACAGAAAATAAAAGACCAAAGAAATCCAAACAAATACTCGTAATTAGTAAAAAGAAAATATTTTTTCTTTAACATAAAATATACCCATTTTAATACGATAAAATGTGACTTATTCTAAGTCAATCCAAAGATATCACAGTTTAAAGTAACACGCTTTTAAAAACGCCAATTTCATTGGTCTTAATAAATTAAATCACAATTATACATTGAGTTCTTTAACGCGTACTAGATCAATTAAAGAAGACAAGTTACCAGGTAAAATAATCATCACCATAATCATTTCAGCCGAAAGACGTCTACCATCGGACATAGGCCTCCCCAAAGTGTAGTCACTATGAATGTCTTGTGCGTGAGCCCTTACCAGGTCATCGGTCTTTCGGTACGCGGTCGCCACTCCAGAAACTTTCAGCCTCAACGGCCATCTGTTCAACGAACAATGTGCGTTGCCCATTGCCGCTTAAGTTTGGCGATACTTCCTACTATGTCGGTAACCCTGGTTCTCCTGTGGATATCCTCATACCTGATTTAATCACGTAAGAGAACTCCAAGCACAGCCCTTTCCATTGCCCTTTGGGTGACTTTAAGCCTTCTGATGAGGCCCATAAAATCCAGTTAAATTGCACAAAATGATAATAATGTACAATAGAAAAGGACAAAAAATTAACACAGAATTACTCCATTAAAATATATGAAATAAAAAAAAAAACAATACAATTTAATAATATTAGTGAAGTCAGTGACGCGTGATAAGACAGAATGGAAGAAAAAAACATGTTGCGCCGACCCGAAATAAACATATGACGAGGCCAGGAAGATGATAAAATATATTAATCATACAATTTTTATTGTGAAAAGAGTGATAATAATAAATCAAGGAAGTTATATAAAAAATAGAAAAAAATATTTTGGCCATGATCGTCCAATAATATTAATTGATGGTTGAAATTAAGAAAAAATAAAAAAAATAGAACAAGAGACCGTAGCCGTGGCTGTACATTCGGGTGAGAATTTGTATGAATAAATTTTGTTACCAAGAGTTTTTAAAAATAAAATAGTAATTGTAAACAAGAAATAATACTAATTGCAAAGTAAATGAGATGTAACAATCTACGAGTTTACATATATATACACCGTTAAATTTTGGTCGTTTCAATCCCGTGGAAGGTCGATTCGGTACATGAAACCCAATACCCATAAAGATGATAAATAAAGTAATTTTTTTAAGCTCGAATTGATTTACGCATGTGCGAAATTGATTTCTTTTAGTAAACGTCAGTTGATCGAGGCCAATGAAGTGTAGGTAGTTAGTACGCAACGACCAACAACTCTCTACAAGATCATTGACTCGGTTACTTAAAGAAATTAATTTCGTACATGCGTTTATTAATTCGAGTTTTAGAAAAAAAGTACTTTATTTTTTAATTTTATCTTTATAAATTGATAGTGTTTCATGTACTGAATCGATCCTCCACGGGATTAAAACGATCATAAAGTAACGGTGTATATAAAAATGAACCCCTATTTTTCCTGGTTACAATAAAACTTAAAAACAGCTGGATCATTATTATAACAATTCTTTTTGGGTTCCGTACCTCGAAAGGAAATAACGGATCCATAACTTACTTTGTGGTCCTTCTGTGTGTCTATTTGTCAAAACTCTTTATCCTGGGAACACGTGAAGGTATCGAGTTAGAATTAAAACCATTTACTCAGGTCTGTAGTCCTTTGAAGCCGTGAAAAATTAAACTTCTGATTTAAAAAAAATTATACGGTCTGGATGTCGGCATTCTTATGACAATCACAGTTCCTGTTGATCTAGAATCTTGAAATTTGGTACGAAGCAAACTCTCATAGCACAATCATAGGAAAAAATCTGAAAACTCTTAAGTAGTTTCGTCACAAAAAAAAACTTTTTTTGCGATTCGGAAAAAATCTCATAACTATCATAGGCAAGATTGTACGAAACCCTCAGTGCGCGATTCTGACTCACATTTGCCTAGTTTTTTGTTTTGTTCACCAGCATAGAAGGAAGGTTGTAGGGTAGGTAGTGTAGGATAGGAAGGGTAGAGTAGGGATGAGCAAGGTAGAATAGGATAGAGTAGGGTGGATAGGGTAGAGTAGGGCAGAGTATGGTAGAGCAGGGTAGAGTAGGGCAGAGTAAGGTAGAATAGAATATAGTAGTCAGTGGACGGGAGCGGAGCCTCGTACAAAAGTTAGTTTTAAACAAATAAAAATCTTAGATCTTATATTAAGTTCAAATAGACTTTATATTAAAGATACGTTTTACTTTTTTCGAAATCAGGTATTTATTGGTTTCTTTGCATTTTGTACTTTCTGTAAAATCTAATTTTAAAAAAGGAATAACGCACCTTTAACATAAAGTTTATTTGAACCTAATTCATAGATAAATACCTATTATACCTATCTCCAGAAGCATTGTGTTCTAAAAATAAAATAAAAAAAAGACACTGAATAAACGTTTATTAATGTTTGAATAAATATTTTTTATTACATTTTTGCACTTTGCGTCCATAGATATCTAGAGGTTTTGAATATGATGACAAAATTTAAAATCAGGAATTGTGTTGGCCCAAAACAGAAGTTACCATATTATTTGCGTTCTATTCGCACCTGCAAATGAAATATAAAACGAAATGTAAGAATATACTCTTGACACGAATTAGTTACTAAGGAAGGTGCCAGATAAACGTGGAATAATGATTATATTGATACTACATTTTTTGACATTCTTAATTTAAAAATTACAAATAAAAAAACTTTTTAAAAACAAGCTTTCAATTAAATGGGCTAAAAAGAAGAAAATAAACTTTTCCTCTATAACTTTTACTATCAATTTATAACGGCATTACACAATTTATATGATATAAAAGCTTGTCGCGAGATTTTGAAAATATTAAAATCAATAGATGAAGTTATTTAAATTATTTAATTAATGAAGTTATTTAGCTGTGTATTTACACAGTTAAATCTCGCGACAAGCTTTTATATCATATAAATTGTGTAATGCCGTTATAAATTGATAGTAAAAGTTATAGAGGAAAAGTTTATTTTCTTCTTTTTAGCCCATTTAATTGAAAGCTTGTTTTTAAAAAGTTTTTTTATTTGTAATTTATTTTTTACTTTTTAGTTATACCATATTTAAATCACATTTGTAATGTCAGCAAATCCTTTCATTTCTTACCCATATTATAGGAAAGCATAAGAAACTTAGTCTGCTATCTTTAGAAGTCTGCCAGGTTCTTTTTTATCTATTTTTTTTATGGTAGGTAAAACCATCCAATAACATCCCCCGCCCTTGGGCTTGGTTCGGTCTGTTACCGGACGGACAGCGAGCTACCCATTGCCCGCCGTCCGCAAGCCCACGCCTACGGTGGCAGGAAATCGGGATCGGAATTACGACGGTAGCTGCTGCGTGAGCGCCGTTGCCTGATGCGGTCGGCCTCCTCCTTTGCTAGCATTACTGCTTCGCAGAAGGAGGCGACCACCTGAGAAGTCTACCAGGTTGAATTTATGAAACTAAAATGATGGTTGTGAAGGTGAACCAGGTTGATCGTAAGACTAACAATCAACCTAACTTACATGAAATAGCCAATTGTCCAGTTTTATATAACTGGAATCCACAATCACAAATACTGGGAAATGCGGAGAAGATTCAAGCACCATAAAAAAATTGACGCTCTTGAAATGTGACGCTGGAGGCGTCTACTGAAGATAAAACAGGCTGCTCCACGCACTAACGTTTCCATTCTTAAAGAGCTTTGCATCAAAACAAAAACTTACGTCAATTGTGCAACAGCGAATTTTTAAGATGTTTGGATATATCATACGCAATGAAAGCTCTTTGGAACGTTTAGTGGTGTAGGGAAGAGTAGAGGGCCTACGTTCTCGCGGCCCATCGCCTACCAGATGGACAGACCTCACTAAATCGTCATCATCATCTCATCTTCGGAGTGTTTCCTCATTGAATGTACACGAAGTGCCATGAATAGCGAGAGATGGAGAAGTCTCGCAAAAGCCGCAACCAACCAACCAGACGATCCATGACCACTACCACTTCACCAAGAGTATAACTGAGAAAAAAGAGAATATTGGATTTAAAGTAATGTCACTTTATTTTTCAAGTTACTTTCTGCAAGCCCTTTCAATTGGTACCTATTTTATAGGAGTGTATTAAAACTAACTAGCTATTTACTTATGTAAATTTGTACGGAACCCTCCGTGCGCGAGTCCAAGTCGCTTATGAACGGTTAGAACTTATTTTATTCGATCCGAAACGCGATGGGATTGTATCGTTTTATTGCGGAACTCCTATGGCCACCTTCCAGGTCCATCATCAGATCCCGACTGCCATATTGATCAAAGTACAAATCAAAGTACTCGTCATTACAAATCTAACGAGACCAAAGACTACAGGGTTGTGTCGTTTCATTGCGGAGTTCTTGTAGCCACCTTCCAGCTCCATCATCAGACCCTGGCTACTATATAGAATGAAAGTACTCGTCAATACAAACTAAACGAGCCCAAATTCGATGGGGTTGTGTCGTTTAATTGCGGAGTTCCAATGACCGCGATCGAGCTACATCATCATACCCTGCTTACCATATAAGATCCAAGTACTCGTCATTTAAAATCAAATGAGCCTAAAGTCGATGGGGTTATATCGTTTAATTGCGGAGTTCCTATTGTAACCCTCCAGCTCCATCATCAGAACCTGGTTACCATATAGGATCCAAGCAGTCGTCAATACAAATCAAACGAGCCCAAATTCAATGGGGTTGTGTCGTTTAACTGCGACGTTCCTATAAACACGTTCCAGCTCCATCATCAGACCCTGGCAACCTTAAATGATCAAAGTACTCGTCAATACTAATCAAACGAGCACAAACTCGATGGGGTCCTGTCGTTTAACTTCAGAGTTCCTATGACCACCTTTCGGCTCCATCATCAGACCCTGGCTACTATATAGAATGAAAGTACTCGTCAATACAAACTAAACGAGCCCAAATTCGATGGGGTTGTGTCGTTTAAGTGCGGAATTCCTGTGACCACCTTCCAGCTCCATCATCAGACCTTGGTTACCATATAGGATGAAAGCACTCGTCAATATGAATCAAACGAGCCCAAATTCGATGGGGTTGTGTCGTTTAACTGCGGAGTTCCTATGACCACCTTCCGACTCCATTATCAGACCCTGGCTACCATACATGATCAAAGTACTCATCAATACTAATCAAACGAGCTCAAACTCGATGGGGTCGTGTCGTTTAACTTCGGAGTTCCTATGACCACCTTTCGGCTCCATCATCAGACCCTGGCTACTATATAGAATGAAAGTACTCGTCAATACAAACTAAACGAGCCCAAATTCGATGGGGTTGTGTCGTTTAAGTGCGGAGTTCCTGTGACCACCTTCCAGCTCCATCATCAGACCTTGATTACCATATAGGATGAAAGTACTCGTCAATATGAATAAAACGAGCCCAAATTCGATGGGTTTGTGTCGTTTAACTGCGGAGTTCCTATGATCACCTTCCGGCTCCATCATCAGACCCTGGCTACCATACAGGATCAAAGTACTCGTCAATACTAATCAAGCGAGCCCAAACTCGATGGAGTTGTATAGTTTTACCGCTGAGTTCCTATGGCTACCTTCCAGCTCCATCATCAGATCAGCTCCATGTCATCATAATGTTGCATTGTCACCTGATTTACACATGTATGTAAAATTTCAGCTCAATCGGTTGAAGATATTTGCTTCAAAATTGAGTTGCAAGATTTGAGCCGAACATACATAGTTACATACAGTGCAAGCTAATAGAAAGCTTGTAAAAACGAAAATACACAAGATGGTACACTGGTACAAGATGGTACACACAAGATGGACATGGATGGACGCCCTTGGGCGGGAGGTGTCACTGGATGATTTCACGCACCACCAAAAAAAAAGGCCTCCCGCCCGTATCATGTTATCCAACTACTTGATTTTAGAGATTACAGTTAGGCTGTCGCTCCATATAGAATCATGGTATTCTGCTGCAACCGGTAAAACTGGACGTTTGATTGAACAATCGATTTCACAATAATAACATTATAATTATCATACCCACCTTATCACATTAATGACTATAATTTTGACGTTTGACACTAACTACCAATGAAATCGACAAAAATGGAAACTTTTAAGAGATAAGCGATAACCTGCAGTCTATCAAATTAGTCATGTGACTAGATAGATTATTATATGTTTTGACTTTTAGAGATAGTCAAAATTTGTAAATTTGGTAAGCAATAAGCGTACTTTGTACCCAAGTCGGCCGTCGCAAAGACCAAGCCGGCCGTCGCAAAGACCAAGCCGGCCGTCGTAAAGACCAAGTCGGCTGTCGCAAAGACAATCTACAAAGATGGAGTTTGATGGAATTCTTAGTGATGGCCCAACTACCATCTTGTTTTGTGACATGGACAAGGCTGTCTTAAATCGGCATCTATCCCGATCCTTTACTTTCCAATTACTAAAAACAGTTTTTGGGTTCCTACGCATATACATTAGGAACAGGTGAATGTACTTTATTCTACACTTAGCTGGTACCTTACAAGGCGCCAGGTTTAAAAAAAAAAAAAAAAAATCAATGAAACAATTTTTCTCATAATAAGCTTATAAAGCGCGGTCATCAAGACCATTCCAAAAAGTTCAAACATGATAAGGATATCTTATTGCACTAATTACCGAGTTTCTATAGCCATCATCAGACCCTGGTTATCATCTAGTACCAAAATACTCGTCAAGATGAATAACACGAACCCAAAATCGATGGGGTGTTGTCGATTAATTATCGAGTTCCTATGGCCACCTTTCGGTTCCATCATCATACCAACCCTACGTCATAATAATTTTGCATAGTCACATGTATGCAAAATTTCAGTTCAATCGTTAACCGGGAAGTGGGTCAAATTTAATTTGCAAGATTTGATCACAAAAATCAGGACAGGTGTAACTAATATAAAGCTTGTAATAAAGGAAAAAATTAAAAAGAATATTTAAAAACAAATATTAGTCTGACATTAAAAACTGATTACTTATTATAAATTTAGTGTTAAAAATAATTGTCGAAGATTGCAACTTACACATTTATCCATTACTCGAATATAACCTGTTTGACATTGACCTGACAAACTATTAGGAATAGCAAGAGTAAGAGATGCAAATGCAGATAGCATCATAAACAATAAGAGATAAAGTTTCATGTTGACTCGTATTCACTTATCACGACAATGTTTTGCAACGCATAAACGACTTCTTTATATACCGCATTCATTAAGCATACATAGTATTTAATATTACATGACTATTGATATCGTAGCATAAACTCGTTTGCCAAAAATACTTGAATTTAAAAGGTTAAGAGTGACTGCCTATAGTGCTTAAGTGTATAAAATATTGATTTGTTTCTCTTGTGGCTAAGTAATAATACCCGCACTAGTTATTATTCAAATTTAAGTTACAGTTGCCGGGTAGGAACCGATAAGCGTGCTAATCTCAGTAACTACTGGTCCGATTCGAAAGATTCTTTCTGTGTAAGATCACCCATAGACCCACACAAGGGTCTCAAGTTTGCTATTACAATAGTGTCAGAATCATTTAACACTGATTTCATCATGGTTGATTTTGACAAGTTTGGTAACCTACTAATATAATGGCGTCACTATGACTTTCCAACAGTCAATCAATGACACACCATTAAAAGAAATGGTAATCTCGTTCGTAATGACAAATTAATTTCTGACTTATGGGGTAATCTGCTAAAATTTTGTCAGTTCCTTTGATTAGTGACTTACCATTATATTTGTCTGAATACGAAAAAGTCATTCTACCACCATTCGTTTACGAGACCAATAACCGACCAATGATCGACCATTATGATTTAGCAGATTAAGAACTTTTACCAAACTGACAATGGGATTGTGTTGAAATGTCGAATTTACAAAAATAGCAGACTTGGGCCCCAAGCCAAGGTTGACTGGTAGAAAATGCCTTATGGCATTAAGTCCGCCTTTGTACTTTTTGTGTGCATACAGAAAAAATAAATAGTCCATTTATCGAGTAAGGCTGTATAACATCACGCTATGACTAATAGGAGAGGAGCATTGATACTCGTAAAAAACGTTGCAAAAACGAGGAAAATGATTCCATTTGAGAACTTTGAACGTTGCATGAACCCGGTCCAAACTAGGGCTATCCTAATAAAATAAGTCGTGTATAAGAGTACCAATTTCTGAATCAAGCCCTTTATCCAGCTGCCTAGTGAGAACTTTTTAAATTAATTGTTGATATAATTAATCAAAGCAAAGACTTTCACTATATTTATCTACGTCTGATGACTAACATTACAACATAATATGAAACTTTTCCTAAAGGGAGGTTTTTTTTATCGTAGGTAAAATCATCCAATGACAAATCCCGCCCTTGGGTGGGGCGGGAAATAGTGTCAGACTCTTACTGACTAAAAACCTACCCTGCTCCATTCTTTGCCTTTGTCCCAGGGCCCCGGGTAAGGGGGGTAAAGTGCGTTTCACGAAAGAATTCCCTTGACCGTAATGTTGGTAACACGGCAAAATAGTGTTGACATTTTTAGTAATGAAATTCCTCAATATTACAGAGATTTACCTATATTTCGTTACTTTTAAAAATTGCCTTCTAATTTATTTTTTCTTTTGGAAACTGTAAAAACTATTATTGGATAAAATATACTACTATATAGGAACTTAGAACAATTCATAGCTTTATTGGGATGCAAGAAAGGAGTCTACTCACAGGATGAAACCTCCGATTGTCGACCGCTCTAGCAGCAGTCAGTCTCGATACGTGATTTAAATCGTACATCTGGCAGCCCTGACAAGCACCTTCGTTCTTTAAAATTTTGACAGGCAGGGGAGCCAACATTACAACGACTGGAATTCTTTAGTGAAACACACTTTAGGGTAAATCGAAAAAAAACATATCAGAGAACACATTACAAATACAATATTCATAAGTCATACTTGGAACGGGTTTTCACTGGATTCGAAACGTACGGGAGCGTTCCATGTGGTGACACGTAGGGAAGACCTATACCCAGAAATGTGCGCCGTTTGTCTTGAAACATGTACTTAGAATGGTTATAATGTATATGTAATCCGTCTACAGAGGGTAATCTCCTCTTTTCAATATAAACACGTATTCAAGTTGGTGGGAGAATTCTCAGTAGAAATCAAATTAATTTACCAATCGATTATTTACAAAGTAAACACTTATAAAAACGATCAACTTACACAAACATCTTGTGGTCCCGAAGAAAATCGTATTTATTTTGCGACACAATTTGTTGGACTTTTATTTTTGTTATGGAGGCAAAACTCCGTATGATTGTCTCCATATCAATATTTTTTTGTAATAATATTATACTTGCTATGAAATACTCTCTTGTGGAACTGAAAGTGCTGTACTGCAGGTATGTATGGGCCCATCATCACTGACAGGTTTTTGTCGTTACTAAACCAATAAAGTAGCAGTAAATAACCAGCCCCCCTAGCCAAGTTACAATCGTTTCGTTTAGCGTGAACGCTTGGAGTTGGCCACGCCCCCAATTCCTTTGTTCTGAAGTCATCGCAACGCTCAGTCACGTGGTCAGAACAAAGGAATTGAGGGTGTGGCTAACTTCAAGTGTTCACGCTAAACGAAGCGATTGTAACTTGGCTAGGGGGGCAGCTCTTAACAAACTAGTGCGCTGCACCATCAATAAAAACATCGCGATCAAAAACTTGGGCTTATTTATAAATCTGAAATAGTGCAAGCGTGGTGAAACTGGTGATTAATGCCTTTACGTACCTTTTCTGCACGAGACGCAGCCATTATTCTGCAGTAATACAGCTCTAGTATTATTACAAATGCCTGATCTTATTGTGCCTGTGTCTATAGCAAAATATGGAACTCTTGTGGGACCAAATTATTTATCCTGTCAGAAGGCAGCTCATTTTTAGAGCTCCGAACCTCAAAAGGCAAAAACCGAATAAGATCACTTTGTTGTCTGTCTGTGAGGTCCAGGCCATCGGTCCACCTTGTGGGAGAGGCCTTCCAACGCTATGAAAACAACGACCATCTGTCCTACGAGCAATGTATGTCAATATGCGTTTGTTTATCTTCTGTATTTTATAAATGCTGACGGCATTCAATTCTGGTTAAATGACTTAACAATAACTGTGTTAAGGTTCTATCAAAATCTTACCAAAGAAACAAAGAATCTTATGACAGACTGCACAATAAACTCCCGTTTATATTGAATTCTGTAATCTAATTAAGACGTTAGACAAACAATGGCTTTATTATCCGTCTAATAAATCACGTTTGCCTTTCATTCTTGTTAATTTAATAAAAAGTGTCGTAAAATCAAATTGATAGACGTCAAATTCGGCTGGTTTGTTTGGCAGATGAGTTAACTGGAGCACTGAGTAACATCAGTTTTTTTTTTTTTTTCATTCAATTAGATAAGTTTTGATCTATTTTTTTTTTTGTTTCTGGTTGAAAATCAAGGGAAGGCCGTGTCAGACTTTTGCTAATTAATACGATACCAATGGTTTTCAGTTGTCCATTGCGTTCTGGGGCTTAGGGTTTTCTTTTGCGTTATATTTGACAGTTCCAATATACTGATACTGATCATCATCATCATCATCATCATTTCAGCCGAAAGACGTCCACTGTTGGACATAGGCCTCCCCCAAGCGTCGCCACAAAGGCCAGTCCTGTGCGTCTCGTTTCCATCGGACTCCAGCGACTCTGACCAGGTCATCGGTGAACCTTGTGGGAGGCCTTCCAACGCTGCATCTTCCGGTACGCGGCTGCCACTACAGAATCTTTCGGCCCCAACGGCCATCTGTTCTGCGTGCAATGTGTGTGATACTTATAAGAAATTAAAATAACAATCGATTATTGCACTACGTCAGAAAGACACAATTTAATGAAACATTTAAGATTTATATTTACAAATTTTATTTTAATTAGGTATAAGTTAAAAGGTACATACTAAAAATAATAGCTTAAAGATACAGACTAAAAAAAATAAAGTAATACTATTTAAAACAGTTACAAAAAAAAGATTTATATTGGAGATCGAAATATGTAAGTCTTCTTTTCGAATCGATGGTAAACACGTTAAACTTTTTGGTCGCAGTAAATAGCTGCAGTAAGTTATTTGATAAATACTTTAGATTCTTTTTTATGTGGTAACTTGTCCAATGACAGCGCCCACTCTAGGGCGGAACGGAAGGACCCGTGTCAGACTTTTACTGACTAAAACCACACCTATTTGGTCGAGTTCCAGGACCCCGGGTATTTCTTTCGGAAATCAACCCAAGGCTCTAGTAAGCTTTGGCCCTGCTGGGCTCCTACAGTTTTGATGACTCTTTGAGGCGCGCAAAGACTCCGACTCGATCCGGATGGCTACTGAACCACTGAATGGCGAGCTACCCATTGCTCGTCATCCGCAAGCCCACGCTAACAGTTGATAATAATTCTTAGATATATTTAAAATATTTTTTTATGTGTTTTTTTTACATATTGTATGTTACTTTTTTTGTATTTTGGACAAATGTTGTTAATCTACCTAAGGTTCGAAATATTTTGTGAACATTACAGAAAATTCGTAATGAAAATGGTCTAAGTCAGAATTATTATTTTAAAATGAATTTAATTAGGCCCTTCTTAATGACTCTCATAATTATGTATTCATATATTGTTGAAGGGTTATTAAGAGAAAATATGAGCAAAGAAATTGCAAAAAATCCTTTTGGAATAATTGTTGTCCTATTTCTTGCCATATCATTATCTTGCTGCTCTTATGATACAAGGGTAGCTCACCGTCCACTAGTATAAAAGAATATATAATAAATACTGAATTACTGCCAATATAATATATTTAATCAAATACTTCATATAAATGCAAGTGAACATGTGTAATGGTATTCTAACCTCAAAACATAATCCCAAAATTCATACTTTGATATGACAACAGAGAAGATGTTACTGGCGCTATATTCGCCAACCAAGTAAACGATTTGTCGACAGTTTATTATTATGCATAGGCTAGTGTCGCCCCACCATTGTTCCGGAAGTTTACAACGGACTTATAGTAGCGCGACACCAGTGTTGCCAAACTAAACAAATAGCGTATTTAAAATTTGAACATTAGTCTTTTAAGCAAATAAATCGACTATTAATAAAATTATAATTCCACTGACATCTAAACATTAAAATGTGTGTCCGTCTTCAAAGTGACTAGTCCTGTAAAATCCGAGCTCAAGTCGTCGACGGCGCGTAGACACACGCGTTTCAAAGAGGTACCCATTGGTACCCATCAGTACTGCCGAGTGTCAGTACCAATGGGATCGGTTTTGAAAAAAATATATTTACTCATGGTCCTGGAACGCTAAAGGCATTTGAAGGAACATAGGTGTAGTTTTAGTCAGTAAAAGTCTGACACACTCTAAGGTTTTTTTTTTTTTTTTTTTACGGTAGGTAAAATCATCCAATGACAAATCCCGCCCTTGGGCGGAGCGGGAAATAGTGTCAGACTTTTACTGACTAAAAACCTACCCTGTTCCTTCCCTGCCTTGGTTCCAGGGCCCTGGTATGCATTTTCATACCTTCCCAGAGCCCCAGACTAGGCCTCGACCCTACTGGGCCCCTACGGTTTGCTGACAACTCCTTGAGGCGCACGGGAACAGTGCGCGCCGTAAACGACTTGGGCTCGGTCCGGTCTGTTACCGGACAAACGGACAGCGAGCTACCCATTGCCCGCCGTCCGCAAGCCCGCGTCTACGGTGGCCGGAAATTTGGATCGGAGTTACGGCGGCGGCTGCGGCGTGAGCGCCGTTGCCTGATACGGTCAGCCTCCTCCTTTGCTAGCATTACTGCTTCGCAGAAGGAGGCGACCGCCTGCCACTCCTCCTCGCTCCGGAGCATGGCTTGAACCAAGCCCCGGCGCGAGAGACACACTCTAAGGTAGGAGTCTACCTTAGAGTGGGACAAGTCATTAGATGATATTCAACCTCAAAAAAAAACCTATTGACATAATACGCAGGAAAGATTATGTAAGGTCAACAAAATAATGTGGTGCTAAATCCTAACGTGACGTAATCCAAACACTAATTCCACCACACCCTTGTACTTAAATATGTACATCATATGGGTTGCGAAAGATTGACGTAATACGAGCCCAATCAACTTATTCACGCACTAGGTTCAATAAACGAGCAGAAAAAAAAAATACAACCGACTTCAATGTGAAAAAGACGCAAAAAAGTGGAAAATAACTTTGATTTCAGAAGTCGGTGTTTCTCTAATTATTCTATTTCGTTATTAAACACCGACTTTCAAAATTACGTTTTTTTTTTTTAAATTTTCAATGTCTGTCCACAATTGACCGATGACCGAACACGGCAAGTTCGGCCCGTACCTGTACAAGATCCGTGCGGAGACGACGCCCGGGTGTCGCCACTGTGCGGACCGCCCGGTGGACACGGTGGAGCACACAGTCGAGGTGTGCCCCGCTTGGGAAGAGCATCGCCGTGTCCTCGTGGGGGCGATCGGCGGCGATCTCTCGCGCCGGGGCTTGGTTCAAGCCATGCTCCGGAGCGAGGAGGAGTGGCAGGCGGTCGCCTCCTTTTGCGAAGCAGTAATGCTAGTAAAGGAGGAGGCCGACCGCATTAGGCAAAGGCGGACACGCCGCCGCCGCCGCCGGGTTTCCGATCCCAATTTCCGGCCACCGTAGGCGCGGGCTCGCGGACGGTGGGCAATGGGTAGCTCGCTGTCCGTCCGTCCGGTAACAGACCGGTCCGAGCTCAGGTCGTCTACGGCACGCACCGTTCCCGCGCGCCTCAAGGAGTTGTCAGCAAACTGTAGGGGTCCAGCAGGGCCGAAGCCTACTGGGGCCAAAGGTTATGCGAGAGTGTCACCACGGGCCCCGGGACAAAGGCGAGGAATGGAAATGTAGGTTTTTAGTCAGTAAAAGTCTGACACTGTTTCCCGCCCCACCCAAGGGCGAGATTCGTCATTGGATGATTTTACCTACCACAAAAAAAAAAAAAAAAAAAAAAACAATTGACCGAGATATCGGTGAACATACATAAAAAATTCTAAGTCGGTTAAATAGCCACAACCCTGAAATACAAAGGGCACATAAAGGAACATGGGTCGGTTTTAGTCAGCACTTCCTTTCGTTCCACATAGAGCGAGAAAAGCTACATGAAGATTTCCTAAATAAAGAAAGGCTTAGCTAACAACTGTGATTTGATAGCCTGATGATGAGCATCGATAATACGAATCTTCGAACTTGTTTGAAAGCTGTTAAACCTGGTTTGAATTATTTAATAGATACTAAGAGACATAAATAAGATCGAACTTTAAGGCGGGTGCTCAAACCTAGCCAATTAAAATTTTCTTAATTTTTTTACATTTTGCAAGTCAGATTCAAGTGTGTTGATACACAGCCGTTAGACCTATTTATTTACAGAATTATAAATAATCACTAAAATCATTAACACAACCCTCTCGCCTTGCACCGTTGAATGACTATTTCATGAAAAAGTCAACAAAAGAAAAATTCAACGTCAACAATAGAAAAAGTCAACGTCAATAAAAGAAAAATCAATGCTAAGTAAAGGAAAAGTATATCTCTATAAAGTCTCTATAAAAGAAAAAGACAACAAGAGAAAAAGTTAACTGCCAAAATAGAAAATGTCGACGTCGTTAATAGAAAAAGTCAACGTCCACAATAGAAAAAGTCAACGTCAAAAAAGTTAAGTCAATGTTAACCAAAGATAAGTCAAAGTCAACAAAAGATAAGTCAATGTCAACAAAAGAAAAGTCACAAAAAACTTGCAAAATGTAGGGTTGTTAGTAATATAAAAAAAATAAACGGCATCAAAAAGCCGCACTCTGCGATCGCTTAGCGTCCAACCCACCTAGTAAGTCCAAAACAAAGTAGGAACAATCTAAGTAACCTACGAACTGAACTTGTGGAACGTCTGCCACTACGATGGGGAATCCGGCCAATGATTGATGCTCTGTTGGTTTAATTAATCTTACTCAAGTCGGCTTGGCTTGATTGCTAAGAGGTAGCTATCCGAATATTTGTCGCAAAGTGCCTATATGGAAGGAATGCTGGCCGAAATTTTAACATTAATTTTGTGAACAACGTAATTATCTATCAATTCAAAAGTTTTGTAATTGAGTTATTAAGTTCTTGGTCTAAGTAATTATTTTGTTGAATTAATTTATTGGAGTAAGATTTTGAAATTTCATCTCAATCCTAAACATGCTTTGGTATTTTTTGACGGAGTTGAGGAGTTTGACGTGATTGTGAACTTGGTGATTAAAATTTAACCTTCATTTAACTTTTACTTCGCCTATCAATGGCCGTTATAATGGTGAGCATTACCTTTCTCTTTGATTTTTCTCCTCCTGACTCAATTATATTTTTACATTTATTAAAATATTATTTGGTATTGTGTATATTCGTGTTATTATGTCTTATTAGTATTATTTCTGATGTATGTACACTGACAACCCTAAATCTATCTCCTTTTGCTCAGTCCATCCAAAGGCTGTCTTTCTGTAAAAAATTGCCCTGTGCGATAAGACTGCCTATACCTGTACCCTTATTTTTTTATAAGGTTTGTCCTATACTTTTTTGGTTATGCTGTGTACAATAAAGAATATGATAAATAAATTAAAAATAATATGCTTCCTAATTCTACTACACTACAGTTACGATAGGATGGTGTAAGTGACAGCTGGCAGATCCATACTTTGTAGCTAGATATCCTTTTCTCTTATCTTAGGCTCCTGATCGACGGGCGAGTAATACCGCAGTCTTATGGCACGTCGGTAAAGCTCACCGTTCTATCATTGCAATACGAACGACGAGCCTGGTTCGCGGCTCGTCGTGTCCTTCATTTTCTAATCAGCTCGACGTTCAAAACGGTTTTACTCGTTAGTCGATCAGCACCCACGAGCTGCCAGTAAAACCGACGTTCTTTAAAACCGCGGTATTGGCTCATACGTCAATCACCAACTTTAAAGATGCTTATTTTCATCTTGCTGTCATCCTACCCATGCTATGTAAAAAAGACCATTAAACCACTTAGGCAAGGACTGTTCATGACCTATGATTTTTAACTTTGATATTGAAACGGTGTAAAATATCAAAACCTCCATTATTCTCAGCTTCATTTAGCACCAAATAAAAAATGACAACCATTTTTAAAAAAGATAAAAATATTTAATCTCAAAAATATTTTATATGAAATTGCTAAATAGACTGGTTTTGCTTTGAAAGAATGCAATATTTGAATTTGGAATGTTGAAAATAAAACATGCATGTCGCGTATATTATTATACATCGCATTGAATTGTATAAATACTCAAATATACCTCGAATACCTCATGGATTTTTTTTTTGTTTTTTACTATTTAAACAAATTTTGACCATTCAGTTTTGATGTATATGTATTATGAATTTAAGTCTGGATTTTATTTAATTTCTTTTTATCTTTAATTTTTAATTTAATTCTTAGATACTTGCAGCAAATAGTTATTACTTTTATGGGGCATGTGTTGCTAACCTATAAGAAATTGTAACACTAATCTAGATTATAGTCTTTTTTTAACTATGTTATAGTGTATAGTATACAGTTGTTAGTTGGCCAATAAAAATAAAATAAAAAATAACATACTAGGTTCAGCAGGTACCCAACACTTTTAGAGAGTGCGATTGCATGTAAAGTGATTTATCTTGTGGTATTCCGCCTTTTCTACCTAACTATAGACTTGTGCCTAAAACAGCGATGACTGATGTAGAAAATGCTATGGGAATATTTGAAAGAGTTACTTTAGAGCCCTTGAACACAAAAGGCAGCTGAAGAAATATGGGTAAGTTTTAGTCAGTAAAAGTCTGACACTATCTAGCAATGTCATGCATGAGAGGCGGATAACTTAACAACTGGACCATGGCGATTTAGTTGTAAGTTTTTTTCAGGTGGGAAATCATGTAATGACATCACTCACCCTTGGGCGGTACTGACTAAAACCCTCTTCTCTGTTCCTTCGTTGCCTTGTATTTCAGGGCCCTGGATTGTCCAAGTCTCAGTTTATGCCCAGTTAACCGAAGTCATCTCGTCCTGCATGACTAGGCATAATATTTTTTTTTTCTGTGTGTGAATCTTTTTTTTTGTGTGTGTTTTTTGGGAATTAGGCCTTCTCTTTGGGAGAAAAACTTATCCGTAATTGACAACTCGGGCCCAGTATGGATTGTTGGATTTCACATGTCTTCAAATACTATACAACACTACAAACAGAACTAAGCTTAACTAGCAAGATGATGGCTTAGGTGCAAGGAATCGAGGCGTGATGTTATGTCAAATTATTACAACCGCAAACCACTTGACTGGCTCGGTCTATCTATAGTACACGTGTAATGATCCAGCAAGTACCACCCACCACAAACCGCTATATCATACTAATATTATACACCGTTAAATTTTGGTCAGTAACCCCGCGGAGGGTCGATTCGGTACATGAAATACTATCGGTTTGTAAAGAGAAAATTAAAAAATAAAGTACTTTTTTTTAAACTCGAATAAATTCATGCATGTACGAAATTTGTGAGATTAATAATGATATATTTTTTGAACATTTAATTTAATATAAGTACAATGATATTTGTTTTGCAAATAAAATACGTAGAAAACTTAAATACAAACTAAACTATAAATACTTTAATACTAAACCTAACTATGTACTTATAATACAATAATAATACTCGTTTTAATATAATAAGTTCTCATCATCAATTTTAGACGCATCGCGGGAGCCTCACTCGCCAACGAAAATGCAACATCGTCAACCACGACCACTCTGTCAAGAGTAAACGACTAAGGGCTGATTTCATCGTTCAATATAAAAACTTAGTTCAACTAAACTGAGCTCAGCGTAATCTAGTTTAAAGATCCGTGTCGTAAACATGGGCGACAACAAAAGAATTGAAACTGAGTTTAGCGTAAACTAGGTTCAATTCATAGCGGTGAAACGCAAAATGAAGCTATAATCTCGATTAGGCGCTCAAACTGCGTTTTGTCTTGTATAATCGCGATTAGTTTATCGGTGAATTTGGCCCTAAGGAGGAGGAGGATCAATTTTAGACCATAATACTAAAATAAAATACTACCGCAGCTTGGTCTTGTTTGCTTGTAATACCGGTTTATAATTTAACCTTTAAGGAAATTAAAGGTTATTAAAACCGCTGACAACGTATTTCTGGAATTTGACATTTGCACCTATCAAATTGTTATCTCAAATTAAGAAAAGAACTTTAGTTATTAATGTTTTTTACATTTTTAAATAATAATTAATACAATTTTAGTGGTTACAATAAACATATATTATATATTGAAAAAAAAAAATCCTCAGAAAAAACGAAAACTTACAAAATGTTAAACCAATCTAATAATCATGCGAGACATCAAATTCATACGAAAAACTGCCATTCTCCACTATTCGGGATATAAGAGGTCGATTTTATGACATCCTTAAGTGCTTCTGACCGTCGTTTTCTTTTTCAATCCAAGAAACTGGCCCCAAAGGTCGATGGGCCACCTGCGACCTTAGCATGTTCCAATCAAAACATTTTAACGTTATTTCTAACCCTTTATCTGCCAATATACACTGAGCCGCAGACATTCCGGGTTGCTAATAAAAACTGTGATAGTTTCTTAAACACATAAAAAGAATTCGTGAAACTGGAGTATGGTGCAGATAACTGATTAGTATGTGAAATGTACACATATCACGTTTTTTTTATAATACATTATAAACTACCAAAAACTATGACAACAAACAACAACCTATAATATCGTAGTTAATCTTATCTTTTTTTTTCGACCTTTAATATTCTGACTCACTTCATTAATATAATGTATATATGTATTAGTGCTTGACAGTAATCCCACCTGATGGAAAGCAGTGATGCAATCGTTGATTGTGAGGTGCACTAGTTTATTAAGAGCCTACTCACTCTAGCATTGAAGACATCTTTCTACCATTTTCTACATGATTTTGTCGAGGTTTATCCATTCTTATAATTATCAACTTATATTAGACAGCTGGAGAGCGTTGTGCATTTTCCGGGCTCGTCCTATGCAGGTTGCATTAGATTTTAAACCAGGGCTGCGAGCTGGATATTTCTATGCAGGTACAAAATACTGATTTTTATTATAATGAAGAAGCATAGCAGTTTCCGAGAAATGCACCACAATATGAATGATCCAGAGTGAGGAGGAGTGGCAGGCGGTCGCCTCCTTCCACGAAACAGTAATGCTAGCTAAGGAGGAGGCCGACCGCATCAGGCAACGGTGCTCACGGCGCAGCCGCCGCCGTAGGCGCGGGCTTGCGGTCGGCGAGCAATGGGTTGCTCGCTGTCCGTCCGTCCGGTAACAGTTCGGACCGAGCTCAAGTCATCGACGGCGCGCACTGTTCCCGCGTGCTTAAAGGAGTTGTCAGAAAACTGTAGGGGCCCAGCGAGGTTGAAGCCTCTGGGGCTTTGGGGAAGTATGAACATGCATACCAGGACCAAGGCAATGAAGTAACAGGGTAGGTTTTTAGTCAGTATGAGTCTGACGCTATCTCCCGCTCCGCCCAAAGGCGGGATCTGTCATTGGATGTTTTTACCTACTATAAAAAAAACCTCACTCGAGCAATCCCCTCCTTTCATTAACAAGAACGATCTTTATGTCACAATTCCTTCCTTTGGTTTCCCTAATGTCGCCAACTCAACCATTATTATTTAAGCATACATAAATACATTCATAATGGCCCATATTGGAAACTGTCCAACGTTTCCCGATAGATTATTCACAACTGGAATGGAAATGAGGAGTTTTGCAAACTTTTTTTAGAGCAAGTTTTCCCAAAGTTTGAAAAATATTCTTCGACAGAATTCAGGTCAGCTGCATGAATCTGCATACTATAAAGTTGATAAATCTTAACTAGATATCTAACCTAGTTTTCACCTGATTTATACTGTGATCTTTTTCCTAGATTCTAAATCTACGCAATATTCATGAAGCGTTGTCTGTATTCCCTAGAAAAATATGCAGATGAGCTAATACAAATCAATTTTCATTGAGTTAGCTTTAACGATATTACAGTCTTCAAGCTTGGTGGAAGGTAAGGCGTCAGCTCAGTGGAAGGTGAGGCATTACGGCATCCTCACCTTCGTATGATACCGGTCTTCACTAGTCACGGTAGGCGCGGGTTTGCGGACAACGAGCAATGGGTAGCTCGCCGTTTGAGTGTCTGGTAACAACTGGACCGCGCTCAAGTCATCAACAGCACGTAGTGAGGACCAGCAGGGTCGACGCTCGTTAGAACCGCGAGGATTTTCTGAAAAGGAAACTAGTGGTCCGAAACTAGTGTTCCTAAAATGCAAAGAGCAACTGAAGGACATAGGTTTGATTCTAGTCAGTAAAAGTCTGACACGCCTTCTCGCTCCACCCCAGAGCTGGAAAAGTCATTGGATGATTTCCCTTCTTTAAACAAAAAGCCTATGAGCTTTCCATTCTGTTACCCAACATTTCTAGCCAAGGATATTTTTAATCCTACGCCTAAATCCTTAACTTTTTCGAATCACCCCCCCCCCCCCCGCGCCTTGACTGACATCAGTCTTGGTGAACCCTGTTTCTCATGCTGACATCTTTTTTAACACAACTTGCTTTCTTCTTCGACCTGGTCATTATCGGTCGGTGCGCAACCCCTTGCTTGCCGTTAGCACGCCTGCGCCCACAGTGGCCATGAATCGCCCTGCAACTCCTGACTTCTAAGATGTCTCCGAGGGTTGCCGCAACCGATCTCCTCCACAGCAATCATTCCTCTGAGATTAAAATTAGATCAATTAATAAAATTTTATTTTTAGTATATACGAAACATGAATATAGTTAATAAAATATTTAAAAAAGATCACAAGATCACCACCGACACTAAGTACAACACAGGTCCATAGCAGGTCAAAGGGGGCATTAGGCGCCAGTGCACAGATGGTTGCGAAAGCAAAACAACCTCTCAGTCACCCAGATGGCACTATGTATTCGTGTGGACAACCTTTTTTTTATTTATTTATTCATTATATACTTTAATGTACATACATAATAACAAACAAAGGAAAACTATTTAACTAAAGCACATACAATGGGCGGCCTTATCGCATTCCGCGATCTCTTACAAGCAACCTGGAATGGAAAGTAATTTTCGGGCCATGAAAAGGGGCTGTCACAATAAGCACCAACTTTTATTACAAATTATACAATAATAGAAACACAGATACATACATATGCTATATAAAAGATACATAAATACTTATATACAAAAATATAAACAATAAAAAGAAATGGCAA
This sequence comes from Leucania comma, assembly GCA_958295575.1. NCBI lineage: Eukaryota > Metazoa > Arthropoda > Insecta > Lepidoptera > Noctuidae > Leucania > Leucania comma. The sequence goes on along the minus strand of OY282470.1, from coordinate 18,792,258 downwards.
CTTTCGATAATCACAGAGACAAGTAGATCTTCGTATATGCGTATGTTAATTCAAGTTTTTGAAAAAAAGTACTTTTTTTTTATTTTTTCTTTACAAATCGATAGTGTTTCATGTACCGAATAGACCCCCAGCGGGATTAAAACGACCAAAATTTTACGGTGTATATGCCTTTGTACGAGCAAATATCTTTAGTACAACCAAATTTTCAAATCCTATATCTAAATTCACGTACACTAAAGTAATAGAACCACAAACCAATCTATTCAACCAATCCAACTATTAAGACTCCATACACAGACGGACTAATTAGGCATCCTACAGCCGACCATTACAAAGCTTTCACGTGCAGTTTGAACGCGCTGCGATCATCTGATTGTACGTCACTGCCGCCTTTTACACGGATACAGTGATTTACTAGAAATGGCTCAGTTATTTCGTGTAGTTTTAGAAGTTCGAAAAACCTTGAAATAAAAAATCCAGTCTTATCGAAAGGCCAATGTTTTCGTTACTAGGTTGTCAAGGTCTTTTTCAGTTGCATCCAGTTGACCAGCCTTACATTCCAGACCAGGCTGGACAGAATAATTTATTGATGTTTTGTGGGCGACGAAATATAATAATGATGTAAATGTATGATGGGAATGAAAGACCACGTAATGGAAGACGCAGCGTTGGAAGTGGTTCCACAAAGTGAATTGCCTAGTGAGGGTAGCGGGAATACGATGGATGCGAGACGTACGGGACCGGTCGTTATAGAGACCCTTGGGGGAGGTCTATGTCCAACAGTGGACGTGTTTTGGCTGAAATGATGATGATGATGAGACGTATGTAACGTATACCGCAGTTTAGGTACGCAAAGGAAACTGAAGGAAAAAGATTGAGTTTTAATAGTCAGTAAAAGTCTGACATTTTGTCTCGCTCCACTCAGAGCAGGATGAGTTATTTGATGACCTTCCACCTCACAAAAAAGAAGTATCATAACTTAAAATTGATTTTATTTTTCCAGAGTTTTTTTAAATTTATTAATTGTTGTTTTCAGTTTGTCGAAGTTAGCGTAGGGTTTTTATTTTTATTTACTGTAATATAGTTAGTTAAGTATTTTTTTAATAAACAATTTCAACTTAATTTATTTAATCACACATACAGAAAAAGATAAAACAATTTACTCATAAATACAGGATGTTGTCAAAATCAATGATTTCGTCCTCAATTTCGCCTGATTCCACATAGCCCTTTGCCTAATTAACTGGAAGACCATTTGATACATCCGAACGTTTCTGGTTCAGTTAATTCACCGAACTGTTTGATCGGAATGTATTGCCAAGAGTCTTTGTCAAGGTTATATTCGAATGTTATAACGTATTGAATCAATTTGGTTATTAAAATCTCTTTTTAGGATAATTTTAATGAAAATCTTTTCATTTTCGGTAATATATCGGTTTGCTGTTTTGAATAGAGCACATTTATATTGATAAAGGTTTCACTGAACCATTGAACTTAAACTAAACACCACATTATGTAACTCATAATATGATTCAAAAAGAGTGTCCATGGAGTTTCTTGCAAGTTCTTCTCCATAGAAATCTACGCAATTAAGCTTCACTTTTTTTGGACTGACCGAAATTTTGACAAATAAAAAGTGACTGTAATTGGTCTATTTGAAATAAACGATTCTGTTTTTTGACATAATAATGGTGGATGCGGTAAATAGCACAGGAGATGTTTGCTGTGCCTCAGTGTCGCACTGTTGCCCGTGCTCAGTCTCCAATACTCACACTTTGGCTGCACTAAATGGTCTCTTGGATTCCAATCCAACTAACGATCGGTCTGCGGATGAATGGAAGATGATTTTATTGGCATATCAGAAGTACTGTGAGAGAGACTGATGGACGAGTACATGTTGTTTGCAATTTTATTTAGTTTTTGTAATTGGATATTTATTAGACAACCGTTAATTAAATAATAAATGAATAAATCATAAACCTGTTCATAATAATTTATCCACCACGAATAAACGTTTTTTATTTCTCTCTTTCTTTTTATCTTTCTTTGTTCAGAATTAGAAAATCTTTTCAAGTTACAATCGTTTCGTCCAGTGTGAACGCTTGGAGTTGGCCACGCCCCCAATTACTTTGTTTTGACGTCATCTCAGCGCTCAGTCACGTGATCAGAACAAAGGAATTGGGGGCCAACTCCAAGCGTTCACGCTAAACGAAACGATTGTAACTTCGCTAGGAGAGCAGGACATTGTCTACTCCATCTAAATCCATTCAGCCGTTTGAGCGTGATACAGTAAGCATCACACATACACACACACCAGGTAACAAATTTAATAACATAAAGAAATGTTTTTTAGGTCCAAAATCATCAAAAGACTTATCCCGTCCTTGGGCGAGTGTGAGGGCGTGTCAGACTTTAAGTGACTAAAACTGCCATGTATGTTCCTTCATTGCCTTGTATTCCAGAGACCCGGGGTCCATTTACACATAACCCATGGCCACAGTAGGCTTCAACCCTGCTGACCCCCTACGGAAAACAAAGAACTAGTAACATCACTATTTCTCGGTATAGTATAAAACTCTTTTTGTATCTGCCAGTATCAGTATAGAATTAATTATTTCTTCATCATTTTAGAGCATGACCCATGATCTATACATCCCATAAGTCACAGCCATATCCACAAAGCTACGACTGTTTTACCGTAATATGCATTTAGAATAATCTGAAAGAATCAGTATAACTCCGATATTTAATTGGCTCATCTAGACACACTAGCTCCAGGATAGTTCTCGTGTGATTGATGATGTGGCGTATCAAGCGAAGCGATGCCGGATCATCGAGCTAATGATTGATTACGGCTCTACGTCCAGGCTTCTTGACTACCTTTGAGCATCCTATGTCTTGTTTTCCTAATGAGTATAGCGGAAGCTTAAATAAATGTCATCGGTCAGACTTTGACGAAGAATGTTTTAGTTTCAGAACGTTTTAATGGAATATGTTCTTGTGATTGAATGTTTACCTACTCAAACTTGCAGGCGGTCGCCTCCTTCTGCGAAGCAGTAATGCTAGTATGGGAGGAGGCCGACCGCATCAGGCAAAGGCAACGGGGTGCTCGCCCCAGCCGCCGCCGGGATTCCGATCCCGATCCCGATTTCCGGCCACCGTAGTCCGGTAACCGACTGGACCGAGCCCAAGTCGTCGACGGAGTGTACTGTTCCCGCGCGCCTTAAGGAGCTGTCAGTGAACCGTAGAGGCCCAGTCTGCTAGCTGCAGGCAGGCAGAGTCGAAGCCTGCTGGGGTCAAGGGCCATTTTTCGAGAGGAAGGCTCAGCCCCGGTATGATAAGCAACAAAGGAACGGGGTAGGTTTTTAGTCAGTACGAGTCTGACACTATTTCCCGCTCCGCCCAAGACCGGGATTTTTCATTGGATGATTTTACCTACCATAAAAAACCTACTGAAACTTTTTTTCTATAGGTATTTTAATTTGTGTTCAGGGATGTATCCTAACAGACTTTACATAGGGGGGATTCCGAAATGATCTTTTTAGGGGCTTCTTCTAAGTCAATCAAAATCAAAATCAACTCTTTTATTTCAAATAGACCATTTACAGGCACTTTTGAATAGTCAAAATGTCGGTCAGTCAAAAAAAAAAAAAAGTGAAGCTAAATTGCACGTTCCAAAGCGTAGATCTCTATGGAGAAGAACGTGCAAGAAACTCCATGGACACTCTTTTAAAATCATTTTAAGTGTTACAATAATCTTGGTTACATATTTCTTGTCGCTACAATTATGTGAGCACCATGTAGAAAAGTAGTGAGAAAAAAAAACCAACTAAAAATAGAAATTGAATTAAGCCTCTGGCAGCAAAGAGATGACCAGTCTCAACTGACGGCGCCCGTTCACGAGCATGACGCGTGCCTCAACCCCACTCTGCTCAACCATTATGAAGGGAACAGAATGACTCAATCAAATCAGCAAGACATTTGAGTGAGAATGACAAACTCTCAACTGCCATGCTCATTTAAGTCAAACAAATTGTAACCTAGTAAAAATGCTCCATGGGACTTCACATTCACAAACATTTGATAAAAGTGCTTCTACATTATACAATGCTAATGGTTCCAAATAAGAAAAATAAACAAAATAAGAGCATTAAAAGGTCATAAGCTTCATTAAAGCAATATCATACCATTTCGAAAAAAACAACATACGGAAAGGGTAATAGCATCTCTTCCAATATTTATAAAACTATAAAAAAACAAAAAACTAATTAGTAGGCAAAAGTGTTAGTGGAGCAGGACCAGCATTTAGCCAAGCATTTTTATCGAGGATATAATCTTCCACTTTATAATATGCTTGTCTACATAGTGTGCGTTTAATGCATGTTTTAAATTTGGATTCATTCAATTGAATAATCTCAAGTGGTATCTTATTATAAAATTTTACACAGCACCCCATAAAAGAATTATATACTTTAGCCAATCTGAATCGAGGTTGATCTAGTTTGTGCCTATTCCTAGTATTAAAATTGTGCCTGTCACTTATCTTAGTAAAAAGATGAATATTTTTCCGAACGTACATAATATTTTCATAAATGTATTGACAAGGTACCGTCATGATGTTTATATTCTTAAACAGTTCCCTTAGAGAATCGCACCTGCGAAGATTGTATATGGCTCTGATAGCTCTTTTCTGCAGAATAAAAATAGACTCTATGTCTGCAGCCCGTCCCCATAGCAAAATACCGTAAGACATGATACTATGAAAGTAGCTAAAATAGACCAGCCTCGCGGTATGTACATCAGTAAATTGACGGATTTTTCTGACAGCATATGCTGCCGAACTAAGCCGTCCAGCTAGTGATGCTAAATGAGGACCCCATTGTAGCCTCGAGTCGAGCGTGATTCCCAAGAAAACTGTGTTTTCGACAAATTCAAGTTTCTCTTTGTTCAATACTATTTCCAAGTCATTACTTCTAACATTCGGTAACGCAAATCTTATGCACTTGGTTTTTTTCTCATTTAATACTAAATTATTAACAGTGAACCAGTTTTGGACTTGCTGTAGAGCGTTGTTTATGTCATCGATATTAGTGGAACGTCTATTGATCTTAAAAATTAAGGACGTATCGTCAGCAAACAATACTATATGTGGTTTTTTATTAAATAAATGCTGACGATGATCATCTGGGTAGTTTTAGTGAGGTAAAATCCCACACTACCTGAACTTATCCTCAAAGTCCGGATACCTGTTGAATGACTTCCCTCGAAAACAAAAAAAGGTATTCTAATCTATTTAGAATAAAGACTATAATAATACTTTTAATAATAATATTTCCACAACTATCACACAACACCGTCTGGACTAGACGGTGTCAAGTGACAAGCTAAGCAGAGCTTGTGTTATGGGTACCAGACAGCTGATAAACATACTTCTAGATATTTCTAAATACATACATATTATAGATAAATAACACCCAGACACAGAACAAATGAACGTGCTCATCACACAAACATTTTTTATCGAACCCACGACCTCCGGTATAGTAGTCAGGGCCACTAACCACTAGACCAACAGGCCAGTCAAAACTATATCAAACTATGTGACATTTCAATCCTCAGACATTAAATTAACACCAGGACTTAACTACCATTCCACCAGGGCGTCTGCATAACCTTGTCAGTTCAAAAATCCAGTGTAAATGTCCAATCGTCTGATGACTTGCTTTACAGTACTGTCAACACAATGTAACAAGTCAACCAGGGTGCGTCTCATATCATATAAACTTATTTGGTATATTTTCATTTCAATAACGTTCACAGGGTTAACGTTCAACGTTCACATAATAAACGTGAGATATACCAATTGTTGATATAATTTCTTTACATATAACGTTTAAATATTCTAAAATTTATTTCGTATATCATTATTAGATATAACATTTATTTAACGAAAATCACACCAAAGTTCCGTAAAATGTTGTTTTACACAAACGTCACTAATATTTAGAAGGTTACTTGGTAGTATTTTCAATATTAAATTAAAATAGTGTAATAAAAAGTCAATATGTTTTATTACAAATAGTTAGTGACAGAAACGAATCGCTGCAAAACCGACTTCACATAGTCTTGTCTGCCCTACCCCTAGAGTGTAATTTAAATCCGCGTAGGCGCGGAGGGGTAGGGCGGCCCGCGAGCTGAGGAGCAGGTGATTTGAAGGCCCACCGTCGCGGCTGAGGCTGGTCGGCGAAGCCGGCCAACAAGCCGAAGCTGCGGTGGTGGGCGTTAAAACCATCTGCGACGATAGGATCAGTCAACCAAGTTTGGCATAGAATGATAAAGAAGCTAGAAAGCCAAGCACCCTTCTGTACCTTTATCATGAGATACTATCGAAAAACTACACCATCTCACCGCACTCGATATCGAATAATAGTAGTCACAGTAATTATGTGTCAGTATAAAAATATGGAGGTTATCGATTTGCTGCGTGACTTGTACAGAGCCAGAGAAACCGACTCCATTTTGCCAAGGTGTCCCAAGTTATCTTGTAACTGTGTTGTGGAGGTCAGATGATATGCAATCGCTTCTGGCAAATCACTAGTGCTTAGGTTTATCCGGTTAACTGGAAGTCTTTAACATAGTTGGTAAAAAGCTGGGTAGCTTGATTGATATACATCATAACCAAACGCACGTGGATGCGGAACAGCAACAAGCGAAGCGAAGTGGTCAAGCTACTTGGTTTAATATTTTCGCACGAACTTTTGCGTTGGGATGACTTATTTCTTAATATAAAAATGAATCTCTGAATGTGTTGCTAAGCGCAAACCTCTAGAACGACTGGACCGATTTCGCTATTTCTTTTTTTATTTTGTTTGTTATTGTTAGGACAAGATTTATATGTAGGGTAGGGTAAATTAGAGTAGAGTAGAGTAAGGTAGAGTAGGGTAGAGTAAGGTGGAATAGGGTAGAGCAGGATCGAAGCCGCGAGCAAAAGCTGGTATTATATAAATATTTTAGACAAATGATTTTGCGCGCACGATGGTCAACGCTGCATCAAACAGCTTCGCAAACGAAGTGGCGTTGAATAGGTCAAGAAGAATGCCGCTTAATAGATCAATAAATTGAGAACAAATTCACCAACAAACATTTAAACAAAATATTTAAATGGGGATTTAAATATTTTGTTGTGCTAGACCATTCCATCTATGGAACAATAACCTGTATACTGAAATAATGTATTTTCACCCAATTTCCAAACTTAATACTGGACTATTGCATCGTGATTTAGCAAAGATCAATGGAACAAGAACCTGCATATTGAAATCTGTATTTAGCAAACTTAATTAGCTAGCCAGTAGACCGCTTTGAGCTCAAAGTAACTCGTTTTTGACTGCAACTTATTGCTTTTGTCAAACGCAGTAATGGATTTTCTTACAATTTCCCTCACTACTATGGCTTTAAACTGGCCCTGTAATCTATATATATGTTACCGGCAATCTATATAATCCAGTATTCTTTACAATATCTAGACAATGTATAGAATACAGTTTAAAGTAAGTCTTTTATTTTCAGGTGCTGATAAAAATAATTTTCCTAACCTGTCCATGTCAGGGTGCCAAATAATTACATCACCTTCTTCCCTGCTCTCGTTTTTTACACTCATAACGGGCTGCGCACTCGGCATCGTAAAAAATACCTGAATTAGATTGCCGGTACCATGTATAAAATCGAAATACCACTCACTGCTTAATCAATAAATCTCAGAAGTTATAGTTTCTTAAAGTTTGGCAGGTAAATTCCATATAGGGTGTAGACTTCGAACGGATTTTATGAAACTCCACCCCTGAGGGGGTGCGGGCTCGCGGACGGCGGGCAATGGGTAGCTCGCTGTCCGTCCGTCCGGTAACAGACCGGTCCGAGCTCAAGTCGTTTACGGCGCGCACTGTTCCCACGCGCCTCAAGGAGTTGTCAGCAAACTGTAGGGGCCCGACAGGGCCGAAGCCTACTGGGGTCAAAGGGTATATGAAAATGGCACCCGGGGCCCTGGGACCAAGGCGAAGAATGGAACGGGGTAGATTTTTAGTCAGTAAGAGTCTGACACTACATCCCGCTCCACCCAAGGGCGGGATTTGTCCTTGGATGATTTTACTTACCGAAAAAAAAAAAAACCCCTGAGGGGGTAAAACGGGGATCGGAAGTTTGTATAGAAAAATCGACTCTCATGCGGGCGAAGCCGCTGGCAGATAAATATATAAATAAATTAGATAAAGATTAAGATAAAGATTTGGCTCATTTATTTATTTATTTTACACTTCATGCACATAAAGGTACAGAGGCGGACTTAATGCCTTAGGCATTTTCTACCAGTCAACTTTTGGGTGATGCAGAGAAAAAATGGTGGCAGGTGCAATAAAAGAGAGGAGAAAAAAAAATAATTTAAAAAGATACACAAATGAATTGTAGATAAAATCTAATTATATAATATATACACAATTTAATAAACTAAATATATACATTTAAAAATACAAGAAATTACTCCAAATCGGCTAACAGAGAAACCAACGGCCATTCAACGTGGCAATGCTGCCAGTCTTTTGGGTACGTTTCCAGATGACAGCGATGTGGAGGAATACTTCGACGCCTGAGTGTATTTGGTGTTTTTGTATTATATTTGTACATACTCGTAGTTGTGTGTATGTACATAGGTTTGGTTTAATTTTACAGAGTTAATATGACAATTAAAAGTCATATGAATAATAATAATTAATTCGCTGAAAAGATAAAGATTTTACATTAAGATTTCACACTTACTTCTTCTCTTGTTTCCTACACACTATTGTCTACATTTCTTATAATTTGTCGTTTCGCAGGTCTGCTGGAAGAAATTTCTTTAGAAATAAGCAGTACCTTTGTACTATTATTTATTATGTGTTGTTTTTTTCTGTTTTATTGTAAGTAAATAAATAAATTTTTGATATTTATTTTGCAAATAGGTTTTAAAAAACACTTTTAAACATCTTTTTTTTTCCGTCAGTTTAAACTAGATGACGCCGGTGATTCTTTACCCTGAGAAGAAACACCGAAATAAACTCAGTGGTCACAGTTTCTTTTAAAGTCTTGTTTCAGAAGCCAGTTATATTTATATTTCCGGGTTCTAATATTTTATTGTAAAAATTCAAGTTTTCAACCTAATAGAACAGATGTAGTAGTGCTGAGTAGATTTTTGGACCGTTTATTATTCCCAGCTAAAATATTAGGATGTGGTGGCGGGCCGACAATTTGGAAGGCCGTTTTTGTTAACTCTTTATGTATTTTATATCAAAGTCTTGATTTCAGGGAGTGCGGGGCGGAATTTCTCCCAAGCCCATTAGATCATCAAGTCGCCAGAAGTTCGGTGATGCGTCCCCGGCATATGGATCTTAATCAGCAAAAGGAGAGTCACACATTCTCCGAACGAAGCGAGAGATATTATTTGATGACTTTCCAAAGAAAAATAAGTAGCTCAAGGGTGCATGTATTAGAAGATGATATTGAAATCAATAGAGTATTTTCTTTTTTAAGGTGGAAATGTCTCTTTTTCTCAGAGTGTGTAGGTTTTAGTCTAAATATTGGGTTTGTAAATAGTTTTATTTTGTCAAAAGATTTTTTAAAAAGGCGCCAAATCCCGAATTAAAATTTCCAAAATCCCCGGGATTTTGGAACGAAATCCTCGAACTCAAGACAAAGAAGAGATATTGGTAAGGTAGTTTTAATCAGTAATAAGTTTGGCACGCCCTCCCGCTCCGCCCTACAGCGGGAGAAGTCATTGTACGAATTCCCACCTTAAAAAATCAAAACTGCCTCCAAGACAGTTTAAAATATATCACAGACTAATTCCATCCACATAACTTATGACGTGCCGATCCTCCCAAAAACTTTACTAAAGTAATATCAGTATATCATCCAGCCGGACTCAATAGGGCCAATAATGGGCCGATATTACTCACAATAAGGCGAGAAATTCGACTGGCCTCTTCGAATAAATGTCAGATATCCATAGCTTAAGTAAAATAAACAACGGAACCCAAAATCTGGAGTCTGGACTTGTTTAAGTAGTGGACGTGGAATGGGAACAATAAGAATAAATAATGAAATGGGTCGGAACGCGGTATCGAGTGGCGACAGTCTGAAAGAAACTGTACGTCTTACATATTCGACTAAAATAAAATTCGTAACAAAAATCTTTAACTGTATTGTTACGTCGTTATATAAAACCATAAAAAAAGAAATCGTGAACCAAAGTTACTGTACTGTCAACATTAAAAACGACACTACATTGTAATAAATTCTAGTCTTCAGTCGTAATGATATCATCCGGCTCGAAGGACCAAGATTGATACCATCATTATGGCAGAAAACAATATTTTTATTTCGTTTTACTAAAAGTATTATGGTATTATCTCAACATGACAAGAAAATAAATAAAGTTTTGATTCAATCATCTTTTTTTTAATGATATAAACTAGTTTGACTTCAATCTTGTGCTTCGACTAAAATTATTTATGAAACTTTTCTTATATATTCTGAGATTCTTTTAGATATTTTGAGATTCTAATCAAAACCAAAACATATGGATATTGCAGAGCTGACCACCTAGATTTCAAAAGTGCTATGAAGCGAAAATGACTTGGCTCAAAGCTCTCTATTCTAGCAGGGACTAAGAGAAACCGTATTTGGATACATTACCATATTGAACGACAGTACGACTATGGCTTAGATTAGAGGTCCTCTGTGAGTTGAAACACGTGGACATTATATTAAAACATTCTAGCTAGTAGTTTGTTTTAACCGACTTCAAAAAGGAGGAGAAGTTCGAAACGAAGCAGTCCTTACCATGGATGGGTGACTATTTTAACTTATTGAAATTCTTTTGTGACTTGGAAATTACGATTTTTTTTTTGGTGCGAAATTCATCCTGTGGCTCATCCCGCTCTAGGGCGGAGCAGGAGGGTGTGTCAGACTTTTATTAACTAAAACCTACTCCTATGAACTTTCTTTGCCTTGCGTTCAAAGACCCTGGGTCTTCTTTTCAGTAGAAAACACGATAAGCCGTTGGCACCGGCTTTCACTCTTTTATCTTCGTCTGCCGTTACGGAGCCAGGAAATATAGCACATTTTCACCAAGGGATATCGTGTTTTTCAATTACTGGATTGTCAATATCAGATATGAAGGCGCTCCATATATAGTAAAATGCTGGTACTCACCTGCATCTGACAAGACCAGAAGACAACCCCGAAATAGGTTGGAAAAGGCTAGCGAAACAATTTTTTATTTAGGTATTATTTTTTGCTAGCTACTGCCATATCCTATGTTATTTAAGAACATAGTCTACCCGTGTCCTAAATTCTTAATTCGTTTAGCCGTTTGAGCGTGAAGAACTAACAAATATATACCTACATAAGTACACAAATACTATAAAGGCAATATTTTGTGAGTGTGTGTACTTACAAACTTATGCCTTGATCACACGTACCGAGTAAAAGGGCGAGACAGTAAAATGTTTCTCGGTCGAGACGGTGATGTAAGCGAGTTGCAGAGATAAGCGCTCGGCCGAGATTTATACGTACCGAATATTCGGTTGAGAGCACTGTCTCGCTCGTTTTCTCGGTGCGTGTGATCAAGGCATTAGTGTGATTAGCTATAAGTTCGTAAATATGCGTACGCTCAATGAGAACTTTATTTTTCCGTCTTTTAGAATAAAAACATTGCCTAGCTCTCCTATATCGTGATCAAACTCGAGAATGCAACACAATAGTCAATCACTCAATCACTGTGCACTGCGTCAATCTTGCCTTCAAACTGATTTATTGTCATTCTACACGTCTTCTTCTTTTCGAATCGATAGCTTTACGTTAACTGCAGCATCGGTGGCACTCATTAAATCCTCTAAAGTGCAGGTATAAGGGCACCTGGAACATTCCAGCACGTGGTTCATGTTTTGATCAGCAAATTCAATACGTCTAAAGTATGACACTTATATTCTCATACACTTTAAACGCTAACACCCCCAGACCCTGGATCTCTTTGTCTTGGTCTGGGTCCTGGTCTGGGTGACTTTTGTATGTGAGTAGATATACATATTTGTGAAAGCATCACAAACATAAGTTATTTCTAGAGCGGCGAAACGTTTTATTTAAAAAAAGAAAAAAAAATGTACCAATTTCGAATTTATTCCTTTAAAACTTTTTCAACCTTCATTGCCAATAATATCACTTTGTCTGGAACTTCTAGCCTCTAGCATTAGATGTACGAGTATTTCTTAGCAGATTATCGATCATAACTTTCTTAAATAGATTTCGAACCAAGAATTAACTTTCAATAATATCTAGATAGCGAGAGTAATAATATCAAATTATCATAAAGCAATCTAAGGCTGGCCGCAAGTTTGCTACTGTTGTTGAACTAATCCGTAGTTATTATCTCGAATGGTAAACCACAATTAATTTTTACTTTTGTAGTTGTAACTATTTCCAAGCTGAGTATTTTTCTTTTTATACTCTTCATTTATTTTAAGGAGTTTTATTACCTAGCGATAATGTCACTACTGTTACAGAAAATACATTTTTATGCCTTTCCCAATTAGTTTGGGGTTTTTTTTGGTGGTTAAAATCAGCCAATGATGTCTCCCGCCCTTGGGCGGAGCACGAGGTAACTTCAGACTCTTATTGACCAAAAACCCACCCTGTTTCTACTTTGTCCTTCATACTGGGGCCGGACCTTCCTTTCGGAAAACGGTCCATGGACCCAGTAGTTTCGGCCCTGCTGTGCCTGACTTCCAGTCTAATTAGATGCGGTTGACCCTTATTTTATATGGAGCGACTGCTTATCAGACCTCCACGACCTAGTAACTGGGCAACACGGCACTTCCTGGATAGACTGATGGTGAGACTTTTTGACGTTTGACTATAACAACTGTCAAAGACAAATGACAATCGGGAGCAAGACCGATACGTGCTTTCCAAGGTACGAGGTGTCAGTAATGTCCACAAACTTATAATAATTAGACATTAACTCTAATCAAACTCTGAAAGCAGTGGTGCTCGAGTGGTTACAACCCCGACTTACGAGTTGTAGGTCATTTCTTTGTGTAATTTATTTCATCACCACTGCTCTCAAAATGGTAAAGGAAAACATCGTGAGGAAACCGCCAAAAATTCAAAGACATGTGACATCCAGCAACCTGCACTGGGCCCGTGTGGTGGATTGCAGTCCGATCCTTCTCCTGGGGAAGAGGCCTGAATCCCAGCTGTGGGAACGTTATAAGGCTGATGCTATGCTATGCTATGCTATGCTAACTCTGATCTACAAAAACTACTTTGAATAATTTAGTATAAATATGTCACTCATTTTTCTATAGCAGTCAATACAACATTTTAGCCTCCTCCGATAGTGGGAAAGCTAAGATGTTATCATGACCCGACCTTAGATCCCAAAAAAAAAATGAGATCGAAGCTTAAGTAACTATACAAAGATAAAAAGTACTTTTCTGTTTTACAAAATACAAATCTCACACGCATTTAAGTAAACACAAAAGCTCTACGCATGCTACTTCTGTGGAATCGAGACTTGTTTTGTGTGTGTGCATACTCGATGCAGAGTTAATCCCTAGTGTGCGGTAAAAGTTCTAATAAATAATTGTGATGGTCTCCCAGTAAACCACGCGGCCCCAGTGCGGGTTAGTGGATGTTACACGTATTCAAAGTTTTGGTTTTAGGTTCGGTTTCCCCACTATGTTTTCCTTCACATGTTTGGAAGCAGTGGTTATGAAATAAATTACACAAAGTAATGCACTTGGCTGGGTTTGAACCCGCGACCTAAAACTCGTAAGTCGGGGCCGTTACCTCTCGGCCACCACCGCTAACCATCATTTAATTACTCAAGACCCAAGCAGACACCGGTGTCCGCACACCTTTTGTTTTTCTATTGGGTCTCTAATTACGGTATTCAAAGATTTTAATCTATCTATCATATAATCTGTACAATATTTGGATAACTATGCTATTATGTAGCCAATCTAACGTCCAGCAAATGTCTCCATTTTAATAACGTCTGGACCAACCAATGTTTGCAAATAATTGTATATTCATAATGTTACGATATTGGATGATAGATTCAATTAGATACATAATTTTGTTATAGGGCCGTCAGTTTCAGTAGTAGTGTCATTAGCAATGGTCTGCTGGCCAAATGGACATGCCACGTAAATTATTTGGAAATTAACTAATGGCTCTAAATTTGTAATGCTTCATTTTGGCACGATGACCTTCTGAGTGCCTTTTGTGGTTATAAAGGTCAGACGGGACGATCTACAAGATATTATTATGTTACATGTATTCTGTGTATTAGTCTTATGATATACATGTACTATTGATATTTATTTAGATATTTGTCAGTGCAAATAATTAAAGAAAAATGATATAATACAAAGTTTAAATACAAATTAAAAATATATAAAAATATAACAATAAAAATTAAATACAAAAAAAAAGAGAGAAAAGAGACATTACTAAATAAATTAATATTAATTAAGTATTCACTCACAACAAAATAAATAAATAGTCTTAATTAATTTCAATCAACAGAAAGCGTTATATTTATTTTAAAATATAGGTACATTCAAGTGCAGTATGGACACATCCAGATTAAAGTGCAGTCGACCGCACTTAGATGGTAATACTTTAAACTAGAGCTGGCCCGGCATTATACGGAGTTCTGATATAGTAAGAATCCAGCTTATACTGGTTTTATAGCAATAAAAAAGTGAGTGGAGCATAGATTTTGATGAGAATGCTAACATCCATCAATAATTCAGCTGATTGGTTTAAAGAGTTTTAGCGATGTAATATTAAATATGTTAAAAAAAAAACTTGATTAGCCAGCATGCATTTTCCTGAAATAAACTTAGAAATGTTAAAAAAATTTAGAAAAAAAAACGAAAAAAAAAAATCGATGACAGTGAGCAGCAACACACAGTAAAAATAATACAGAAAAGTAAAATTTCAATGAACTTCAAGTGACGAATGACCGAGCAAACGTTTTCAATCAAATTATTCTTATATTAAGGCCCTTGCTCCCATTTAGTGCCATAAAACAGTGACTTTCTGAATCCTACTTGATGAGTAATAAGAAATAAGCTTAAAAAACAAAAGAATTTAATATTTAAAATTAAAATTACGAGGGACTGTTTTTTTTTTTTATGGTAGGTAAAATCATCCAATGACAAATCCCGCCCTTGGGCGGAGCGGGAAGTAGTGTCAGACTCTTACTGACTAAAAACCTACCCCGTTCCTTCGTCGCCTATAGTGTCGGGGCTGAGCCTTCCTCTCAGAAAACGGTCCTTGACCCCAGCAGGCTTCGACCCTGCCTGCCTGCAGCTAGCAGGCTGGGCCTCTACGGTTTGCTGACAGCTCCTTAAGTTGCGCGGGAACAGAACGCGCCGTCGACGACTTGGGCTCGGCCGGTCGGTTACCGGACGATCGGACAGCGTGCTACACGAGGGACTGATCGAAATCTGCTCTTAGCTATGTTTTTTTTTCTACTTCTAGTCCTAGTCCTTGTCCTAGTCCTAGTCCTAGTACTAGTCCTAGTCCTAGTCCTAGTCCTAGAACTAGAACTAGAACTAGAAGTACAACTAGGACTAGGACCAGAACTAGGACTAGGACTAGGACTAGGACTAGTCCTAGTACTAGTCCTAGTCCTAGTCCTAGTCCTAGTCCTAGTACTAGTCCTAGTCCTAGTCCTGGTCCTAGTTCTGGTCCTAGTCCTAGTTGTACTTCTAGTTCTAGTTCTAGTTCTACTTCTACTTCTACTTCTAGTTGTAGTTGTAGTCTAGTTCTAGTTCTAGTTGTAGTTGTAGTTGTAGTTGTAGTTGTAGTCTAGTTCTAGTTCTAGTTCTAGTTGTAGTTGTAGTTGTAGTTGTGTAGTATGTAGTCTTTTTCTATTTCTTTATAACATTATCAACATAATTATGATATTTTCGTAGGACTTGATGACTTGATGACGAAAAAAAAATTAACAACATCATATTTTATGGCTAGTTTTCCCAACTCCATATTTTTCCCCTTCTTAAACAATCGCTGGTTAAATGTTCTTAAGAATGTACATAGCATAATGTAAACCAATCAATATTTCGCAAAGAAAATCGTTTGAAAGATCAACGGGGCTCTATGCGGGCGCAGGCGACAGACTTCGGCCAGATGTTCAAGAGAATATACGCCTTAAAAAATATAAACAACCAGGGGCCAATAGGTTGGTTAAAAGGTGATAACTGCATACCAGAAGACACAACGCTGAAACGTCTCCGAAAAGGTCAATCGATGATCTGGTGAGTGAGTGATGATTATTTTATGTTAGTAGGCGTTTAGCAGCAAAAATGTTGTTAATATTAATGGATACTTTTTAATAATGGTTTATTAAATTTACTTTAGATCATTTGTATTAAAACAGATTCAGAAAAAATAAAATTACAATTATCTCGAATATCTGTAACAAAGCAAGCTAGATTTACTAGCACTAGTCAAAACATTTATGACGTACAAAATACATAAATCCAACATGCCGAGATCTACCGACAAGGAAAATGGAGGACACAAATTCGTCTCCCTTTGCGTTAAATTCATATAAAAAACGTGACAGGCGTACGGACTGCGATGGCTCAGAATTAATACAATTCCTGGAAAAGACAGGAATAATATTGTTTTATTTTGCAGGATAATAATTTGATTAGGTATTGTGTCGCAAAAGAATAAATATCTTTTAGTTTTGGATTGATAGAAACTTGCAAGAATACATTCATTAACTTGACATAAAAAAGATAAACAGCCCTATACATAAAAAAAAAAATCTGACATCTTTATTTATTTATATATTTCTTTATAGAAATCATAATTCGAAATACAATAGGA